>OZ017738.1:274754495-274816995 GCA_963969285.1 Odontomyia ornata | reverse complement strand
AGCGGTGCCAAATGAATTTCGCCATTTCAACATAAATACTTCTAACATCTACACCATCACAAAAAAATCGGGGGAAAAATGATATTTCACCGCTTCCAAAAAATTTATTTCATCCTTTTTAGGGCATTCCGAAGTCGGTTTTCTTTTTTTTTCTAAAAGCTTTTTCATTTGTTCTGCAAATTCACTCAAAAACAATTAAATTAGTCTTTCATGAAATTTTTCAAAAGCAAGCGTAATACAATTACACTATAATTCAGTTTAAAATCATTCTTGGCCGGGTTAGGTTGATCAAATCGTCTAAGTATCCTTAAATTCAATGAAATTCGTTATTTAAGCAGTTTGATGCAAGGTACTTACATCTGTTAAGTTTCTTTGAAATTGAATAATACAAGTATATAAGAAGTTTATAGCTGTTTGAATTTTTTCTGATCAGAATGACAACAACACAGGGTTATGTTACTTAATATATAGACTTGCATCAATCTTCTTCTTCTTAGCACTACAGCCCCTCTCGGGCCTTCGCTTCCTGCAAATAGCTCCTCCAACTGTTTCCATCCATTGACCACGTCCTCCAATTTCGAAATCCGAGCAGCAATGAACTGTCTTCATCGACTGAGTCAAACCAGCGTGTCCTCGGTTCCCCCACTGGTCTCCGGCCTTCAGTTCTCCCAACGAATACCTTTTTGGGTATCCGTTGTTCATCCATACGATTCATGTGGCCAACCCATTGCAGCTTTCGCAGTTTTACAATCGTTAAGACCTCCGGTTCGTCAAAAATTGCATACAACTCATGGTTGTTTCGAATTCGCCATTGGTTCCCGTCTAGTTTCGCTCCGATTATTCGCCTAAGGATCTGTCGTTCAAAGGCGTTCAATTTATATGCGGATGCTTGGATTAGTGTCCATGTTTCACACCCATAGCAAAGCACAGTTCTTATCAAAGATTTGTATACTTGGAGCTTGCATCAATCTAGACGCTGCATTTTTGAGTAGATTTTCTCAAAATTTAAAACAAAAAGAAGAAAAACATAAATATATTAAAATTTCCATTAAGTTAATGATCTAATAGCAAAATAATGGCGATCATTTAAATTAAAGTAAAAATAGTTTTAACTTGAAACCAGCTATTTAATAAAGATGTCATTGAAATTTTTCTTGAGTTCATTGTTGCTATCTGCATACCCTTGATTGAGTACAAAACCCTTCTAGCAGGAGCGTAGTTCTGTATGCCCAATTTATTTTAATATTGCTCTGAGCATACGTGACTTCAACTAAACTAATTTTTTTCAGAGCCATTGAAGTATTGTTCATTCAACTTTCAAGATACAGTCAAGCCCAAAAATTTACAAAACTAATAATCATTCTATAGAGAATGAATATTCAGCTTCTGAAGTCATTTTGAGCAATAATGTTACATAGAATTCTGAATGGCTAATTGAAAGTTATGTATTTTGGGCACATACCTGTATATCCTGCTCTAAAATCAATTGCTTAAAATTAATTTAACACTCGTAGTTAAAAATTAATCGATTTAAAAACAATACTATAGCTTTAAATGAGCATGTAAGCTTTTCCATGTACGAGTATGTTTGTGCATAACTTTTGAACGAGACTTTCATGCACTTGAGTATCATCTACTGTTATGCTAGATAATAATCAGTTAGACTGTCACTCTAATGGCTTCCTTATTTGGGTGCACTGGTTATGTCATTTCCCTGCCATCTTTGATGATCTATTTCCTTATATTAAATAAATGGGCTTAAAATATGTTTTCTGTCGATAAACCAAAAGATATAGAATGTGGATCCATGCATTAAAAAACCTGGCCATGTCCAGGTTGAACTTTCGTGCAGAGGGTTCTGCATGATCAATGTAAAATTTGGCAGTTTTTTAACACAACATATGAGAAGTATATCTGGTACTGGATTGTGGAGGGAAAAATACAGAATATATAATCTTTTATTGAGTTATCTTGTATATTTGTAAAAGCGTGTACTAAGACTGATTGCTGGAAGATACTTCGAATTTCACAATCGATTTATCCTTAATATGAATCTTTAAGTCTCCGGCTATAATAATAATTTTGCAGCACTGATAACATTTATTTCATGTATTTGAGTGTAATTTTTGGATTAAATTGAATTAATTTGAAAATGTTTTGGAATGGGAAACAAAAATGTTTATTTGCAAATTTTAACACACACTATTTAAAACTTTACGAGTTTATATACAAACTATATATATATATATATATATATATATATATATATATATATATATATATACATATATATATATATATATATATATATATATATATATATATATATATATATATACGAGGTGTGTTCAAAAAATATCGCGAATTTTGTTTTTTTTCAAAAATTATTGATTTATTCTTGAATATCTATTTTGTCCCCTTCAAAGTAATCCCCATGAGATATTATTCACTTGTGCCAACGGTTTTTCCAATCTTCGAAGCACTTCAAAAAATCATTTTTTTTAATCTTGTTCAGCTCCTCCTTCGATGCCGTCTTTATCTCGTCAAGCGTAGCGTAATACAAGTGAAAACAAGATTAATTTAAAGCAAAAATAAGATCCCTGGCTGTTGTCAGGGTTAAATATTAGCAGTTAAAAGTAACGAAGGAAATGTTTACATATTATGTATTTGGATGAGACATAGAATTAGATGCTTAACATATGAAAAAGCCTAAATCTAACAGTAGCCACGATCTTGAACACGTTTCCGTGGTGCAGCCTTGATAATATTAACAACACGCAAAATCATTTCGCTTGCCTCAGAAGCCGATAACAAAACTTGTCGTTTCACAGCAAACGATTCAGCGAATCCTAGTTCCTTCATGCACGCAACTTAACCATTGTCCATATCCAAGCCTTGGGAATGTTTACCCTGTGAATGTGCAGCGCGTAGTTCGGAGACAAGTTGTGCTGAATCATATCCAGCGTTATCTGAAATTGCTATTGGGAGTTGGAGAAGAGCACCTGTGAAATGAATTGTAATTTAACAAATTTCGTTCGTCTTGCTCAAATTAAATTATATTTACGAGCAAAGGGCTCCATAGCAATCGCTTCCTTTCCAGGAGTTTCTGCAGCCTTCTTGAAGATGGCGCAGGCCATCAAAGCTTCACTGCAGCCACCTCCATACAAAACTCGTGATTCCTTAACAGTAGCAGCCAAAACACAAAGCGCGTCATGGAGTGATCGTTCTGCATCATCGACGATTTGCTGAGTAGCTCCGCGGATCACAATTGTGCAAGCTTCACCCAAGGCAACGCCGCTGAAGCGCATGAGTGTATCTTCACCAATCATTACCTATAAAATAATTTCAGAATTTAGACACTTGGACGTACATTTCCAATTCATTCTACAAACCTGCTCGATGAGCTGGCACTGACCCAGCTTGACCATCGACGGGTTGTCGAAGGTGGATGTTTTTTCTCCTCCAGTCACTAAGGCAAGACGCTGAATACCATCGAAATCTGCATGTTCAATGGCCATAACGCCAGCATCAGCGAACAATTGTTCTGGGTAGTTATAGATCAACTGCCGATTGATGAAAACATTGCAATTGTGAGCCAGAATCTTGTTAACCTTGTCCCTCATCTTCTCCTTCTCAGCCAGTTCCAAATCTGCTATTTTCGCCATTGAATCAACTTTCACTTGACTGCCGAACACCTTGATCTTGTCTGTGTCCATAGGCGTGTTCGCGATTAGGATCTTTGCATTCTCAACACGCTTCGGCTGATGCATGCCCGGTTTCTTGTCCAGCAAGAAGCCTTAATCCAAGAAGGAATCTTCCAAAGTTCCGCCAGTTGTCTTGATAATTTGAATGGCATCTAGTTCCCCGGAACCTTTCAGCCTCAAGATAGCATCAACTGCTAACTTTGTAAAGAGCTCCTTGTGCTGGTACAAGATTTTTGAGCTCAATGTCGTCCGTGCGATGTTCATCAAATCCTCCTTGAACTTCTCGTTATCTGCAGAATTGTCGCGCGATGTGTTGGTTAGAGCATCACGTGCAATTTGTGTTGCCATTCTATATTCTATATTAGCATTTGACCAGGATTAGAAGTTCACTTTATTAAAGTTGCACAAGTCGCCGGCACTTCGTTCACGTACTATGGCACGACATTATTTTGCGTTTTTAGGGAAATGCACTACTGAGACACTTTTGTTTGAGTTTTGCTCCCCAACATTTTGGTTTATAAAACGCGCGAATTCCACAGCGAAATTACTTTAAATCGGCGAGATTCAAGTCGCACATTTCGCGGTAGAATGAAATGTCACTGCACTCAGCTGATCATGCAAAGAAAAGCAAAAAATTGATGACGTCGTTATTATAGGTATCAGCTGAGATTTTTATCAGCTGTGAATACGGCCATTATATTAAGATGGCGCTGACTTAACTTGCCTCGCAGATGTGGTTGCGTTACTTCTGATGTATAAACTCGAGCTGGTTCGCCAACCATGCTCGATCCAAGTCCAGTTAGGAATCGGCCGGCATAAATTAATTCAATTCTGTCCGCTGAGCGATTAAATTCCATCCTAATACTGCAGGAACTTGAGTTAATGAAAGCGTCAGCTTTTGACGTTTGTCTTTTGACAACATTCGTTTAATTGAACGTAGAAATCGTTCAGTTGTTTATCGGACTTCTCTTTTCTTTCAACGCGATGTACTTACCAGTCAGCTGATGACTGTTCTTTCCTATTTTACTTTCGTCGAATTTGTGACATGTTCCCCATGCCCTGTCTGTGCACGCTGTCACAAATACTATCTCACGCGCCGGCAAGTCCCGTTATTCGGAAATTTGTATGAACTGACCGTACTTGTTAGTGATTGTATTATGATCAATACGGCAAAACAGTGCTTTCCGGCAGTTTGGACTACTCAGTATGGTAACTTACCGGTTCTAAGCCCTGTCGGAAACTTGTGAAACAGATTAATGGAAGCAGTGTTTAGGGAACTTACCCTAACTTACAGATCGTCAAGCTTTAGTTGAACAAGCGCAAAGCAAATGGGATCGTATTTGTATTGTCGACTTTTTAAAACTGTATGATAGTTTTCGACGGTTGATAATTGAATGCCATGAAAAAAATGGTTGCAAACAAACTACTGATCCGCACACAAAGTATAGTCACTCGCTAAATAGTAGAAGAATCCATTTTTACCAAGATTTCTTCAATTATTCATTCCGCTTACTGCACAAATTTTGCATAATGAACTCGTCCTAACAATGGCACCGACTGTGGGAGAAATCTGCTCCTTGCGACGAGGACCCTAGTGGCTCTAATGCACTCAGCGGAATGTGCCTCTTACCATGCTTGAAACTCCGCGCCAGCGCCTTATATGACGATGCATAAGAAAACGATTGTATATCCATTGAAATAGTACCTATAAAGAAAAACATTAACTCTAGTTGATCTCGTGGAGCTGATAGGGCTCAAGGGGCACTTACGATATTCTGTATTTAAGACGCATGGCACGTATGTGCTGATATTGTCATGGAAGACATGGAATTGATGGATCAAATTTAACTGGGTCGCCCGTTTTGCATTATTTGTATTAAACGGTCATCTATCTAAATCAAGTGAATTTCGTCACTTTGTAACACTGGGCGGGACAAGTTCACATGATTTGGAGGGAGACTTCTAATCTGACAACAAAGATCAAGACATGCAATGGAGCAAACACAAAACACATAAAAATAACATAAATATGCAATATTATTATCGAGCTAATAGCGTTGGCAAAAGATCCGAGTTCAAATAAAACGTGGTAAATATTAAAACTTGTTAACTGCAATGATGTTTGTCAGATTGACCGTTGAATAAAGAGAAACATTTTGCTTCTTTAAATTTACTCACCTCATTTTAACGAAATCGTTAAATTAAATTCGATTTTATATCTCTTTCACTCGTGTGGGGTGAAACAGATACTATATTCTTGTCCTTGTCTGACCTTACCCTGGTGGGTTTTTCCCGTATATACGTGCGTACACCAATACCACCTCGTGGCCGCGGACCCAATGCAAACTACTGTTAGGTGAGCGCTTGTTTCTTAGTGTATAAGCTCTTACCAAACGCTAAGATTCAATATCTACCCGTCTACAGAATGAAATCTGAAACCATAAATCAGATTTCATTCTGCAGATAAGGAAACATGCAAAAATGCGAGCCCGGTACTCTCGTGGCCATGAACGTACCAAGCATATCAATTTTATGCCACGAGTCGTCGAGTCATCGATTTTGTGCCATCGTTATAAAATGGCGAGATAAAGAGTTAGGATGAATGAATATGCGAATATTGTTTGCGAAGAAGGCAAGCTAGTAGGTGAACAAATTATTTAAGTTTTTCAAAATGAATAAATATGTAAGTTCTTTTAGAACCATATTGAAATTTCACTTGGAATATTCAAACTGAGCTAATTGAATACTTTCCAAATTTCGATGCAAAATGAATAAATCAACACCACAAAGTGATATTTTGTGGTGTTCATTCATTCATCTTCCTTACATTTAGTGTGTTGGATTTTGTTCAGATTTTATTTAACTTAAATTATAAATAAGATAAATGATGAAATGATGCTTAGTTTATTGTTGAGACGTTAACACTAACCATGAAACCCTATTTGTTTCCAAGAAATCTATCGATTTAAATTCACGGTAATTGATATAATTTAACGTTCCTATTAATGACTTCCAGAAATATAAATAATGCCAACTCAAGAAACATCAACTCCAAATCAAACGATATCAAATATGAACGGTTGCATTTTTGCGATTATTGTAAATCAAACAAACATAATGCTCCGAATTGCGATGTCAATAAAAGCAATCCCGAATTTCCAATTTCCAAACTTAAACAATAGTTCAATCTTTAGTAAATCATTAAATCAAATCCACATGGAAAATTATTCAAACACTTACAATAAAACTTCCAAAAGTAAACAATAACTGAAATTCATGACTAATGTTTAAACCTACAAATTGGCGTGGCAAATTAAAATACGTAAGATGAAATTCGAACAAACAAATGATCTTCACAAGGAAAGGGAGCTTGCATATCCATATTTGAGATAAACAATATTATTGTATAAAAGAGATTTGCTAATACATAACAGAGGACTTGTTTAGTTGGGGTCAGAAGTGGGATGATCGCAGGATATCATCCATAAAAGCAAACACGACTAAACCAGTAAACTTTTCTTTCAACAGAAAACTTTGTACCTAAACTGGTTACCAAATCAGTAATTATCAACAGCAAGCTTGTGTGGAAATCAGCAGCAATAATCCAAGATCAAAAGAATCGAATCAACAAGAATCAAAGCCGGCAAGAATCGAAAAGCAGTAATCAACAGGAATCGAAATCAGCAGCACTCAAACCAATAAGAACCAAAGCCAACAACAATCAAAAAGCAGTAATCAACAGGAATCGAAACCAGAAACACTCAAATCAACAAGAATCAAGGTCAGCAACAAACTAAAATCAACTATAATCAAGAACAGCAATAAGCCAAAATCATCAATCAATCCAACAACAAAATTATTCAGCCGCACTAGTGCCACTATAACCAAATCATAAAGTTACGAAAACAAGAGGAATTCACGTGATTCAAAAAAACTTAATAAGAAACTTTTATATTCTAAACTCAAAATTTCAAACTAAATTATTTTTCTGAAAGAAATCAAAAATATGTTCTTTTCGTATAATTAAGTTAATTGTGAAAAAGTGTGTGAAATGGTTGATGCAAGTTCCTCCCGGTCTAGTGAAGACGATTTTAGCGAAAATGTAGTGTCCGAAATGATCCGCGCAATTAACCTATCGATACTCCCTAAATTTTTGAAACCCTTTTATGTTAGCAGCGACAAACTAAGTTCATATATTACGGGTTGCAACCAAAACTGACGATAGATACAAGCCATATGGCAGCAGCGCTTACTACCACACACATGACCATTAGTAGGCCGACTTTGCTGGCGAACTTACATGGCGTTATATGAAGAATTGTGGAGGTGCCAACAAAAATTCGAGGTTTTGTACGGTTTAGAGACGGATTTCTACAGTGAAATCCAGATGATCCGCGGAGAACACAATAGCGCTCCTAGTGAAGTGAAAATCGTTTCAGTTCTTATACCCGTTTAGTTTTTATCGTCTTCCAAAGTGAATTTATAGGAGTTTGTTTACATCTCAACGCTGAGCTATCAGTCGAAGGTGCAAAACGTGTGCTTCATTTGCTCGTCTTGGAAAGTTTAGGAGCACAATGGGCTATACAAGGTGAAGTTATAGCATGCACGGAATGCGTTCGGCACGTTTTTTATTCGGAAAATAGTATATATGACGAAATATAAGCATTTGCTAATGCCGCAGTTGGGTGACAGCTACCGGAAGCTTGTCCATAGTAAGCCGACTAATACATATGCAAATTGCTACCATATGGCTTGTATCTATCGTCAGTTTTGGTTGCAACCGTGCGTTCAGGCTTGCATATCCTGAACAAGCACCCGTCCTCCTTGATTTTGCTATTATCCAACTCGAGGGTAAAACTAAACTTGCGGTGTCAAATCATACGTTTGAAAATTGGCAACAGTTACGTGATTTTCTTAAATTGTTATACGGTGATAAGAAGCATTATAACAACAATGCAACAATGCAAACAAACAAGTAAAGAAACTATCTCTTAGTTTATTGTCCGTCTCGGAACGGCAGCAAAAAATTTAATCGTCTGTGTTAAGCAATCTACTGAAGACGAGGCAGAAATGATAGGTCGCATTGCCGCTATGGACAACCTTATATTACATATACTCGTATGTATGTGCATTTATATTAAATATCGACCCGTCCATTAGTAGCATAATCCGCGCAAGGAATATTAAAACCTTAGCAGAAGCCATGCAAGTGGTTATCGAGGAAGAAAAATTATCTAACTTAATAAAAAGTAAACCAATAAATACATCTCCTGTAAATAAAGTGTAGAAATTTTGCAATATATGCAAACTTAAGAATCAAAATACGTCTGATCGTTATCGTGAAAATAAACAAAATAATTCCCATCGCATATACGTGGCCACGGAGAAATTCTGCCACTATTGCAAAAAGAATACTAACGTTATTCAAGAATGTAAGAAAAGGGAATTCAATAATAAGAAAAGAAACTTACAGGTAAATCAAGCGAATGATGGTACATCAAACCAACCAAAAAACGGGGTAGCACCTCCGAACGCACACATTCGGACAATCTCAGAAATAATGGCAGAGGAATCAATATTTCTAGCCTATTCTACTACGGCAATGTATTAAATCCTTACTTAACCGTAGCTAGACCAAACTCAAAATCATATTCCTTCAAATTCTTGGTGGCTTCCACACCAATAGTCAAAGGTACATTGTGACTAGGTAGAAAACTCGTGAATGTGGAAAATAAAGTGGATTTACAGGGTATAAATGGAATCACGTCAGCTGTAGGTTCCTTCCAAATAAATCTACATTTTCCGCGACAAGACTTGAATCCTGAATTTCTCGTCATTGTTGAGGATTTCAATATACCGTGTGATTGGTTGCTAGGGTGCGATTTTCTTTGCAAATTTAATTGCACTCTGGACTTTTCAAGAAACATTATGCTCTTGGCAACGGGCTGGTAAATTTTGTCATCGATGAAAACCCTGGAAATCGAGTTGAAGACTATGAGTCTTTAGCAGATTCTAATTTAGGTCCTCCTCAATTTTTAGAATCCACCACACCAGTGATCATATCTACGACTAACTCTTTTTTTGGATCCTCCTCAATTTTTAGAATCTAAAACCCCACCGAATTAATCAAACAATCCACTAAATAAAAATTCACCATCAAATTCAAAGATGCGACATGAACATCTATCAACCATAACAATAAAATCTCGATCTATAAACTTCTGTAAAGTAAAAACAAGAAATCCCAAAATGAAGGAAGGAATGGTCAGCCGGAAAGAATTGCTTCTTGGTATTTTCTTGAGTGAGGCCGTTACTTCTATCGACGAAAACGGTCAAACTCTTGTTTCCATGCTAAATATCAATGAACAGGATCACAGTCTGAATATACCCAAATTACATTCGAGGGAATTGATTCCTCTATACTAAATAATGACACAATTAAAAAATTCAGGAGGCTCAACCCAAATCCCAGAAAATAAAGAAAAGGGTCAAGTCCGACGTTTTTATTAAAACATGAATCTCAAAATCGCCTAAAAAATCTCTAAGACTGTCTCAGACTGAATGATCTAAATTATGAAGAATCCAAATCTATTTTAAAAATTACAAGTGACTTTTCTGACATATTTTATATAGAAGGTGACCTTTTAAGCAGTACAAATTTATGTCAACTTGAAATTAACCTCACAGATATAACACCTATCTCCGCGATAACGTATAGATAACCAGAAGTCCATAAATCCGAAGTCAACGAACAAATTAAAAAGACGCTCGATCAAAACATTATACAACTATCCAACAGTCCATGGTCAGCCCCACTTTGGGTTGTCCCGAAAAACAAGACGCCTCCAGTAAGACAAAGTAGAGGGTGATGGCTGATTACCGAAAGCTTAATAATGGGACCGAATCGGATGTTTTCCCTATCCCCAATATTACAGAAATATTGGATCAGTTGGGTCATTCGAAGTACTTCTCGACTCTTGACCTGGCAAGTGGCTTCCATCAAATCAACATGGGACCAGAGGATCGTTCTAAGATGGCCTTTACAACGCCTCTAGGTCATTATGAATATTTAAGAATACCTTTCGGGCTGAAAAATGCTCCAGCCACTTTTCAACGACTAATGAATTCCATCTTGTCAGGACTAAAGGGAATGGAATGTTTCGTTTATCTCGATGATATAGTCATCTATGCTAGCTAGATTGAGGATCATGAATCTAAATTAAAAAAACAATTTCAAAAGAATCAGGAGAAGCGGACTGAAATTGGAGCCAATGAAGTGTGAATTCATGCGACGTGAAGTTGCATACCTGGGTCATTTAATCTCTAGAGAAGGAGTTTCACCAAATCCTGAAAAGGTCGAAGCATTGAAAGAATTTCTGATTCCGACAAACCACAAAGGCATCCAAGCGTTTCTAGGACTCTGCGGATATTATAAAAGATTCATAGAGAACTTCTCGAAACATACTAAACCCCGCACTAAGCTCCTTCGTAAGGGTAAAAAATTTGAATGGGGAAATGAGCAAAATATGGCATTTTAGGAAATCAAGTCTAAATTAACCTCAGCACCTATATTACAAAATCCCAATTTTTCGAAAGAGTTTATTCTAACAACTGATTCATCTAATTTTGCAATCGGTGCAATCCTGAGTCAAGCAAATAATCAGAAATTCTTATGCGGGTCGTACTCTTAATAGCTCTGAAACAAATTACAGCACTACAGAACGGGAATTATTAGCAATTGTTTGGGCAATTCAAAACTTACGACCATATCTATACGGCAGAAGGTTCAAGATCGTGAAGTGCAACTGTCTCGGAAGATTGAAATATATGTCGTGGATAAGGTTATTCGGCAAGTATATAGTGATTGCGTGCCCTGATTTCCCCGGTTCTTGTCCACCGCCTTCCTTTCCATAGGGCAAAAGTTTACCAGCTGCTGTCTTGTTCCGGTTTTTCGAGAAACTGGTTCGGTGGGTCTACTGTAGGCAGGTTCCCTGTGGCCAAGGCTTGTGTGTGCCTCATAATTTTTCCCGGCTTAGTGGCGTGAGCGGTAAGTGCAACCCAATTTGATTATTTTTTTAAATAACTGTACTTCCGAACAGGCGATTGCTGGCAACGAATTCGAGGAAGGAATGACCCATTTTGCACTTTTGCGTTGTGGCGCTACTTCTTGCACAAGGCAAACAAAAGTCTGCAGTCGGACGAATGCAGCGACAATCGTTTAGAGGCCAATGTCAGATTACTCGGCGCTTTTGTTAGTGTTGAGGCTACGTTTTTGAAACCGCCCATCTTTAGTGGCGTGAAGCTCCCACCATCCGCAGCTCCCTCAGTACCCGCAACGGAAAAATGTTGGCGGCCAAACGTCCGCACAGCCAACATGACAGCAGCTTTTAGTGTCAAACAAAGATCAAGTGAGATATTATTTTTAAAAATCTATTAGAATCTCTATGCAAAACTACGAAATACACGGGAATACACCACAAATTTAAATCAACTGGGAGAAGAAGATGCCCCATGTGCTTAGAATTAGGACCAGTAGTTGCAGTATGCATGGGTTTTGAACCTCCATTTTGCGTTGATTCTGGACCCCTAACTTATGCATTTAATCCAGCTGGACATCCCAATTCTGAAGATTGAAGCTATATCAGGAGTAAATGTTGCATTTTTTTTTACAACCCGAACCCTTACAATATGAATATTACACGAAATATAGTATGAAGCAGACGCAAGCCCGCATACACTTTCTTGGTAGTTCCTCCAAAGCGACAATTTATATCCCTCACGTATCGTAAATCTACACGCGTGCATTCAGAAATAAATTGAACATTTCCATCACGGAGAACTCATTTGATCGGCGTGACATGAAGCTATCCAATATACTTAAATCACACACTTTTGGGAGTAACTTAAATCACACGTGGTTTAGCCGAAATCTCGGATTTTTCGTATCCACTATTAATTATAGTTCTTGTATTTATCTGAATATACACGTATTTATTAGAACAAAAGAAGAACAATTAATAAGCATATAATTATATAATCAGCAAGAAATCAGATAATTTGAAATTGTGGGCATTAAACAGTACGGGGAAAGGCGTCAGAGAAAGAAAACTAAAAACATATTGACAACTGAACTCTCGGATAGCTCTTACCGCCAAAAGTAGAATCAAAAGTATTTTACACTTATAGTTTTGCCCTATTCTGAATTTTCTTCGTAAAAGGCAGCGATCGCGCATTACTACCTATATCATACATACTTGCGTACAGGAATTGAACCATTATACGAGTAGGCATAGTAACTTTCATAGAATATGATGCATAGAACTTTTGGAAACAATGAAAAGAAACTGTTTTTATGATTTATACAGAGACTTAAAAAGGAAAGGAATAAAAAAAAAAGAAAAAAAAGGAAACAAACAACACATTCCGAGATACATTTTGGTTGGTGTAAAGTTGGTCACATATCTTACTTCTCATCATTCGCATTAGCAGCTGCTCTTCGTGTTCTTGCAAATTATATGCAGCTTTCTCATATTTAGAAATTTAATTTATCAGTTTACTGCACCGGATATAATTACTTTGTAATAAGAACAATTCAATTATTAGATCTGGAAATTTTTCTTATCAAGTAATTCATACAATAAGCATTAATTACATTATGTACACCTATTTTTCATTTAAATTAGTTATTTTGTTGCGATAAGGTACCTTCTGATAAAGTATGCATACTTATAATTAATCTTATCGTTTATTACAATTGATTCAATTGTATCCCTTTTTTTTATTTATTTACTTTCTACACACTATAATTTATAGAAAAAAAACCGTATATATTTATAAAGTTAAAATGATTATGAGTCAGGTATTGATGAAATTTACAAATAACATGAATTGCTAAACTAAAAACGACTTTCCTTTCCAGTAGCTCTTCTTTTTCAGAGGCAGTAGGAGTGCATGGTAAGTATGCCGGGAAGAGGGTAGAGTTTTGAGAAACGTACCGCGTACCGCGTGCTCTAACTTTGTTGGCTTTGTTTTTTTCCTTTTTCGGTACCGCGTCGGTGAAATTCGGGAGCGTGAAATAGAATGTAGTTTTTTTTTGATTGACTGGAAGAATGAAGAAATACGGAATAAAGTAAAGTAGGTTTCTTTTCCGTATGTTTGTGTTTTCGATGCGTTTGAAACGGGCATTTAACGGTGCCTGAAATATGTAATTGAGCGTAACCCATTTAAAGACCGGTCTAGCTGGCTGACAAGCAGCCACCGCGAAATGGATTACGGTGCACGGACTGGTTGACCGGTTGGTACCATTCGTTAACAAGACTCAGACTTTACGTCTAGAACTGATGAGAGGTCAGTTCCAACTTTGTTCGTGAATTTAGACTGTAAAATCATCACAAACCATATGCGCTTTTTACCGACGCAGACACTACAGCTTTGCTAGGATTTGCATGAATGTTTCAGCAATGGTAGTTATCATGAATACCTTTGAGAATTGGTTCAGCTAGTGGTATCAGTAATCGTAAAGCAAAAATATGCTATTTGAAATGAGAAGATTGAATAATTTTGAGCAATTTTTCCCCAACTTCAACGTTAAGGGTTTATGCTTTTAACACTGAATTCAATTTAATGAATGACTGAAGATGATTATCTACAATTAATACGTATACGTGAAACAAGTCGGGGAGGCAGGAGAGATCTCCTAACAGAAGGGCTTTGTAACCATTCTAGAGCTCGAAAAAATAGACCATCAATCGATGATTACAGTACAGTGAGAGCTTTTCTATATAGTTCTTACTTCAGTAGGGGCACAAGGGGAGATATACACGAAAAATGTGTTTCTCCCCTTGCGATTGGACATCTGTGATCAAAAAAATCTGAAATAGTAATCAAGGAAGATATTTGTGTGTATAACAATAACAAATAACTTAGAAGTCAAAATTCGTTCAACTTTATTAATAATAGTATGATCTTCGAATTTCACATTTTCTCCAATAAATTCTTATGCATGCCTTTAAACCCAACAAAACTACACAAGATCCCAATACTCTGTAAGTTTGATGAAATTTGTATCATATTCACAGAAGTCATATCCATTTGAAATTTCTCCAATTACAACAGCAATAACATACTATTTTGGTATTTTATGAACTTTCCATCAAATCAGACACTGCAGTTTTGATTTGATCTTCTTAAAATTTTCAGATAAGATCGATGACATAAATACTTTTCGGATTTCATAATTTAAGTGAATTTGATTAGTTGAAAATGGGGAAACAATGGATTTTGTTTTGAACAAGCAAATCTCTTTGACATGTTTCTTGATTTTACTCGTTGCTGGTGACTGCATTTTGTAAGTTGAGTACAAAACCCTTCTGACATGAGCGTAGATCTGTCTACCCAACTTTTTTTTCATTGTTTTGAGCTACTGGGTTAGCTTATGTTACTACAGGGTGCCCGTTGATATTAAGAGTAACATGGGAAGTAACAGGTTTTACCTTCTGAAAATAGGTTGAGCACTTTAGATGGCTTATGACGTCGATAAAATACAAGCCGAATAATCAGATATGCTCCAACGCCTGGAATAAAGAGTGCTGCAATGGAGGTGAAGAGTTTAGTTATTTGGAGGTGGGTTTGGCTAGTTTGCTTGATTTTGATCTGATCTAGCTTGGAATAGATCTCTGTAAGGGAATGAGTATTGCTTTTGAAGATTTTATCCTCGTCCGTATGCGGGGATAATTGTAATGATGAGTTAGCATGTCTTACAGCGAGAGCTGAGAGGTCGAGGTTAATTATGTTAGTATCGAATTCCGGGAAAAAAGTGGACGTTGTATTACGAAATCTTGAGAGCTTTCTGTTCGGTACGGCATCAGAAGTTCATTTATTTGCTGGTTACAAGGCTGAGTAACGGTCAGGACCCCTGACTACTAAGAAGATGCGTAGTTACATTCCTTACACATTGCACGTGGATGGGTGTGGTAGTTAGGAGAAAATACAGCCATTTACTGGGCTTATTTAATTAAATGAAGGCATTATGTGGCGATATATCTATACGAAGAGGTAGGGAAATTTGTTTGTGATATGGATTATGTAGAAGTTTGATAATTTCATTTTCAGAAGGTTGAGAGCGAATTATTGGGACATTCAATGGCATCACATACAAACCCCCGGGCTCATGGTGTGTGATTTTTTCAAGATTTCGAGTATTTACCGAGGTGATTAAAAGGAACTGCTGCGTGGGGAAATGGCTTACAATGTTCATTAAATTGACATCAGGGACCAAGAAATATGATTTGTTTGGACGGATTGGAAAAGTATGAATTTGCTGTAGCTGCATCTTCGGTAATTGAAATAAGGGTAATCCTATGACTATAGCAGGTTTGTCCTACATTTGACTCTTGGAGTTTTTTTGGTGGATATTAGGAGGGTGGATATTATTGTTGGTCTAGACTATAATATTGACAATTGTTTGTTGCCTAGACTCTATTTCTTTTATTTGAGCAAGCAGAATCGAAATTATCGGAATTTTTCATTCATTTACCAATAAAACATTGGTAACATTTTCGACAGAGCATCTGATGTAGTTGCTTTGTTCCTTCAACAACAGGGAATGGCAAGATCAGGACAAGCACATACACATTTTAGTGGAGAATTTAGCATACGGCTCTAGTACACTCTATGAGTCATTGATGCCCCAAAGTTCTAAACGATCCCTATTCTATGGGGTGGTTGAAGTATGCACTATCTATTTGGTACAATGGATAATATGAATGAACTTTTTGGTCGTAGTTCGCTTTAGATTTGGTTTTACTGGATACTAAGTTTCTACGAGCAGTTTCATAAATTTTCTGGAGCTTATATTTTAGAACATAAAAGTAGTTTTCGTGGTTCTATAAGGAAACAGGTTCCTTTTTAAGGTCAGATGGGATGTCTGCTGTAAAACCAAATAAACAATCCATTGGTACTGGTCCATCAGTACTGTCATGTTCACTGTTGTTATAGGCAAAAGCCCAAGACCTTAAGAACTGACCCCAACTCTTCTTATTCTCATCCACAGTGATCCGCAAATACTCGACGAAAGGTCATTGAGCTCTTTCTAAACCCCCATTGGACTGATGATGATAAGCAGTTGTCTGTAACTTCTTAACATGAAATAGCTTACACAGTTACCTAAACGACCTGTTTTGGGATTCTGTATCTTGTTTTCTTTCCTCGGAAAAAATTCGAGCTGCTGTTTCAGCCTCTACATTTGGCATTGCATAGCAGTCAACAAATTTGATCAGATTACTCAACTAAGGGGCTTACGATGTCAAGGTATACTTTGTCGAATGGTTTATCAGCTGTGTCTATCATCATTCGTGTGCGCTACTGGAGACTGTTCTTCATTGTTTGGCATTTTTCGCACTTTTTTATGTAAGACTTGATATCCTCTAACATGAGCTTCCATCCAAAACTCTTCTAAGTTTTCGGTATGTCTTAAAACTCCCTGGTGACCCCCAAAAGGAGAGTCATGAAATTCATGGAGTGCAGCCTCAATCTCCTCAGGGGTATGTAACATGATGTACTTATCCATTTCTGAAGCTACCGCCTGAGTCTCCTGAGGTTGATTTGATTCCTTAGGCAACTCATTATTCGTAGTGCTGAATGTGTCATAGTGGGTCACTGGGTTGAGTTGCTTTTGTCCCGGAGGTTCCTCGAAAGGTGGATTAGTTATGCCCTGTTGCATTCTTGTCTGTTTCTGCTGGGATTGTATAGTAAATAATACAAATGTACCATATCTTCAACTAAAGGCTTCTCAACAGGTTTGTGGTCAATGTATATTGTAAACTTACGGCCTAGTAACAGCAGAAATTTTTGGCTACCCAGACTATTGCTAATAGCTCTTTTTTGGTAGTGGATTAATTTTGTTCTGCTTTGTTTAATGTCCAACTGGCACAAGCTATTGGCTTGTCCTTTCCTTTTTCTCCCTGGGATAAAACTGCACTCAAAGCTTCATTGCTGGTATCAGTGGTAAGGTTGAAAGGCTTACTAAAATTGGGGTAGGCTAGTAGATGTGGTTTAATCAATGTAGTGTTAAGAACTTGAAATGCTCCTTGGTATTTGTCTGTCCAATTATATTTAACACCCTTCTTGAGCAGGTTTGCTAGTGGTTTGGCCACTTTTGAAATATTGGGTGTGAATTTGCGGTAGTAGTTTACCAAGTCTAGGAAAGACTGTAACCTCGTTACAGTGTTTGGTGTAGGAAATTCTTGGACATAGCTGGTTTTGCTTGGCCCCGGTCGGGCACCAACCTGGGAGCAGATATTTCCCAGATAAACTTCCTCAAACACTGTAAGGAGGTGACAGTCTTTTCTAGGCTTATTTGGGGCCATAAGTATCTCCGATAAAGATGAGATCTTCTCAAGTCGCTTGTTTTTGCCAGACCACTTAGTTACTTGCTTTGGCAATCACATTTTCTTAGTGGGTTACCTCAGCCTCCACAACTGTCGATCTAAATTTAATCTGGTAATTTATGTAACATCTAGTAATGAGTTTTTTCTTCTCTTTTTAGGGTTTTGCAAAATAATTTTACAAAATCCTACTAAAATTGCGCCTGTCTGTCCGTCCGTCCGTCAGTCCGTCCGTCCGTGTGTCACAGCACTTTTTCTCGCAAACCGTATATATTACAAGCATACAATTTTGTATATAGGTGTAAAGTGATGCCCTCCTCAAAGTTTTGCTATAAAAAATTTTACAAGGTGCTTAAGGAGGAGTATAGAGAAATGGCCCCTAAAAAACAAAATTTCATTAAAGGTAGCCGATATGGGTATCAAATGAAAGGTCTCAATGAGGACTTTTCTTAAAGTGGTATTTTCTTCTTCAGGGGGCACACAGGAAGGAAGGGGAAATATACGCAAAAATTGTGTCCCCCCCCCTCAAGATTGGACACCTGTGATCCGAAAAATCTGAAAAACATTATGGAGGTAGGTGCTTATAAGTACAACAACAACAAATACCCTAGAAGTCAAAATTCACTCAACTGTGTTAATAATAGTATGAACATCGTATTCCACATTTCCCCAATAAAATCGTATTGATACCCTTGAATTCAATGAAAACCGATATTTAAGTAGTTTCACATAAGGTCCTCATACTCTGTAAGTAAGATGAAAATCCAGTCACATTCACGGAAGTGATAGCCATTTGAAATTTGTCCAAATACAACAACAATAGCACACGGTTTCGGTATTTTACGGACTTTCCATTGAATCAGACATTGCAGTTTTTATTTGATCTTCTTGAAATTTTCAAATAAGATCCATAATATAAATTTTTTTGGGAATTCATGATTTGAGTGATTTTTGTTAGTTTACAACAAAGTAACGACCGTTGAAGGTACAGAAGCAATGGATTTTCTTATAAACGTGCACATCTCTTTGACATGTTTCTTGCCTTTATTCGTTGCTGATGATTGCATTTCACACGTTGGGTACAAAACCCTTCTGACATGACCGTAGGTCTATTTACCCAACTTGTTTTTCTTTGTTTTCTTGTTTGTCTTTGATATTTTGAATCTCTTTGTAATTTAATTGCAGATTTCATCATTTCATTTTACTTGCTTTATTTCAAATTTATACACAATATTACATGTTTTTACATCATCTATATTGTAACTTACAAGTAACTACAATATTTTTTAAAATCTTGTCTTACACAAATTGCAGTAAAATTGAGATATTTTAATTGATAGTAATATTTCAAGTGGAATTTCCTACAATGTTATAATTTTCCTCGTTTGATTGTACTTTTGTTTGCTGTAATGCAAAAATATTTCTTTGTTTTTCCTGTGTACATTTTTTATATATACAGGTATCATACATATCGATCTATGTTTCGTTTCTAATCGCATTGAAAGTTTGCTTATACATATATTGTTACATAATTTAATTTTTTTAGTGCTGAATATTTATTTGGATAATTCTTTTGTATTATATTATTTCAGTTTTGTTATCATCACTTGGTTTTGTATTATTTTGTTGCGATTAAGTGTATAAATATTCTTTCTTTTCTTCGAATACAAATGATTATTTGTTAAATTTTTCATGTTTTAGTATCTGTTCTTCTTTATGGTCTCAATTGTTCTATTATTCTGTTAAAAAAAATTCTTTCATGTGTACACTCAATGTTTTATTGGTGGTCTATTAAATTCATATAATTAAAACAATAACGAAAAGCTTTTTGGGTATGCTTTTGGTTATGTTCTTTTAAAATAAATTAGTATGTTAATACGTTTGTAGGGAAATTTCGTAAGTATATATTGCCGAAGCTCTAGATATTCTTTTGTTGTGGGAACAACCTAGTTAAATAGTACATGGGGAATGTAAGAACGATACGATCGTTTTTGTTCGGGAATTATCAGCTTCGGGAGAAATTTTGCAAGAGAATAGCTCTTTATCGATGTGGTTTGCGAGCATAGATGTCAGAGGGAATGGATACGAAATGCATCGAGAGAATTGAGGCACTTTATCATGTAGCGTGAAGTTGGCGCGTTATAGCTGTTGATTCGAATTTCAAATAAATTTGACGTGACGTCTCCCACTAATTTTCGCATCTTGAACTAAATCAATTTTCCGTGCAGGTATTCTAACTTGAACGATGTAAAAGATTGAACATGACTTACCCTACGAAGAATACGTCCCTGACATAATTCCTAGAGCTGTTTTTACTATCCCACACACGTCACTACATTTTTCATTTTTCGACACAAAAACACTCGCGATCCGTAGAAAAATTTTCTGTTTGATTAATTATCACATTTACAACGCTTTTCTTTTGTGTACCATTTCAAATTCAACTTGATTAGACGTTTCCCATCAATGTTGAATTTTCACAAATCATAACCCATCGTTTAATAAGTCCCGAGACTAACAACTAAAACAACATTTTTTTTTAAAAATCATTTTTATTCATCAATATAATCTCCTTTTAGGGTGATACAATCTTTCCAACGCCTTTCCAACATTTCTATACCATGTTTATAGAAGGATTTATCCTTTGCTTCAAAATAGGCTTCAATGCATCTGTCCGAGTATAATTGCCCCAAGGCAGTTATGTCCGGGGCCTGCTATGGAGCTAGTAATTGACTGACTTACCAATCTGACTGCATACACAAGGCATCAGCCCGAGTATTTACGTCCCAAGGCCTTGCAACGGGGGCCAGCAGTTGCATTATGTATTAATTGATTCGTGAACAAAACAGCATACTGAAGGCGTCAGTCTGAGTATTAGGGTCCTAATGCAATTACGTCCAGCGCCTGCAGTTGTAGCTTTAATTGATTGGTTTTTTCAAATATGATATCAAGTATTATATATTTCATTTCCTTCAAATAACCAAAAAAAAATTAAAGTAGACGGAAATCCCGTGAAGTTGTAGCTTCATGAATACTCTTAATATATACATACATATCTAAGCATAAATCCTCATTATCTTGTTCTGCTGTACATTAATTAGCTTCGAAGAATTCACTGAGATTATATAACCAAACAACGTAGAAAATAAAAATTGTCTTTAAATAAACGCATCTTTTCACTGATCGTGTTGACAAGTATAAAGTAGCAACTAAGTATTATACAGTAATATTTCTCTCTCCCCGGGAACCTGGATGTGTATATAGGATACACATCATATCAAGCTCCCAGTTCATGCCAGTATACTAAGGGTATGCTGGTATGTAGCAGAGCCATCCAGGTGGAAGCCGAATAATAGTCACAACTTTGTTTGTGATAAAAAAGAGGCTTTGTAATCCTACTAGAGTGCCTAAAGTACCATCGCCGCTTTACAGAGCTAACGGCTTGGTGACAGGGAGTTTGTTTTACTATTTTTGGCAATTTCACGGGAATTCCTCTATTTCGGGATCAAATTATAGTGACATATATTGTGCTAGCTGAAAAGAATACCGGAAATTGTCATAACCTGAAGAGTACATGCTCTAGGCTAAACATAACGGTCGCCGGCTGCTATATTCACGCATACTCATGGCTATGTCGTGAATCGGGCCAAGCTGCTTGATTGTTTCTTGACATGTGAGAACTTGAGTCACTTTCCATCAATATATGTACATAAATATGACGATTGGTAAATGCGCGGTGGTCAAATGGGTTAAAAACACCAATTCAAGGAATTCGCAAATATATCTTATCAACACATTGGTGAAAAATTCACCTTTTGATGAGAAATCTGAACGCACGTCTTGATCATTCACAAACCTGCCTGGGCTTTGAGAAACCCTTTTACATGTCAGTCGGTGTATCTTGCCACTGATATCTTCGCCCCCTCTTAACGGAACCAGATGGAAGTATAAGATTCACACTCTAAACTCGGGAATAGATGCAGCAACAAAGTAACCAAATAAATAACACAACCGGCTGCTCGAAATCTGTTTCGTACTTTCCCGACTACGTCTCTGTGCAAGATTCTTTCGAGATACAGACGGTGTGCGGATGAGATGTAGGGCTCCGACAGACCATTTGCGACGTCTTGCGATCACAATCAGACTCCCCCTGCATAGCTGGTTTACTTGGTGAGCCCTCTGCATGCCATCAACCATTGTTTTCCTTCCGGGACAACGCAATTCATGTTTATAAATTACATTGCAAAGAGGCTGCCGTCATCGAATTTTAGTTGTAATTAGTTTAATTTTAAATTTACAATTAAAATTGGATTATGTCTAATGGTGTTTTTCGAGCAGTTTCTTTAGGCGACTGCTCGATTACTACACAACATTCAGTTCTTTTAAATAAGTTAATAGTGAGAAGTGGAATAAATTGAAGAAAAATAGTAACGTTAGAGTGAAAGTGGGTTTGTAGCTAAGCTTTTTTTAATAATAAAATAATGATTGTAGACGGGGAAAGGCAAACGTTTTTCATATTTTGTGACTATTTTGAAAGGAAGGTATTTTTTTAAGTTTCAGAGGATTACTGATGGTTGTATTAGGTAAAGTTTCTATTTGTGAATGAAGTGTAGATTTATTTGTTGTTCAAATGGCTTATCAGGAGGCTAAGAACTTTTTTGAAGGAAAAGAAAGCCAGCTATGATGTCCAAATAAACTAAGCAAGGAAGTCAGAAAGGGACTGCTGGACGCTTCAAATACTGCTATCTGAAAGTAAAAGAGGGGAACACGTCTAGGCTAGCTAGCAAAATCTAATTGAAGAGGAGTAAAGAAGGAAACATAGAGCACTCAATGGAAAACCGACGTCAGTCAAGGCCAGTTAAAAAATAATTACCAAAATAAAATGAAGAGCTACGATATGAAATAAAGGCACTAAGCCCTGATGTTGGGAATAGAGAAAAAAGGGAGTTTATTCATGCCAGACAGACAACAAACGGAAAATGGTAGCACATTATTGAGCTAAATAGAAGCATGAATAAAAAATTGGTTAACAAGTTCACCAGCATTAGTTATGGGTCATATTTTGTGAAGGGAGACTTTAACGTTATAAGATGCTTGAAGTACCAAAAATACAATCATAGAACGTCAAAATGCGAAGGGAAACAAACCTATGAGAAAAGTGGAGAAAAGCATAAGCTCAAGGAACACAAAAGCACACATGAGATATGTTCCAATTGCATGGGTGATAAAAAGAATGCTGATCACGCAAACAGAGCAGACTTGTCGTGATATCCAAAGTATCTACGAAGGATTGTAATTGCTAGGAGGAGTACTGACTTAAATTTTGATGATGATAGTTGATTGGAATACTCAATCAAGTGATAAATTAACTATCTGTTATGCAAATATAAGAAGCCTACGACACAAGTTGCGTAATCTTCAAAATTAGTATGGATCTACCCTGAGGAGGCAAAGTATAACAATATTCCAGGATAAAGCTCTGTTTCCTCCTGCAGGTATGCAGAGTTAAAAGAACAGCAATTTATATAAAAAATACCATAAATATCGTGACAAAAAGAGTGACATCTGACATATATAATATAATAATAACTGAAATAACCTGGCCAGGTAAAAAACTATAAATCGGTACTTACTATAATCCCAGTGGTCTCAATGCGCATGACTTCTGCACGGTAATAGATACAATATACTCTATTGAAAAAAATTTAATCACAGTTTTCAACACCAATATATGCGTGATTGAAGAATCTCCAGTATCGAGGATGTACAAGAAAACCCTGAAAACGAACGGAGCAGTTATTGTCAATAAGGACAAAATTACTCGCCCTACTTCAAGTACTTGCCTAGATCACGTAGCAACAAACGAGAAAAAAATTGCTGAAAACATTAAATTCACACTTGAAGACTGGCCGGTGTTAGATCATCGTGTTCTAAAAATTCGCGTTCATGGCCAAAGTCTCAGAAAGTAAAACATATTCACAAAATATTCAGATATTTAGACAAGAATCATTTCAAATCAAAATTTTAACAGTTGCTAATAAACCAAAAACCTGAAAACCCTAATGGGGCATGATTCTTATATTGAAAAAATGATTAGATGTCAACAACGTACATAGATAACAACGAAAGTTATCGAAGCTAGTGTTAACAGAAGGAAGGCTTATAAAAAATACAAGAAGAACGCTAAAGATCACGCACTTAAATATCTACAGAGCCAAAAGAATTGAAGCGTCTCATCAAAGAAGCTAAATTTTCATATTACTCCAGAAAATTGGAAACAGCGGCGAACAACTCGCACTAAATATAGAAAATAATAGATAATTCATCACTCTGGATCATGTCACCAAATACTGCATTTTTTCGCATGGACTCTACCAATGCAGCCTGCCCATGTGCAACAGCAAACTCACTAAGCTCCCTTTTCTCAGCAATCCGTGAGAAAATTACCGTGGAGCTTAATGACAAGTCAACTATTTCAATACCACAAAAAGTCTACCTAAGTCCATCTTTCATATTTATCAAACAAATAAAAGAGACGTATTTAATACAATTCAAGATTTGAAAAAAAAATGCAGCACCAGGTATTGACAATATCACCACAGATGAAGCAAATTGGGTAGATAGAACTACGCTCTTGTCAAAAGGGTTTTGTGCTTTATCTACAATATGCCGATATTTAAAATGATTTAATTCAAGAAAAAGTTTTATGAAGTGCACAAAAATATATT
Source organism: Odontomyia ornata (assembly GCA_963969285.1). Taxonomy (NCBI): domain Eukaryota; kingdom Metazoa; phylum Arthropoda; class Insecta; order Diptera; family Stratiomyidae; genus Odontomyia; species Odontomyia ornata. The sequence continues at coordinate 274,792,179 of OZ017738.1, read as the reverse complement.
CTTGCTTTAAAAGAACTCCAATTTTAACCAGCAAACACTTTGATTCAATACTGCCAAAATTGTAAGTGTATTTTTGTTATTTATCTTATCTGAAAATAAGGAGAAGATTCAACCAATAGTGTAGTGTCTGATTCGATGGAAGGCTCATGTAGTAGCAAAATCGGATATGATGGTTGTAATGGGAGAGAATTCAGATAGCTATAACTTCTTTAAATTTTATTGAGACATATAATTATAAGCACCTTTCAAAGAACTACTTAAGTGGCTGATTTCATCCAATTTAATTATACCAATATAGTTTCACTGACGAAAATATTAAATCCTACAATTATCAGCAACGTTCAACGAATTTTAACCTCAAAATTTTTTTATTATTGGATTTATCTCTATGATTTTTAGAACTTTCTGAAAGAAATTTTACAAAAACTTTTTGCGTCCCGTCTGCCCACATGATCGTACGTCTGTCTACCTGTCCGCCGATCCATCTATCCGTGGAACACAAGAAGTTTCTTCAAAAACAATAGAAGCTGCAAAGCTCAATCTTTGTGTAAATATTAGAAGTGGTGGTCTCTCAAAGGTTTAGGTCTTATCAAATATTTTGAAAATTGTCAAGGGTTTGTGCCCCCTCTCCTGGCGAAAATCTGATAAAAATCATGAATGTAGGTCCTTATGAATAAAAGGCCAACAAATATCTCAGAAATAAAACTTCACTCAACACTGTCAATAATAGTAAGATTTTCAAATTTTACATTCCCCCGCAAGAATTGAAACGGTGTCCTTAAACTCTTAAGATTTTCCAATTACAATTATGTGTACGGAATTTCATGGAAAATAAATCATAATCAAGTGAGTTATCGCCATTTCAGTTATACGGGATTGTAACAACAATAACACGAGTTGACGATTGATACATATTTAAAAGCGACCTAGGCACTCTTCCTCTCTTTAAGTTCCATGAAAATATAAGTAATTGTGTTTAATTTGAACATGTTCAAATGGCTGAGCATGTAGTTAAAATTATTCACGCTGAAGTAAAATGGCAACTCTTATGTACATGAACGAAACTCTACATCTTTGGATAATTTAAATGATTTCTGATGCAAAACTTGGATCAATAATTCAAATTATCGATTCATGCCTTCAGTAAACTTGTTTTAAACCCTCCCCCACTTATAAGACTGGTTTCACCTCTAAGTTGTTGATGCTCATCTTCAGCTATTCATTATTAAATCCAATCAAGCGTTAACAACATGTATCTCGAATGTTGAAATTGGGTGTTCAATCTTCTCATTTAAAATAGCCGCTATTTTGTTTTACGATTACTGATATCACTAGTTGAACATGTCCTCAAAGATATTCATGAAATATATCATTCCTGTAACTATCATGCGAATCCTAGCAAACCCGTGATGTGAGTTCGTAAAAAGCACATATTGTTCCATAGCCATATTGTCCCATGGTAATTTAGCGCATATTGTTGCATAGTAATACAGGAAAATCCAAACCGCTACAACTTCGTTCAATACCATCCGATCTTTTTTATGTTTGCCTTATATGTAGTCATCTGTGTATAAAATTTTATTGCATTCAAAGGTACCGTTACGATTTTATTCAGCAAAATTTAAAATTGATAAATCATACTATTACTAACAAAGTTGAGCAAATCTCGACTTCTGACGTATTTTCTGTTGATGTACTCATAAAGATTTTGATTTTGTCAGATTGTTCGGTTGGTAGTTGTCCAAAAGTGAGGAGGGGAGGTACTTAGATATATCGTACATTTCCCTTACCCTACCCCTCTTAGTACTGCCAAGGTAATCTCCTGACCTGTTTTGTAAAGATCTCATTGGGACCGTTCCAATGACACTCTACTCGACTACGTGAACATTTTTTTGAAGGGTCACCTCTTTATATGGGAAGGCTCCCTTAAACTCTCTCAAAAAAATTTTCACTTCAAAACTTTCAAGAAATCATCCATGCTGACCTTTACATAATGTTTCATGGCTATAGCTTGTGTAGTTTCGGAGAAAATTACTGTGACAAACATACGGACGGACAGACGGACACAGGTCGTGATTTCAATAGGGTTTTGTATTTCAGTGCGAAACCCTTATTGCTCTAGTCAAATTTTAATAAACGAGCATATTAGAAAAGGAACATTTCTAGACGAAGAGAAACTGACAAAAATAATTCCATTATTAAGAGGCGAAGATCATCTGAACCCGAGCAGCCTTTAATAGAATATTCTAAAAACTTATAAATAATCATTTAAAAGCATTCTTAATGGAAAATTCTATCATAATGCGTTGATACGTTACTTTCTGTCTCACATTATATCAATGAAAGCCTTGATAAAAGAGATGAGTTTATTGCAATTTTTGTGGACCTGAAAAAGGATTTTGATACGGAAGATTATGAACTGTTACTTGGAAAACTTGAACCTATCGTTGAGATGTTTTCTATAAACTGAGAGTTTTCTTTACTGCGTTGTATTATAATTTTTTTGAAACTCTCACAACTGTTTTCAAATTGAACAAGACTTGCAAGAAAGGAGTGCTTCACAGCCCCCTTATGCAGATGTTTTAACATTACCTGGTAGCCGCACGTAGGAATCGATGACGTGTGAAGCGCAGATTACACGAGCGATGTGCAACGATTAAACAGTAATAGAGATCGTGCTAGGGAATGGAGATATTTAAAAATAAAAACAAAAAACAGTAAAAAAGCAAAAAAATATTTCTTCCCCCAAAAGTGCAAGATGTATCTTTTTTGTGTTTGGAAGTTGAACACTATTTACGCACAGAGTGTGGGACTTCCATGCTTATAAGAAGACGATTGGACTACCCACTAAACACCTACCCTGTCAACCTGAGAACCCAGCCGGGAACCGTTTGACACATTACTTCGGGCCAGGTCCCGTTTTGTTACGCCGTGAGCCGCCTTCAAGCTGGGGAATTCTCCTTCTAGCGGAAGGGGAGAGGGGAAGAGGAAGTGCCTTCAAAGCAATTCTCTAGTCTCAATGCCCCCGGCTGTGGTAAGTCCCTTTCATCTTTTAGGACTGCCCGAGCATAATGTGCCACCTGATTCCATGTGCCAACCGATTTGAGCATCACTGCGACTATATTACCGGAGTGAGCTCTCCCGTTTCCCTGTAGAGGTTCCTTCACAGACTGTCCCATTTTATGCAAGCAAAAGATGTGTGGCAAGGATTGTCTTCCTCTCCTGGGCAAAACCGACAATCGGGAGACCGTAACTTACCAATCTTGTGCAGGTAAGATTGGAAACACCCATGCCCGCTCAAAAGCTGGGTCAGATAGAAGTCAGTCACACCATTCCTTCAATTAAGCCACAGTTTCACATCCGGGATGAGGCGCGCAATCCACCTACCCTTCGTGCAATTCACCCAAGACTGCTGCCAATCGTTGAGCAAGCGCTGTCTCTCCTCGCGGACAACCATCTCCCTTGCAGCCTCGTTTTGGCGCAAGTAAATAGCACGGTGCTCTCTAGCAAGCACGGCGGTAGGTATTACGACTGCAATCACTTTCACCACCGAATCAGAGACTGTCGGATACGACAATGCAGTCCTCAGTGCTCCTCTTCTCTGTACCTGTGCCAAACGTTTTCGGTATACTTCCTTGCTGAGAGCGTTGCCCCATATTTCTGCTCCGTACAGTAGCACTGACCCTACGGCACTCATCAAGAGGCGTCTTCTTGGTGAGCTGGGCCCTCCTACGTTGGCTAAGTGGGCTCAGAGCCGATACTTTTGAAGCAGCCTTCTCAGCCGTTGCCGTGATTTGCTCAGATAAACTCGTCTTCGAGTCGATCAGTAGCACCAGGTACTTCACCAATGGCTTCGATTCGATTTGTAAGTCTCCAATACTGATCATCCTTACTCTAGGGATTCTCTTTTTTGTCAAGATGGCCACTTCAGTTTTCTCCAGTGCTAAACTGAACCCAGGAGTAGTCATTCAGTCCCTCACTCGGCGCATTAGCAAACCTAGCCAATATCATCCATATAGCCGATCAAATGCGACTCATCTGGCGTCTCCAAACTCAGTAGCCCATCTTAAGGCACATTTCACAGATCCGGACCAAGGATAGATCCCTGGGCCACACCCGATGTAATTTCCATACTTCATTGGCTCTGTGTCGTGTCGTAGATTAGGCTTCGGTCCTTTGGATAATTCCTGAAAAGCCGCCGTACATATTCTGGAACTTGAAAAGGGTTTTCCAGCGTATCCAGAATATCCACCCATGTAGCGGAGTTAAAGGCCTTCCTGACGTCGAGTGTCAACAATAGGACGATACTTTGCTTGGTGCAACTATATGCCTCTGCCTTCTGGACCGCGCTCACCAGCTCTGCAATCGCATCAATGATAGAACGTCCTGCTCTAAAGCCGTACTGCGGAGGAGATAGGTCCCCAGCAGCACAAATTGCGGTATGTAGACGGTGATTTGGGATTTCTTTGCCCCTTGCTGATCAGCATGAGCCCCGCCACCTTCCTTTGTACCGGGAAAAATCCGTCCCGCAGGCAAACGTTGAATGTGTTGAGCAGCAGGTCAGGACAATGGTGATAGGCAAGCTGCAACTTCTCAGCTGGAACACCATCTGTGCCTGAAGCCTTCCTCGCTTTCAATGAAAGGACTGCCTCCTCCAGTTCCAGCTGTGTGAAGAGTGGACACTCGACTGCTGTTTCACCATGAACAGCATCAACATGGACAGGATGGGTGGGGAAGCCTGCCCCCACTATCTCGTCCATCTTTTCCGCATCGCGTATACAAGGTTTCCGTAGGACACCAAGCTTCCGCATACCTAGCTTGAAGCCAAGGCCCTACGGATCCTTGTTCATATTATCCACTAGACCTTGCCATCAGCGAGCCTTGCTGTTGTTGATCAAGGCATTTCCTGTCCAACTTATATGCTTCTACCCGGTTGCTTGCCTCGTCACGGTTTCGTGCTCGTTCAGCCTCACGTCGAAGCTTGTGACACCCCCTTCTTTTTTCAGCAATTTCAGTTGTCCACCAATAAACTGGGGCTTGCCGTACCGGGGTTTTCGACGGGGCATAGAAGCGCATTAAGCAGTCGTGATGATGCTCATAGTTGAGTTCACCACGTCTTGAGTTGCTAGTTCTTCTGTCCCCTCCAAAGCTCCCTACAGCGGCTCACCTGCTGTGAGAACCTTGACAAACCTCTCGACGTCCATTCTTCCAATGATTCATCCAGTTGCACGGACGTCGGGAGACAGCATCACTGATCTCAAGCAGAATGCACTGATGATCACTGGCTGAGTAGTCCTCTAATACTTTCCAGTTGTGTATCCTCCGTACTAAGGACTCCAAGGCGAATGTCACGCCCGGTATGGTTCTCTCACAGCCAATACGGCGAAAGTCGGCGTGTTTCCGGAGTTTAGTACGACGAGGGCCGTCCTGGCCACCATTTCCAGGATTCGTTTTCCCCGCGGATCCGTCTGAGGCATGCCCCATTCAATTGCTTTAGTATTGAAGTCGCCCCCAACGAGCACTTTACCCTCTGCGTTCGAGACAGCGCCCTCCAAAGCATTAAGCTTGGCTTGGAAAGATGATATCGACTTGTTAGGCGTTAAGTACACACTAAAGAAGGTGATCCCTGAGCACCGAACCCACACGAAACCATCCCCCGTCCACAACTCTCCACTTGAAAGTCACTGTTCCGAATCCAGATGGCGGCAGTACCAGTTTCATCAGAGTACCATAATGCAGGACTTTTATTATGGTGTTGCTCGCCCAGCAGCAAGAAGTCGGCTTTCATATCCCTCGCAAACTGCTCAAGCAGATTTTGGGCGGTTGAACTGCGGTGAAGGTTTAGCTGCAGGATGCGGGTCATCGAAGCTCTGATTTTGCTTTGGCTAGGGCTTCCTGGAACACCCGGCATTTTCCTGATCCCAAGACGTGTCCAAAATCAAGTTTTGGATCAGCATCCTTGCAAAGGATACAGTGTGCCTCCTTCGTACACTCTTTTCTTTTATGTCCCATTTCACCGCATTTGTAACATAGGGAACTCCTATCGGGTCCTTTGCATACTTGTGTGGTGTGACCATAACCGAGGCATTTGAAACATTGAAGAGGCGTTGCTCTTCGCCGTATCCTACAGACAACCCATCCTATTCGTACTTTGCACTGTCTGGAACCCCTGATCTAGTGCTCCACGCCCTCCAAGTGCCTCTTCCTGCCTTCTTTTATCCCGATCTCTTTCGACTGGGCTAGACGCCATTCTTTTACTGACGTTTAATGGTGAAGCTATCTGCGTGTCGCCTTTAGATTTCGCTCCAAGCGCCTCTTTAGCCTTCTCTTCGTCTTCGGCCCTTAATCAGCTTTTCCGATAGTACCCTATGCGATCTAGGAGCTCCTCTAGTTCAAGGAGCCCTGCCTTTACTGCTTTGCTGGTTTTTGGGGAGTCGCATGCAGCTTGTATTCTTTCCAGAACATCTCCCGCTTTTCGGAGTAGTCTTTCTACTTCATATTGCTGGGCCGCAATTGTACCTTGCAACCATCCTTGGGAGAGGTTATCGCGTTCCGTTTCTGAGTGCAGTACTTCCACCACATTTTCAACTTTGGCGGTGCATTCACGCGGTGTCTTTTCACTCTTTGCTTTTAGTGCCGTAATCTCCTCGTGGGCTTCTGGATTTTTCGTTGCAATGTCGGGATTTGTGACCCTTGCATCGGTCACTTCGGTAACGATCGCAGCAGTGACAATCGAAATTTCGGTGCTCTATATGTTATCTCCCACCGCTCGAACACCTGAAGTGTCCTGCAGAGTTTCCCGTTTCTCCTTAATAGGACTGCAGCGATGCATCCGCTGTGAGTACCTTGGTGAACCTCTCGTTCCAATTGAAGAAACCCGAGAGCATGGACATTGGGAGATAATTTTACTGATCTCAAGCAGAATGCACTGGTGATCACTGGCTGAGTAGTCCTCTAATACTCTCCACTTGTGTATCCTCTATACTAAGGACTCAAAGGCAAAAGTCACGTCCGGTATGGTACCTTTACAGCCAATACGGCGGTAAGTTGACGTATTTCTGGTGTTCAGTATAACGAGCGCCCTTCTGGCCACCATTTCAAGGCTTCGTTTTCCTCGTCGCGTTGTTCAAAGCATGGTCCATTCGATTGCTTTAGCGTCCCTAAGCACCGAAGCCACACAAAACCATCCCCACGTCAACAGCTCTCCACTTGGAAATCGCTAACTCGGACCCAGATGGTGGCAGTATCAGTTTCATCAGAATACCACGATGCTGGACGTCTATCATTGTGTTGCTCACTCAGCAGTATAAAGTCGGCTTTCATGTACACTCTTTTCTTTTAAGTCCCATTTCAGCGCATTTTAACGTACGGAACTCCTATCGGGTCCGTTGCATACTTGTGCAGTGTGACCATAGCTAAGGCATTTGAAACATTGTAGAGGCGTGGTTCTTCGCCGTATCCTACCGACTACCCACACCATCCGTACTTTGCCCCTATTCAGAAATCGTTCGGCGTCCATTTCGGTCAAGTCAATTATGGGCATGCGTTGTCCCTATGATTTTCTGGTGTCAACCTCACTTTGATCCTGCCCACGCTGGGGAACTCCTTTTTGATGGCCTCTACCACCTCGGCCAGATATGTGACACGTTTGATATTTCTTATTTCGATAATTGCCATCGGCTCGAGCGAGAATATAGCTGCGCTCTTGCCGAGGACTTTTTTTACTGCATCGCAGAATGCTTCCCTATTCTTGGCTTACGCAATATGACTATCTTAAACATGGAAAAACTGATAAAGTGTGAAAAACTGCATGAGAAATATTCTACGTGAAATCAGAGAACCCAAGTACTCAAAAAGTCAATTAGAGCTGTGCGGCTAATTTCGTCCAGTAATCTATTAGTTTTGAGCAGAAACCACAAATTAGAAAACAATCCACGACATAATTAGAGAGCTCCCTGAAGAAAAAGTAAGAGTTACCTAGCTTGAAGCCATATTATTTCTCAAAATCAAGATTATTGACTCATTATAGTCTCAAACAAGGTAGAAGGAAGCTTCATACGAGATTTTCTTAGTTTAGATAAGTTTGATACACAGAAAATCCGCGAAAATAGTAGAGAAAACAGTAAACTAAAAACTAGCTTGCTGATAAAGATGCCAACGATTTCTAAACAAGTTGAATTTAAAACAAAAAGACTGATCGGTAGAATATAGCTAAGGTAGTCCCATTTCACTACTTTAATTATATTTCTTGCAGAAAAGGTTTGCAAAAATGCAAGGAGCTCAGTACATACATGGACAAAGAGATGGTTCCAAAGGGGTTTGTTTTTTAGGAAGTATATTCTTCTGCTGTCTAACGAACCCATACCATATTTTCAAATCAAGCTCAATTCTTGAGAAGATATTTCCTCTGACACAGATGGCCACGTTCTAACCGGGTTCAGCGCTTGAGATATGAAATAAGAAAAGTAATATTAAATGAGAACGGGACCTCAGGATATCCGTAAAGAATCACGGTACTTAATACTAGCAGCCCACCTACCTTCCGTTATTCGTCATGTAAAAGGACCGTACCAGATGTGGCATTTGCCTTGAGGTTCCTTGTTTCTTAAATAAACAATTAATGTGTATTTGAAGACCAATGTGCCAGTGATTATCAATTCATTTAGTTTGAAATCCATTTCAAAAGCTCATACTTTCGAGCGTCAAGACTTTAAGTGGAATATTGGGAAAATGGACGCTGTGAGGTTCTTCAATGTGCTTTTGGCAAGGAGATCACTGCTAGGACTGAGGGTAGAAAACTCAAAGCCAAAGGTGTGGTGAAGTTCACTTTGAGTATCATCACGTCTGTTTCCGATTCTTTTATGGCTGTTCGAGGCCCCACCATCTACATATTATACTGGCTTTCTGCCGATATATTATAGAGATGCATATAACATCCTATAATCATTGGCATATGAAAGTCTGTTATGGACAGAAAAAGAGTAAAGAGTCACCTATTTGTGGCTTCTTGTTTCAAATTCCGAGCACATTTTCTCCATACTGGATCGTCAGTTTATGGATGATATGTCTGTGATCCTGGTACGGCAAACCACTAGTGTACTGACGGTCAACTGAAATCACTGAACAACACAGAGGGTGTCACAAGTGAGGAGATTCTACAAGAAAAATATGTCAGCCAGGAAATGATAGTTATGGTTGCTAATCTACAACAAGTATAGGCTTTTATTACAGAAGGCAATAGTAATGCAACTTCGAACTCAACAAATAACAATTTTATACATCGATGATATATTTGTAATGATAATCGACACAATTTTCGAAAAAGAAGCCTCCTTGTCAGCAACCAAGCGGAACTTATTCTCTATTTGAGGACAAGCACAAACGGCAGCAATTTTCAGACAAGCGTAGAAGGCAGCAGTTTTAAACAACGCGTAGAAGTCAGCAATTTTCCTAGGACAGGGTGAATCAATCTTCTGCTAATTTGTTAAAATATTTGATCTTTAAAATGCAACTTTTTTATTGTTCAGCAATAAAAATTCATTAAAATCAAGCTACAACTGAATGAAAGACTAATAAATTCTAAGCAAATATTGTTGTAAGTTAATTAAAAAATAAATTCAAATATATTTAATTAATTTAATGAATAAAGTACCATTTATAAAGAACATTATTCAGCAGCGAGCCATGAGTTTGAGGGCTGGAGTACAACAAGGTTTTTGATTTGGTTACGCTCATCATTTTATGGTTAAGTTTTGTTAATACGTTTGAACTAGTGATTTTTAATTTGGTTCCGAGTGAAGATTATGCTTATTGCTAACTCATCGCACGAAAAAAGTTAATTTTAATACACTACTATACTACTATATATATATATATATATATATATATATATATATATACATATATATATATATATACTCGTATATTTATATATATATATATATATATATATATATATATATATATATAAACATATTTATATATACTCACACCTATATATATATGTATATTAATACATTTGTATATATACAGATATATATATATATATATATATATATATATATATATATATTATATATATATATATATATATATATATATATATATATATATATATATATATGTATATATATATACATTTATATATATGCATATATATATATATATATATATATATATATTTATATATATATATATATATATATATATATATATATATATATATATATACATATATATTTATTTATATATATATATATATTTATATATATATATATATATATATATATATATATATATATATATATATATGTATATATATATGCATATATATATTTATATATATATATATATATATATATATATATATATATATATATATATATATATATATATATATATATATATATATATATATTTATACATATACATATACATATATATATATATATATATATATATATATATATATATATATATATATATATATATATATATATTTATACATATACATATACATATATATATATATATATATATATATATATATATATATATATATATATATATATATGTTTATTTATATATTAGTAATAATAATAGTGCAAAAAAGTGATAATGCCAAAAATTACATCAAAAGAAAAGGAAGGTGGACTCCTTATTGATTGCATCTAAGTAAAATATATCGGGGTTTGCCTGCCTTCCGAAAGGTAAAAAGCAAAGTTTATCACGATCGGAACCAAAAAATACAGAGCCTTAAACGATATTACTTGAGAAATATAAGGAAATGTATTCGGAAGCATCGAAAGATGACGTCAAAAAAATATAACACTCTGAGAACAAACTACCGCAATGGGTTGAAAAAGAAGGTTGTATCTTTAAAATCACATTTTATCACGGTCATTAACAACTGCCAGAGAACTCTTCTTGAAACTCGACACTGACATAAAACTAGTAGGGCTACAAATCAATGAAAATAAAACAAAGGTCATGACGCAGTCGAGAAAAAATATATCAAATACACAAAATATCAAACTTGGCGAATACAACATGCTGAGAATAATGACAAAAAAAAAACACAGTAAGCTAATAGTTTTATGTAAAAAGATATTTATTATTTATGCAAATCAATAAATTTTGTTAGTCCAACTAACAAGTTTGTCCTACTAGTCAACTGAGCCTTTATTGATGAAGTATTCACAAAAGCTTTTCTAGCAACTTGTAGCCAATTTCTTTGCCTGATACTTTGCTATGGGATCAGCTCGACTATTGTTTCGGTTAGTGGCTCCACAGTTCCATAAGTTATATTTTCATGGTAACTTCAAAGTAGGTTATGGTAAAAGTACATGGAAAATTTTGATAAAAAATATGTAGATAGAAGCATGCTAGAATAAATTTCTGCGCCTTGACTGGATGTAGCAAAAATGCTTTCTGAAATACACCAAAATGGGTACCAAGTATTCGAAAAAAAATTTCGACAGTTGATATCTAAATATTTTTTTCTGTTTGAAAGTCCAGTTTGGCCATAGCGCGTCAGCTAATTTGATAGCATAGGAAAATCATCAGCCCCAACAAAAACATATGGGAGGGTTCGTATCGTACCCTCTTCAAATGCAGGACTTGGAATATCCAAATCATCTCTTATAATTTTTTCTCCGAATTTACTTTTGTAGAGTACACCACCATCAGAAACACGGTCGTTGGTGCCAACACCGACTATTATGAATTCATAGTTGGCATTAACAATTGCTAAAAGCAGAATACCGAATGTTTTTTTATTTTTTTTGTAGTTGAAGTAGTATGATCCCGATCCCGAAGATTTTCTTATTTCTTTGTGTTCATTAGATTTGGGTATCTGAAACTTTAAAAATTGAGACATATTATAATCAATTATAGTATTAAAATGTTATACAGTTATAATTTCTTGTTTAATTGTAGGCAAGTTCACTTTCAAGCCAGAAAGACATTCAAAGTGTAACATATTATGGTGAGCCTTCTCCTCTAATATCTAGAAATAACCAAAACCCAAAAGCCTGTTGAATTCGGCATATGAACATCTAAACCAAAAAAAGACAAACAGCCATTCAGTCATGGCTTATACTGCTGAATTACAAAATATGAACCCAATTCAACAAGTTAAGACTTAAAAAGCAATCGCCAAACTATTAATAGAAGGTAAACTGTGACTACTTTACCGCAATTCCGTAAAAATTAATGAAGTACAGGCAATTGATCGTATCCATTACAGCTCATCACCTTACCATTTCTCATTTACGTGCAGCTCAACGCCATTATCAGTAGATATATACCACTCATCAAAACGAACAATGACAATGCCATATCCTGTTCAATTCAGTCCATTGGTACTATGATTCTTACGAACGATATTCTCTTTGCACATTCGTATCCAGTCTTCAAATAGCAAGAAAACTATAAATTGTTCGCTTGTGAGTGAGCTGAACACACTTTAAGCTAGATGTTCAAGCACTTGCTTTAAAGTTGAGACTCTATTGAAATTTGCAGAGGATGTATCTCTCATAACTATCGCCTCAGCGAGCATCAACGACATTAATAACAGGACAAAATTGTCAAAAGTGACACTGCATTCAACAACGGCTCTCAAATATTTCATCGTGCAGCTAATGTTGGGTATGACCCAACCTTAGACCAATGCTGGACCTCATGATATTTCCAGAAATGCTTATGCTGAATTGGCTGTGGACTACATTTATACTTCTTTCAGTTAGCCCAGGAGCTATTTCTAAAAAAAAATCTTCGTCATTTCATTCAGCATCTTCTAGCGATTTAACAACAGTGTATCCTCTAACTCCAGAAGATGAAATTCCGCCTTTTGATACTGTGGTCCCTCCTTTATGTAAGAGATTTTCATTACAGACCTCAGCTATTACACTTCCGCGGAACATCTTAGAAACTGTATTATCAGAAAATTTGGTCCAACCATTAAACATTAGTTGCCACAAGCTCACCAAAGATAACTTAGAGGGCAGAGTAATTGCTTATGGTCTCTGAAGATTGCGATGGTCTTGTGTATCTAAAAAGCTGGCTACCTGAAGTTTTTCACTATAGCGTTTTTTTTTAACAGAAAGTCATTTCGTGCATCTGGAAGACGACAAGCTGCAAACTAAACTTAGTGACCCTAATGTAACTCTAGCAAAATATAAAAGGCTTAAGGGCCAAGCTTGAAAAGCTGTTTTTATCATAACAGCTTGGTGACCATTCGTTTATCGACCTAACTGAAACTTGGCCACGTAAACTTATACTAGACGTCGAAATTTCACTAGGTTATATGAGTAGCATTTATTGCTGTGACCGTGATCTGACTTCCATTAATAAAAAGATGGTGGTGAAGTCTTGTTTGCCATTAAAAATGGTATACAAAGCTCTTTTTGTGCTGATTTCTGCCTTATACGTGTTGCTGATTGTGTTATTGTAAAGGCACCCCAACAGCGTCTCTTTATATACCTTGTGATTCTCGCTTACTAGGCCGGAGACATTTTTTGATGAGTTTTTTCATATATTTTTCACTGCACCCACATTCTTTAATTTTATTTTGTGACGGTTTCAACCCAAGTTCAGTACAATGGCCGTTAAACATTCCTTCTTCTTTACTATCAGCTGATCCTACTTCCTTGTGCATCTCCTCATTCCTGTTACACTACCAGTATACTCTATGTATACTGGCATGAACTAGGAGCATGATATGATGTGTATCCTATATACACATCAAGGGTTCCAGAGAGATACAGGACTCACTGTAAAATACTTACCTGCTACTTCATACTTGTTAACCAGATCAGTAAAGAGATGCGTTTATTTAATTAATTCAGATTTATTTCGTTTTTTGTTATGTTATACAATTGCACGTTCAGTTGAATATATAATTTCAATACAATGTTTTAATATTGAAATATTCTAAATGTTAGACTATTAATGAGGTTTAATGTTTGCATACGAGTATGTTCAAGGTTGCAGCATTAATTGAGCTGTAAAAAAGATTTATGTCTACTTTATTTATATTTGTTACTTTGAAATGAAATGTAACATATGATATAACTTGAAATCATATTTGAAAAAAACAATGAATTAAGACTATAACTGCAGGCCCTGGGCGTGATTGCCTTAGGATGATAATACTCAGGCTAACGCCTTGAGTACGCAGTTATGTTCACAAATGAATCGATTAGTAATCAAATTACTGGGCCCATGTGTAATGCTTTGGGATGCTTATACTCAGACTGACGCCCTGATTATGTAGTCAAATTGATAAATCAATCAATTATTAGTTCAACTGCAGGCCCCGGGTGTAACTTCCTTGGGGCACTAATACTAGGGCAGTTGCCTTGTGTAAGCAGTTGAATGTATTCTTAATCGCTTATCCCAATGCCAAATGCCTTGGGATAGTATAAGCTCGGGAGCATTGTTACGTTAAAAATGTTAACGATACATCACAACAAGCGACTTCGGTTGGGAGCCTTGGGGTCCCGACTAGCCCGTGGAAGCAGGGATAGGTAAGCGCTACTCGCCAACCCTAGTGATGCCCAAGCGAGCTTGAGGCTCCCCAGATTGGTCTTTGAACCAGCATAATCACTGGTGACCTTTGCTCGGCTTATCGAGCCGCCTATCACCACTTTCACTAATTTCCACTAAGAAAACTAATTTCCCGAAAGAAAAATAACTTCCACAGAGAAAAAAACTTACCTCCACTAAAGAGAACGTCTGCGCAGATTGAAATCTCTGACGGAAAGGATTTTTACGCGCTTCACGCGCAAAAGCACTTCATACAAAATGTAAATTTTGTATAGAATATTAAACTACAAATCAATATGATTTCAGTTTCATACGAAATTATTATTCGTAAAATTCAAGGTCTTAACACTTGCACAACTTCCTTTCTCCTACGTTGGGGGCCCCGTCGATGATTGAAATCCACGCAGGGTTGCGTTCCCTGGTTTTATCGAGCGATTACTACTTCTTCAACGCTCCTTCCTCCTGATGTTCTCCACTTGTTGACTAGAAAAATTTTCCGTCCTTCCTCCTTCTGTTTTGCACTTGTTCGCTCGTAAGATGTTCCATCTTTCTGATGTTCTTCGCTGGCCAAGTATCCGTATTCCGTCATCTCTGGCTCTTTTATCAACTTATCCCAATGGCTCTTTGACTTGAGTTGAAGAACCCAAGTTCAAGGCCACAACATTTACCACAGCTGCTTAACCTTGCAGCGTTTATCTCTGACACAAATCCAGTTTTTCTTGGTGACCATTTTTCTTTTGCGCACAGTTCTGCATTATCGATAACAGCCTTATCGAATTGTTTTGGTTGAAGTGTCAATTAATGTATTCACACCTGTGACTAATTGCGCGTAGGTTTATGTTCGTCACGAGATGTTTTAAAGTAAATGTGTTCACCGTAATTGTGTCCGAGAAGCAATGTATCGGGCGATCCGCCCGAGGATATCGTAAGTACATCTTAATTCGCCAAATACTCTTGTTTTTAGCAGTTCTTCATACCAGCGTCAGTCTCAACCAGCGCTGCACTAAGAAGTTGGGTACCCGCAAATTTCTTTACTTTTAGAATAAAGTCCTGTATACGACTGCTGATCGTTGTTCGTGTATTTTTAGTGTCGCAAGCATTTAGTACGAATGTTTGTCGTGAAGATGAAGATGGGAAGTGCATCGATGCCAGATATTAATGCAACGGCCTTAATGATTCAATCACTTGGATGGAGAGAATTGGAAGGAACGAACATGTTTAATGCCAGAATGGTTTCTTTGTGCCGGCAATATAACCTGCATATTACACAAATTTGTCTGCGATGGAAATGAGAATTATCCAATTGGCGACGTATGCAAATGAGAATGTAGTTAACTGGCTAATAATCTTAGCCGATAGTTTTCGCGTGAGTGATGATATGGGAAAACTGCGACCATAGTACAAATTATTTCATAAGCCATTGTTCAGTTGGAAATACAGTTATGTCGTGATGAAGTGTGGCACTGAGAAGGAAGTCTCATTCAATAACATATTAGATGGCTCAGTAGCGGAAGATTGTTACTTGCAATGCAGCCAAGATACACTTTTAATTTCATCGAAGGTGAAATGTATGAGAAGTCGCTATTTACTTTGCTCGACTTCTAGCAGCAACACAAACGCTGCCTTCAAGGTACCCTGCTTGTGGTGCATTCGAAACTGATCCCTCTAAAATACAAACTCCAATTAGGTATAAGTGTTTATTAGTGGTTAACAATGCCATTATCCACTTCCAATATCATTTTTGCCGGCCTCTATCCAATCCCCTGACTGAATCTAATGGAATTTGTATGCGCTTTTATTGGCGCTGTGAATATTTACATGTACGTATTTGGTGTAATCAAATAATTCTCATTGTATCAATGTGGATTTATCAAGATCATAGCATGCATGCTGGGTGCAGCGTCTACGATACCAATTAATGCGGTAATTGAAAATTGCGCCATCATATGGGGTCTAGTCAGTAAAAAGCATAAATTCTCTGTTGTCCAAAAAGACATTGGCGCATTGCAACTGGTGTAAGACAAATTCTATACTATTTATAGTAATATTGTTGTAATGGTCTTAAGTACACATCCTGTATGTCGTTTTGGGGTTAGTGTTTATCCTACTTGAAGCATGCGCAACTCACATGACCAATCAAAGACAATTAATGTTACGCTGCTCAACGTTTACCCGAAGCTTCATTGGAAATCTACACTCAAAATTTCGTGAACCAGCTTTTGTACTTTCTACAGAATATTTTGCAACAAATATACACGTTTACCAAAAAATGAACAAGCTACCACAGCAAGAACAAACAGGAATACACGCTCGACTTATTTCGCTTAAGGCAACCACCACTCGTATGCTCCAGATGAAAAAAAATGTCCTGACAATTCAGATGAAACGGAAGGATGTGAACTTTTGGAGAAAGAAAATGTCTCCAGTTTTGTATTGCCACCAATTAGTGTACATCCAGTCAACAATGCACAGGCCAATACGCAAACCAACCATACATCAGCTTGCGATTATAATGGTTCATATTATAGTGCTCCAGATGCGAAATAATCGGGTGTGCCAAGAATTTCACGAATTTGACTACCATTTCTTGTCATGAGAGCGGAGATAAAGTTCGGTGGTGAAGAGAAGCTGCTTGATTTTTGTTTGTTTTTTTTTTGCCTAGTAATTAATACCTAACATTACTTAACGCTAATGATTTACATTGGTTCGATTTTCTAGGCTTCACTTAAATTAATTAAACAGGACGCCCGATTAATGTGCAAATTTTACAATATGAGTAAAAACAAAGGATTCTAATTGAACGTACTAAAAATCAATTTTACTTAACGCTAATAATTTACATTGGTTATCATAACATTGCCGTAGTCCTTCCATCAGTACTTCAGCGCGTGGGGAGGTTCCTTGGTAATATTCCGACTAAAATGTTAGAGAGCAAGGAATCCTTCCCTTCTAAAAGTGGTTCCGGGATTTAATTCATATTTCGTAACAGCATGCCTTGAGCTAGCGGATGGAAAAATACTTCTCGATTTTCCTGCTTGTTTAATTTTTGGTTATTGCATAACTATGCTGACCTAATTGCTTACCAACCAAAATAATGTACACAATTTAAACTAGACCATAATCAAAGCTCAGCAATTTTTTTTACCGCCATCTGTCTGCAACAGGCAGAACCACAAAACTCAAGCTTGCATTCGATTTTCTTAATTGCGCATGTGTGTAACCAATTCGTTCTACTGAGGTGGTACAGTCGATAGCGAAGTCATGTGTGTATTGGTTTTAATTCTTAACACGAGTATGGATACACCCACTTCTGCTAATTCATGATACGACGGCCGCGCCCACAGATAGTTTTATTACAATCCACAGCTTTTCGCATATTCAAAGTACATCGAAAGAAACGACGGGACATAGATTGAATCATAATTGCACTACGGTTTCCGTAATATTGCCTCCCCACTGAGAAGAAAAGTTTACGGCTGGCTTGAAGAGCCAAGTCGTGAAATATGTTCATTTTTATTTCATTGTTTTAATTGGTAAACATGAAATGCAATGTATTTTTATTTGCTATAATGCTTATTGCTTTATTTCTAGAACCACCTTTTACATGTCAATGAACATAATATTTTTGTTAATTCAATACTGACGTGCCACAACGTATTTTTTACATTAAAAATATTTCTCTGCTTTTCTGATGTATTGTACATTTTTTTATATATACTATATGTTTTCAAAAAGTAAGGTGACTTTTCGAATTTCGCGGGCAATGTACATTTGATTATAGATTTTTTCAAGTTTTTTTTTTATTGGTACACTCGTCACGAACAAAAACTTACAGTATCAGCTTTATAATATATTTATTTTGTTTGTCAGAGGCATAAAGGTTAGAAGTATTTTGTGGGCTTGACGCTTTTGGCCAAAAACAACACCACAATCATGCCTCAGTCACCATATTTACCGGATTTGGCACCATGCGACTTTTTTTTGTTTATTTAAGGACTGAGATTTGCACCGTTTGAGGAGATAAAAAGTGCATCGCTGGAAGAGCTCAATGCTATACTGAAAAGTACTTGTGAGAAGCGCTTCGAGGATTGGAAAAAGCGTTGGCACAAGTGACAAATAAATAAATAATTTTTCCTAAAAAAACAAGGTCACTTCGTTTTTGAACACACCTCGTATACAACATAAATTAAACTTTGTTTCGTTTCTAATTGCATTAAAAGCTTGCTTGTATATTAGTCCAGTCAAATTAGTCCTTGAAATAGAAGTAAAGTTACAAAATTCCCATAGAGCTAAAAATTGGTATGAATGTTCAGAATACTATTATAAATGAATTGTGAAAAGTCCCCGCCAATTCCCCTTGTGCAAAAAATTTTATTGATGGTAAAAGTTTGCAAAAATAGGTATTTCGCGTTTTTCAACCAAACGTTGAGTTTCACAGCAAAAAAAGATTAGACAAAAATTGTAGATCATCCGATTCTCTACAAAAAATGTATCCACACCTTTTTTTCATAAGTGTTGCGATTTCCGTGATATAGCGGTTGAAAGAATTGAAAAAATATTTTATTCGTAATATGCACACGTTTCCACACCACCTATGAGGTAGTGTGCCTGGCGCTTTTTTTTAACGTGGTTTCCCCGGTAGGCCGATTCCACGATCTATTGTGATCCTATTGAATTCAAATTGAGTATTGAAAATGATGAAATCTGTGTAAATTATGTAATATATAAATGAAAAAATAATTTGTAAAAATTATTCGTCGGATTCATAATAATCCAATGGAACTTCTAGTGTACTGTCTTCATTTTCTTCTTCTTCTTTTTCTTCATCTTCTTTTTCTTCATCTTCCTGTTCGATACAAATATGTTCTAAAAGTGATGCATCATATGTCTCATCACTGATATCGTATTTATCCTCATCTAGTATCGATTCAACATTGGAGCACGACTGTCCTTGACAATTGGTACATGCTAAAGAACAAAACAGTCCAACCTTTTTACAGCCGCATTTAGCATTGCAACCTTTTTGCAATTGCAAAAGATCGTGTTAAGGAGTTTTTTTGGTGCAGGTGGGAGTAACGTATGAATTGGTTCCAATCAACTTCCAACCCCAGTCTCCTCGATCCATTTTATTACCAAGCCACACTTGAACTTGATAATATACCCGGAATAGATATTGTTGAGCAGCAGCAGAGGTTTGGGGAAGACAAGCTAATTGCCCTTATTTCTTATTATAAGTTTTTTTGCAAAAGATAAGTATCGGATTTTATCCAAGCAGGTAACTTTTTTGGAGCTCCGTACATAGAAAGAAGAAAGCGAATTCCATTAGTGATTATAACTTCTGGAGTAGAGTTACTATCTTTAAAAACTTCAGCACAATTAATGAAATTTTGTTTCTCGAACAATTTCTTGAAAAATGCTGATGTTGTATCGCAGCCAGTTATTGCGTGTAGAAAAAGTTTATGATTTTGGCATTTTGGAAAAGCACAGAAACTTTTAGATGTATATGTTTCCGATTACTGCTGAGTCTTTTCCGGTTTAAAAAAATAAATATTTTTTCCTGTTGGAGTTCGAGCAGTAAGTAATACTAATAAATCGACATCTTCACCAACAAAAATAGTTGTATTTGTTGAGTAGAATTGTTCTATTGCTGTTTCAATGATCAGAATATCTGCATTATTTTCAGCTTGTTTTACAAGAATATTTTCAGTAGTAAATTTTTCTTTTAACATAAAAATAAACAGAGACTTGTTGTGGGTATTTGCAAAAAATTTCTGTTTGCTTGTGGGAACTGTTATAAATTCATCAAAAATAACATCAGAAGATGAAAATGTTGTAGCTCGTCGTCGTTGTTCTGCGGCTTTAGCATTTTTAATTAAAATCGGTGTAACCATCAAATACTACGGTTACTCTATGGCCAAAATATCTACGTAAATACTGAACATATTTGTCTAAAATCTTATGAAATGTTTCTTCGTAGTCCCAGACAACTCGGTGTAACAGAAATCCCCCATCGATTATGAACGTAGGATCTATATTATCGATATCTAATATTACTGTTTGAAAACAATCGTAAATGGCTGACTTTTGTGTTTTAAGCATTCCAATATCATCAAACAACGGGTAGGCAGCCAATTCATATTTGAAATATTTTTCAATCTTCTTCCAAAGCAGTCGTAATAGTAATGCGTTGAAATAATAATACAGGGTCAACAGGAATCTTCTTATCGTGAACTTTTGACAGTGCTACTCATAGCTAAAAGAGGGACTACTTTACTCATAGGTGGTGTGGAAACGTGTGCATATTACGAATAAAATATTTTTTCAATTTTTTCAACCGCTATATCACGGAAATCGCAATACTTATGAAAAAAAGGTGTGGATACATTTTTTGTAGAGAATTGGATGATCTACAATTTTTGTCTAAACTATTTTTGCTGTGAAACTCACCGTTTAGTTCAAAAACGCGAAATACCTTTTTTTTGCAAACTTTCACCATCAATAAAATTTTTTGCACAAGGGGGATTGGTGGGGACTTTTCACAATTCATTTATAATAGTATTCTGAACATTCATACCAATTTTCAGCTCTATGGGAATTTTTGTAACCTTCAAAGTCTCATTTGATTGGACTTTATTGTTATATAATTCAGTTTTTTTAATGCTGAATATTTGTTCTTCCATATCATATTATTTTAGTATTATCATTTATTTTCTAGTATTTTTGTTGTGATTGAGTATATAAATATTCTTTCTTTTCTTTTTCTGTGATAACAACTGATTAAAGCATTTTAATTTTTGGCGTAATCGCAATGATATTGCGCTAAAAATATCTTACAAGAAAGAGTTTTATAAAGGATGGTCGAAGCAAGACTATCACTATACTCGTATGTTGGGCATGGGAACATACAGTTTTGGCAGTGAAATGCCAAACAAGTTAACTTCATTAACCATTTGTTAAAATTGTGAATCTCGATCTCGAGGATACGTGTAAAATCGGTGGGAGTTTTTTTGCGTTATCCATAGGGGCTTTATTGGTGAATCTTAGTTAGCACTAATAATGCATTTATTGAGCAGAGAAACGTAGTGACGTGTATGCAAATCATTTGAGATGAACAGCTCAGAGGCCCTGACTGGTTGGTAAACTAGTGTGTGTTTTGCTGATATGTCTACGACTTAATACTAAATGTAGCGTGTCTGCCAATAGTTGAGGTTGGACGGCTCAGAGGCTATTATTTATTTCTATAACAGCTTACAACTGAAAATAGCGTATGCGCTGAAAGCTAAGATTCACGGTTTAGAGGCAACTGTTGGTTTCCTTATCGCCTCGCAACTAAAAAAACGTGTCCACCGACAGCTTTAGTTGACGGCTCAAAGGCTATTGTTTATTTCCTTAGTGACTTGTAATTAAAAAAGTGTCCACTGACAGCTTAAGTTGGCAGCTGAGAGGCAATTGTTTAATCTACTGGCTTTTATTGCAGTTATTATATAACTTAGACATAAGAATAGCATGTCTGCTGAAGGTTGTGGATCATCCGCTCATAGGCTATTGTTTTTTTGCATAAAGGCAAAGAAGCTGCCGACAATTTCTTTTGAAGGGACCACATTTGTGGCTGCCCACAGTGAGTTTTTTGGGACCACAAAACTTATAAGTTTTTCTTATTTATTTATAAAAGCTTGCTGGGATTTATCGGCTTGACTGCCACTTGATTCCATTTAATTATTGCTAACACTATAAAATTAACTGCCACTGCAGACGGCCCCAAGTCCGGTTGCAAAAAAAAGCACAATCAACTGGCAGTAAATAGTCTTTTGGTCAGAAATTGGGTTCACTAGTTCCCCAATGATGGGAAACTAAACGCCGAGAAATGCCAAAAACAGCAAAAAAGCTGCAGCTCTGCTGTTAAATCGCACACACACCTCCTTTGTGGTGACGTAAGTGGGTGAAGGCGATTCTTCCATGCCTGATAATGGAATTGAAAGTAATAACTATGCCACCGGAATGCGGGCTGGGTGATGTGCTAAAACTTCGTCCCTGTTAAACCCTAAATTATTTCAAAACCTGCAACAAAGGCTTGGAATGGATTGGATTTACGGTAACGATCTTATAATTGGAAAAAAGACTATAGCACTGGATCCTGGGATTCCAGATAACTAAACTAACCTGGTGCTGTTAAAGAGCTTTAACAAAAGACCGGTCAATAAGAATACTGGCAATCCAGTAAATGAATTGGACTGGAAGTGACATTCAATGTATCTGATTGCACACAATATTCAAAAGTCTGCTCGAAAGTGCTATTCGGAGTGGCCTTCCTTGTGGGTAGGGACTTCAAATCGCACGTTATTGTGTTTAAGGCAGCTAATGAGCGGTTGTGGATGATCCGTATAAAATCGAGATTCTTCAAAAGCTGGCTGATTAATGTTCACACCCCGATCCAAGAAAAGGATAAAAGAATGAAGGAAACGTTCTACAATCACTTCGAAAGACTATTCAACTCATTGCCTATAAATGACACAAAAATAATTCTAAAAGGTTGGCAATGAGCTATCTCATCGGGGAATGGTGGAGGATATAGCCTCCACGATGAAATGAATGACAACGGCTAGCACCTGATTGACTTTGCATGCAGCAGAAATCAAGTCTTAGGTTCAACTTGCTTCCCACATCGACGCATACATAAAATAACCTGGATGGCAATATACAAAACCAAATAGATCATGTTCTGATCCAACAACGTTGTGCCTCAAGCATCAAGAGGAGGCAATTGTAACTTGGATCATAACTTGATTAAATTTACCTATGGATGTCGTATGTTAAACGCATATTCAGCAAAGAACACCCTGCTACAAAAATTTGACAAAGAAAGTCTCCGAATGGCATCTGTAGCGAAAAATTTTGCGGAGACCCTTGACAACCAGCTAGCCCTTACCCTGTCTGATGCATCGCTAAAAACAAGCAACGAGCTATAGGTGACAGTTGAAGCCGCGAATAAGACCGTAACAGAACAGACGATTGGACATCAAGCCTGGTGCAAAAGAAATGATTGCTTCAATGATGAGTGCCAGAATGCGCTAGAAAAAAAGAATCAGGTGTACAAGAATACGAAGGTAGGGAAATCAGGATGAATAGAGAACATTATGAAAAACTTAGAAGAGCAGCGAATAAGATCGTTAGAATTAAGAAAGAAAATGCTATGACAACCTATTGAGAAGTATCGATATTAGTCTAGCAAACACAACACAAGACAAGCAAACAAAGTAGTAAAAAGCCTGAACCATGGTTATCAGCCCAAAGCCATGCTCTGCCGTGATGACATTGGCAACATCATCGCTGAATAAGATTAAAGAAAGATGGGCATCATATTTCAATGACCTCCTTAATCCTTCGCACAGCTAAAGAACATCAGAGCCTACAGATATTTCCAGAGAGTTTCTGTTGACCCCACCTACTCTGGATGTTAGCTATACCATCAAAGCCCAAACGATGAGATGCCAGTAGAGCTCATCAGATATGGTGGCAGCAGTGTTAAAAAAGCTATCCGTAAAATCATGCAGCACATTTGGCAACAAGAACATATGCCGAACGAATGGAGTCAATCAATTATATTCCCTGCACACAAAAAAGGTGACAAGCTGCAGTGCGAAAACTATAGAAGTATTTCACAACTTTGTATGGCCTACAAAATATTTTCAAAGATGGTACAGAATAAAATGAGATCATATGCAAAAATTATCATTGGGGAGCATCAAGGTGGTTTTAGAGCAGGAAGATTGACGGTAGACCAGTTTTCCACAGTCAAGTAGGTACTCAAAAAATGCTGGGGGTTCAACAGAAATGTACATGGATTTTTTTTTTGGCTTTTAGCAAGGCCACGACAGTATTGATCGTAATGTACTATACCAAATAATGCTACTCTTTGGTATCTCAGCCAAATTAGTCCATCTTGCCAAAACCACAATGACGTCGCCAACCTCCCACATCGGTATCAATAACCAACTCACTGGCGCCTTTGAGAAAAATATTAGACTAAAGCAGGGAGATGTGCCGGCCTCATTGCAATTCAATTTGGCTCTAGAGTACGTCATCAGAAAGCTACCTGTCAGAAAACGAGGTACACTTCTATAGAACTCAACCCAAGTAATAGCCTATGCGGACGACATCAATATTTTGTCACGGTCGTTAAAAATTACCAAAGAATTCTCCCTGTAACTCAACAGCGAAACAAAACAACTAGCGCTACAAATCAATGAGAATAAAACAAAGCTCATGACGCAGTCGAGAGGTAATATCTCAATTGCCCAAAATATCACACTTGGTGAATACAATATCAAAAACGTGGGAAAATTAGTATATTTAGGGGCGAATATAACAAGAACCGGTGATAGAAGAAACAAAATACGCCACTAAAGTATTTTATTTAGTTTTGAAGGTCTTGAAGACGAACTTAATACACAGGTAAATAAAGCTCCAAGTATACAAATCTAAGATAAGACCTTTGGTATGCTATGGATGTGAAACATGGACCCTAACCCAAGCATCCGCAAACACACTGAACGCCTTCAAGCGACGAGTCCTGAGGCGAATTATCGGAGCGAAGGTATTTGGGGACCAATGGCAAATTCAATGCAACCATGAGCTGTGTGAATTTTTTGACGAGCCAGAGGTCTCAATGATTGTAAGTCTGTGCAAGTTACACATGAATCGTTTGGACAAACAACGTATGCCTAAGAAGGTGTTTGTCGGGACAAGTGGAGAGCGGAGACCAGTGGGGAAACCGAGGAAGCGCTGGCTTAACTTGGTCAACGAAGGCAGTTCATCACTGCCCAGATTTTTGAATTGGCTGACGTGGTCCTCCCGTGCTGTGGATCCTCTAGCCTCACTTATCGGTCACCATCTGCCTCTATCCCTCAACCTCTCAGTGGTTTCTTAAAAAATTCGTAATATAGCTCCTATTCCTAAATTTAATTATTTTTTGCATTGAAAACCAAAAAAGGTGCACTGCCATAATACTATCTTTAGTAATAATGAAATCAGAACTCATTTTCATGTCTTGCGTGCTTCAACAAAGAGAAAAATTAAAGCAGCAATACAAAAAAGCAATTTCAGCTGTGTAGAAAGTTCACTTATGGAGAACAACACGAGTCCTTGCTGGTCTCATCCTCCGTTCCCTCTTCTGTTCACTGAAATAATGTTGTGAGCTCCTTCCCCTTAATAACGTCCAACCTTTACTCTGATTTTTTTCCACTTGTACACTTGTTCTTTCCTCTTGAATTTCTATCCTGTTAATATGCCACAACTACACTCCATTGTCATTTCCATGCTCAATTTTATTAGAGTCAAAACCCTCATTTGACCCAATCTTTCCTCCAGTCCAGATAGCTTATTACATATTTTGTAAAATCGTTTTCGTCTTTGTTACCCATCCCTCTGGCTTTCTTGTCCAGCCTCAGTTTTAAGTACGGGCATTTTTCCTGCTTACTGTAAAAGAGCCAACATTGTTCCTATGTCATCCTTCTTCTGTATCGAATGATCATCCTATATTGTTACTTTCTTATTAACCAAAATTATTTGAGCGTCTGGTACACAACCGGCTTTTAGTGCAACTTCGCCCTGTTTTGGCAAAGGAACAACACGGATTTGTTAAGCTTAGTTCTTTCTCTATGAGCTTGATTAAGCTCACTAATTTTATTGTAAAAGCATTGAATAATAGCTTGCAACTTGAGGAAATCTTTTCCAATTTTTCAAAGGTGTTTGATTCTGTCAACTATCAGCCAGCATTACAAATTAAGTGCCTATGGCATTGCTGATCCTATTTTAGTATGGATAAAGTCATACCTATCTTCTTGTAAGTGTTGTGTTAGTTACTGCGGTATATATTTTACTCCATTTCATTCTTCCTCTCATGTTCTTCAAGATTTCATTCTTAGCTCGCTTTTGTTCCTCTTGTTTATAAACGATTTTATATCGATTATCACCACTCCTCCCCTATTATTACAATATGCAGATGATCTCCAAAAATTTTGCTCTGTCAGATTTTTACAATATTGTCAGGGTTTATAGAAGCATTAAATTGCCTTATATAATTGATGTTCATCTAATTATCTCTGTCTTAATGTTGCCAAATGCAGTAAGATCTCTCCATTAGCATTAACTATATGTTTTGAATTCTGCTAAGGGTTATGGTGTTACTTTTGATTTTCTGCTGAGTTTTGATGTTCACATTCTTAATGTTACCTCTAGAGTAAAAAATTATTGGGGATCATTTTTAGATATGCTCACAAATTTAATAATATACCTACTCTTGTACACCTTTTCTCTTGCCTTGCCCAGCAAATCCGTGAATACCCTTCTGTCCCTTAATTTCTTCGGCACTCATATCTTGTTAATTTATTAGAGAATATTCAGCCAAAAATTACTCGCTTTTTGTTCTGTAAGTTCAAACTCCCATATCAACCTTATGAAACTCAATTAGCCTTTCATTGCCTCCCAACTTTGTTGTCCCGCCGTGTCTATATAGATCAGTGCATTATGTATCGACATTGCAACCATTAAATATCTTCAAGACTGTCTTATGAGTTAACTTCCCGTCTAGATACACGCCCTTCTCGGGTAAATAATTTCTTAATAGTTCGATTTCTGAACATGAACATGACAAACTTGAACTTGGCCCTTTATTTGATTCATATTTTATTTTAAAACTAAAATTGAGACTCTTATTTCTTACCAATACATTTAGTTCATTTTTATGTACCTTTTCTTATTCTATTTCCTTACTTTTGCTCAATGTGTTAACAATATTATTCATAACTCTTAATTCAAAGCATGAATTATTTCTTTGCATTTCATTGTTTAACTTAATTTGTTCCGTTTTGCGATTGAATTGTATTTTGATCTGTTGAATGGAATTCAATAAAAAACTTTTAGAAAAAAACAAGTTGAGTAAGCAGGAGAGTGCTCCTCTTTGTAAACATCCTAGGGTTAGAAGCAAGTTTTCTAATGGCGTGAATCGATAACTTGAATTATTCATCCGATACTTAGATATGAAATCGTTCAAATTTATACAAAAGATGCACAGTTCCTTTCATAAGCACAGTGCAGCCGCCATTTCGATCTAGCTTAAATGATTTTTCTGAATGCTCGGCCGATTGAACATGTTCAAGTTAAACACTATTCCTTAAATTTTCATGAAAATTGAAAGAAAATAAAAGTGCCTAAGTCAATTTTAAATATATATATAGGGTTTTCCAATAAGAGGTGTTATTTTGAATAGATCTTGTGATTTAACACCTTGCGACTTCTTCCTTTGGAGCCACGTGATAGAGAAGGCCTATGCCGATAGCCCAGCGTCGATTCAAGATCTCAAAGATGAAATTCGTGAGGCTATCGAGGACAGAGGGCAACCACTTTGCGATTTGGTTATGGAAAATTTCATGAAGACACACATTTTTCGTGTATTCCCCTCCCTGTGCGCCCCTCGAAGCAAACTTTGCCAAACTAAGACCTGTTTTGAAAAGTTCTTATCAGAACCTTTCATTTGATACCCATATCGGCTACCTTCAATGAAATTTTTTTTTCGGGGGGTCACTCCCCTACATGGGGAGACCCCCCTAAAATACCTTATAAAATTTTTTTGCAGTTGAACTTTGAAGAGAGCACCACTTTACACCTACATACAAAATTTGATGCTACTTGCTTAAGTAGTTTCCGAGAAAAACTGCTGTGACACACGGACGGACGGACGAACGGACAGACAGACGGACAGACAGGACGCGATTTTAGAAGGGTTTTGTAAAATTATTTTACAAAACCCTAAAAATAATTGCAAATTCGACGCGAATGAAGACA
This sequence comes from Odontomyia ornata, assembly GCA_963969285.1. Classification (NCBI taxonomy): domain Eukaryota; kingdom Metazoa; phylum Arthropoda; class Insecta; order Diptera; family Stratiomyidae; genus Odontomyia; species Odontomyia ornata. Next base: position 274,763,790 of record OZ017738.1, on the reverse strand, counting down.
CTACTAAGGGGCAAAGACGATCGGTCACTACTTTACAAGCTCAAGTTGTGTCTGAAGCTCTATTAGCTACTGCTATGATTGAAGTTGTTAACAAACAAGGACAATCAAAATTTTGTCGGGTTTTTCTAGATGCAGGATCACAAGCACATTTTATTACAGAAACAATTGCAGATTTTTTGAATCTTGCTAGAAAATCGATCAATATTTCTGTGACAGGGCTTGATAACATTTCAACAAACGTTACACAGTCCACATGTGCTACGGTAAAATCGAAATGTAGTAATTACCAAAAAATATCGAGTTTTTAATTGTCCCTCAAATAACAACTTCAATGCCATCAATGCCAATTAATCGTGCTAACTTGGAAATACCTAAAAATATATTTTTAGCTGATTCCAAATTCTATAAACCCTCTAATATCGATGCTCTGATTGGAGTTCAATTGTTCTATGTGTCGGCCAAATTTCGTTGAAAAATCATCCTAATGCTATTTTATAAAAAACTCAATTCGGATGGATAGTTGCAGGTGAAATAAATAATTTATCCTCCACAAATCAAGTACATTGTCACCTTACGATTCAATCTAATAACCCAGAAATAAATCTTTCGAGGTTTTGGGAACTTGAAGAAATTTCTTCTTGCAAACCGTTATCGGTAGAAGATCAAGCTTGCGAGAATTATTATGTGAAAAATGTTCAACGCACACCCGAAGGCCGCTACATAGTAAAATTACCTTTCAACGAACATAAATACACACTAGGGGAATCTTATTCAATTGCATTGAAACGTTTTCATTCACTAGAATATCGCTTTAAGAAAGATAATAATTTAAAGACAAATTATTCAGAATTCTTAAATGAATATCGAAAATAAAATCACATGTCACCTTGTATTAATGCAACTGAAATTCAGGGCGGTTATTATCTTCCTCATCACGCCGTAATAAAACAAGACAGCATAACTACAAGGATTCGTGTGGTCTTTGACGGATCCGCCGAAACTTCCAGTGGGGTATCTTTAAACGATGTATTAATGGTCGGACCTAAAATCCAAAATGATCTGTTTTCTATTCTTATCCGTTTTCGTTCTCATTTGTATGCTCTTACTGCGGATATCGAGAAAATGTATCGGCAAATTCTTGTTCATCCAGATGATACCATATACCAAACAAGTTGGGTAGACAGACCTATGCTCATGTCAGAAGGGCTTTGTACTCAACTTACAAAATGCAGTAACCAGCAACGAATAAAATCAAGAAACATGTCAAAGACGATTTAATTGGAGAAAATGTGAAATTCGAGGATCATACTATTATTAACAAAGTTGAACGAATTTTGACTTCTGAGGTATTTGATATAGTTATACCCATAAATATCTCCTTTGATATTTTTTTCAGATTTTTTAGATCACTGGTGTCCATTCGCGAGGGAGGAAACACTTTTTTCATGTATTTCCCTCCCTGTGCTCCCACTGAAGCAAAGACTGTCAGTTTAAGAACTGTTTTGAAAAGCTCTCATAGAGAACTTTCACTTGATGCTCATATCGGCTACCTTTCATGAAATTTTTTTTCAGGGGCCACTCCTCTGTACTGTAATCATCGATTCATGGCCTATTTTTTCGAATCCTAGAATGGTTACAAAGCCCTTTTGCTAGGAGCTCTCTCCTGCCTCTTCGACTTGTTTCAATTGTATGTACTCATCTTCATGATACCTATCACTCCTGAAATTTTCATGCAAATTCTAGCAAAGCTGTAGTGTCTAAGTCGGTAAAAAGCGCATATGGCTCCATAGCAATATGTTTCCATTGTAATACAGGGCACATTGTTCCATAGTAATACAGGAAAATTCAAATCGCTATAACTTCGTTAAATACTATTCGATCTTTATGAAACTTTCAGAAAAGATCAATCTTATAAATAGTCATCTCCTTGCTAAATGTTATTGAGTTTAAGGGTACCGTTTAGATTTTATTCAAGAAAACAAAAAATCGATAAATCATACTATTACTAACAAAGTTGATTGAATTTTGACTTCTCATGTATTTGTTGTTGTTGTACTCATGAAGGCCTACATTCATGATTTTTTTTCAGATTTTTCGCATGGAAGGTGTCCAATCGCGAGGGGGGGGGGGGGGTACGCGAAAAGTTCGTACATTTCCCCTTCCCCTGCCCCCCTCGGTACTTATAAGACAATTTTAAGACTTGTTTTGAAAAGATCTCATTGAGACCTTTCCAATGACACCCTACTCGACTACCAATGGTGAAAATTTTTTTTTGAGGGGTCACCCCCTTATATGGGGAGACCCCCCTTAAACGCCTTTGAAAAATGTTTCCACACTTGAACTTTCAAGAAGTCACCACTTCTGACCTTTCTGCAAAGTTTCATGGCTGTAGCCCTTATAGTTTCGGAGAAAAAGTGCTGTGACATACAGACGGACGGACGGACGGACGGACGGACGGACAGACGGACAGACGGACACAGGTCGTGATTGCAATAGGGTTTTGTATTTTAGTACAAAACCCTAAAAATATTATATCGTAATGATGTTCAATCATCAGTCGAACATTATACACTCAAAACCGTTACTTATGGGACATCTAGCGCGCCATTTCTAGCTAACGGACTCTTCGTCAATTGGCTGAAGAAGTAGGTCATGAACATCCACGTGCAGCATCCATATTACAACGCGACTTCTATGTTGACGACCTTTTAACGGGTGCAAATACGTTCCAAGAGACTGAATTCATCCGTGACGAATTACAAACCATGTTAAAAAAGGGTGGATTCTGTCTTCGAAAATGGGCATCCAATGAATCATCTTTGACTGCTAATCATCACGAAAATCCAGAAAGCTCGCACATGTCCCTCGATCTCGGCGCGACAATTAAGACTTTAGGCATTCACTGGAATTCTCAGCAAGATAAAATATTTTATAAAGTAAATTTATCAAATCCATCAAAATCTTATACAAAACGTACAATTCTCTCGCAAATCGCTAAATTATTTGACCCTTTAGGACTTCTAAGACCAGTTGTTGTATATGCAAAAATAATCATCCAATTATTATGGAAAGCAGGTGTATCGTGGGATGAATTGATTCCACTAGATTTACATACCTCGTGGTCATCCTATCACGAACAATTACCATTGCTTGAAACACTTCACTTTGATCGTTATTTACTGTTGTCTAATAGTGTTGACATCCAGCTTCATGGTTTCTGCGATGCTAGTGAGCAGGCATATGGCGCGTGCATTTATGTTCGATGTACCAATAACAAGGGCGATGTAAATATAAAATTAATATTTGCTGAACTAACGTTATCTCTAAAAATAATTATAACACTTGTTCAGTATTCCTCATTTTCCAAAGAAATCAATTTGCTAAAAAATCATAACTCCATTCACGATCGAAGCAAACTCGTACCACTGAATCCTTACCTTGACAAGGATGAGATATTACGAGTTGGTGGTAGACTCAGACATGCAACTCTACCAGAAGAGCAACGCCATCCCATTTTATTACCCTCACAGCATCATTTCACGCGGCTCATTATTCAAGAAGAGCACATTCGTTTACAACATGCTGGCATTCAAGCCACACTTTACTCAGTAAGACAAAATTATTGGCCACTTGATGGACGAAATGTTACTCGAAAAATTATACATAATTGTATTGCTTGTTTTCGCGTGAAACCAAAAATCACTGATCACATAATGGGTGATTTACCTAAACAACGTGTAACACATACACGACCGTTTTTAGAAATAGGCGTCGATTATTGCGGCCCTGTTTTAATAAAAGAAAAACGGCATAGAAATAGAAACAAGATAAAGGCGTACGTAGCAATTTATATATGTATGAGCAGCAAGGCAGTTCATCTCGAATCAGTGAGTGATCTGACCAAAGAATCATTTATTGGTAGCCTTAAGCGTCTGTTTTCAAGGCGAGGAAAATTGGTCGCAATTTATTCTGATAATGCCACGAATTTCGTTGGTGCTTGTAGAGAGGTAAAGGAATTGGATCAAATTTTTGACTCGAATAATCAATCAAACACATTAAAGTCATATCTATATCAAGAAAAAATCGTATGGCATTTTATACCTCCAAAATCACCACACTTTGGTGGGATTAGGGAGCCAGCAGTAAAATCCTTTAAACATCATTTATTGCGCACTGTCGGTAATACATTATTAACATTCGAACAACTTGAAATATGTTTAATTGAAATAGAAGCGATATTAAACTCTCGTCCCATATCACCAATGTCCTCCGACCCGAACGATCTCCTTCCCTTAACTCCAGGTCACTTCCTTATCGGTGGTCCTTTGACAAGTTTTCCACAGGTTGACTATACTACAACACCATCCAACCGATTATCTGCTTGGCAACATGCTCAGCAGATGAAGCAACACTTTTGGACTCGATGGCATAAGAAATATTTGCACCAGCTCATCAGCCGTGTCAAGCCACAGTCACCGACCAATAATATACGAGTTGGCCAATTAGTGATCGTAAGTGAAGACAACCTTCCACCACTCTGCTGGTCACTCGGGCGCATCACCGCCATACACCCAGGAGATGATGGAATCGTGCGAGTCGTAACCTTGAAGACAATCAGCGGAGAATACAAACGGTGCGTTAAAAAACTCTGTCCACTACCAGTCGAATAATATTAAACACACATCCATTAATCGCAAAGGAGTATACAAGCTCAAACACATGTATTATATAACTCTTACTTGAACTAGGGTAGTTCAAGGGGGGCAGGATGTTTAATACCAATAGTTGTAGCATTTAAAGATATATCGTAATATGTAAAACAATTTCATTTGAAAACAATTTGTAAATTTTCCACTCGGGAAAATCCTTAATGACGCAATTATAACACTCTACATCTAAGTTGCTCTCCGTCATTAAACCAAATAGGCATCCAGTATTATCTACTTGCATATAACGGATAATTTGTTGTGCGAGTTCGAGACTACCGATTCATTATTCAGTACGCATTGTTTTCTTCAATACAATTTAAACGGTTGATCTTTCGCTCCAGTAACCTTTGCTTAAAAATAAATAAGTTTTGTTCACTTGTTAATTTATGCGAATTATATTTACGAATGCAAATTGATTTTTCGAATGCTGATATTTCTCGCTCGCATTTTCGCACTTTTAATTTTGTACGGAACCAGTTTTACTATCCAAATACGTAAATTCTCGATTGGAGCTCAGCTATCATAATTGCCTTCCACGATTTCGTCGACTGCGAGACTTAATTACCAAAAACAATTAACTGTTTACAAATTCGCGTCGGGTCGAGTGTATTTGAAGTCTTCGTGTTTACGCTTTCCAATGGAATAGCGGTAGTTGGCCATTAGGCAAACGGCGAAATTCTTCGAATAGTAAACCAAGCAACGAGCTTGCACTCCACTTTCCAATGCTTAACAAATTCAAAAGCTCTTCACCTCAGCAAGCTCCGAGCGCGACTTTCCCATGGAAACGCGACCGTATAGCAACCGGGAAGGAATTCGGGTCGGAGCTGGCTTTTGATTGTCTTGTCGAACTTCGACTGGAAGCGTGATAGCATGCTGCTACGCATAAAGTAAAATCCAAATTTTCATTGCTTTGATGAACCCATTTTGACATAAACTATTCCGTCGTGTTGAAAATCCGTCGAAACACTCCATTCTCTGTATTCTCAGAAATTTTTGTATAGCGATATCCTATATAAACTCAAGGATTCTAGTTAAGAAAATCAGTGTGTGATGTACGCGTGTAAAATAAAGAGATAAAACAAATTGCTTTGTTGTCTTTTGTGTCGAGCGGAAAATAGTTTTATTCCACATTTATCCGCGATAAACCAATCGTGGTCAAAACACTATTATTAATAAAGTTGAGCGAATTTCGATTTCTAAGGTATTTGCTGCGCTTGTACTCATAAAGGTCCACGTTCATGATAATTTTCAGATTTTTCGGCTGAAAGGTGTCCAATCGCGAGGGGGGGGACACAAATTTTGGGTACATTTTGCCTTCCCCTGGACCCCCTAATTCATAAAATGATTTTTTTATTTCAGATTCTAAAAGTTACTGTCAAGACCATTGATTTGATACCTCAATCGACTACCTTTAATGAAAAAAATTTTTAAGGGCCAATTCGTTATTAGGGGGACCCCCCTTAAACATTTTTTAAATTTTTGTTGAGGCCTTAAATTTTGAGAGACTATCACTTTTGACCTTTTCACAAAGTTTGAGCATTCTAGCTTCTATAGTTTCTGAGGAAATTAGCTGTGACGCACGGATAGACGGGCGGACGGACAGACAGGTCGCGAAACTAGTAGGTCTTTGTAAAACATTTTTTTACAAAGACCTAAAAAGAAAACCAACTACAAAATGCCCTAAAAAGGTTGAAATAAATTTTATGGAAGCGGTGCCATATCATTTTTTCCCCCGATTCTTATGTGACGGTGCAGATGTTGGAAGTATTTATGTTGAAATCGGGAAATTGATTTGGCACCGCTTCCAAAAAATTTATTTCGTCCTATTCGGGCATTTGGAAGGCGGGGTTTCTTTTTTTTCTAAAAATTTTTTATTTCACTCTTTTTAATTGGCAAATTTTGTCATTTCAAACCTTTCAAAACTCAGTTTCTTGAATACATGGTACCATGTACATTACAACATAATTTTTTACTGCAATGCAAAAACGACTACGGCTAAAATCTGCAGCGTTCATAGGAATCGAAATTAATTATGATACATTTAATACATGATCTCATCAACGTCAACTTCAGAAATTTTCGAATTTCAACTTTGCGTAGCTGCCATTTTGATATTCTGACCTGACCCTGATGTGCTTTTTTAACCGACTTTTTTTTGATTTTTTTTTGTAAACTCACGCATAACTTTTAAACGGAGATAGATAGAAGACTCCTGTTTTTGGCAAATGATACCTCTTTCTTCCAGTTAGGTCCCGTTTAAAGGATAAGAAATTTCAGTAACAGTAAAGGGCTTTTACCGTTAAAACTTAAAAAATTGCCGACTTTCACCCAGATTTTTCAGCATAACTGATCGACGGGTGTAAGGATATTGATTGTAAAGGTTTCAAATGAAGGATAACATATTGATCTAAAATGTGTCGGACAAGAATTGTAATTTTTCCCAGGACTCTATAGATATTAACAGTTCAATATGACACATTGATGTCGAAAAATTGAATTTAAATAATCTTTTGCGCGCAAAGGATTCTTCAAGGAGTTGATGGAGACACCGAGTCCTTTGGTGACGGATGATAAAAATGATCAGTATTCTTAATTTTCTGCATAAACAGTACATTTTAGTCAATCATTTCTAGCGAAAATAACCAATAAATTACTTCTGAATGTGGCATAAATACAATTCAACAATAGTTAGAGGGAGCATTTCAGGATCCTTTTCTCTTCCGAATGCATCCTTTGCTAACCGGTGAGCTTAGTAAAAGATCCTTCTTACATTCTTAGATGTAAACGTTACACATAAGATTTATAAAATTCCCCGAAGAAATAATTAGGCCTGAGTGTTTGCAAATTATAAAGTTGACTCGTTACTTTACAATTAATATTATGCATTATAACATATGCACAAAAATCTAAAATTAGTAATTTCCATACTAAAGACTGGCGAGAATAACAACCTAAAACGAGATACTTTTTCTTCTATAACTGATCATAACTTTACAGATGAAGATGAAAATGCATAGCCGATTTTCATTGAACTATGGGGTATAATTATCTTGAAACTTGCATGAAAATTAGGTGCCACCGTTAACTGAAAACGAAGGCGATGGGTATCGAATAAAAGTGAACGAGCGATACGGTTAAGAAGGATCTTTTTAAGTAAATTTCTTGAGATTGATTCCGGAGCAAACTTTATGTTTACATATATAAATACATATATATATATATATATATATATATATATATATATATATATATATATATATATATATATATATATATATATATATATATATAAGTGTATATGTATATAGTGTTACATGCACAAATAATTCTGCGAGCTACTGTCGCAATTGTTCTCACAACCATTAAGAACATCAACAAAATGAATTTACTCGAAACCACGAGAACCCAACAAGCACGAAAAACATTTGAAAGTGAGTCACTGCTCCATTCATTAAGCTGCTCGAATCTACCAGATACCTCTCGGCAGAACATTCGCTAATGTACGAGAAATGCATTGAACGGCTGGAGACCCTATATAAAGGCGAGCTAAGTGAATGAGGGGAGTCATTCAATAGAGCCGCGATAGTAAAAACTGCGATAGTGTGGAGCGAATAGAAATGCGATATTGATCGAGTAGTAGTAAAGTGATTTTCGTTGATGGTGAAGTGATTTTAGTGGACAGTTGAAGTAAAAATTGAGAGACGGATTGTAAAATAGTTAAAATTAAAATTGTGAAATAGTTAAATAAGTGATTGTGCATTTTTAAACAATTAAATAAACTCTTTTAATTTAAAAGACATTGCGTTTTCACGTTCCCGTAACATTAAAATTATTGGCCGCGAACCATATCGCGCGACAGTGGTGTCGAGAAGTGAGAAAGAAAACACTGAAAAGTTATTGGGTACAATGGAACTCCCTTCAGGTGGAGGGTGTCGTACTCAAGCGGAAATGGAAAATGGCGGATGGCAGCTCCTATAGGATGCAAATTATACTTCCCAAAAGCCAAATCCACGATGTAGCTAAGGAAATGCACGAAGGATCCTCGGGAGGCCACCTTGGTGCTAACAAGACCTTAGCGAAACTGCGGGAAAGGTTCTACTGGCTCCACGCTCGAGAAGCTGTAGAGGACTGGTGCCGTAGATACACCATTTGCGCTTCCGTCAAAGTTCGAAAGTGACGACTGAGGGGACAAACGCAAACCTACAACGTGGGCGTACCGTTTGAAAAGATTGCTGTTGACGTCGCTGGACCCTTTCCTGAATCTGAATGGGGAAATCCATACGCACTGGTTGTGGCCGATGATTTCAGTAAGTGGCCCGAGGTCTACTCCATTCCCAACCAGGAAGCAACTACCGTAGCTGAACAGCTAGTGTTAAATTGGGTCAGTAGGTACGGCGTATCTTGTGAACTACATTCGGATCAAGGCCGAAATTTTGAGTCTCTAGTTTTTGGCGAAATGTGTGAACTACTGGGAATATAGAAAACGAGGACAACACCACTGCATCCCCTATCCGATGGAACGTTTCAACGGCACGCTCAATAAACAGCTGGCCAAGATGGTTGACGACGGCCAAGCCCCAGCCAAA
>OZ017738.1:274661995-274749495 GCA_963969285.1 Odontomyia ornata | reverse complement strand
CCGCAATTCGTTAAATTATCTTCAAAAGACATTGTAATAAGATACTACACATTAGAAATTTTTAAACATTTTTAGAACTTTGTTTCCCGGGGTTAAATACAAAAGAAATTTTCTTGACTCATTTTTCATATGAAAAAAAAAGAAAGGAGCAAGTGTTGCGATGGGGAAGGTGACTGAATGGTTACTCCTTGTTAAATTGAGTTTGTGCTGTGTGCCTGTGGCAGCGCTGGCTTTTAGAGCCATAGCTCCTCGGTTACTACAGGGCAGCTAATTTTCTCGCGATCCCAAGGCGATGCGGATTGCGAAAAAGGAGCTGAAGGATATTTCTGTGTATCAGGGGTTGGCTTCGGCGTCGGGACTAGAGATGACGGACAATAAAAGAAAAACACAATTGACAGACGGACGGACTGACTTATGTTTATGTTTTGCCGGACGTATACAACCCTTGTGCGTTTTTTGAAAATATATGCGGACGGACAAACGGACGTGACTAATTATCTATCGGCGCAGGTCTTTCGCGTGGTATATCCCCACTTCTTTTCCCGATGGATCCGTTATCAAGTAACGGTTAGGTCCCATTACCTGTTTTATGCGGCTTTTCAAGAATCGCCTGTCCAGCTTGGCGTTGTAATGCCCCGCGGCGTCACTTTGGCGGAAATTTCGCCGGAAAACTTCATCTCCTTCTTTGAAATTAGCAGATCGTGACCGGAGATTGTACTGCGCCTCATTTGCACTACCTGCGGCCTTAATCTTCCGTCCGATTTGTTGGCGGAGGTCTCCTAAACGTTCGTGGGGCTCCAGCGCAACGACAGAGTCTCCCAAACACTTTAATTGCCGTAACAGCCGGTATGATTTACCGTGGCAAATCATGTGCTGTCCAAAGGCGGCAAAGTAAGGGGCGACACCGGTGACGGAATGATACGAGGATCGCAGGGCGCATGTGATGGCAGACAATCGACGATCCCAATCCTTTTGAGATGGGTGGACGTAGGAACGGATCGCGGCCAATAGGGTGCGGTTCAACCGTTCTGATGCGTTGGACTGAGGAGAGTATATGGGCGTCAGTTGGTGTTCAACGCCATACTGCTCAAGTAGGCTCTTAAACTGCCGAGACCGGAACTGTACTCCATTATCTGAGTACACACTCTCTGGAACACCGAACACATGGAATACCCGGCTCTCTAAGAATTTCACGATCGATGGAGTTGTGAATTTACGGATAGGTTCCACCATTGGGAACTTTGAGAGCTGATCTAGAACGACTATAGCTCCGATGTGTCCCATGGAAGACCGAGGATATGGACCGAGTAGATCGATGTATAGACGCTGGAACACGCGTTCTGGGACGTTGAGTTGACCCATAGGAGGTTGAAGAGGCTGGTTGGGCGCTTTGGTGCCTTTACAGGTCTCACAGGCGCTCACGTAGTCTTTGACCTGCGATGCCATTTTAGGCCAAAAGAAGTATTTCTTGAGTCGCCGTAACGTCCGACCGTAACCTCCGTGGGCACTTAAAGGATGGTCATGTGCGCGGAGGATCAGATGTTGTGTCATTTCCTCCGGTACCCGGAGTTTCCAAGACTCTTCTTCCTGCCATGGATCACCAGTGGCGTATTCATTTCGTCTATACACAAAGCCGTCTATTACCTTCAAATCAGGCAGCTGTGATTGTTGGGTCGCTATGGTTTGCCTCAACTCTTTGTAGCTGTCTGATTCGAAATGTGGGCTGTCCAAATCTATTTCGATGGGGTCCTCGACATTTATTGTTAATTCGGCTCCCTCTAGGGAAAACATCCGTGAGAGAGTGTCGGGTACGATGTTCTGGGTTCCTTTTCGATGTTTGATGGAGAACTTGAACCCTTGTAGTTTAAGAGCCCATCTGGCTAGGCGTCCACTTAAATCTGCCTGGTTCATCAACCATTGTAGTGACGCGTGGTCCGTGATGATCTCGAATTGGTGGCCCTCGATATAAGCTCGGAATTTCTTCTCAGCCATTACCGCTGCCAAACATTCTTGCTCGGAAACAGTATAGTTTCTTTGGGCCGAATTCAGCTTATTGGACATGAAGGCGATGGGAGCTTCCTCTCCTTCGTCGGTCAATTGCACCAGCATGGCTCCTACTCCATGTTGACTTGCGTCACAATGAAGGGAGAAGGGCTTCGTGAAGTCGGGGCTGTGCAAGACAGGAGCTGATGTGAGGGCTTGTTTAAGCTCTTCAAATGCCTTTCGGCTGAGTTCGGTCCAAACGAACTTCCCTTTCCGCAACATGTCTGACAGGGGCGCTGAAACTGTTGCATAATTTCAAACAAACCTTCGGTACCAACCGCACACACCAAGGATCATCATCATCAATCGCACGAGTTTTGTCTGGATCCGTTTTGATAGTGCCATGTCCTAGGTATCGGACTTCTTTCATGACAAACTTACTTTTCTGTACGTTGATGGTGAGTCCCGCCTTACTGATGTGCAGGGCTACTTCTTGTAGAAGTAGGAGGTGTTGATCGAACGTTTCCGTGATGAGTAACAGATCATCGAGGTACACGAACACTTGGTGTTTTAGGTGAGGTGGGATGACCTTGTCCATCAACCGAGTCATCGTTTGCGGCGCGTTACACAGGCCAAAGGGTATTGTGACGAACTGATATAATGGTCGTCCAGGCACTGTGAAGGCGGTCTTGTCCCTCGACCCCTCATCGAGTGGAATTTGCCAGAAGGCGTCTTTTAGGTCGAGACTGGTGATATAATTGGCTTTCGGCAGTCTCCCTATTATTCCATCGATGAGTGGAAGAGGGTACGCGTCCTTGATGGTAACCGCGTTTACCTTACGGGCATCAAGACAGAGGCGGACTTTACCTGGCTTTGCAACCAAGGTTACCGGTGAGGACCAGGCACTTTGGGACACCTCTATGACCCCTAACTCGAGCATCCTATCTAGCTCCGCATACACCAATTTCTCCATGGCCGGTGAGATGGCGTAGTGTCTCTGTTTAATCGGTTTACTATCGCCAACGTCGATGGCGTGTGAGACTAGGGTGGTGCGGCCAAGACCTTGGGTGGCGTAAGAAGGGAAAGCAGCAATGGATGCTTCCAGGCGTTGTCGTTGGTTAGGCGTCAGGTCATGCCTATCGGGAGTAGAAGTGATTTCGTTGACATTTCTGGTTTTTAACGACAAATCTGTGAATAAATCGGAGGCCAGTCCAAAGCGAAGGACGAAATCGACACCAAGGTATACATTCTGAGTCAAAGACGGAATAATGTAGAACGTAATATCCTTCGTCTGACCCCTGAACGTCACGGGTGTGGTTAGTTTACCTCGTATAGGGTGTTTGGTGCCATCAGCTGTACTGATTTCAGTGCGCCAGGATTTAATCAAGTTCGGATAGTCTTGGAGCACCTTCGAGCCAAAGCTCGAGGCAAGACAACTGATACTGGCACCCGTGTCGATCAATGCAAACACGGTCTCGCCCAACACTTTAATTGGATGATAAGGTCTGATCTCATTCTCAGCAACCTCCGAGATGTTACAAGAGTTTAAGGTTTGACAGCAGATGCGCACTCTCTTGCGGAAATTCCGCCAACGACGAGTTGACCATTTTGTCGTGCGCGGGCGGGAAGTGACTACTTCGGAAGCAAATATTCGCTCTCGAGCCACCCGATATTCCTGCAGTCGCACATGATAAGGTTTTAGAGTGCGTACTTGAGGCTGCCGCGGTTCTTCTGGCAGTGACTGCGGTGGTTGCTTTAATATTGTCGTTGGGGAGGTCTCCGGAAGAGAGTGAACATTCGCAGTCGTAGTGGTCATGACTGGTTGGTTAACGTCAGGGCTATTGGGGTTAGCAGCTGGCTGAGGAGCTACTGCGGGGTTTTCGAGTACCACTGAGGTGGTAGGGTACTCGTTCGTCCGTTTTTTGGTGTGGCATCATCTGGGTAGTCCGAAACACAGGTGTTTGACTCCGTGCCTTCTTCCCGATCTGGGTTGTTGCAATTTAGTGCCACTTCGGCAATTTCACGTCGCGGACCCGTCCTCGCATGTAGGTAAGGCCGTTCTTGGAGGTCTTCTTCAAGCCTCTCCAATCGACTCACGACCCTCAGTAGTGCTTCCATGTTCTGCGGGTCCAAGTTTACAACATGGCAACGAAGTTCCGGTTTTAGATTCCGTTTCAACACCCGCAGCAGTTGAGTGGGAGACATAGGCTCTGACAACTGGTCATTCAACCTAAGGATATCGGCTCGATATTGATGAAAGGGCTCGTCCGGACGTTGCCATCTGGCATGGGTCTTGTCCAGGACACTCTCATCCATGTTGACCATCGAGTATTCCATGCGGAGTACCTCCTTCAGCCGTGTCCAGCGTATTGATGGTGGGGCCGAATGAATCCGCCAGTACGTCTCGAGTGCTGCTCCCCTGAACAGCATTGGTAAGTATCCTGCCAGCACCGTGTAGTCGCCGGCCAACATCTCTTCGACTAGGGACTCCACGCGACCAATGAAGACTTCCACGTTCAGGGCGGTTGGCTCCCCGCTAAAATGAAGGTTCCAACCTTGTACAATGCTGGGGATATGCTTCGGTTTCAGCATATAGGGTTGTTCCTGCGGAGCCACTGAACCTAGAGTCGGTGGTGGTACTTGGTTGAGTCGTGGCGGAAGATCCCAGGAGTTCCAAGGCTGATAACGAGATGGTGGATCCGGATCTTCAGACGGATAGTAATCAGTTCTTTGAATCTTGTTCCGCTGGTTGATACCTGGTTCTCGCGATCGTCGTGCTGATTTAAGTCGTTGTAGTGTTGACTCGGTTTGCTTACAGCGACGTATGAAGGAGTATATACGTTCCACTTCAGTGTAACACTCACCACAGATGTGATCTGGTGAGCCATCTTCCAATGTGATGTTGATGTTGAGGGACTCCTTCAGGAAGTCGACAACAAAAATCCTCCTCGCTTCATCGACGAAACTATCGCTCAGCGGATACATTTCTTCGCTGCTCTGTAGGCAAAGTCTACATGTGTTTAGAAAATCCATAATGATTCTACCTAAAATTTATACCTAAGTTGCTGGAAAAGTGAAATAAAGGCAAAAATGACGCTATAAAGAAATGATTAAATATTAACAAGACAAAACACAAAAGTGGCCGAAAGTGGCGAACTATATAAGAACCTCACAAACAAAAAACCCAAAGGTATGAAAAATTTAGTAACTTAGTTTTCAAAAAAGTGTAAAGTTATCCAAAAAAATACTCGGTCTTTCCATTCCGTTCCTCCTTCCCAAGCAAGGACACCAATGGCACATCCTTCTAAAACGTTTCAGGGACACTTTCTTGTGGCACCATGAAAATCAGGGTTCCGAAGTGATCCCTCATTAGCAAACTTCTCAAGTTACAACTTGTCCGCCCAGGGTGGGATTCTAATCCACAAGCAGCGCGTGTCTTGTCATGGATAGTCATGGATTAGCTAATCAGCCAATCACATGAAATCAAAATCCATGTAATTTAAGACACTTAGGCACCGCTGGTTTGGGGAGCGGATCAGAATCCTCCGCAAAATAGATGTTGGGATAATAACTTCCGAACACAAAAAGGGACTCTAATATCATTTGGCCTTACTAGTTATACAATAGTGGTAAACCACCAAAGTATAATTCAAAAGCAGGAACAAACGATATTGATGTCCGAAGACAACACAAGTTCGAAAGTTATTAAATTGCTGGGGCACGATTAGTGCAAAAACCCTCGGGAGTCATCTACCCGCCAAAAATTCTGACACCTAGTGGGGACACCTAGAGACGATGGACTGTCTCGTGCTCATGACTGATGATACAGCCGGGCTTTTCGGAGCCCCACGTTGGGCGCCATTTGTAGTGAATAGTGAGTTTCCATAAATGTCCGTAAAGGACTGCAGCGATGTTCTCCTGCCTCGGCAGAGGAAGGTGTTAGTTCCTGCCGAGAATGCCCTCGTCCGGAGACGCGTGAATGCGCTGGCAGGCTAGCATTGCGGTGTCGTGGGGCGGGTTCGTTTCCCCGGCACGAGGACTCTTTACAAAACATTTCGCATTCACGAATTGCTTGCAGAGATCACACGAGGACGACCGAAGTCGCAAATTTGTAGATAACCTCCACGAAGGAATTATGACTTGTTACGAGAACAAGTGCAACCTGACAAGAAAGACTATTTTGGGGTGACCTCGTCTTTACCCAAATACATTCAGGGCCCACAAATGAAAGAGGGGCAACCGGGTGGTGGTGGAGCCCCTTCATGCCCACCCAACCGGAATAAATCCAATGTTAAATTGTTGAAGTGGCCAGGTATTCCTCTTCTGAGTGGAAAACTCATACAACTTGAATTATATGAACTTTCCCATCAGAAGGGGAGTACCCCGGTGACCAATTTATGTCATAGAATTATACAATTGAATTGCGTAACTCTATGCCATAAAAAGGCACTTGGCTTGGGCCACTCAACCCATAAAGTCACCTGAAACAGAAAGATTATATGGGATTATTAATGCCCGATGGCTAGCTCATTTGTAACGTGAAGAGCCTAACGTCGTACCGGGTCCTATACCCGGTCAGATAGAACGAAATGGAAAAACCGGCGTTCTAATCTAATAATCCATTATTATTGTCTCATTCTTTCCATGCAAACTCAACAAACATGGTTCTCTCATTATTGCAACCCAATTCCAGTTAAATTTTAAAGCAATAAAAAACAATACATATAAAAAATTTAAAAGCAATAGAAAACAATGTATATAAAAAATTTGAAAGCAATAGGAAGCAATGTATATAAAAGAAATTAAAAGGCAATGAAATGCAATGTATATAAACAATTGAAAGGCAATGAAAAGCAATGAATATAAACAATTGAAAGGCAATGAAAAGCAACGTATATAAAAAATTTAAAAAAAATAGGAAGCAATGTATATAAAAGAAATTAAAAGGCAATGAAAAGCAATGTATTTCAAAAAAACAACGAAAATTTAATAATGATTGATGTAATTCCAAAAAAAACGAAAATTTAATGATTATTGAGGTATTTCCAAAAAAAACGAAAATTTAATAATTATTGAGGTATTTAAAAAAAACGAAAATTTAATAATTATTTTTTTTTTTTTAATTAGACCGGTAAACCACACAAAAAAAAATCTAACAAAAAAAATTTAAATTGATATCGGAAGTGCTTGATTTAGAAAAAAGAATTTAAACTCTAATATAAAAATGGATAAAAACAGATGTGAAAAAAAAACGTAGACGTAAAATAAATGTAATCAAAATTATATATATATATAACAAAATTAAGGGCACTCACCCGCATGGTCCTTCGACCGCTCGACGACGATGCCGATGTCCCTGAAATGTAAATACAACTTTTTTTCTCGGTAAATGCTCAAACGCGCACGTGGTAATGAAGTTCTTACAAATTAAAACGTTTTTCATATCGTTATTTAACGCGGTCAGCGTAGCACTCCAGCATCCTCCTTTTTCCTTACGATTTCTTCACAATAGAATGAACAAAAGTTGAATAGTGATGTGTTTTACTTTTGTTATTATTGTTGTTGGGTTTATCCTTTTAGTATTGAATTCGAATCAAATTCAAAATCTGTCGCACGAATATCACAGCTTTCTTATAGCATTCTATTATAAGACTTAGTTGAATTTTATTCGCTGATTGATGATTTGTTTTAATTATTTATACATTTACTTTGTACTGAAGGCGTATTATATCTTTATCTTATTAATGGGTTCTTATTATCTTCTTTCCAACATTAACTCGCGATATTATTCCTAAGCGCACAAATGGAGATTTTATGTATTTTCATTTATTGTTGTTATGAAAATAGCAGCGATAACCGTTCTCTCGCTCATTCACACACACTTGTCTAGGACTAGCCAACATTCTTATGACACTTAAAAATATTTTGAACTCGCTATCAGCGCTAGAAATCAGATTTCTAATTAATTCCCTGAGACAATTTTCATTTCTTCACTAAATAATGTCCATTGGTGTTAAACACACCATGCAAGTCTCATTGCCCCGGCACACTCCTCGAACACTTAACTACTCGCATCGGCACCATAATAGCGGACGTGTCCGTTACTATTTTTCTCTTCCGCCTAGTGTGTACCGTACGTACGTAACGGTTGAGGTATTCTAATGTCGGACCATACGAAGAACAGGAACATTATTTTTCACGGCGAGACTCAACACACTCATTAAAAATTATTAGCAAAAGCCTTTTAATGATAAATGTGAATAAACTTTCGAAACAAACTAGAACGGAAAGTCTTCTCAACCGCAGTCCAACAAAACGCGACAATCGAATTCAAAAATCCCGCGGACACCACGCTCAAAAGCAGTCTCCTTGTTTCGTACCGCCCTGCCTGCCGGTGCACTTTCGACTCCCCTAAATCTCCAACGGGCTCTTTTCTTTTCCGTAATTCTAAATCTTCCACTGTACGGCTCTTGCGGAACTCGTACACTCAAGCAACTACGACACTTTATGGGCAAGTCGAACAATACGAACACATTCAGAAAGGGGGAAATCACACGATTGTAGGTTTTTGTTGCTATCAAATGTACTTTTTCCTTATCATTTGTAGTTTATGACGGCGGTATTTGCAATTTCCATTTTCATTGTCGTTTGTAGGTTCAATTAAGTTATCAATTGAAAGCAATTTTTCGTTTATGATGATTAGGCGTAATTAGGTGGGAAAAATCGGAAGAATTAGGCAGGCTCACGTTAATTACCGGCAAACAAAACAATTTTTAACTAATATTATGGTTGGAATGGGTAAAATTTGACAAATTTTAAGGGGTTTAAATGATACAATGATTTTATCGTTCATATAATTAAAGGGGTTAGCCGTTTCGTTCTAAGCATTTGTATACCGCGTTACACCGCAATTCGTTAAATTATCTTCAAAAGACATTGTAATAAGATACTACACATTAGAAATTTTTAAACATTTTTAGAATTTTGTTTCCCGGGGTTAAATACAAAAGAAATTTTCTTGACTCATTTTTCATATGAAAAAAAAGAAAGGAGCGAGTGTTGCGATGGGGAAGGTGACTGAATGGTTACTCCTTGTTAAATTGAGTTTGTGCTGTGTGCCTGTGGCAGCGCTGGCTTTTAGAGCCATAGCTCCTCGGTTACTACAATATATATATATATATATATATATATATATATATATATATATATATATATATATATATATATATATATATATATATATATATATACTGCGGCCAAAAAATAAGGTGACTTTTGAATTTAAACTGCGCGCGTCGAAGGATTTGGAGAATTTTTTTTTGGTCGGGTTTGTAGTACTATCAGTGACATCTTTGTCCAATTTAAATGACAAAATATTCATGTGTTTGAGATACGCGTCGTTTTGTGAGCTGCTAAAAGTGAGTTTTTCGTGTTTTTGCGATGTTGAAATTTGTTGAATTTGCATTAAATTTTGTTTGCGGATCAATTTTCTGCTGCGGATACGTTAAGGATGGTGCAGAAAGCCTTTGGTGAGGAGGCTACGTCTAAAACAAATGTTTACAAGTGGTATAGTGAGTTCCCAGCCGGCCGTGAACGTGTCGAAGACGAAGAGGCGACCATCAACCTCTTCTCTTCCTCGTTTATCGTGGTGTTGTGCATTATGAATTCTTTTCGCTGGGCCAAACAGTCAACAAAGAATATTATTTGAACGTTATGCGTCGTTTGCGTAATACTATCCGCCTTAAAAAAGCCGGAATTGTCGAAAAACAATTCTTGGTTCTTACACCACGATAATGCACCATCCCATACTACACTCGTAATTCGTGATCATTTCGCAAAAAAATCAAGTCATATCGTTCCGCAACTACCGCATTCACTTAATCTGGTGCTGTGCGACTCTTGGCAGCTCAGCAAGCTCAAAAGACCGCTCCGGGGACACCGCTTTAATACGATAGAGGACATTCAAGCCGCAGCGAAGGCGGAACTGAGGGCTATACCGGAAACGACGCGTATCTCAAACACTAATGAATATTTTGACATGTAAATTCGATATGGATTTCGCTGACAGTACTACTAACCTAAAAAAAATAATTTTCCAAACCCTTCGACGCGCGCAGTTTAAATTCAAATGTCACCTTATTTTTTGATCAGAGTAGTATATATGCATACGGTATTTGAGGATAACTTGAGAGTAAAATTAATTATCTTGTATTTTTAACAAAATTTAATGAAATTTTAGGAATTTTCCATACAATGTTAAATTTATGTATGGCTATAAAGTTATTCAATAAAATCGCCATCAGCAGCAATAACCTCTTCAATCCGGGTCCGGAAACGATTACATTCCCAAATCAAATGCTCCTTGTTCATATTGACCATAACGGCATTAATAGCAGTCTTCAGCGAAGAAGTAGTATTATGAGGACGCTTATTGGTCTCACGCTCAACCACGCCCCATACGTAATAATCCAAAGGATTAAGGCCTTTGGATTTAGATGGCCATAGGTTCGGTGTTTGTGGTCATGAAAATGTTCGGCCATCCAATCTTGTGTCGTCACCGCTTTATGTGAAGGAGCAGAGTATTGTTGAAAAATGTAGGGTCTACCTCCACTTTTACTATCTATCCAGGGTTTCACTACTGTCTCCAAAACCTCGATGTATGCAGCAGAGTTCACTCGAAGTCCTTGAGTAAAAAATTGTGGTGGCATGACATGTTCTTCGTTGCTGACAACACCTAAAACGTTAACAGTGGCTGGAAATTTTGTGTACATACCAACAGAAACCTTTGTAGGATTTGAACATAGCCATCTGTCATTTCTGCGATTGGTCAGTTGATCATCTTCTTCTTTGTAGCACTACAGCCCCTCTCGGGCCTTCGCTTAGCGATAGTTAGAGTATCTCATTTTCATGACCGTATTGATTTTTTTTGTTTTCGGAAGTTGGTTTGGTCAGTGCCATGATCTTGGTCAAAATTTTTTCCTCATTTTGGCCGCCTTGGAATGTTTGATTTTATTTAAAAGACATTTTGATCGGAGAACTCTCTATTCCCGTGTTTGTTGCGACATGAACTGTCCTCTGCGCATCACGTAAGACTTATACCGAAGGTCTTCGTGGACAACTCTACGAATAAGGCGCTCAGAAACATGAAGCTCACTCGCAAGGACCCTCATTGATTTCGAAGGGTCCTCGTCTATGATCGCTTACACATGCTCTAAAAATTCTGCAGATCGGACAGAGGCAGAACGTTGTTCGTGCTTTTTGCGTTTTGCAACCGATTCTGTATCGCCTCCTGTTGCTTGCAAGAGACATCAAACCTTATGCACGAATGAACGGGCGCAATTAAGAAAATTAGAGATCTATCTGTATGGTTCACACATATAGCGACGATGGCAGCATGTCTCTTCATTCCTTGAGTGATTTTGTAGTCCGCCATTTCTTAACTGAAAAGGAAAAAAAATCGCGAAGTTATAGTCACATTTATGCATGTCCTATTTATGCATACATATATATATATATATATATATATATATATATATATATGATATATATATATATATATATATATATATATATATATATATAGGGTGCGGCAGCATAACTTCCTTTTTTGAAATGCCCACCCTTAAAGTGCCAACTGTTATAGCACGGCGCTAGTAGTCTCATTCGAGAGAGGTGATTTTAAAGTTTTGCTCATCCCTTGGTTAGTCGCTATCATGCGTTGGAACAGTGCGGAGCGTGCATTTACCGTTGAAAAATTGAAAATTTGTTTTGTTGAATTTTGTAAAAAGGAAGTTATGCTGCCGCACCCTGTATATATATATAAATATATATATATATATATATATATATATATATATATATATATATATATATATATTTATATGTATATATATAGTATAGTATATTTCTTCTTCTTTTTTGTAGCACTACAGCCCCTCTCGGGCCTTCGCTTAGAGATATTTAGAATATCTCATTTTCATGACCGTATTGATTTTTTCGGAGTTTGGTTTTGGTTGGTACCATGCTCCCGTGTGCCTGCTCAGCTATGATATGATCTGATTAAATCAGTATATATCACCACTGAGTGAACACTCATAGTCTGTCCGAAAAATTCCCGGAACTAAATCACGCTGCTCCCAACCCAGTATATATATATATATATATATATATATATATATATATATATATATATATATATATATATATATATGTATATATATGTATATATATGTATATATATATGTATATATATATGTATATATATATATATATATATATATATATATATATATATATATATATGTATAGAGACATATGTATTTATATACATATGTAAACATAAAGTTAACTCCGCAATCAATCTCAAGAAATTTACTTTTCGATACAAATCGCCTTCGTTTTCGGTTAACTATGTCACATAATTTTCATGAAAATTTCATGAAAATTATATCCTTCAGTTCAATGGAAACTCGGCTCTGCATTTTCATGTTCATCTGCAATGTTATGATCAGTTATAGAAGGAAATGCATCTCCTTATAGGTTACGATTCTCGCCGGTCTTTGGTATATATCACTAATTTTAGATTTCTGGGCATATAATGTATAATATTAACTGGAAAGTAACGAATCGACTCTATTATTTGCAATCACGCAATCCTTATTATTTCTTCCGGGAATTTAATAAATCTTAGGTATAACGTTTACGTCTTCTAAGGATGTAAGAAGGATCCTTTACTAAGTTCATCAGTAAGAAAAGAATGAATTGGGAGGAAAAAAACATCATGAAATTATCCTTCTAAATATTGTTGAATTGTATTTATGCTACATTTAGAATTGATTTGTTGGTTATTTCCGGCAGAAATTATTTTCTAAAATGTACCGTTTATGCAGAAAATTAAGGATACTAACCATTTTTATTCTCCGTCACAAAAGGACTCGGTATCTCCATCAAATCTTTGAAGAGTGCGAAGTAATTAGCACTTTTCGTACGAACTATCATTTAAATTTAATTTCTCGACATCAATGCATCATATTGAACTGTTAATATCTACAGATTCCTTGTGAGGATTATAATTTTGTACAGATACATTTTAGACCAACATGTTGTCCTTCGTTTGAGACCTCTATAATCAACATCCTTAAACGCATCGATCGGTTATGCTGAAAAATCAGGGCGAAAGTCGGAAATTTTTTCGTTTTGATGGTAAAAGCCCTTTACCGTTACTTGAATTTCTTATCTTTTGAATGGGATGTAACAGGAAGAAAGACGTCTCCGTTCAAAATTTATGCTTGAACATGCATAAAAAAAGCAAATAAAAAAAATATATACACGTGATGAATTAATAACGTTCATTCCTTTGGAAGTCGGTTAATTAAATGACATGCCGCCCATTCCTGGGTAAGCAAATTCTCAAAAGTAATTCTAATAATGTGACCATTTTTGTAGAAAATTAGGCGACCACTTGGTCAATGCATTTTAATTTTCAAAGATGATTATATAAAACATTTGTTGATAAATCTGTTTTATTTCTTACTTGAATATAATTTTTCAGAAATTCTACGGTTGCATCACACGTCTCAAGTATAATTATGCCAAGCGACTGTGGAGGATTGGTTCAACTGAATTTAAAATCCTCAAAAATATTTCCAGTTGTCAAGTATCGTAATGTTATAGACAACCGTTGAAAAGGTGAAATTGCTTCTCTCATCAAGGTGTTTTGGATCTCAATCAAAGGTGTTATTAGTTGCTTTAACTGTGCAAATTTCACTGTATCCATGCTCATATATATAATCGTGAACATCCTTCCACTCTCTCAAGGCTGGGTAGGTAAAAAGCATTCAATACTATAAAGTGGCCTTCTCTGAAACAAAGCCTTACTCTAGATTCGACTTTTTTGTTCTCACCGTTTCGCCATCATCAAAAATACTCTAGTTGCAGCTAAATCTTTAACAGAATCGGACGTGATACCTCTATGAAAGTATTGACGTAAATGATTACCCAATTTTATTATGTCAATTTAATTGTGTCGTCTATGGGGCAGGTTGATTCAATATTGCGCTAGCATAAATATCATGCGATTGTATTAATCGTCTATGGGCGGCCTTAATATGGATTTCAAAATAGTATGACACTTGCTAGATTACGTCATAATTGAGAAACACATTTTTTTTTAAGTTTTACTACTTGCAATGTACAAATACTTGCCATTTTGACCATGTGAGTGAAAACGATAGAGATGCCACCTTGGCCAGAGGGTACCACAGGTTATCAAATTGTATGTTAATGTTAGAAGAAAGTTTAAAATAAAATTCAAGATTGGATAAACCTGTATGTTTAAGTTCTCCGACAGCTCAAATGGACCAATCACTCAACCATTCAAAATTTTCGTCAACATGTTTATTTGACACTGGTACAGCAATCTGTTTTTTTGCATTAAACGGGGATTTTGTATGTGTCATTCGTGAAAATGTACTCGTACCTTTACAGCATTGCTTGACAAAATCGCACTCTTGCTGGGTAGGTTCGGAGTCACAGAATTTGTACTGGTTGTAAATTGTATGCCTGAAAGTGATTTTTTGTAAAATACAGCAGTACTTTTGGATACTTTAGTAATTGCTTCAATTCCACATAGCTACGTCCTTTTACAATTGCGTGGCACACTTCGTCCTGGTAAGGCATAACGGGTCTTTCCCCCCATAACCATTTGAGAAGAGAATCGACCCTCTGAGAACGATCGATGTACATTAGTAAATATTCAATTGGGGGGACGCTCAGCGTTTGCGGATCTTTCACGATACATCTAGCTGAAGCATTAGCGTCATACAAGCGTTTTCCATAGATAAGATGCATGGTGGCGTGTATCGATATGGCATAATCACACTCACATTGCATAAATACTGCATCACAATTAAAACAATTACAAGGTCGTCAGAAATGAGGCAAATTAAATACTTATTGAGTCTTCGGAGAGATGACTCAAAGGAGTCGAAATGCGTCCAATCACATAAGAAAACATGGTCAAACGGCTTTTCAAGAAAAAGAGATATGCCCTATGGATATCAAATAAATAAAATATTTAATTTGAATAACTATAGTTATTTTCCATATACTGTTTGTATTGTAATATGTATGTGATTAATAAGTTGTTTTTTGCAGAGATAAATTCGAATTTTAATGTTCGTAAAAACTAATGCGATATATGTTTTCGTCAGGTGGCTATATGTACAACCATTGGAGTAATTGGTAATCCAAATGTCAATTTTCTCAGTTACGCTTTAAACTGGGGAGTTGCCTACGATTTGCCGAATGAAACTTGGATATTAGCGCAGCTTCACAAATCTAAGCATGATCGTGTTACAACCAATAGGAGAGATGCATACAGTAAAATCAAGTTACTATTCAAAAGGTAAATATAGCATATTATCTGTAATTTCAGTAATTAATTTTATTGAATTCATCTAGAGTTGGCTACAATGAACCATATCATTTATTGAAAATCATATGCGAGAGCAAAAATCCAGCACTTTCAGAAGCTAATCTGATAACTAAACTTTTCCAGCTTGCGTTCGAGTAATGCCTTGCTATTTATATCAATGATCAGGTATTAATGTTTTGCTAGTTCTAGGCTATTGACTGAAATGTTTGGTTCATCTGCGCTCAAAAACCAGTCTGACGGTTTTTAACCTCTTAATCTAACAAATAAATACCGTTTAACATGTAGATTGATTGTGTTTTTAAATCATTGACTTTGTAAATTATGCTGATTATACGCTACAGATGAGAAATAACTCGACGATAAGCTACAGGTATCACTAAAACTGCTATCTAATTCAAGCACATGGCTTTTGGTGTTTTCATCAATCAATTCACTTGTCGTGTCGTGTGAAACATGTTTTCAAATGGTTTTGTCGGAGTGCAACGAAGCCTTTTGTATTTCAAGGCTTCGAGTGTAGATGAATGTGTTTTTTTCAACGTTTCCTTCTCTACGAAAAATACACATCATAGTTACAGAAACGTGCCGAATTCCCAGTATTATACTTGTGAATTCAATTTTTGTTACATAACGAGCTGATTCACTCAACATTCAGTACACCTTCAACGATGACTTTAGTCAAGATGACTGAAACATGTAAAACATGGGGGATAACAAAGTAAAGCTACTGAGTACTTAGATTGCAGATTCTTATAATTTTGTTTTTGGAAACATCAATGCTAAGAAAGTCAAATGTGTGGTGTCCGTGTGGTGCTATGACCGGAGTACTCACCCCGTAAGCCAAAGGTACCTGGCTCCATACCGTTGGTAACTACGAGATTTGTTTGTTGTTTGTGATACGTAATAGTTTAAAATCAGAACGTATCACAGCTGGGCAGACAGATCAACGACCAAGCCATGGTACTGACCATACCATATCACCTTCTCGAGTGCCAGTGCATTGGATCGAGATAATTAGTTACTCTAATTATCTCTAAGCGAAAGCCTGAAAGGGGCTGCAGTGCTTAAAATGAACAAAAAACAAGTTGGATACACAGAACTACGATCATGTCAGCAGGATTTTGTACTCAACTTACGATATGTAGTCACCAATAATGAATAAACTCAAGGAAAGTCATAGCCAGGAAAATTTATCGGGGATTTTTCAAATTTGTGGTAAAAAACCCATTCTGTAGGGATCTTAATTTGATATCCTATGTTAAGTAAGTAATTTTTCGTAATATTATTATTTTCCAACTTTTTCAAGGTAGTTATTTTGGAAATATTCATCAAACAAACTCTTTTGCCTTTCGATGAAAATTCAATCTTGAAGTTAATCGTGCTACTGATTGGAATACAAAAAATATACTAAAATTATTAAATCTATTGAAATAAGAAATATTCAAAGAATTTCGTTTTAAGTGTTTTCATGTCATTCTATTTAAATTGATTAGTTGACAGTTTGCAATTCCATGATAAAACAAAGTAAAAACATAAAAAGATCAGCAGGGGCACTAGGCAAGTGTTCTTTTAGGCCAAATTACAAAAACAAGTCCCCTGTTTTCTGTTTGACTTTCGATTGATAAATTCAAAATTTCATCGGTGTCTGCCCTACTAAAGTTCAATTATTTGCCAGAATTTTGTTTGCAGTGAAAGCAAGGATGACAAAAAATACATTCAAATAGTAATTCCTGTTGTTGTTGCAATAATTGAAAAATGTACATAGCCATAAATCCGTTGAATACTAATTAAACACCATACCATATTAAGTACATCATATAAATAATAAAATTGCCGGGTCCGCGGAGCGTAAGTAACAGAAAATCACGATATATCTTTGAAACTAATTCAATCTCAATACCTTTTCAAATTTGTCACTAGATCTAGTGGAAAATTGATCCCTTGAGCGACAATTTTTATATTCTAGCAATTAAAAATAGTTATACGGTATTATTTGGAATTTTTCAGCAGTTAGATGGTAGTCAGTGCAGTTTCGAGAGTACCAAAGTAGAAAAATCTATCCTTGGTCCGGACCTGTGGAACGTGTCTTACGACGGGTTACTGAGACATGAGATGCCAGATGAGTCGCGCTTGGTCGGCTATGCGGATGATGTTACGGCTTTGGTCGCCGGACGCACCGTTGAACAAGCGCAACTTAGGCTAGGTATGCTAATGCGCCGAGTGAGGGACTGGATGACTGCTCGCGGGCTCAGTTTAGCACTGGAGTAAACCAAAAAGGAGAATCCCTAGAGCAAGGATTATCAGTATTGGAGATATACAGATCGAACCGAAGCCAGCGGTGAAGTACCTGGGGCTACTGATCGACTCGAAGATGAGTTTCTCTGAGCAAATCAGGGCAACGGCTGAGAAGGCTGCTTCGGGAATATCGGCCCTGAGTCGACTTATGGCCAACGTAGGGGGACCCAGCCCATCAAGAAGACGCCTCTTGATGAGTGCTGTAGGGTCAGTGCTACTGTACAGAGAAGAGATATGGGGCGACGCTCTCAGCAAGGAGGTATACCGAAAACGATTGGCACAGGTACAGAGAAG
Source organism: Odontomyia ornata (assembly GCA_963969285.1). NCBI lineage: Eukaryota > Metazoa > Arthropoda > Insecta > Diptera > Stratiomyidae > Odontomyia > Odontomyia ornata. The sequence goes on along the minus strand of OZ017738.1, from coordinate 274,731,491 downwards.
AGGAGCACTGAGAATTGCATCTTCGTATCCAACAGTCTCCGACTTGGCGGTGAGAGTGACTGCAGGCGTGATACCTGTCGCCCTCCTTGCTAGAGAGCGCCGCGCTATTTAACTGCGCCGAAACGAGGATGCGAGGGAGATGGTTGTCCGCGAGGAGAGACAACGCTCGCTCAACGATTGGCAGCAGTCTTGGAGGAATTGCACGAAGGGAAGGTGGACTGCGCGCCTCGTCCCGGATGTGAGACCGTGGCTAAATTGAAGGCATGGTGAGACTGACTTCTATCTGACCCAGCTTTTGAGCGGGCAAGGGTGTTTTCAGTCTTACCTGCACAAGATCGGTAAGTCACGGTCTCCCGATTGTCGGTTTTGCCCAGGAGAGGAGGACAATGCCTGTCACACATTTTTTGCGTGTACCAAATGGGCCAGGCTGCAAAGGAAACTCTACAGGGAGACGGGAGAGCTCACCCCGGATAATATACTTGCGGTGATGCTCGAATCGGTTGACAAATGGAACCAGGTGGCACATTATGCTCGGGCAGTCCAAAAAGATAAAAGGGACTCGCAGCAGCCGGAGGTGCTGGGGCTGGGGGATCGCTCTTCTGGCATTTCCTCTTCCCCTCTCCCCTCCCGCTAGGAAAGGGACTCCCCAGCTTGAAGGCGCCCCACGGCGTAACAAAACGAGACCTGGCCCGAAGTAATGTGTCAAACGGTTTCAGGCTAGGTTCTCAGATTGACAGGGGAGGTTTTTAGTGGGTAGTCCAAGGGTATCCTCCATGGGAATCCCACACTGCGAGACTTGGCGGGCGTAAATGCCTTCACCTCCCTACGACATAAAAAGTAGAAAAATAAAATTGTGAAAATGATTTCGAAAGCGATACTAGTTACATTAGATATCCAATCGATTTGAAAAAGTTCAGCCGTTAATCCGCGTTCCATGCAAATCTTCCAAACTCAATTCTTATTCGATAGTACTCATACGCAATCAGCCACACAGAATAATGTTGGTCGCTGCCCACAGAATTGATGCTTTACTTTGTTTTCTGTCGAATTGGTTGCCGATCTGGCGGTCACTTTTAAATTTCTCGAGAGAAATTTACCTCTTGCGGAGAGTACCTTATATATATATATATATATATATATATATATATATATATATATATATATATATATACATATATATATATATATATATATATATATATATATACATATATATATATATATATATATATATATATATATATATATATATATATATGTATACATATATATATATATATATATATATATATATATATATATATATATATATATATATATATATATATATATATATATATATTCCATTTATATATAGATATATATATAATCTATATATATATATATATATATATATATATATATATATACCTGTATATATGGGATATAAAGAAATTTGTGACCACGCTAGAGGTTGCCATTTTGCACCGATTTTCACCATATTTTCAGGAAAAATATACTAAGTAAATATCTCGGTTAAGTTCCTGAACCAGCTATATCAGCCAGGCGAAAACAAAATGGCGGCCATTTTAGACATAAAATCGTGCTTTCTGTTCTGACCAAAGTATTGCTCCAATTTGGATGAAATTCGGTACAAAGGTTCACAAATGTATGTGATGAATTTCACAAGAAAAAATCCAAAATCGGCTCGTCTGAAACAAAATGCCGGCCGCTCAAAGGTCAAAAAACGTACAAAATTTTGTTGTTGTTGTTGTGACCAAAGCTTTCAACCGATGTTATTGAAATTCGGAAGTTGGAAAAAACTAGGTGTCTAAAGGATTATGTAAAAAAACTGGAGGTCAGGTCGCAAAAAAATGGTGGTCAAATGGTTTATGAAATTTTGATCTAACGTATATGGAAATTGGTTTTAAGATAGAAACCATTAGATCTAGACATTTTTTAATTTTTGTGATCATGCATGTGCAATTTTCAAAATGTTGGCGGTTTAAATATGCGATTTTCTCAGGTTTCTGTGGCCCTCTAGCGGTCACATTTTCCTACAGATTTTGATGAAACTTGAGGTGACGGATCTCTGTACTAAGTTCTTGTACAAGGTGCGTTTGAAAATAAATGAGAATTTCGTCATAAATTTTTTTGGTGGCGCCATTTGTGAATGAGATAGTGTGTCGGAAAGTTACATCCCTCCTTAACTTCCCGTGAAAGATTGGTGACATTTGGCGCTGCGGAAGCGAAGTTATTGTGTCTAAAGTGACAGTATGTTTGTGTCATTGATACAAAATTTGTTTTGAACAAAGAGCTAATACCAAATTTTGTTTTAAAATCAGTAAAACGTTTACCAAAATATTTGAATTGATGAACAAAGTTTATGGTAATGATTGTCTATCTCATGCCAGAGTTCATGAGTGGTTTACAGGTTTCAGAGATGATCGTGAAGATATAAATGACGAATAACATATAGGTTGCCCAAAATCAGTGATCACCGAGAACTCCACCGAAATTGTGCGTGAATTTATCAAAAATGAGCCAAAATCATCGTTGAAATTCTTGGAATCGGAGTTGAATATCTCCAAAACATTTATGGCATTTTAACTGATCATTTGGGATTACCAAAGGTCAGTGCACGTTTTATTCCAAAATAAAGTCAACTTTTGTCATAAAAATCTACTCTTGTGGCAGGTTTTTTGACTAGAAATCGCATTTTAACCATCAATCACTCGCTGTATTTACCTGATATGGCTCCCTGTGGCTTCTACCTATTTGGAAAATTGCATTTGGCCATAAAAAGAAAACGCTTTGCGTCCGTAGAGGGCATTCAAAAGGCTTGTACTGACATCCTGAAGGACATTCCGGTCAATGACCGAAACACTCTTTCGAAAAGCTTTTGGATCGCGCAAAACAGTGTATCGAGGCTGGAGCAGACTATTTTGAATAAATAAACTCGAATTTATCAGAACAAAGCTTCTGTCGTTTCTATTTTAGCTCAGTCTCGTTTTTTTGGAACGCGCCTTGTATTATGCAAAAAAATTATTAAAATCGAATGAAAAATAAATAAGCCAAAAATTTAAAACCTAATAGTTTTAGCTGCCATTTGCACTAAAAATCGAATAATTTTTCCCTGTCTAGAGTGAAACTCCGATTTGAAAGGGATTTGGCACATTGATTGATGAGATCCTAGCATACAAAGATTTAAAATCATCCAAAATCAAATGCATTCATTCAAAATGGCGGCCCCGAAGGTCAGAAGCCAAGCACTATTCGCTATTTTTGTAGCAACTGAAACAATGAATGAGACCATTTTAGGATATTGTTAAAATATTTTTACAATACTCTTAGAAATTATAAAATCACGACTTGTCTGTCCGTCCATCCGTCCGTTTGTTCGTGCATCACAGCAAGTTTTCTCGCAAACCACATGAGCTAGAATGGAGAAATTTTTACGTAGATCAAAAGTGGTGTACCTCGAAATTTTCGATGCAAGAAAATATTTTAAGCTGTTTGAGGAGGGTCGTCCCATACAGGGAGGTGACTTAAATTTTTTTTTTATTTCTGTAGCAACCAAGTTTCTCAGCAGATTCCTATGAAATTTCAAATTATATTGTAAGTTATTCAGGCAAGTTAATTTAACCGAAAATTTACAGCTTAACATTTTTAGCAGCTGTTTTCAATGAAAATTCAAAATGGTGGCCCCTGATAATTCAGAAAAGAATGGAAAATGCATATATTAATGGCAACGCAAGTACTCATTAAACTTTTATGGAAATCCTTTGAAATTAACTATTTGAGCTATTTAAGCCGACAAGTTATCACCTTTGTGTGGTAACCACTGTAAAATGTGTAAACAGCATATATGAGAAGGACGACACCTGTATTTATATGTTTAAAACAATTTATTACCTACCGATTTTCAATTAGTAGTCCATAAGTGTGCAACTCAATTGAATTAGCAAAATATTTGCGCCTCTATATAGGGTCTCTAAATACGAACGTCGGCAGATTCTTTTTATGTCAATAAATACCTATATGGTGCTACAAAACTTGCAGTAAGAAGTCTAGTAGTAGACAAGCCAAATTTTTTTTTTAAATCTCACGCTACCGACGAGAAATTTACGTTTCCGGCTGGTGCTACCAACGAATACCAGAACCCTGTCCACTGCGGTCTAAGATGGGCCGTTGGCTTTCTATGTGGCGAAGCCTTTAAAATTTTGAATCCCAATTTGTCACTCATACAATTACTGAACTCAATGATTATCTACTGCTCAAATATCTATTTTTTACGGCACATCATAAAGAAAATGTAACCGAAAATTATGAACATTTCAATTTGTGGGGAAAAAATATTTAAATTTTCAAGTACATTTAGAGATATCTAGAGAGTTTTTATAATCTTATTTTTTACAAAACTGTGTGTGATGCTGGATTGTAAAGAATCTTTTTTTTATGGCAATAGGCTCCATATTCAATGAGTTAGTGAAAAAGAACAGCTACTCTACCCATTTGCATTCAAAAGTTATGCGTGCACATACATCATACAGAACAGACGCTAGTGGAACTCGCATAGAAAGAGTTCCGTATAACCAAGTGTTAATCAAGTAAATTCTTAAAATAAACCTTCATTTTCAGTTCTGCCCTTATGAAAAATTTGCCTGAAACAAATTGAAGTGGAAAATTTGAATTTCATCTTGACGTATATTTGCGAAGATGTGAGCTGAGACGATTTCTAGTGGGCGCTCTGATATTTCATTTTTTGAAATGTTACTTATATTAATACGATCGATAGTATTTTTTACAATTTTTTGTTATACTGCTATGAGCTCCAAATGAATTCGAATGTAATTGTTTGTTTGAAGAATTTGACATGTTAATATATGATTATGAATAGAGCACGAAATGGATTAAATTTCAAGTTCTTGCCAACAATATTGAAATATTAACGATGTTGTATTAAGACTTTAGACCTCTAAATAGTTTTCCAGTAATCTTTATATAAATATATATATATATATATATATATATATATATATATATATATATATATATATATTTATATTGTATGTATATATAAAACAAGCTCAATTTCTATACTTTCCTTTACTATCCCTCAAAATTTATGTTGGCTTTCAAAGCAATCACACTTTGTCTTCGTAATGAAAAACAAAAGGCTGCAAAAAAAAACTTAACATTTTGTTAACTCATAAAATATACTAATTTTCGAATGGCCAAAATAATAGGTGCCTAACAAGCATCGTAATTGACTAAGAAATTTCTATAGTTATGGAACCTTTTTATACAGAATTAATTAAGATGGTTCTAAAACCCTGAATATTCGCCATTATTCCTAATAAATAGATGATATCAACTGCTGACACGTTTCTACAGGAATGTTGTGCCAAACTTTTTGAATATTTTCCCATAATTGGAATTTATTTTGGCACACCATATTTGAAACTTCTCGTTTAAGCCCACCTCAGAGGTTCTCAGTGGGATTGAAGTCTGGGAATTGGCTTGGCCGCTCAAGGAAGCTTTCTTAGAACCAAGTTTTGATCGATTGAGATGAGCGTTTTGAATCATTATCTTAATAAAATTTTCATAATAACGGCATAATATCCTCGGCATATGGTAGAATTACTGTCTCCAAAAATCTTTGCACACAAATCTATCCATTATGCCATCATTCCGATGTATCGGAGCTACACATTTGCATGCAAAACAGCCCCATACAATCATGCTGCCACCTCCGTGCTTCACTGTTTTTTTTTGTAAACCTAGCATGAAATTGTTTGCCTTTCGATCAACAAACGTTTCTTTCCGCATCGCTGCCGAACAAATTCATCTTTATTTCATCGCTCCAGAGGATTTTTCGCCATTTTTTCTCACTCTGCAATCTGCACCAGATTTTATGAGCTACTGTAATGTTTTTCCTCTTCCTTTAATTTGCAGTTCCTTCCGGGTAGTTTTGCGCTTACTATTCGTCGTCGAACGGTTCGTGATAGAACAATATTCCCGATTCCAGTGGCAATTATCCTGAACGATTTGAATGAGTCGCTTTTAGCTAATATAACGAAACGATTATCGGTCAATGGTGAAGTTTCTTTAGATGCTCCACGCGTCTCAGTGAATTTTTCCATTTAAGAGCATTTGTAACAAACTTCCCAGATCATCCAGCTGGTGTGGCAATGAACTTGTAGGTTTTCTCTTCATCTTGGAACTGACAGATAAGTCTTCTACTCTACCCTACAGTGAGGTCCATAGCCCGTCTAATATTATTACAATTTAATAGTTATATCATCAATTAGTTTAATTTGCTGACAATCCTATCTTCTGCAACTAAATCATTCCTTGGTTTGATTCACTTTAAACTTTTATCAGCGCAGACCTATTATATTGTCCGCCTGAATTCCGAAGACTGAATAAGAAAACAAGCCGCAATATTTGCCAACAAATAATTTTTGTACGGGGACTCCCTCATGTCATTTGAGAGGAGTTCTACTCACTTGCCGAGCTAGTTTTTTGATTCTAGAATATGATGGCAGGGGTTTTCAGAAACCCATACATAAAATCATCCAGCACATTTAGCAATAGCCAAATAAGTGGAGAAAATCAACTCTTTTCCCCATCTAAAAAAGTTTAGAAGCTACAGAGCGAAAACGTTAGAGGCATGTCCCTACTTTGCACGGTGAACAAAATATTTTCAAAAGCCCCAGAAAACACGATCAACTCCACCGTAGAAGGTTTCGAGCCCAGTTGAGAAAGCAGGAGGGATCCCTTGCTTCCCCCACCCCCAGTTTCCATGATTCCTCACCCTAAATCCCACAACCAAATGTTTGTAACTGGTCTCGGGGTCACATATTGGATTTACTGGTTCCCTAATGATGGAACACTGAATGCCGAGAATTGCCAATAACTGCAAATGCACCTACAGATCTGCTACTAAATCCTCCTTTCTCCTCCTCTGCAGGGACGTAAGAGGGTGAGGGCAAGTCTTCCGTGCCTGATAATGGAATTGAAAGTTATAACCATGCCGCCAGAATGGAGGTTGGGCAACGGCTAACTTACCGTCTCTATAAAACCCTAGATTTTTTCGAAACTTGCAGCAGAGACAACCTTGCGACCAAAAAATGGACTATGAAATTGGATTCTCGAATGTTAGGGCAATGAACACCTCTGGCGATGCAGAAACGAGAACTCAGATTGGCATTTATTTTGGATAGGAAGTTAAAATCACACGTTATTGATTTTAAGGCTGTCAACAAACGCATGTGTGGGACCCGTATGATAGCAAAATTCTTCAAAATTTGGTTGATAAACGTCGACGCTTTGATCAAGGAAAAGTACGAAAAAGTGAATGAAACGACTCATCTACTCATTCCCTACAAACAACACAAAAATAGTTCTGAGTGATTTCAACGCTCAAATTGGCAATGAGCGATCTCATCGGGAAACGACTAGAAGATATAGCCTGCATAATGAAACAAATGACAACTAATTGACTTAGCATGTAGCAGAAATCTAGTCATACTTTTGACTTGCTTCCCATATAGATGGCAATGTATACCGAACCGACAATGTTCTGATCCAACAACAGAACAGCCCTACACAAAAATTCAACATCGAAAGGCTCTGAATGAAGTCTGTGGCAAAAAATTTCTCGAAGACCCTTGACAAACAGCTGGCTCCCATCGCTGAAAACAAGCAACGAGGTATGGGTGCAAGTGAAAGCGGCAATTAAGACCATCTCAGAACAGGTGATCATGCATCAAATAAGCGAACAGAAATGACTGATCCGATGATAAATGCCAGAATGCATTAGACAAAAATGAAACATATGCGTATAAAGAATACATAGGTAGAAAAACTAGCCTCAAGAGAGTTCATTATGAAAACCTGAGAAGAGTAGCAAATAAGATAATTAGAATTAAGAAAAGAAAATTCGATGATGGACAATTGAAAAGTATCGACGTGCTCGTAAATCTAACAAGCAACAACACAAGTAAGTATATCATAAGCAAAGTACTTGTCGATACACGAGGTACATTACTATACAAGTCTAGTCGAGTAGTAACCTATGCGGGCGACTCCAATATATTGTCATGGTAATTAACAACTGCTAAAGAAATCTTCCTGAAACTCAACAGCAAAGCAAAACCTAGTAGGGCTTTAAATAATAAAACAAAGCTCATGACACAGCAGGGGAAAAATACCTCAAATGCCCAAAACATCACACTTGGTAAATACAAAGTTAAAAACGTGGTCAAATTTTTATATTTAGGTGCCAAAATAACGAGACCTAGTAATGAACGGGAGAAAGTACACCGAAGAATACAGCTTGCAAAAAAATTTTATTCAGTTTTGACGGTCTTGAAAACTAGCTGCATAAACTGGAAAACAAAGCTACAATTGTACAAATCTATGATAGGACGTGTGTTATGCTACGGGTGTGAGCCATGATCCCTAACTCAAGTATCTGTAAATATATTAAACATCTTTGAATGACGGGTCCTTAGACGAATAATTGGAGGGAGTCTAGATGAGGACCAATGGCGAATTCGATACAATCATGAGCTGTATGTAATTTTCGACGAGCCAGAGGTCTCAACGATTGTAAGACTACGGTTACTGCAATGGGCTGGCCACATAAACTCTATGGACGAATACCGGACAACCAAAAGTTTTTCGTTGGGAGAAGTGAAGAGCAGAGACCAGTGGGAAGCGCTGGTCTGCTCCGGTCGACAAAGACAGTTCATCGTTGATCAGGTTTCGGAATCGAAGGACATGGCCAATGAACCAAGATAGTTGGAGCGGCTTGTTGCAGGAAGCCAAGGCCTCCCCAGGGAGACTCCTGGCTGACAAGATTACTCTTGGAGGCTAGCACACTTAGGGAGTTCCATCCTCACATACCCAAGGAAATTCCCTAAGGAGGAATGCTAACCAACAGGAGCACTCTTAGAGGCTAGCATTCTTAGGGGAGCGCTGCCCCCAAAGAATTGAGGGAGCCGTGAGGTTCCCTCCTAGAATGACCTGTAACGACCCTGACTGAATCTGGATTACACTTTGGACAATGAACTGGAATTGATGCTTTCCGCTGGCGGATATGATAGTTTTGGCATAGTTGCTTTGCGCGATAGCGCCGAGGTGAGACTCGTTCGTGAATGGCTCCAATTTAACTATCATATCGTCTCCCTCCCCTTAAAACCTCGAAAATGGAAGCCAATAACTTCTCCCAAGACAGGTGGTCAAAAATTACAATTACCGCCCAGCGACACAAAAAAGAAAAGTTCATACGAAAAGCGGGAGACGTTCTAAAAAGATTAAAATCTGCATGCAACTCGCCAAATATCGACAAAGCAGTAAAGGTTGGGCTATTTGAACTAGAGCAGCTCTTAAACTGCACAGGGTACATTTGGAGAAGCTAGTTAAAAGCCAAAGAAGACAAAATGCTGGAGAAGATTAAAAGTCTGAAGAAGCGCTGGAAGCCAAGCCTGAAGACCACATGAACATAACTCCACCTTCAAACATCAATAAAAGAATGGTGTCTTGCCCAATGGAAGGAGATTGGGATAAAAGAAGGAAAAAAGAGGCACTTAATGGGCGCGGAGTGCCAGACCGCAAAAAACTCATTCAAAAATTACCAAAAATAGAGCTCGCATGGGCATCCAACAAGAAAAAAGACCGGATGTGAAACAGGAGAGAAAAAGCCCCGAAAAAGATCCCGGCAGCAAGCACTGCTCGTAAAACCCCAAGATGGCAGATCCTACGTAGGAATGGTGTGGGATATCAGAGGAACTCTACAGCCTAAAGATACCAACACTGCCGTAAAAATAGTAGGAACATCGAGGTCAGGCCAGTCGAACTCAGAGTAAAGGCCAACAATAAAGAAGCTCTCTGCGGTACAGTAAAGGAAGTCCTCGGCAAAAGCACAACTATAGTCACGCTCGAGCCGATGAAAACTATCGAAATAAGAGACATCTTCTCCTCGAGGGATCTGGCCGAGTTAAAAGTGGTCATCAAAACGGAGATCCCTTGAGTGTGCAGGATCAAAACGAGGCTCACACTAAAAAATTAAAGGGGAAAACGTATGGCCATCATTGACTTGGCCAAAAAGGACGCCGAACAAGTTCTGAAGAAGGAAAAAGTAAGAATAGTATGGATTGTCTGTGTTATGGTGATCCAGTCTAGCCTCGAGACATTAGGCCCAGCCAAGGTCTCGAGCACTACTAACGCTTCACACATTGGTTCTCGTAGGTATACTGCATCATGTGCAAAAGCTTGAGAAGTAAGTGTATGCGTGAGTATGCCATATACTTCGTGCTAGTCCCCTTAACTTGGCATTGGCCAACCCACAAATCTGGGATAAATGGAAATTATACACATATAAAATCACTTCTCGAAAAGCTTTAGTATTGTTGCTAGTCACCAATAGATGGCCACGTGAAAATTACCCAAACAATCCACTGACCTAACTTACTATTAATAATAATCGTTATTTTAGTTGACTAAGCATAGAGGTAAATGCGCCCAATATGAAATGCAAATGAATGACAACAAAGGTAAACTTGAGGTACAACATTCCTTCCCCCGAAAAAAAGTTGGCTTGAAGGCTTGAAGAACTTAATTTATAGCTCAAACAATTATCTACAATTATTAATATGTCTTACATTTTGATTGTAAGCGATTATTTTAACTTTCATTTATAAGTATTTTAATTTTCCGTTTGTTACAATGTAGTTGATCGCCCTATCTTCACTACGCAACTATTATTTTTTATTTTTTTCATTTTTTGTGTATTCATTAAATTTTAAGGAGATACAGGAATATTTTCATGTTTTGTTTTACATTTCCACACTATTATTTTGGGTTGACTATTCTGTAACATTTTTAAAAGAGCATTTTTTATTTATTTTTTCTACTTACATAATTTTTCAATACGATTAACAGTTTTAATGGCATTACAGTTTGCTTTGAGGGGAAGATACAAATTTACAACTAGTTTCGATAAAACCGTATTTACATTTGGACTATTTAATATTTGTATCAATATGTTTCTGCTTTTTACCATGATAAACTTATTAGATTCTCTTGTTGCATTGCAATAATTTATTTACAACAACGAGTTTCTTCTTTTTTCTCTTTCGTTTTTATTTCTTTGTTTTGCTTTACTCGTAAACTGAAATGATAATGCATATAAAGATATAACTTATTTCACAAATATAAACAGTTTCGGTTATTTGTCTTTCTATAATTTATTTTTTGTTTGTTTTTGAGTTCATTGATCTTAAGAATATTATATGAAAGGCTTTGCTTTTATTTTATTGATTGTGTACATTTAATACTATGTGTTATTTAAATTATTCAACTCTTTTCAGCTATATTTCATTCTATTTCTTGTACTGTTACATTGCTTATATCTTTGCTCAGATTTCTTTCAAGATTGAAACTGTATGAAGTTCATTTGTTATTGCGTTAGCCTCGATACACTTATTTTCGTTTGTTTTTCACTTTCAGACTTTCGTTCTGTTACTTTTGCTGCTAGCAACAATTATGTTTCCAAAAATAATTTTCATGGCTTTCTATGATTTTAAAAATAAACTCCTTTGTTCGTTCCATTTTTCTTACTTATGAAATTTCCACAGACTATAACAAAACGCTCGCTAAATAAGCTTTTGGTTATGTAGTTTGCAATCAATATGTTAATATAATAGTAGGGAATGAAGTTTTCTTGATTCTGATTGGAATGTTTTCAGTTCGTATTTCGTTGGGAGTGGTTTTGTTAATCTGTACATAGGGAATTAGGGTTTGATTAGTCGTAACGTTGATCTATATTTCCACGATTGCCTGCAGTTGTTCGTATTCATGGGCCAATAAGCTTGGAGCCGAATGAAAGCTTTTTATCAAGGTATTGGATTGAGTAGGTCGTGATTGTTCGATAATTACAGAGCTTTTGTAAGATTATTGTCTGAGGTTGGGTGGGAATTTGCTACTATTCAGTTTAATGAATACTGCTGGGTTAGACAGTCTTGTTACGCGATTATGGATGGACAAGTATGAGCTACTTATTTCTTGACTATTATTTATTTTTTTTTTTTTAAATCTCGAAAAACTTAAGCTATTTGAATTGCCCTCAGGGATAGTTTCGAAGGGGCTGAAAGTGCACAACCTTGCCTTTGAGGCTTGTTTTCTGTTTTTTTTAATGTGTTTTACACTAATTGAAACGAACGAGCTGTAGGATTTAATGGGAGTGTTGTTGGTGAGGTTGGTGGCTTTATTTTTTGGACTACTGGGTTAGCTTCTGTTACTGCTAGCTACCCGTTGAGATTAAGAGTAACATGGGAAGCAAGATGTTTTTCTGCTTTGCTATCTTCTGAATGTGGGTTGAGCACTTTAGATGGTTTACGACGTCGATACAATACAGTCGAATAATGAGATATGCTCCAATATCTAGAATAAGGAGTGCTATAACGGAAGTAGAGAGTTTGGTTAGTTGGATATGGGTTTGGCTAGTTTCCTTGATTTTGATCTGATCAAGCTTGGAATAGATTTCTGTAAGGGAATGAGTATTGCTTTGAAAGATTTTATCTTCGTCCGTACGCGGGGCTCAATGTTATGATGTATTAGCATGTCTAACTGTAAGAGCTGAGAGTCGAAGTTAAATAGGTTCACATCGAATTCCGGGAAAAAAGTGGATGTTGCATTATGAAATCTTGTGAGCTTTCTGTTTGGTGCGGGATCAGAAGTTCATTTATTTGCAGGTTACAAGGCTGAGTAACGGTCAGGGCCCCTGACCGCTAAGTATATGCGTAGTTACGTTGTTTTCACATTGCACGTGGATGGATGTGGTAGTTAGGAGAAAATACAGCCAACCATTGTGCTTATTTAATTTAATGAAAGCATTACGTGGAGATATATTTATACGGAGAGGTAGGGAAATTGGTTTGTGATATGGATTATGCAGGAGTTTGATAATTTCATTTTCAGAAGGTTGAGAGCGAATGATTGGGACATTCAATGGCATCAGATACTAATCTCCGGGTTCGGGGTGTCTGATTTTATAAGACGTCGAGCATTTACCGAGGCGAATAAAAGGAACTGCTGTGGAGGAAGATGGCTTGCAATGTGGGTGATATTGACATCAGGGACCAAGACATATGTATTGATTGTACGGATTGGAAAAGTATGAATTTGCTGTAGCTGCATCTTTGGTAGTTGAAATAAAGGTAATCCTATAACTATAACAAGTTTGTCTTTCATTTGATAGTATTTTGAGTTTGCTGACTGAAGTAAAACTTGTTCACAAAAATTAGGGCAAACATTTCCAGTCTTAGTATAAACTTCTTGGAGCTTTTTCGTGGATAAAAGGAGGAGGTGTATCCTATTATTGATAGTCGAGACTATAATATCAATAAGTGTTCGTTGTCTAGACTCTATTTCTATTATTTGAGTGAGCAACATTTTAATTATCTGCGTTTTCCGTTCATTTACCAATAAAACATTAGTAACATTATCAATATTCTTGATTGGCATAGCCAATTGTTGCTGTCTGTCCATAACGTGGGCTAAAGATCTATGAAGTTCTTCCAAAGAGGTTTTAACTACACTTATTCTTTTTTTTTCATACTTCAACTAGTTGTTCTTCTTTTTTTTTTACATATTGCAGCCTACTATATGGCTCATTTTTGTTCTCATTGTCCATTGTGCTGAATAGATTGTAATGATTTTCGAAGTGTCCGTGTGGACACGGGTGCCGGTGGTCTGGCACAAGTATCAGCGAGCTATAAACAACACCAAGCTCAGCTTACTAGCTTCACTTAACGACCGCGTACGCGTGCTTGACAACTAGCATTTGCGGGATTATATGAGGCGGGTTCTTGTCGAGCCACGAAGCTACACTACAAAATACTTATCACGCGTACTCTACTCTACAAGACATATCGATCAATTTTTATTATCTTCAGAAATGTTGTATTAGGTGTCAATTAAGCGACTCTACAGTAATTCAATATTTTTGTGCCTCGTTAAAGTTAACGGACACGGAAGCTTGAGATAAACGCAAACATTACATTAAAAGCAACCGTTACTTTCTCCGAAGAAGGTCGTTGCATTACAAGGGGAATGTCAAACGTACAGATGTTAAAGTGGCTGAAGTCAACCACTCATCCCTGCCTAAAGGATGGAAATTTGACGAATGTAGTTTATTTTACACTAGTAAAACAACAAACTAAGCAGTTTCGACGGGGTGACCACCTTCTCCCTTCAGTAGCAGCCACTCCTGATCACCACGGGGCTGCTCGACAGCTTAAGTTGATTAAATGATAGTGCATAGGACAACCGACACCATCGAATAGCGACCGTTTAGATTTTCGGGGCATGCATGATTCGTAAAGTGTACTAGAGCGGTACTTCAAATTCTCCACTAAAATGTGTATGTGCCTCTCCTGATCTTAGCATTCCGTGATGTTGAAGGAACAAAGTGACTGCATCAGATGCTCTGCCTGTTCAGCAAGCGATATTTGATTTTTTATCTCTCCCAAGTCCAACTCCATCACGATGCCCCAAGAGCTATGGTAGCAGAAAAGGTCCCCTATGGTTTCCAACAGAATCCCTGTATTATTTAATGGTGTGATCGTGAACGGAAGTGCTTCGATTCGTATTTCCGAAATTACTAGCCTTACAGGGGTAACAATCTAAAGGCAACCCATTGCTGTTTGATAAAGAAAAGAGAAAATAAGAAAGAAATGATAAAGTCGAAGGCGCTAATCTATTCATGAAAAAGTTTTAATCTATTGTTATGTAGGTTGATGTGTTTTTTCCCCATCGCAATCGTGGTTTTGACCGGTGAAGTAATTTTCTTAACGATATACGGATACCTGTACTAACTTGTGTTTCCTATTTTCATTTCTGAGCAATACCTTATCCCCTACATGGAAAGTTATCGGCCTAGCTTTTTGGTCGTAGTTTGCTTTAGATTTGATATTACTAGAAAGTAAGTTCATACAAGCTATTTCATACATTTTCTGAAGCTTAAATTTTAGAACATAGAAGTAATTTTCGTGATTATTTAAGGGAACAGGGCCCTTTTTGAGGTAAGATGGAATATCTGCTGTAAAACCAACCAAACAACTCATTGGGGTGAGTTTAGTACTGTCGTGTTCACTGTTATTATAGACAAGTGCGGCAGTCTTTAAGAACTGATCCCAAACTTGCGGATTCTCATCTAGGGCGGTCCATAAATACTCGACCAAAGGTCAGTGAGCTCTTTCTAAGCCCCCATTGGACTGAGGAGGATAAGCAGTTGTCTGTAACTTCTTAATATGGAGTAGCTTGCACACTTGCTTAAAGAATTCACCCCTGGTCCGTAACGACCTGTTCTTTACTGTATTCGTATTGTAACAGTTCGTAGTGAAAACTGATCAGGCGTGTGGTAGGGTCCTTAACGCTGAAAATTCCTTTCAAAAGTTTGTGATCCATGTATACTGTAAGCTTACGACCTAGCAGGTAACAGTGGAAATTTTTGGCTGCCCAAACTATTGCTAATAGTTCCTTGTCGATAGTGGAGTAATTTTATTCTGCTTTATTTAAAGTCCGACTGACATAAGCTATTGGCTTGTCTTTTCCTATATCCCCTTGAGATAATACTTCACTAAAATTGGGGTGGGCTGGTAGAGGTGGTTCAACCAACGCAGTCTTAAGAAGTTGAAATGCTTCTTGGCATTTGTTTCTCCAATTGTATTTAACACCCTTCCTGAGCAGATTTGTTAGTGGCTTGGCCACTTTTGAAAAGTTGGGTATGAATGATAGTAGTTTAACAGGCCTAGAAAAGACTGCAACCTCCTTACAGTGTTTAGTTGGGGAAATTCTTGGACATGGCTGGTTTTGCTGGGGTCTGGATGGGCGCCAGCCCGGGAGCAGATATGTTTCAGATAAACAGCCTCAGGACGCAGAAATTGGCACTTTTCTGGTTGTAGACTTAAACTATTCTCCCTTAGTCGGTAGAGTTAGTTTTTCCCATAGACGGCTATATCGTCTAGATATACAAAACAATCAAAGCTCCTGAAGGCCTGTCAGTTTGTAATTTATTTATCACTGGAATGTAGCAGGGGCCCCCTTGAATCCAAAAGGCATGCGTTTAAACTCATAATGACCATAGCTTGTGCTGAAAGCTGTCTTAGATCCATCTTGGGATTGAACGAGAACCTGGTGGTAGCCAATGCCTAGATACAACGTGCTAAAATAGCGTGAATGTCCCAGTTGATCCAAAATATCCTCAATGCGATGCAGGGGGAAAGCATCGCCAATAGTCTTGCCGTTTAGTTTTCTAAAGTCACCGACTTTACGCCATTTCTTTTTCCCGTCTGCCCCTGCCTTTTTGGTACCACCAACAGGGAGCAGTTCCAAGGGCTTTTGGTAGGCTGCACGATATCATTGTCCAGCATTTCTCTCACTGGTTTGTTAATGACTTCTTTTTGTGGTGGAGCTAGCCCGTACATTTTTTGATTTATGGGGGCTTGGTGGGTGATCAATGGTATTTCATGTTGGATAGTGTTTGTGTGGGTGAGTTTATATCCTGATAAGAAGAATACATCGATAAATTCTTGGCATAGTTGCATAAAAGTTGCTTTTTCTTCAGGATTTAGATGCTCGTAGAACGTAAATTCATTTTCCAGTCGAGCATTACTTTGTGTACTGGTTTATTCTTTTTTAATTTACCAGGGGTTGCTCAAGGCTGCTGTAATTGAGTTCAGTTGGATTATAAATCAGTCCTAGTTGTTCCGTTCAAACCTGTGGATTACTATCGTTGGCTGCAGGGTAGCCTGCTGACTTTTCCTCTTCAGCTTTTAGCTCTTTGATAGTGTGTTGGGTGACCGCTTCTTGGGTAAGATCCACGTGTGTTAAGATAATAGGTACACTAGTAGTGTAAAGTACTCCGAATAATACTCAGGACGGGTTCAGTAGGGAATTAACTATGAAAACTCCGTCACGAATTTCTCACGGATGACAGATCATTTCCTGCGGCAATTTCAGGGGCACTTCCACCATCTGCTGGGCATAGGGGCACAAAGTGACAGCCTTTCCCAAAGTAACCATGTACCTCCTACCTTCCTTATCTTTACTGGTCGTGCCTAACTTTTGGCTTTGTTGACCATGAATGGGTGGCTCGAGCGTCACGCCTGCTTGCTCCTAACCAGGGTGTAGGTCTGCATTATTCGACGCTCCCTTGTATCTCTGCTCTAGATGGTTCCCATTCAAAGAGAGGGATAGTGGGAGGGAAAAGCCTCTGAGGTTGATTTCTGTGAGAGAAAATCTGAGAGTTTGAGTGGGGCCCTCCACGTTGCAGTTCTTAGCTAGAAAATCATTGCCTAACAGTCCATCATCAGTGAATCCGGGTATTTCATCCGCCACTTGAAAGTTACAGAAAAAAAGAGTGGGGAGGTTAAATTTTCCTACTATAACTCCTAGAGTTCTCTCCCGTCCAAACGGACACTGTAGTGGTACCTTTTGACGTGGATCTATGTTGCTTGGTTTGATAGCTGATTTTTTGATCAAGTTTACTTCTGCACCAGTGTCTATAGTCAATGTAGTTGTAGGTTGTATTCCTATATCTAAGGGTAGAGTGGCAGAAAACAATTTAGATCCGCCAAGATGAGTGCCCAATTTAATTCTAAATAGAGCCGAGTTGAGGATTTTTGACTCGACTTTTTGGCGTTTCTCGAGTTAGTGCTTTCCTATTTCATTTTTTGACGGCAGTCCTCCACTTGATAGCCTAGGTGACCACAGAAGCAAAAATTATTGACATGCGATACCCCTGGAGATTACCCTCTTGTTCAATTGTGGCTTGCTGGGCCCAGCAGTCTCTGAGATTATGACCGTACTGCTTGTGAGTGTGACAAAAAGAGGTGTTTTTCCACTTAAAACACTTGGAGTAAGTGTGCTTTAGTTTACGACAGAAGGTGGAAGTTATCTTGTGTTGTTTTTTGCACTCTTGCGCATGCGCTGGGATGCTTCCTTCGTTCTCATTCCGAGCTCCTCTAATATGAGCTTCTCCAATGGCAGTAGATACTGGCGTAGGTGAGGACTCGTGACTCCACTTTTTACAGATGTCATAGCGAAATTCTCCAATTGGTGACTTTAAACCTTTACTGCCCCTTTTCCATACTTGATATTGGCTGCTTCCTGGCTACGCTTCAACAGTTGTCGCATTCGTGAGGTGTAGGCAGTAAGCGTTTCAGTAAGGAACTGCTTGGCTATGGGAAGGTTTGCATAAACGCTGATTGCTCCAATTTGTTCAAACATTGCCAGACTTGTTTGCTGCATTCTAGAAAGGTTTGTAACTCGTAAACAATGGTAGAGCTTGGGGTTCCTAAGAACAAGGGGATCATTTGCCCCAATAGTTTGGCTACTTTTATGTAGTCTGCCATTTTGCTGGATGTCCCTCCTGCCATGGAGTCGTTAGTAACAAATGATGTATCACCTAGTTCATGAGAGATTTTCCTGTCTCTGGAAGTTATTAATTGGTCAACTGATTTTGATAGGCTGTCTGAGCTTAGTGCCTGGCTATGCGAGGTTCCTCTGAACTGTTCGATTTCTCTCTTAAAGTCTTCTGTGTGCTGTCGGGATTTACTGATGAACAACAATTGTCGAGTGTGGATTTCCTCTACGGTGTTTGTCAGGGTCTGATATGACGTCATTTCTTGGGAATCTCGCAGAACCTGGACTGTGGTTACTTGGTTAGTTGCCTCTGACGATTCAGACTTACTGCTTTGCGTTTTTAAGTATTCTTCCACTCCGTAAGATGACTCCGCTGGGTTCACTTGCAGGCGTAGAATGGTGAAAAATGTCCTCCGCCCTGAAGGGTTTGTCGGTCATAAGTTAATCCTGGGGTGTTAACACTTTCTTATTTTTCGACCCGAGGGTACTTATTATTTTTTTTGTGTTCAAAATGTTCACAATTCACTCGAAATTCCATACTTAATTGTAAAGTTCACTTTCTGCTTGTTTAATTGTCTCGCTTAGTTTGAGGTTTATATCTGCATGCCACGTAAATTAAATTTTTATTAGTACGTGAATTGGAGATAGCGTGGTTTTACACTGGGTCAACTCAGAAGTGAAGTGTATATGAAAAAAAAACAAAATAATTGATATTCTAGGCAATGGATGTTTCCAACCTTGTTCCCAGGTACCAAAAGTGGTTCAGATATCGGCTGATGTTCCCATCAGTTAGTATGCTATACAGTCTCTGACCGTAGTCTCAGCAGAATCGATATCCTACCAGCTGCGCCAATTTTGTTAGGTCTATTTCGAAAGCCTAACCATCTGGGGCGAGTTCCGTTGGACGTAGCACCAATATACTCACTTGTATATATTTGGTGCGTACGCGTATCTACTTGCTTAGTCTGGAGTATCTGGATACTCCACTCAACTTCCATTTACAGCTTCCCCAATGAAACACACGTTCGCTCGATCAAATAGATCCATGCTTTCTTTAAACTTCAATTGCTATTCTGTTTGTTTGTTGTGGGTGCCTCCCATTTACGGCGCTGCTTGCCTTGAACTCTAATTCCAACGTTTTGATTTGGGTTTTAAATGACTCCCGCTCTGCCTTGGTTACCGCAAGACGTGCCAGTCAGCGTAGGTCAATGCTCTTGCTGCGGAACTCGACAATGCACCCACCTCTTGGCCACTTCTCTTCCGGCTCGACCACCGACATATCAAGCGGCTTGATCGCGATTGGCCTCGGACTCGCTGGGGGCGTCACAGCGATTGCTTCCTCGAGCGACAGACGGGGTTGCGATGTCATCACAGGCTGCTGGTGGTGGTTGTCTAGTCACCACCCACGTATGTAGGTTGTGGTGGTTCCTGGCGGTGCGAGCTGGTCGGGTGGTTGCCGATGGCGATTTGGCCCAAATTTTGATGTCTGCACGATGCTGATGTTACGTGGTGCCGGTGAGCTTGCTGGCGATGCGTGTTGGTCACCAATGGTTAGATGATGGCAATCAAGTCTCCGCTCATGTATGCTGGTCGTGGTGGTTGCTGCCAGTGCGAGCTGGTCAGTTTGTTGCCGATGGTGATTTGGCACAAATTGTGATTTCGAATCACGTTAACTTGCTCGTTCCTGGGCAAAATGTCTAAGCAATCTACTGCTTGGACAAGAGCCCTGAGCGGGGCAAGTAACGCTGTATACTCTACTCGGGCAAAGGCCTTGAGTAGGACAAGCGTAGTATCAAGAGTGATTGGTTTGTTGATGGCCACGGGTATTTATACAAAAATAATGCTTACCCAAAATTTAACCTTTGCTTTCATTCATTTGCATTTCATATTGGGTGCATTAACCTCTTTGTTTAGTCAACTAAAATAACGATAAATATTAGTAGTAAATTAGCTCAGTGGATGGTAAGGGTAATTTTCATGACGCCGAGAAGTGATTTTATATGTATATTTTTTCCATTTACCCTAGATTTGAAGGTTGATCAATGCCAAGCTAAGTGGACGAGCACGAAGTATATGGCATACTCACGCATACCCT
This sequence comes from Odontomyia ornata, assembly GCA_963969285.1. Classification (NCBI taxonomy): domain Eukaryota; kingdom Metazoa; phylum Arthropoda; class Insecta; order Diptera; family Stratiomyidae; genus Odontomyia; species Odontomyia ornata. The sequence continues at coordinate 274,710,979 of OZ017738.1, read as the reverse complement.
TACTTCTCAACCTTTTGCGCATGATGCAGTATACTTACGAAAACCAATGTGTGAAGCGTTAATAATGCTCGAGACATTGGCCGAGGCTAATATCTCGAGGTAAGATTGGATTACCACATCTGTGGGATACGGCAAAAAGCAGCGCCTCTTCAATGTTCCAAACGCCTTGGCTATAGTCACACCCAACAAGTTTGCAAAGGACCCAATAGCAGCTCCCTATATTAGAAATGCGGTGAAATGGGAGATAAAAGGAAAGAGTGCACGAAGAAGCCACACTGTATACTTTGCGAGAATGCTGATCGAAAGCTGGATTTTGGGAACGTCTTGGGATCAGGGAGATATCGGGTTTTTTAGCAAACCCTAGCCAAGTCAAAATCGGAGCTTCGATGGTCCGTATCCTATAGCCAAGCCTAGACCGCAGTTCAAACGCCCAAAATTTGCTTGTGTAGTTTGCAAGGGACATGAAAGCCAACTTTATGCTGTTGAGTGTGCAACACCAACGACATGGTATGCTGATGAAACTGGTACTACCGCCGTCTGGGTTCAGAACAGTGATTTCCAGGCAGAGAGTTCTGGACGGGGCGTTGGTTTCGTGTGGGTTTGGTGATCAGGGACCTCCTTCTTTAATGTATGCCTATTACCGAAAGAATCGATATCATCTTTTCAAGCCAAGCTGAATGCTTTTGAGGGCACCGTCTCGAACGTAAACGGCAACGCACTTGTTGGCGGAGACTTCAACCCAAAAGCAATCGAATGAGTCATGCCTCTAACAGATCCGAGGTGAGAACAAATCCAAGAAATGCAGGCCAGGACGGCACTTGTCGTACTAAACACCGGAAACACATCGACTTTCCACCGTATTGGCTGTGAAGGAACCATACTGGACGTGACATTTGCCTCGGAGTCCTTAGTACGGGGGATACACAATTAGAAAGTATTAGAGGAGTACTCAACCATTGATCTTCAGTGCATTCTGTTTGAGATCAGTTGTAATAAGTCGACCCTATGCCACTGCCGGCTCGCATACATACCCATCACTGCCATATGGCTTTCGAGCGAACGTCAGCTCTGGATGACATTCCCAAGCTACGTCATTTTGAGTCGTGGAATGTCACCCAAAGCTGATGGCAGTTGGAGTCGGTAACTGATAGACGGGCCAAATTAGTGTTGCCTCGTGCTAGCCGAAGACAACCAAAAAGGAAAAAAAGGCCATTGCAAGTTAAGTGCACAACTCGCAACAAGGTAAGGAATCCTTCTACAGCACCAACATAATTCGCTAAGAGGGAAATGTCATCAGGCAAATCTTTTTTCAGCATTGGCAAACAGCGAACCAACTGGGACATCCCTCGACCAGCCAGTGGACATAACCCCAATCGGAGTTTATGCGAATTGCTAAGCAGTGGAATTCGGAGCAAGAAATTCACCTCGTGCAGCAAAATAAAGAAGATTTCTACGAGGGAAGATGCGAACCCATCCACTTAACCACTTTTGCATGAGAAAATAGGCGAGCAAGTGAACCACAACCAAAGGGTGCATCGGAAAATAAAATTTGTCAATTTAAATTGGTCCTGCTGGATAAATCGGCTGTTGGTAAGTCATCGTTAGTTATACGTTTTGTCAAAAGACAATTCCACGAGTACTAAGAGAGTACGATAGGTGCAGTTTTTTACGCAATCGCTTGGCATAGATGATACGGCAGTTAAATTGGAAATATGGGATACGGCCGGACAAGACAGGTATCACAGTTTAGTCCTAATGTATTATAGAGGAGCGCAGGCCGCAACATGGATTTTCAAGGATCACCAGATCGACATTAGGACGACCTCCTGAACGATTACACAATGGCGATATCAAAGCATTATTTTCTTTAATGGATTATGATTCTACTAGACCAAGGTGGAATTATCCATTTCAAATAACGCACCGATTAATACTACGTGAAAAAGAACTGCACTTTCATATATGTGTTTACAACCCTAGTAAGGACTTAATCTTTTCATTCAATTTACTCCTACATACCTACATGAAGGTTCCCGATGTTCGCCGATGCCAAATAACAGGCTTACACGGTTGTACATTTATTGATAAGACTAGAGATGGTGCTACCTACCAAGAAGGTCGTGAAGTTGTTACAATAGGCGAATGAACCGATAGAATAAATCAACAAACACCACAAGAACATACTATTGCGAATGTTGTCTCTGGACGAAAGAGGAGGCTGCAAAAATGCAATTTACTCGACACAGTCATTTGGAATCCTTGGATAGACCAAGCCCGAGAGAAAGCAGATTTTGGAGATGAGGAATATCCAAATATTTTAGGCGTTGAATCTGGACATGTTTCAACTCCAGTTATTCTGCTGCCTGGAACAGCCTTTGAAGCTAGCCAAATCCTACAGATTATTAGCGAAGGTAACGTCAGTAGGAAATCAAAATGGAGTCGCTTACCATCGAGGAAAAGGGGCATTCAACCGAACTAAAAAGGATTAAGTATAGATTTTGCAGTTTGTTGATTTCTCCGGTTCAACTTGTTACTGCAAACTGTCTGTATTCTAAAATCGTAAAACTCAACGATCTTTAAACTGAACTTGACTAGCTCATTGACTCGCTCCGAATTCGGTTGGTTCCTGATGGAAATGAACTATGACATTGTCAGCATATATAAATCGTAATGCCTTTTTTTAATAACTTTTGAATGTACCCAAGGGGAAAGCTGATTAATTAAATGCATGTTATAATTTAATCCCTCTACATGAAACTAGAAAAAAATGACGACAATAGGGTTGTAAAATGAGGACAATAGGGTTGTACTAAAGAGCAATAAAATTTTGAATACTACATAAACAATGAAACAAATAGTTAATTTCTATAGAACTGTACAGTCAATATAAATATAACGAAATCTTATGACAAAGAAAACGGTGGTGTATCAGAACTTATACCTAGATTTTGAAAGGAAAAATTAGCCTCCCTAATACTACACACCGCTAAAACGTAAAAAACTAAAGCAACTCCGAATGTAGATGGCATATTCTATTAATATAATTGCAAATGGCGAGAAAATTTAGATTTGATTGTGTTATAATGAGTCAAAGTTTTTTTTTTTTGTGCCAGTTGAAGTTTTTAAAAGGGAAATTCTAAAGAATTCATTGTAACGTAAATATGTAATGAAAAACTATTTAATATAAGAAATGCACTGTTTTGAATAGTCGTAAATGTTTTAGAATACAACCTGCGTTGTATTCTACCAATCGGCACCTTTGAATATTTCACAAAATTCTGTTCATATATTTGCTTAGGCAATTTGTAAATATTATTTTGTATTGCCTATTCATAAAGTAGGTTAAAAAAACTATGAACTGCACGTCTGAGAATGAGAACTGTATTAGCCCTGCAGAAGTGTAATATCATCATGTTCGAATGCGAGGAATGAATCTTGAAAAGATCTCTTTCGATAAAATTTTAATACCATAGAAAATGTTCTACCGAATCAACTGCAAAACTTCAGTGAGCTGATTGAGGCTTTCATTTTATTCAAAAAAAAGAAAAAGAAATCTCGAACATTCCTGCTGTATAAATATATTTTTTGGAAACTATTAATTTATATTCCTCTCTCTATCAGTTAACGTTGGATCAATTTAATAGCGGAATGCACTTAATAATTTTTTTTTTCATTTCGGAATCAGCTTAATATTTCAAATCAACATGAATATCCTCACCAGCGATAAAATCAAGGGCGTGCTTTTCAAAAATTGTATATTTCTTTATTGTTAACCGATAATTTTGATGTAGTGAAAAAAATCAACTTCCTTTTGTTTTAAAAACACAACAAAAAGAACACATTAACCAAACTGCAATTTAAGAATAAGAAGCTTTTACTATAATTATTACAAAAGAAAAGAGAACAAGAATTAACTATTTAGATTTACTTGATAATATTCAACAATTATTTTTATTATTGAATCACATTAAATTTTATGGCTTTTATCCGTGATTACTATGAAAATGACGAACTGAGAGAAAATATTATACCTTGAATAGAATTACTATAAAAAACTTAAAAGTTAAATCAGAGAATAAATAATATGAATTGCTAATTTTAAACTAGTCTTTTCTTTCCAACCTGCCCTTCTTTTTTTTCCAGCGGAAAGGAGAGTGCAAGGTGAGTATGTTGTTGCGAGGGTAGGGTTTTAAAAATCAGCAGATGGCCGATTTCACGTCGCGTGTGGCACGCGGTACCTTAGTTGGTCTTGCCTTTTTTTCTTAGCGTAGAGTTCATCGGGAGAGTGAAGGGAGTGCCACAAACTTCGGGCGTGGAAACCTGACCAGACATGCAACCGGGTAGCAACACATAAAATGGCCAGAAAATGCCTTCGCATACTGATTAACAACAGCAAGGTTCACTGCTGGCAAGATCTGGTGAACAATATGAACAAGAATCCATGGGGCTTGGCTGCAAGCTAGCTACGCGGAAGTTTAGTGCCCTACGGAAGCCTTGCATGCGTGATGTGGAAAAGATAGACAAGATAGTGTGGGCACGCTTCCCTGCCAATCCTGTTCATGTTGACGCTGTCCATGATGAAACAGCAGTCGAGTGTTCACTCTTCATACAGCCGGAACTGGAAGAGGAACTCCTTTCACTGAAAGCGAAGAAGACTCTGGGTGTAGATTGTGCTCCCGCTGAGGTGCTGCAACTTGTCTATCACCATTGTCCTAACATTCTGCTCAGCACATTCAACGCTTGCCTACAGGATGGGGTTTTCCCGGTACGATGGTACTGATCAGCAAGGGGAAGGGAAATCCCAAATTGCCAGCTGCATACTGCCTGTTATGCATGCTAGACACTGCGTGGAAAATGCTAAAGAAACTCATCAAGGAATAACTCACTGAACCAATTCATACTGCTGGGGACCTATCGCCTCGGCAGTACAGCTTTAGAGTAGGACGCTCCACCATTGATGCGATTGCAGAAGTGGTGAGCACGGTCCAAAAGGCAGCGGCATATAGCGGCACTAAGCGAGGGATCATATTGTTGGTGACACTCGACGTTGGGAATGCCTCCACTAGATGGGTGTATATTCTAGATACGCTGGTTTTCAAGTTCCAGAATAACTCATGCGATTTTTGAGGGGCTACCTGAAGGGCCGAAGGCTGCTTTAGACACCACACAGGGCCAGCGAAGGATGGAAGTTTAATTGGCCATTGCCCAGGGATCTATCCTTGGTCCAGAAATTAGGAACGTGTCTTACGATAGGCTACTGAGACTGGAAATGCCAGATAATTCACGTTTCATCGGATATGTGGATGATGTTGCGGTTCTGGTCACTGGGTGCACCGATGAACAAGCGCAATTTAGGCTAAGTAGGCTCATGTGTCAAGAGAAAGACTAGATGACTGCTCGTGGCTTCAGTTTAGCACTGGAGAAAACCAAAGTAGTCATCTTGATAAGAAAGAGAATCCCTAGAGTAAGGGTGATCAGTATTGGAGACATACTCATCGAATCAAAACTAGTGGTGAAGTATCTGATCGACTCGAGAATCATTTTCTCTAAGCAAATCAAGGCAACGGCTGAGAAAGCTGCTTCGGGAATAGCGGCTCTGAGTCGACTTTTTGCCAAAGTAGGAGGACCCAGCGCATCGATAAGACACCTCTTGAGAAGTGCTCTGGTGTCAGTCCTGCTGTACAGAGCAGAAATATGGGGTGACGCCCTCAGTAAGGAGGTTTTACCGAAAACGCTTACCACAGCTGCACAGAAGAGGAGTACTGAGGATTGCATTTTCGTATGTGACAGTCTCTGAGTTGATGGTGAAAGTTATTACAAGCATAATACTTGTTGCCTCCTTGCCAGAGAGCGCCACGCTATCAGCGTGCATCAATACGAGGACTCAAGCGAGATGGTTATCTGCGAGGAGAGACAGTGGTCTTGGGTCAATTGCACGAAGGGAAGATGGAATGCATGCTTTATCCCGAATGTGGCGTGGCTTAATCAAAGGTATCGTGAGATTAACTTCCATCTGACCCAGCTTCTGAGCGCGCATGGGTGTTTTTAGTCTTATCTGCACAATATTGGTAAGTCACGGTTTCCCCGCTGTCCGTTTTGCCCAAGAGAGAAAGACGATGCCTGCCACATATTTGTTTCGTACATAAGATCCAACAGGCTATTATGAGACTTCCACTGGGAGACATATGGAACTGGGTGCCACATTATCTTCGGGCAGTCCTAAAAGTTAAAAGGGACTCACAGCAGCCAGGAGTGTTGAGGCTGGGTGATCGCTATTCTTGCAATTCCTCTTTCCCTTTCACCTCTTGCTAGAAGAGTGATCCCTCAGCTAAAGGCACCTCAAGGCATAATTAAACGAGACCTGGCCCGAAGTAATATGTCAAACGGTTCTAGGCTGCGTTCTCAGGTTGACAGGGAAGAAGTTTAGTAGGTAGTCCAGTCCTTTGCTAGCACAGAAGTTTCACACTCTGTGCGTAAATGATATTCACCTCCCAACCATAAAAAAATCATGAGAGGGGAAAAAGGAGAAAGTAAAATCAGATCATATGCCAATTCTATTATTGCAAAGTTTAAGATGTTCTTCAAGCTGGCTGATTGATGAAAGATGAATTGTTTACTGTAAAGCAGGTGTTTTAGAATTACTATGAGTTCAACATAGACGTACAACATATATTTACTAATGACTTTAAGCAAACACATGACAATATTGATTGATATAATAGTTGCTTTCGTATCCCAGCCAAATTAGTCCGTCTTAACAAAACAATGACGTTGACGACCTACCTAGCGTCATCAATGACCAACTTGCCGATGCCTTTGACACGAATATCGAACTAAAGCAGTGAGATGTATTCCACTTGGCACTTGAATATGACATAAGAAAGCTTAATATTGATACAAAAGCTACGTTGCAAAGTACGTCAGACCAAGTGGTTGCCTGTGTGGATAACATTAACATTTTGTCACTGTTGTTAACAAATCACCACCAAGCAGCACTGATACGTTTATAAATCAATGAATATATATAACAAAACTCATAACGCAATACTTCAAATACACAAAATATCATATTTGCAAACCATCGTTATCTGTGGGACAACAAGGCAAGCCGGGCCTTGGCCTCCATGATTAACTTCCTCCAATCATTATGGTCTTGCTGCTAGCTTTTATTGTGTCTTCCCATGGAGTCTCGGTCTTTCCGCTGGACGTGCATCTTGTGCTCCACCCTTTGATGTCCTTTTGAGTAGCCAGTTTTTTCCATTCTTTCCACATGGCCCATTCATAGCAATTTGCGTAACTTAACGTAAGAGGAAAGAGGTGGATTGTCTAATAGTTCATAAAACTCATCGATGTAACGTTGTCTCCACTCTGTTCCCTGTTTTATTGGGCCATGGATTTTCTAACGCACTTTGTGTTCAAATACGTTCATTGCTTTTGGATCCGCTTATCTATTTCTCTTCCATATAACAGCACAAGTTTGACTAGTGGTCTATAAATGCGAAGCTTATTTTGACAGTTCACAACTCTGGATATTAGACTGAGAAGTACGGGGCTATATACTTCATTAACGGCATTTATGCGGCGTCCAGTCTCATCCTTTTTGGCACGTCTTCTATTCAGGTTGGCTCCAAGGTCAACAAAACTATCCACACTTTCAAGGTTATAGTTGCCCAAGGTCATGTTTTGTCGAACTGGAGTTTTCTTCCTCGTTTGAGTCATGAGTTTAGTTTTGGTCTCATCAACTTGTAGGCCGATTCAGTTTTCTTCCGAGTCTAGGCTCAGAAATGCTCTTCTGGAATCTAAATTTGGATATGCCATAATACTGGCGTCATATTGACTTCATCATTCGTTTGCCCGAGATTCCAGCTGATGTCTTCCTGATGACGTATTCTAGCTCAATATGGAAGAAAAAGTCCATCTCCTTGTTTTAAGGGATTATTATTTGTTATAAAGCTGTCCGTTAGCTCACCGTTTAACTTTGACCTGGGGCTCTGTGTTCAGCATCGTGATCTTGACCATGGGGACTAGTTTGATTGTCAAAGTCAAAACTTATTTGTACAATGCATTTTTGTCGACAATGTCTTTTGCTTGCTAGAAGTCTACAAAGAGTTGGTGCACATCGATGTTATATTTTCAATACTTTCGAGCACCTACTTTACTGAGAAAATTTGATGTATTGCAGACCCTCCACTTCTAAAGCGTCCATGATACTCTTTCATAATACTTTCAAGTTAGGTTATAATTTTCTTTGTCTGATTTGGAGAACACTTTATAAGATGTGCACAGTAGAACGATCCCTCTGTCATTTTCGTTCTTTGATTTACCCTCTGATTGTAAGCCATGCAAATTAAACTTTTTCGCTAGTCTCCTGGTATCTAATCATCTGAACAAATTCTGCATATTAATTTATGCAGATGGTTATTTAGATGGGGATGCCCGCTCTTGAGCAGTTCTTTTGATACTCCATATATTCCAGGACTCCTGTTTTGCTGCCTGTACTCCATCTCTGGTTGGTGGTGAGACCAGGACCTCTTGCTCTGCTTCTGAAATGTTCATAGCTTCAGTCATTTTTGGGGATGCCGTGAAAAGTTTCTCGAAATATTGCAGCCATCTGTTTGTAATTTCAACTGGGTTGCCTATAATTGCTCCTTGTGCACTTTTGCAAAGACTTGTTTGTGGATTGAAGTCATCTTGTAGTTGTTAATAGAGACATATGCCGATCTGATTTTATATATAGCCATGTTTTCGTTTATCTGTTGGATCAACGTGTTGATGGACAATCAGTTCTTTCTTCGACACATTTTTTTAGGTTAAGGTCGAAGAATTTTCTCGATTTCTTTTTGGCTGGTGCATTAGACCCTGATCAGCTGCTTCGGCTACCGCATCTTTTACTGTCTTCCACATGGTTTTAATATCATCGTTACTTCTCTTACCTGCGGGGTATGTTGATGCATTTTTCCACCGCAGACATGTATGTTAGCGTTACTGATCTATTATTTACCTTGCACATCTGGTACATTGGTGTAATTGGTGCTCTTTGCTTACAGCTCTTGGAGGTGCAACCTTGGAACTTGACTCTTATAAAGTAGTGGTCCGAATCACAGACAGTGCTGTGGAACGAGCACGTATTGAGAATGCTGGTGGTGGCTCGTTTTTGTATGAAAACATAGTCAATCTGGTTGAAAGTGTGACCGTCTGGGGGTGCTCACGATCTCTTATGGTTGTCTCGATGCAGAAAACGTGCCGAGCTTACTGTAAAACCTCTTCAAGTAGCCAAGTCTGTCAGGCATTTCCGTTGTTGCTAATTTCTGAATGAAGGCTGTATTTTCTGGTTGTTCATCTTTGTGCCGTTCGTTGGCTGATTTTTGCATTGAAGTCACCCAGAATAATTTTAATATCATTTGATGGCAATGCATCGTCAGTGTACTCAGAGGTGCTGTAAAATTCGTCCTTTATTGCCACTACCTTGCTTTTTGTGCGAGCGTGACGAGCCACACATTGCAAAATTTGGTTATGAAACGAATCGCACAGATCCTTACCTCTACGGGATCGATATCGATGACAATTTCTCTAAATATGTTGTCAACAATGAAAATCACTACAAAGTCATAGCTTCTTTGCAATTTTCCACTTTTAAACACAGTGTGCGTTCGTATACCAAATATATTTTCACCATGCTATCTGGTTTATTGCACTGCAAGGATGTTGGTTATGTTTTTCTTTATTTAAATAACCTGGCCTATTCAATGATCTAAAGTTCTAGGTTCCAAAACAACAGTCTTTTATACGTTGCCGTTTCTTCAATCTGATTTGAGGCTACTATCTCGGTTCCATGATAAGTAAGTACTAAAAAGAACATTGTTAGGGCTTTAATTTAGTTGGTTTTCAGTCCATTAGTGGTATTTTCTTTCCCACATTCCCGCTGGCTAGCCGGTTAAGGTACTCTTTATCCAACACTTGATCTGATGGAAGCCGAAAGCCCTACATGGATATATTTGGCAAATGCAATATCAAAAATGCTGGATATCCAGATGCCAAAATAACAAGAACTGGTAATGCAAGGGACAAGATACGCCGAAAACTATAGCTCACAAATAAAACATTTTATTCAGTTTTCACGATGTTGAAAATCAGCAGCATACACAGGAAAACAAAGCTACAAGTATACAAATCTGTGATAAGACCTACGTCATGCTATGGGTGTGAAAAATGGACCCTAACACAAGCATCCGCAAATATATTGCATGCATTTGAGCGACAAGCCCTGAGGCGAATAACCGAAGCAAAGCTAGATGGGGGCCAATGGTGACTTTGAAACAACCATATACTTTATGAAGTTTTTGACGAGGTGGAGATCTCAACGACTGTAAGACTGCGGAAGTTACAAAACCGCTGGCCACATAAATCGTGTGTGTGAAGAACGGATACCCAAAAAGATACCTGTTGCTGGGAGCGAAGGCCCGAGAGGGGCTGCAGTGCTACGAACAGGAAGGAAAAAAAGCTTCGGGAAGCGTATCTGTAGGCTTTCGGTCATCCATTGGACTCATCCTTAGGTGGTAGATTGAAGAAATAAAATTTGATTCGCTAACTAAAACTGACTAAGTCAAAGCACTGACAATGCTCCGCTTAGTCTACAGTTGTTATGGAACCGGGAAATTAACCTGGACCAAAATGGTATTAACTATCTAAATGGAAGTGAGCATGTTTGATCATTGAAGATGCTAGGTGCATTACAACAAATCTTGCATGAAATAAAGAAATATAGAAATAAAATTCTTGCAATGCAAGAATCTAGTTGACGTGGCAATAATGCATTTCTTATACAACCACGCACTGTGTTTGAGAGCCTTAAATCACCAGGAAGATGTGAATTTAGATTGGCATCACTGGATCTGTCAAACTAGTACCAAAATCAATTCGTCAATATCCTTCGACTCACAATTACAAGAAAACAATGAGGAGGCTATCAATGATGAATTTCACGGCATCTTAGAATGCAATGATACAATGTTGTCATTAAATGAGGCAAAAACCCTTCTGGCTAACTTCGATGCAGATTTTAGAAGATAAACGGGGCCTAGATGAGCAACCAGTAGCATAGTCTTCAAGCATGGACCAATGGTAACCAATAGCACCTTATAGCTTTGACTACTGGCAGCGGCCTCATAGTAGACTCAACATATTTTGCCCACCAAAACATTCACAAGGGAACCTTTGAATCCCCAGGTGGTTGCATTTTTAACTAATTTAACTGTGTTCTCATACAAAACAAGCCACCACTAGTATTCTTGATACGCCCTCTTGCCAAAGCACTGTCTACAATTCAGACCACTAGCTTATAATGGTCCACATGTCTTTTCAGGCGGGAGAAAGTAGTAATGGCGTCCAAGCAATGTGAAAGACAATAAGAAATACGTTAATAGAAGACATTTTTGAGTGTCCAATAAAGAAAAGTAGGAATGAGGGGTACGGAAAAGAATCCAAAGAAAATGTTTGGAAACGAAACTAGTTGTACTTAAAATACATCCACTGACCAACTTGGGCCAAAGAATAACACTATAACACCCATCAACGACAAGCTAAAGAATTGTTCCGACGAAAAGAATGACTGACCACTAACAAAAGGATATAATACATAAACGAAATCAAATTGCCAAATTTCTCCATTCAACAACTGAGAGGGAGCTTTAAACCACAAGCAAATATATGCAAAAATGCACAGAGATCAATCACAGATACTTCAGTTTAAATCAAAAACTGATGACTGTAATATTTCTGGAAGCCATTTACAGGGCCCTCAAAAACTATTGAACTTAAGATAACATGTAACATGTTCCAGAAGCATAACAAAGGTAAAGGTTAAGGCAGCAGTACGTGACAACAGAAAAAGTAAGGTCCCTAGAATAGATGGAATATCAATAAAAGTTCTTCTGAGAGGAGCCCAATCAAAGTATCCTTCTCCACCAATTTATATTCAGAATATGGTCAGAAGAGTAGCTACCAGATAAGTCGCGTAATAGGATACGATGCCCTTTACACAAAATGAGGGTCAAAACAAGGTGTGAGAATAAAAGAGCCATGCATTATTGTGAAAACTTTATAAAGTGCTTTCCGAAATCATAGAAAGAAAATGAAAGCCGTACTATCAAAGTATTATAGGAGAGTATCAGGGAGGCTTTAGAAGTGGATGGTCTGCAATTGACTAAATACTCTCAGTAAAGTTGGTCCTTGAAAAGTGCTGGCAAAACAACATCGATTAGTACCAACTCTTTGTAAATGCAAAGCTAACATATGACAGTGTCAATTGAAATGTCCGGTACACAATCATGCTTGGTTTTGGTATCCCAACAACACCAGTCCGCATGGTCAAAATTATGGTGTTAAACACTGAGCCCTAGGTAAATGGAAAACAAATGGAGAGCTTCAAAATAGAATCAGGCTTAAAGCAAGGGGATGGGCTTGTCCCAATGGTTTTTAATATTACGATGAAAAACGTCATCAGAAAGCCAACAGCTCAAACCATAAGTTCACTAATATTCAAGTCTGCACAAATGGTAGCATATGCTGGTGACGTAAATATTCTGAAACATACATTTTCTGAATCTGGAATCTGTACCATACCAAATTGACATACAACTTGATGAAACAAAAACAAAATTCGTGACCTAGATGAGAAAGAACATTCTAACCTAATAAAACCTGACGCTGGAGACTAGAACCTTGGAAGTATGGATAATTTTGATTATTTAGGAGACGGCTTCAATAGGAAAGGCGCTGAAAAGGACCAAATATATTTGCCGAATAAGCACAAAAAGTAAAACTGATTGATCCATACTTTTCACGCTAAGGTCCAAAGTTGTGCACAGACAAAATAAGTTTCGTATTTAAAAATTGTTAGGGAAATCTGTGTTGTTTGAAAGGCAATGGCGGGGGTGACACTGTCACACTATAGATGATGACGATGATCAAAAGGAAAGTTAGCGATACAACTGTGGGTTTGTTCTCATGAGCTATTTGAGGATAACAGAGTTTTTATGTGAAATTTCATGATGAAGAATGAAATTTCATAATGAATAATTGTTTTATTGCTAAATTGTCTCCATGATTCATTTCTGCGGTGGTTTACTGTCATATATGTGGCAAGTATCGTAAGAGGCCAAGAAGCTGCTTGGGACTTTTCCCACCTAGGAAATTAGTCCTGGCTCCTAGTTATTTCCGCTTTGACTCGGCCATATAAGATCCCAAAGTTGCGTTATCACATAATTATTTCTAACTCTACCTTATTTTTCTGTGAAAATCTTATCTTTCATTTAATCATTTGCTTTTAATATCAATAACTCGTGAGACTTTCTAAAACAAGTCCATATATTAGTACTGAAACATTTAGCTAATTTTACACTTGAGATTCATTACTATTTCCTTGAATCAGTTCATTTAATGATTTGTTTTCCATTTTTTTTTCAATTACTTATTTTACTTGAGAGTAAAACCAATGAACTTACTTACTAATAAGAATGTATTTGGGCCAATTTTCCACATTATAAATTTTGGGACACTTCCAGGGTGATGGCTCCAAATCATATGCATGCTGATCAAGCTGGCAGCTTTTCTTGGCACATTAATTGTTTTGATGGCTTACGGTCTCAGTCATATTTAGTAATCCGGTAAATTATTCATCTATGATGTGGCTGACTGGTGTAATAGGTCGAACTCACATATCAAAACACAACAATTCAATTCACATATCATGAACAAAAACAACAATCGTTATAACATTCATACGTTCATATCATAAGCAAACATATATACGCATGCTCAATTGTACACCATACAATTCATTTGCTTACAAACAAAATTAATTTGTTTACCAACAAAATTTCAACCTAAGCAAACAAAAAGACAACCATGAAATATCAAACCTATCACATGCCTACATGTAAACATACCAGTTGCATAATCATACAATGCAAACACTTCTATTTCTTCTACACTCATTCTGTATTTAGAGTATCATATTGCAACAAAATCATAACCCATCACGTGTGGAGGTATTCCCTGACCACACTCAATGCTAATTGTATTACTCATCTAGAGGTTAGCGACCATACCCAAGTGCTACGTACGAGCATGGGTTACTGACATACGAGTGTATGCATAATATGGATACTTATCCAGAGAAGAAAATAAAATGCATATGTTGAGATATTGTTAATATGATATGAAAGTTTTTTTACATGAGGCAATGAAATCGATTTAATGGAAAGCATAGGTAGAATTTTTGCTTATACTTGTAAAAAAAAATAAGAGCAGAAAACAAATTAGCTCTATAAGACATAGGTTAAATGAAATTAAAATCTATAAATACAGAAGTATGGTTGAATAAAATTAATATTTGTGATTGAATCGTCTTGTCGTTTTGATCACAGGTCTACTCCCCGCGAAGCATTATTTGCGAACATTGAAATTGCGGCGTAGTGGATATAATGTCCTCGCCATGTTCTCTGCGGAACAATTCTCCGCTTGCGTAGGTATTAATATATATATATATATATATATATATATATATATATATATATATATATATATATATATAGTTATAGATAAATATATATATATATATATATATATATATATATATATATATATATATATATATATATATATATCTATATATATATATACATATATATATAGATATACGTATATATATATATATACATATATATATATATACATATATATATATATATATATATATATATATATATATATATATATATATATATATAAAAATATATAAATATATATATATGTGTGTATATATATATATATATATATATATATATATATATATATATATATATATATATACTGAGTGCGTACAGTATTTGAGGACATGCATAAATGTGATTCTAACGTCGCGAATTTTTTTTAAATTTTTTTCCTTTTCAGATGAGAAATGGTGGACTACAACATCACTCAAGAAATGAAGAGACATGCTATCATCGTCGCTATACGTGCCCACCATATAGTTAGATCTCAAATTTTCTTAATTGCGCCCGTTCATTCGTGCATAAGGTTTGCCGTGAATTGGAAGCATCAGGAGACGATACAGAATCGGTCACAAATTGTAAAAAGCACGAACAACGTTCTGACACTGTCCGATCTGCAGGATTTTTAGAGCAAGGGCGAGCGATAATAGATGAGGACCCTTCAAAATCAATGAGGGTCCTTGCGAGTGAGATTCATGTTTCTGAGCGTCTTATTCGTAGAGTTGTCCACGAAGACCTTCGGTATATGTCTTACGTGATGCGCAGAAAAAGTTTATGTCGGAAGGCACACCGGAACAGAGAGTTCTCCGATCAAAATGCCTTTTAAAGAAATTCAAACACCCTGAGGTGCCCAAAATGTTATGGTTTTTTTTTTAGGCGAAAAAAATTTTGACCAAGATCAAAAGATCAATCGCAAAAATGGCAGATGGTTCAAATCCTACGGAGGTTCCTGTTGTTATTCACACAAAATTTCCAGCCACTGTTATGATTTTAGATGTTGTCAGCAACGAAGAAGATGTTACGCCACCACACTATTTTACTCAAGGACTTCGAGTGGACTCTGCTGCATACTTCAAGATTTTGGAGACGGTAGTGAAACGCTGGATAGACAATGTAAGTGGATGCAGACCATACATTTTTCAACAAGACTCTGTTCCTTCACATAAAGCGATGGCGACACAAGATTGGATGGCCAAAAATTTTCATGACCACATAACACCGAGCCTACGGCCACCTAGCTCCCCAGAACTTAATCCTTTGGATTATTACGTATGGGGGGTAGTTGAGCGTGAAATTAGTAAGCGTCCTCATAATACCAGTTCTTCGCTGAAGACTGCTATTAATGCCGTTATGGTCAATATGAACAAGGAGCATTTGATCCGGGAATGTAATCGTTTCCGATTTTATTGAATAACTTTATAGTCATATATTAATTTAATTCCTGAAATTTCACTAAATACATATATATATATATATATATATATATATATATATATATATATATATATATATACATATATATATATATATATATATATATATATATATGTATATATATATATATATATATATATATATATATATATATATATATATTTATATATATATATATATTTATATATATATATATATATATATATATATATATATATTTATATATATATATACATATATACATATATATATAAATATATATATATATATATATATATATATATATATATATATATATATATATATATATATATATATATATATATATATATATATATATATATATATATATATATATATATATATATATATATATATATATAATATAATAATGTAATCAGCCACCCAGAATAATGTTGGTGCTGTGCACTGAATTGACGCCACATAGATGACGATGCTTTACTTTGTTTGCTGTCAACTTGGTTGCCGATCTGGTGGTCACTTTTAAGAGTACCTTATACATATTGTCGCGTGTTATGGTTCGCGGCCGCTAATTTAAATGTTCCGGGAAAGTGAAAACGCAAGATCAATCAATATCGCCTTTACCTCGCGCTCCACTCTATCGCAGTTTTTAATATATCACGGTTGTAATAATCCCCCTATTCATTCAGCTCGGCTTTATATAGGGCTCTAGTCATTCAATCCATTCCTCGTGCATTGGCGAATGTTCTGACGAGAGCTACCAGGAATATTCGAGCAATTGAATGGCGCAGTGACGTCACTTTCAGATGTTGATCATGCTTGATGGATTCTTGTGCTTTCGAGTACGTTCGTTTGTTGATCATGATATTGCAAAATCAATTACGACAGTAGCTCGCAGAATTATTTGCACATGTAGCAATATATATATATATATATATATATATATATATATATATATATATATATATGTGTGTATGTATAAATACATTTATATATATATATGTGTATGTATAAATACATTTATATATATATATATATATATATATATATATATATATATATACATTTAGTGAAATTTCAGGAATTTTTTATTCGTTAAATTAATATATGACTATAAAGTTATTTAATAAAATCGGAAACGATTACATTCCCGGATCAAATGCTCCTTGTTCATATTGACCATAACGGCATTAATAGCAGTCTTCAGCGAAGAACTGGTATTATGAGGACGCTTACTAATTTCACGCTCAACATACGTAATAATCCAAAGGATTAAGTTCTGGGGAGCTAGGTGGCCATAGGCTCGGTGTTATGTGGTCATGAAAATTTTTGGCCATCCAATCTTGTGTCGCTATCGCTTTATGTGGAGGAACAAAGTCTTGTTGAAAAATGTATGGTCTGCATCCACTTACATTGTCTATCCAGGGTTTCACTACCGTCTCCAAAATCTTGAAGTATGCAGCAGAGTCCACTCGAAGTCCTTGAGTAAAAAAGTGTGGTGGCGTAACATGTCCTTCGTTGTTGACAACATCTTAAATCATAACAGTGGCTGGAAATTTTGTATGAATAACAACAGGAACCTCCGTAGGATTTGAACCATCTGCCATTTTTGCGATTGATCTTTTGATCTTGGTCAAAATTTTTTTCGCCTAAAAAAACCATAACATTTTTGGCACCTCAGGGTGTTTGAATTTCTTTAAAAGGCATTTTGATCGGAGAACTCTCTGTTCCGGTGTGCCTTCCGACATAAACTTTTTCTGCGCATCACGTAAGACATATACCGAAGGTCTTCGTGGACAACTCTACGAATAAGACGCTCAGAAACATGAATCTCACTCGCAAGGACCCTCATTGATTTTGAAGGGTCCTCATCTATTATCGCTCGCCTTTGCTCTAAAAATCCTGCAGATCGGACAGTGTCAGAACGTTGTTCGTGCTTTTTGCATTTTGTGACCGATTCTGTATCGTCTCCTGATGCTTCCAATTCACGGCAAACCTTATGCACGAATGAACGGGCGCAAATAAGAAAATTTGAGATCTAACTATATGGTGGGCATGTATAGCGACGATGATAGCATGTCTCTTCATTTCTTGAGTGATGTTGTAGTCCTCCATTTCTTATCTGAAGAGGAAAAAAAATTCGCGACGTTAGAATCACATTTATGCATGTCCTCAAAAACCGTACACACCCAATATATATATATATATATATATATATATATATATATATATATATATATATATATATATATATATATATATATATATATATTTATATATATTTATATATATATTTATATATATATATATAGATATATATATATATATATATATATATATATATATATTTATATATATTATATATATATATATATATATATATATATATATATATATATATATACATATATATATACCGGATATATATATATATATATATATATATATATATATATATATATATATATATATATATATATATATATATATATAAGCGGAGAATTGTTCCGCAGAGAACATGGCGAGGACATTATATCCACTACGCCGCGATTTCAATGTTCGCAGATAATGCTTCGCGGGGAGTAGACCTGCGATCAAAACGACAAGACGATTCAATCACAAATATTAATTTTATTCAACCATACTTCTGTATTTATAGATTTTAATTTCATTTAACCTATGTCTTATAGAGCTAATTTGTTTTCTGCTCTTATTTTTTTACAAGTGTAAGCAAAAATTGATTACTTGACAAAATTCTACCTATGCTTTCCATTAAATCGATTTCATTGCCTCACGAAAAAGAACTTTCATATCATATTATCAATATCTCAACATATGCATTTTATTTTCTTCTCTGGATAAGTATCCATATTATGCATACACTCGTATGTCAGTAACCCATGCTCGTACGTAGCACTTGGGTATGGTCGCTAACCTCTAGATGAGTAATACAATTAGCATTGAGTGTGGTCAGGGAATACCTCCACACGTGATGGGTTATGATTTTGTTGCAATATGATACTCTAAATACAGAATGAGTGTAGAAGAAATAGAAGTGTTTGCATTGTATGATTATGCAACTGGTATGTTTACATGTAGGCATGTGATAGGTTTGATATTTCATGGTTGTCTTTTTGTTTGCTTATGTTGAAATTTTGTTGGTAAACAAATTAATTTTGTTTGTAAGCAAATGAATTGTATGGTGTACAATTGAGCATGCGTATATATGTTTGCTTATGATATGAACGTATGAATGTTATAACGATTGTTGTTTTTGTTCATGATATGTGAATTGAATTGTTGTGTTTTGATATGTGAGTTCGACCTATTACACCAGTCAGCCACATCATAGATGAATAATTTACCGGATTACTAAATATGACTGAGACCGTAAGCCATCAAAACAATTAATGTGCCAAGAAAAGCTGCCAGCTTGATCAGCATGCATATGATTTGGAGCCATCACCCTGGAAGTGTCCCAAAATTTATAATGTGGAAAATTGGCCCAAATACATTCTTATTAGTAAGTAAGTTCATTGGTTTTACTCTCAAGTAAAATAAGTAATTGAAAACAAATGGAAAACAAATCATTAAATGAACTGATTCAAGGAAATAGTAATGAATCTCAAGTGTAAAATTAGCTAAATGTTTCAGTACTAATATATGGACTTGTTTTAGAAAGTCTCACGAGTTATTGATATTAAAAGCAAATGATTAAATGAAAGATAAGATTTTCACAGAAAAATAAGGTAGAGTTAGAAATAATTATGTGATAACGCGACTTTGGGATCTTATATGGCCGAGTCAAAGCGGAAATAACTAGGAGCCAGGACTAATTTCCTAGGTGGGAAAAGTCCCAAGCAGCTTCTTGGCCTCTTACGATACTTGCCACATATATGACAGTAAACCACCGCAGAAATGAATCATGGAGACAATTTAGCAATAAAACAATTATTCATTATGAAATTTCATTCTTCATCATGAAATTTCACATAAAAACTCTGTTATCCTCAAATAGCTCATGAGAACAAACCCACAGTTGTATCGCTAACTTTCCTTTTGATCATCGTCATCATCTATAGTGTGACAGTGTCACCCCCGCCATTGCCTTTCAAACAACACAGATTTCCCTAACAATTTTTAAATACGAAACTTATTTTGTCTGTGCACAACTTTGGACCTTAGCGTGAAAAGTATGGATCAATCAGTTTTACTTTTTGTGCTTATTCGGCAAATATATTTGGTCCTTTTCAGCGCCTTTCCTATTGAAGCCGTCTCCTAAATAATCAAAATTATCCATACTTCCAAGGTTCTAGTCTCCAGCGTCAGGTTTTATTAGGTTAGAATGTTCTTTCTCATCTAGGTCACGAATTTTGTTTTTGTTTCATCAAGTTGTATGTCAATTTGGTATGGTACAGATTCCAGATTCAGAAAATGTATGTTTCAGAATATTTACGTCACCAGCATATGCTACCATTTGTGCAGACTTGAATATTAGTGAACTTATGGTTTGAGCTGTTGGCTTTCTGATGACGTTTTTCATCGTAATATTAAAAACCATTGGGACAAGCCCATCCCCTTGCTTTAAGCCTGATTCTATTTTGAAGCTCTCCATTTGTTTTCCATTTACCTAGGGCTCAGTGTTTAACACCATAATTTTGACCATGCGGACTGGTGTTGTTGGGATACCAAAACCAAGCATGATTGTGTACCGGACATTTCAATTGACACTGTCATATGTTAGCTTTGCATTTACAAAGAGTTGGTACTAATCGATGTTGTTTTGCCAGCACTTTTCGAGGACCAACTTTACTGAGAGTATTTAGTCAATTGCAGACCATCCACTTCTAAAGCCTCCCTGATACTCTCCTATAATACTTTGATAGTACGGCTTTCATTTTCTTTCTATGATTTCGGAAAGCACTTTATAAAGTTTTCACAATAATGCATGGCTCTTTTATTCTCACACCTTGTTTTGACCCTCATTTTGTGTAAAGGGCATCGTATCCTATTACGCGACTTATCTGGTAGCTACTCTTCTGACCATATTCTGAATATAAATTGGTGGAGAAGGATACTTTGATTGGGCTCCTCTCAGAAGAACTTTTATTGATATTCCATCTATTCTAGGGACCTTACTTTTTCTGTTGTCACGTACTGCTGCCTTAACCTTTACCTTTGTTATGCTTCTGGAACATGTTACATGTTATCTTAAGTTCAATAGTTTTTGAGGGCCCTGTAAATGGCTTCCAGAAATATTACAGTCATCAGTTTTTGATTTAAACTGGAGTACCTGTGATTGATCTCTGTGCATTTTTGCATATATTTGCTTGTGGTTTAAAGCTCCCTCTCAGTTGTTGAATGGAGAAATTTGGCAATTTGATTTCGTTTATGTATTATATCCTTTTGTTAGTGGTCAGTCATTCTTTTCGTCGGAACAATTTTTTAGCTTGTCGTTGATGGGTGTTATAGTGTTATTCTTTGGCCCAAGTTGGTCAGTGGGTGTATTTTAAGTACAACTAGTTTCGTTTCCAAACATTTTCTTTGGATTCTTTTCCGTACACCTCATTCCTACTTTTCTTTATTGGACACTCAAAAATGTCTTCTATTAACGTATTTCTTATTGTCTTTCACATTGCTTGGACGCCATTACTACTTTCTCCCGCCTGAAAAGACATGTGGACCATTATAAGCTAGTGGTCTGAATTGTAGACAGTGCTTTGGAAAGAGGGCGTATCGAGGATACTAGTGGTGGCTTGTTTTGTATGAGAACACAGTTAAATTAGTTAAAAATGCAACCACCTGGGGATTCAAAGGTTCCCTTGTGAATGTTTTGGTGGGCAAAATATGTTGAGTCTACTATGAGGCCGCTGCCAGTAGTCAAAGCTATAAGGTGCTATTGGTTACCATTGGTCCATGCTTGAAGACTATGCTACTGGTTGCTCATCTAGGCCCCGTTTATCTTCTAAAATCTGCATCGAAGTTAGCCAGAAGGGTTTTTGCCTCATTTAATGACAACATTGTATCATTGCATTCTAAGATGCCGTGAAATTCATCATTGATAGCCTCCTCATTGTTTTCTTGTAATTGTGAGTCGACGGATATTGACGAATTGATTTTGGTACTAGTTTGACAGATCCAGTGATGCCAATCTAAATTCACATCTTCCTGGTGATTTAAGGCTCTCAAACACAGTGCGTGGTTGTATAAGAAATGCATTATTGCCACGTCAACTAGATTCTTGCATTGCAAGAATTTTAATTCTATATTTTTTTATTTCATGCAAGATTTGTTGTAATGCACCTAGCATCTTCAATGATCAAACATGCTCACTTCCATTTAGATAGTTAATACCATTTTGGTCCAGGTTAATTTCCCGGTTCCATAACAACTGTAGACTAAGCGGAGCATTGTCAGTGCTTTGACTTAGTCAGTTTTAGTTAGCGAATCAAATTTTATTTCTTCAATCTACCACCTAAGGATGAGTCCAATGGATGACCGAAAGCCTACAGATACGCTTCCCGAAGCTTTTTTTCCTTCCTGTTCGTAGCACTGCAGCCCCTCTCGGGCCTTCGCTCCCAGCAACAAGTGTCTCCTAATGTCTTAATACATTAGCCAGGTCCTTCAATTTCAAACTCCGAGCAGCGATAAACTGTCCTCGTCGACTGACTTCCAGCCCCCCCCCCTTGTGTCCGCCCTTCAGTTCTCCTAACGAATACTTTTTGGGTATCCGTTCTTCACACACACGATTTATGTGGCCAGCGGTTTTGTAACTTCCGCAGTCTTACAGTCGTTGAGACCTCCACCTCGTCAAAAACTTCATAAAGTATATGGTTGTTTCAAAGTCACCATTGGTCCCCATCTAGCTTTACTTCGGTTATTCGCCTCAGGGCTTGTCGCTCAAATGCATGCAATATATTTGCGGATGCTTGTGCTAGGGTCCATGTTTCACACCCATAGCATGACATAGGTCTGACCACAGATTTGTATACTTGTGGCTTTGTTTTCCTGTGTATGCTGCTGATTTTCAACAATTGAATGGCGCAGCGACATCACTTCCAGATGTTGATCATGCTTGATGGATTCTTGTGCTTTCGAGTACATTCATTTGTTGATCATGATATTGCAAAATCAATTACGAGAGTAGCTCGCAGAATTATTTGCACATGTAGCAATATATATATATATATATATATATATATATATATATATATATATATATATATATATATATATATATATATATATATATATATATATATATGTATATATATCACGGTTGAATTGATATCACGGTTGAATTCGTGAACCAGCTTTATCGGCCAGGTAGAAAAAAAGGCGGCCATTTTGGACGAAAAATTGTGATCTCTGTTCTGACAAAAGTATATCTCCGATTTGGATGAAATTTGGTACGAAGGTTCACTGATATATGTGATGAGTCTCACAATAAAAATCAAAAGTCGGCTCGTCTGAAACAAAATGGCGGCGGCTCAACGGCCTAAAAACGTACAAAACTTTGTTGCTGCAGTTGTGACCTAAGCTTTTAACCGTAAAAAAACTAGACGTAAAAAAACTAGAGGCAGGTTAGCAAGAAACAAAATGGTGGTCAGTTGAAACTCAAAACTTAAAGGCTTCTAAAGTAGCAATTTTGATTCGATGCATATGAAACTTAGTTTTAAGATATAAATCAATTAGATCTAGAGATTTTGACATTTTGGTGATCATGCATATGCAAATTTCAAAATGATGACGGTTCAAATATGCGTTTTTTCAGGTTTTTATGGCCCTCTAGTGGTCACATTTTCCAACGGTCTTTAATGAAACTTGAGACTATGAATCTTGGTATTAAGTTCTTGTATTATGCAAAAAATTATTAAAATCGAATGAAAGATAAAATAGACGAAAATTTAAAACATAATATTTTCAGCTGCCATTTTCACTAAAAATTGGATACTTTTGCCAACGATTTGAACGAGATTTGGCACATTGATTGATGAGATCCTAGCACACAAAGATTTAAAATAATCCAAAATCAAATGCATACATTCAAAATGGCGGCCCCCAAAGGTGAGAAGACAAGCGCAATTCGTTATTTTGTAGCAACTGAAATAATGAGTCTTCTTCTTGGAAACGTTTTAAATGACTTAACTTGGAAGTATTTGTAAAGCAAGCCATGTTTAGTATATTGTTAAAATATTTTTACAACATTCTAAGAAATTATAAAACCGCGACTTGTCTGTCTGTCCATCCGTCCGTTTGTTCGTGCGTCACAAGTTTTCTCTCGAACTGAAGAGCTAGAATGAGAAAATTTTCTACGTAGGTCAAAACTGGTGCCACTCGAAGTTTTTTGTGCGAGAAAATATTTTAAGGTGTTTAAGGGGAGGTGTCCTCATGTAAGGGGTGACTTAACTTCTAGCAGCCAAGTTTCTCAACAGATTCTGATGAAACTTGAAATTATAAGTTATTCAGGCAAATTAATTTAACCTGCAAAAAATTATACAACTCGGATGACAATTAAAAAGTCAAATATTTACAGCTTAATATTTTTAGCAGCCATTTTCAATGAAAATTCGAAATGACGGCCCCTGATGTTTTAGAAAAGAATTGAAAATGTATATATTAATGGCAATGCAAGTGCTGATTAAACTTTTATGGAAATCCTTTGAAATTAACTATTTGAGCTATTTAAGTAAGAAGGACAAAACCTGTATTTTTATGTTTATATCAATTTATTACCCACCGATTTTCTATATGTGATCCATACGCGTGCAAATCAATTGAATTAGTAAAATATTTGCGCCCCGATAAAGGGTCTCTAAATACGAACGTCGGCAGGTTCTTTTTATGTTAATAAATACCCATGTGGTGCTACGAAAATTGCAGTAAGGACTCTAGTAGAAGACAAGCCAAATTCTTTTTCAAAACCTTGCGCTACATACGAGAAATTTACCTTTCCGGCTGGTACTGCCAACGGGGGTTTTTTGGAATAATCGCTGTCGAGGTGTCTGATTAATGCGATGTTTGGAATGATATGTTCACGAACATAATTTCACATATCCATCTGCGTTCAACAGCCGGTGAACCGGGCGGGCGCAGCGGCGAAGGTGGAATTTGTGGAATTGAGGATTGAAATGAAGGAACAATCCGCCGTCGATTGGGAATTGTTGGGTTGATTTATCTATAAAATTCAAAGTAAATATTAAAGATCGTAGGAAAAAAAAAACGGAATATTTTTGGTTGAACAAGTGTATATTTATCAATTCCATTCATAATTATTGCTCACAAATTCTGAATTCCTGTATGCTGTAAATACATTCATGGCAACTATAGGGTTTTCCATAAAGGGCATAACAATAAATGAATAAATCGATTGTGAGGCGTGCTGTGTGGCTAGTGGAATCATCTTGTTAAAACATATCGTTTGCCCTGAAAATAGAAAAAGACAGCTTCCTTTTAATTTTGTGTATTATTTTTATTCTCGAAATCGATTTTCGACCGTAATCGTTCGGTCTTCTTCAGCGATTAATTTATTTTTACTCACATTCCTGCTTATATACTAGCTATGTTTAAGGAAATTCACTCTAGATCATTAAAAAGTAATTCGGGAAATTTGCTTAAGCTAATAAAAGGTAGGAGAGGTAATTTACAAAAGGGGTAGTTATAAAAATATTATTTTTACATGATTCAGAGAAGATATTATCATTTAATTAATTTAAATAGCCATGATCTGCAGTTTCCGTCATCCTGATTCATTAACTTTTTCCTTTCCCGGGTAATTGCCAGGCTTTCCATCACATCCAATTCACGTGTATCTCTAGCTTCCTTGATGACTACAGCGTCCTCCATTGTTATCTCGTGTCCCTTCGTGATAATATGTTCCGCTACCGCTGACTTGAAATTCGAAGTTCTTTCTTTCTTTCTTGCTGCTGCTGCTTCGCCTAGATGCTCCTTGATTCGCGTGCCGATGAGCCTCCTCGTTTGACCTATGTACACTTCTTCACAAGTGGGACATTCGATGCGATAGATACCAGATTTCTCGTGTGGTTCGCGCTTGTCTTTCGTTGATCCGAGAACGTTTTTGAGCTGGTTCTTGCTGCTTGATTCGATTAACCGTACAGAATTGAGCTGATTTATTCGCCGCTTGATCCGATTGCTGATGCCTTCGTGATAAGTTAGAGCCTTCCAGTACGTTCTTTCGGTATTCGCATTTGATAATGTTGATCGTCCCTGACGCTGTCTATTAGTCTGGATCTTTTGTGCCATTCTCCTAATCGTCGAGCCCTTGAAGCCGTTTAGTTTAGCTGTCTCAACAATGTACCTCATCTCCTTTTCCTTAGCTTCCTTGCTTAGCGGCAAATCGAGCATCCTGTGGATCATGGCTCTGTACGGAGAAACCTTGATTTGCTGCAAATGATTTAATGTATTTGGAATCGTTCTTTGTGTGTGAGTTGCTTTCCGGTATACATCGAAAGTTGTATTTGTTTGAGTCCTCCTTACTACTATATCTAGGAACGATAGTTTACCGTCTTTCTCTTCCTCCATCGTGAATACTTTATTTTTGTGGGCTCCATTCAGGTCAGCAAGGACCTTCTCCACGTCACTCCTTTTCACATATGCAAACACATCGTCCACATATCGGACCCAATGTTTTGGTAACTGGCCTTTCTCCTGCAGTCCGTCTTCTAGTTTCGTCATAAACATCTCGCTGAAAAATGGTGAAAGTAGATTTCCCATCGCAACTCCGCCTTTCGTCTTATAAAATTTCCCCCGAAAGGTGAAATAATTTTCGATCATGCACAGTCTCGCAAGTTGGATATACTGCCTAGTTTTTATTTTCCAAGATAATGAGTTTTCTTGGTGGGGAAGCCATTCTTCTATAAATCCCAGTGTCTCCATCACCGGAATACTCGGGAATAGAGCTTTCACGTCGAAAGACACCATAATTTCGTCTTGCGCTGGTGGGCCAAACTTCAGGATTTTCTCGGAGAATTCTTTGCTGTTTTTTACAGATCTACCATTCATTTGGGTCATTCCCTTAAATTCGTTCACCAGCCATCTTGCCAGTTTTTGGGTCGGTGCATTCACGGCCGAAATAATCTCACGCATTTCGTTCCCCTCTTTGTGTATTTTTGGCAAACACTTGATCCTAGGCAAAGTAGGGTTGCTCACTCTTACCTTCGTCAATTCGCCAATCAATGACTCACAGCTTATAATTGTCCTTTCGAATCTTTTCATGGATTCCTCTAACGGGCTCCGGCGTAGCTCGAAGAAATTACCGCTGCTTAGCTTTTGTATGACCGCCTCATCATACTTGCTTTTATCCATCACTACCACTGTGTTTCCTTTATCGGCCTTGACAAAGTGAACAGGTTTCTTCTTCAGTTTAGCAGCTATGCTCACCTCTTCACTGTTTACCACCTTTTTCGCTCCCCTTATCGCCTCGGCTATATCATTCCTTGCCATCGTTTTTTGTGCTTCCGGTAGTCTGCTCATTGCTGCTTCCGTTTCTACGATGATCTCCTCTATAGGTATTTTTGATGGTTTTATGGCGTAATTTAATCCCATGTTGAGTAAACGCATTTCCTTTTCACTAAAAACTATGCTCGATTTGTTGACAACCAGTCCGGGAATTTCTTGAACTTCTACGAATTGTTTAACTGGTTTGGCCGCTTCTTCCAATCGATTCAACTTTTTCCGATGTAATTCCCTTTTCTTTTCTTTTTCGCATTGATATGCTAAGTCCGCTTTTTCCAGTAAGTCCTCCATATAACCTTTACCACAGTGTTGAGATTCTCGCATAAGCTCCAGATGCTTCTCGTAAGTCTTGATAGTCGTATCGTTCAATTTCGTGTACAGCTGCTTGATGCTGATCTTCATTAAATTTCGTTCCACTACTATTTTTTGGCTAACCGCGTTTTTCAGGCCACAGCATATCTTCACCAAATGGCTCTTCGGAGTGAGTCTTCTCTCAAGACACGTTTTCAAAAAGTTTATGTCTTCCCTGATCCTAGCTAACGAAATCGTTAGCTAGGATCAGGGAGGGAAGGAAATGCGTTTACTCAACATGGGATTAAATAACGCCATAAAACCATCAAAAATACCTATAGAGGAGATCATCGTAGAAACGGAAGCAGCAATGAGCAGGCTACCGGAAGCACAAAAAACGATGGCAAGGAATGATATAGCCGAGGCGATAAGGGGAGCGAAAAAGGTGGTAAACAGTGAAGAGGTGAGCATAGCTGCTAAACTGAAGAAGAAACCTGTTCACTTTGTCAAGGCCGATAAAGGAAACACAGTGGTAGTGATGGATAAAAGCAAGTATGATGAGGCGGTCATACAAAAGCTAAGCAGCGGTAATTTCTTCGAGCTACGCCGGAGCCCGTTAGAGGAATCTATGAAAAGATTCGAAAGGACAATTTAAAGCTGTGAGTCATTAATTGGCGAATTGACGAAGGTAAGAGTGAGCAACCCTACTTTGCCTAGGATCAAGTGTTTGCCAAAAATACACAAAGAGGGGAACGAAATGCGTGAGATTATTTCGGCCGTGAATGCACCGACCCAAAAACTGGCAAGATGGCTGGTGAACGAATTTAAGGGAATGACCCAAATGAATGGTAGATCTGTAAAAAACAGCAAAGAATTCTCCGAGAAAATCCTGAAGTTTGGCCCACCAGCGCAAGACGAAATTATGGTGTCTTTCGACGTGAAAGCTCTATTCCCGAGTATTCCGGTGATGGAGACACTGGGATATATAGAAGAATGGCTTTCCCACCAAGAAAACTCATTATCTTGGAAAATAAAAACTAGGCAGTATATCCAACTTGCGAGACTGTGCATGATCGAAAATTATTTCACCTTTCGGGGGAAATTTTATAAGACGAAAGGCGGAGTTGCGATGGGAAATCCACTTTCACCATTTTTCAGCGAGATATTTATGACGAAACTAGAAGACGGACTGCAGGAGAAAGGCCAGTTACCAAAACATTGGGTCCGATATGTGGACGATGTGTTTGCATATGTGAAAAGGAGTGACGTGGAGAAGTTCCTTGCTGACCTGAATGGAGCCCACAAAAATATAGTATTCACGATGGAGGAAGAGAAAGACGGTAAACTATCGTTCCTAGATATAGTAGTAAGGAGGACTCAAACAAATACAACTTTCGATGTATACCGGAAAGCAACTCACACACAAAGAACGATTCCAAATACATCAAATCATTCGCAGCAAATCAAGGTTTCTCCGTACAGAGCCATGATCCACAGGGTGCTCGATTTGCCGCTAAGCAAGGAAGCTTAGGAAAAGGAGATGAGGTACATTGTTGAGACAGCTAAACTAAACGGCTTCAAGGGCTCGACGATTAGGAGAATGGCACAGAAGATCCAGACTAATAGACAGCGTCAGGGACGATCAACATTATCAAATGCGAATACCGAAAGAACGTACTGGAAGGCTCTAACTTATCACGAAGGCATCAGCAATCGGATCAAGCGGCGAATAAATCAGCTCAATTCTGTACGGTTAATCGAATCAAGCAGCAAGAACCAGCTCAAAAACGTTCTCGGATCAACGAAAGACAAGCGCGAACCACACGAGAAATCTGGTATCTATCGCATCGAATGTCCCACTTGTGAAAGAGTGTACATAGGTCAAACGAGGAGGCTCATCGGCACGCGAATCAAGGAGCATCTAGGCGAAGCAGCAGCAGCAAGAAAGAAAGAAAGAACTTCGAATTTCAAGTCGGCGGTAGCGGAACATATTATCACGAAGGGACACGAGATAACAATGGAGGACGCTGTAGTCATCAAGGAAGCTAGAGATACACGTGAATTGGATGTGATGGAAAGCCTGGCAATTACCCGGGAAAGGAAAAAGTTAATGAATCAGGATGACGGAAACTGCAGATCATGGCTATTTAAATTAATTAAATGATAATATCTTCTCTGAATCATGTAAAAATAATATTTTTATAACTACCCCTTTTGTAAATTACCTTTCCTACCTTTTATTAGCTTAAGCAAATTTCCCGAATTACTTTTTAATGATCTAGAGGAAATTTCCTTAAACATAGCTAGTATATAAGCAGGAATGTGAGTAAAAATAAATTAATCGCTGAAGAAGACCGAACGATTACGGTCGAAAATCGATTTCGAGAATAAAAATAATACACAAAATTAAAAGGAAGCTGTCTTTTTCTATTTTCAGTTGGAGTATTTTGTGAAGGCGAAAATGAACTCGATTACAAATATATCGTTTGTGTCAAGCTCATCTAATTCTGGTTACAAATAATCTTCCAACATGACACGATAGTGTTCTCCATTGTCTGTAACATGACGGTAGTTTTTATTCATGAAAAAATACAGCCCAATAACACCTCTGGTGTGAAAACCGCACCAAAAAGTTATTTTTTGCAGATGCAACGGTGTTTCAATAGGCACATGTGGGTCTGTTGCTGACTAATAACGCATAATTTGCTTACTAACAAGGCCATTGAGCCAGAAATGAGCTTCATCGCTGAAGATGATTTTTTGATAATAGTAATGTGGGTCTGTTGCTGACTAATAACGCATAATTTGCTTACTAACAAGGCCATCGAGCCAGAAATGAGCTTCATCGCTGAAGATGGTTTTTTGATAATAGTAATGGTTCGTGAACTTAACCATGTTAACTAACGTTTTACTATTGACAGTTTTCTAAAAACTTTATGAGTGCGTTCGCATAAAGTTACAAAAGTTTCATGTCCCTAATGCAAAACCTTATATAAGTGTGTCAAAGAATTAGAAATTATTTAGATAGAAGCGTACGTCAGTTCAACTCATTTGAATGAACAAAAACGTTCATTCAAGCGGAAATCTTAAAGAAGCAGCTCAGAAATATTGAATTTAATTAACGACCAAGGATGCTTGGTTTACAAGTTAACGAAAATACGTTGTTTCGTTTTGTTTGTAAATATAGGGTTATTTATTTTACGCTTGGGAAAGTAAGCTGGAGAGAACACATAAAATATTCAGTTGGAAACAAATTTTTTTAATTAAATATAAAGACTAAACCTTGCCATTATATGTGAAGTAGAACATCATTCAAATGTCCTCCACGGGACCTATCAAAGGCCCAAATCCTCCTAAAGTAATTTTCAATAAATTTTCGGCACATTTCCGGCAATATCTCGGCCATAAATTCACGAATATTGGTTTTCAATTGCTCAAGATTTTGAGGATTGTTTGCGTAAACAAGACCTTTCGCATAGCCCCATAAAAAGAAATACAAAGGTGTTAGGTCGCAGGGTCTTGCGGGCCAATTGACATCACTCAATCTCGAAATTACGCGTCCTGGAAGTTCCTCTTGCAAAAGTGCTCTGTTAGCCTATGTTGTGTGGCTTGTGGCTCCGTCCTGTTGGAACCACATGTTCTCCAGATCATAACCTTCAAAATCTCTCCAAAAATCATCGGTAAACATCCATCTATAGCGGTCAGAATTGACTGTAATGGCTCTTCTTTGATCGTTTTCAAAAAAATACGGGCCAATAACACCATCAGACCATTTTTTTTTGTGGTAGGGAGGTGAAGACATTTACGCCCGCCGAGTCTGGCAGTGTGGGATTCCCATGGAGGATACCCTTGGACTACCCACTAAACACCTCCTCTGTCAATCTGAGAACCTAGCCTGGAACCGTTTGACACATTACTTCGGGCCAGGTCTCGTTTTGTTACGCCATGGGGCGCCTTCAAGCTGGGGAGTCCCTTTCCTAGCGGGAGGGGAGAGGGGAAGAGGAAATGCCAGAAGAGCGATCCCCCAGCCCCTGCACCCCTGGCTGCTGTGAGTCCATTTTATCTTTTAGGACTGCCCGAGCATAATGTGCCACCTGGTTCCATTTGTCAACCGATTCGAGCATCACCGCAACTATATTATCCGGGGTGAGCTCTCCCGTCTCCCTGTAGTGTTCTCTTCGCAGCCTGGCCCATTTTGTACACGCAAAAAATGTGTGACAGGCATTGTCCTCCTCTCCTTGGCAAAACCGACAATCGGGAGACCGTGACTTACCGATCTTGTGCAAGTAAGACTGAAAACACCCGTGCCCGCTCAAAAGCTGGGTCAGATAGAAGTCAGTCTCACCATGCCTTCAATTTAGCCACGGTCTCACATCCGGGATGAGGCGCGCAGTCCACCTTCCCTTCGTGCAATTCCTCCAGGACTGCTGCCAATTGTTGAGCGAGCGTTGTCTCTCCTCGCGGATAACCATCTCTCTCGCATCCTCGTTTCGGTGCAGGTAAATAGCACGGCGCTCTCTAGCAAGGAGGGCGACAGGTTTCACGCCTGCAATAACTCTCACCGCCGAGTCGGAGACTGTTGGATACGAAGATGCAATTCTCAGTGCTACTCTTCTCTGTACCTGTGCCAATCGTTTTCGGTATACCTCCTTGCTGAGAGCGTCGCCCCATACCTCTGCTCTGTACAGCAGCACCGACCCTACAGCACTCATCAAGAGGCGTCTTCTTGATGGGCTGGGTCCCCCTACGTTGGCCATAAGTCGACTCAGGGCCAACATTCAGCCGTTGCCCTGATTTGCTCAGAGAAACTCATCTTTGAGTCGATCAGTAGGCCCAGGTACTTCACCGCTGGCTTCGATTCGATTTGCATATCACCATTAGACCATAATGCACACCAAACGGTCACTTTTTCTGGATGCAAAGGCCTTTCTGCGATCACCTGAAGATTTTGAGGGCCCCATATGAGGCAATTCTGTTTATGTACGTAACCACTGAGCGAAAAATGAGCCTCATCACTAAAGAAAATTTTGTTCGAAAATCGTTACCAACGGCTTGTTGTTCAATTACCCGATTCGCATACATTCTGCGTTGAGTGAGTTGGATTTTGTACGGATGGAGATGCAAATTCAAATGCAAAATCTGCCACAATGAGCCGTAAGACAAGCCCAAATGTTGAGCACGTCGAGGAATCGACAAATTCGGGTCTTCCTCTACACTTTGAGCAACGACAGCGATATTTTCAGCAGAACGAATGTTGCAAATGATACACAGTCCTTGCAATATCAATAACCGATCCAGTCTCTACAAATTTTCTCACTCTGTTCGAAATTGATTGCTGTGTAGGTCGATTATGTCGACCGTATTTGGCTCGTAAAGCCCTCAATGTTGATACAGCAGACTCACCATTTTTATAATGAAATCTAATAATTTTAACGCATTTTTCGACTGTTAAACGATCCATATTTCTAAACGGCAAAACTTCAGCTAAAAAAAAAACACGCTTTGGGTGATATTTAGTTGTGACAAATGTAAAATGACAGGGTTATACTTTCCCTACTACGAAATGGATAACCCTGTATATTGTGGTAATTTCACCTAAAATTGTTCAATGGAACGTTAAAGAAATTAACTGAGAAGTTTGTGGAGCTTTGTCTGCTTGAAGTATCTGTTTGCATTTAATTTTTTCATTAAGTTCAATTGATTCAATGGTAAGCAAAGAAATCAATGCGCTTATTGTAGCTTAATTTACAATCGTATCCATGTGATGTATGAGTTTGTAACCTGGTAGAGGGAGCTCATAGAAAGGGAAAAAGGAGTAAATCAATATTTTCAATGTATTTCATCAGTAATTTTTCTTTCATAATATCCAATTTTCTTTTAATTCTGTGTTTTGAATTTTTTTCAAAAGGCATTAAATACATTTTCCTACTAGTGTTTTCTTTGCAAAAAAAACGCACAGTACTTTTGTTATCATCATTGTCCAGAATTAAAACTACCATGAATTATTAGAAGTTCGTATTAGGGGAAATTTCCGAGTGAAATTTACCCATTGCGGAAAGTACTTTATATATATATGTATATATATATATATATATATATATATATATATATATATATATATATATATATATATATATATATATATATGTATATATATATATATATAAATATATATATGTATAAGTGTGTGTGTGTAGATATATATCTATATATATACATATATATATATATATATATATATATATATATATATATATATATATATATATTATATATATATATAGGGTGATTCATAACAAGTGTACACATTTTTGTCGAAAAAAAAAAACAAAGTTTTTGTGAAGATTGAGCTATAATGTTTATAATTTATAAAACTTGGTCCTTTATAATTAAATATAAAACATTACTTTGGGCATATGTGCGCCCCATGCTGCTTTACAGACTATTGACTTATCAAAGACCAAGTTTGGAAACCGAATAATTTCACGAAATGGACCCATAAATTGGCCAGCGAGATCGTACGATTTGACTCCTTGTGACTTCTTCCTTTGGAGATTTCTGAAGGATCGTGTTTACATTGATGCTCTCCAGACTACTGAAGCATTAAAAAACAATATTTGAGCTAACGTACGCCTAATAACACCGGAAATGTGCGAAAATGTCATCGAAAATTACAATCATTGCTTGAGTCTGTAAAGCAGCACGAGGTGCACATATGCCCGAAGTAATATTTCATTTTTAATTGTAAGGGACCAAATTTTTATAATAAGTAAATATTTCAGCTCAATCTTCACAAATGTTTCTTTTCGACAAAAATGTGTACACTTGTTATGAATCACCCTATATATATATATATATATATATATATATATATATATATATATATATATATATATATATATATATATATATATATATATATACATATATATAAATATATATATATATATATATATATATATATATATATGTATATATATATATATATATATATATATATATATATATATATATATATATTATATATATATATATATAAATGTATATATATATATATATATGTATATATATATATATATATATATATATATATATATATATATAGTTACATATATATATATATATATATATATATATATATATATATATATATATATATATATATACAT
Organism: Odontomyia ornata; assembly: GCA_963969285.1. Classification (NCBI taxonomy): domain Eukaryota; kingdom Metazoa; phylum Arthropoda; class Insecta; order Diptera; family Stratiomyidae; genus Odontomyia; species Odontomyia ornata. The sequence goes on along the minus strand of OZ017738.1, from coordinate 274,676,076 downwards.
ATATATATATATATACATTTATATATATATATATATATATATATATATATATATATATATATACATATATATATATATATATATATATATATATATATTTATATATGTATATATATATATATATATATATATATATATATATATATATATATATATAGGGTGATTCATAACAAGTGTACACATTTTTGTCGAAAAGAAACATTTGTGAAGATTGAGCTGAAATATTTACTTATTATAAAAATTTGGTCCCTTACAATTAAAAATGAAATATTACTTCGGGCATATGTGCACCTCGTGCTGCTTTACAGACTCAAGCAATGATTGTAATTTTCGATGACATTTTCGCACATTTCCGGTGTTATTAGGCGTACGTTAGCTCAATATTGTTTTTTAATGCTTCAGTAGTCTGGAGAGCATCAATGTAAACACGATCCTTCAGAAATCTCCAAAGGAAGAAGTCACAAGGAGTCAAATCGTACGATCTCGCTGGCCAATTTATGGGTCCATTTCGTGAAATTATTCGGTTTCCAAACTTGGTCTTTGATAAGTCAATAGTCTGTAAAGCAGCATGGGGCGCACATATGCCCAAAGTAATGTTTTATATTTAATTATAAAGGACCAAGTTTTTATAAATTATAAACATTATAGCTCAATCTTCACAAAAACTTTGTTTTTTTTTTTCGACAAAAATGTGTACACTTGTTATGAATCACCCTATATATATATAAATATATATATATATATATATATATATATATATATATATATATATATATATATATATATATATATGTATATATATAGATATATATCTACACACACACACATATACATATATATATTTATATATATATATATATATATATACATATATATATATATATATATATATATATATATATATATATATATATATATATATATATATACATATATATATAAAGTACTTTCCGCAATGGGTAAATTTCACTCGGGAATTTCCCCTAATACGAACTTCTAATAATTCATGGTAGTTTTAATTCTGGACAATGATGATAACAAAAGTACTGTGCGTTTTTTTTGCAAAGAAAACACTAGTAGGAAAATGTATTTAATGCCTTTTGAAAAAAATTCAAAACACAGAATTAAAAGAAAATTGGATATTATGAAAGAAAAATTACTGATGAATACATTGAAAATATTGATTTACTCCTTTTCCCTTTCTATGAGCTCCCTCTACCAGGTTACAAACTCATACATCACATGGATACGATTGTAAATTAAGCTACAATAAGCGCATTGATTTCTTTGCTTACCATTGAATCAATTGAACTTAATGAAAAAATTAAATGCAAACAGATACTTCAAGCAGACAAAGCTCCACAAACTTCTCAGTTAATTTCTTTTAACGTTCCATTGAACAATTTTAGGTGAAATTACCACAATATACAGGGTTATCCATTTCGTAGTAGGGAAAGTATAACCCTGTCATTTTACATTTGTCACAACTAAATATCACCCAAAGCGTGTTTTTTTTTTTAGCTGAAGTTTTGCCGTTTAGAAATATGGATCGTTTAACAGTCGAAAAATGCGTTAAAATTATTAGATTTCATTATAAAAATGGTGAGTCTGCTGTATCAACATTGAGGGCTTTACGAGCCAAATACGGTCGACATAATCGACCTACACAGCAATCAATTTCGAACAGAGTGAGAAAATTTGTAGAGACTGGATCGGTTATTGATATTGCAAGGACTGTGTATCATTGCAACATTCGTTCTGCTGAAAATATCGCTGTCGTTGCTCAAAGTGTAGAGGAAGACCCGAATTTGTCGATTCCTCGACGTGCTCAACATTTGGGCTTGTCTTACGGCTCATTGTGGCAGATTTTGCATTTGAATTTGCATCTCCATCCGTACAAAATCCAACTCACTCAACGCAGAATGTATGCGAATCGGGTAATTGAACAACAAGCCGTTGGTAACGATTTTTCGAACAAAATTTTCTTTAGTGATGAGGCTCATTTTTCGCTCAGTGGTTACGTACATAAACAGAATTGCCTCATATGGGGCCCTCAAAATCTTCAGGTGATCGCAGAAAGGCCTTTGCATCCAGAAAAAGTGACCGTTTGGTGTGCATTATGGTCTAATGGTGATATGCAAATCGAATCGAAGCCAGCGGTGAAGTACCTGGGCCTACTGATCGACTCAAAGATGAGTTTCTCTGAGCAAATCAGGGCAACGGCTGAGAAGGCTGCTTCGAGAATGTTGGCCCTGAGTCGACTTATGGCCAACGTAGGGGGACCCAGCCCATCAAGAAGACGCCTCTTGATGAGTGCTGTAGGGTCGGTGCTGCTGTACAGAGCAGAGGTATGGGGCGACGCTCTCAGCAAGGAGGTATACCGAAAACGATTGGCACAGGTACAGAGAAGAGTAGCACTGAGAATTGCATCTTCGTATCCAACAGTCTCCGACTCGGCGGTGAGAGTTATTGCAGGCGTGAAACCTGTCGCCCTCCTTGCTAGAGAGCGCCGTGCTATTTACCTGCACCGAAACGAGGATGCGAGAGAGATGGTTATCCGCGAGGAGAGACAACGCTCGCTCAACGATTGGCAGCAGTCCTGGAGGAATTGCACGAAGGGAAGGTGGACTGCGCGCCTCATCCCGGATGTGAGACCGTGGCTAAATTGAAGGCATGGTGAGACTGACTTCTATCTGACCCAGCTTTTGAGCGGGCACGGGTGTTTTCAGTCTTACTTGCACAAGATCGGTAAGTCACGGTCTCCCGATTGTCGGTTTTGCCCAGGAGAGGAGGACAATGCCTGTCACACATTTTTTGCGTGTACAAAATGGGCCAGGCTGCGAAGAGAACACTACAGGGAGACGGGAGAGCTCACCCCGGATAATATAGTTGCGGTGATGCTCGAATCGGTTGACAAATGGAACCAGGTGGCACATTATGCTCGGGCAGTCCTAAAAGATAAAATGGACTCACAGCAGCCAGGGGTGCAGGGGCTGGGGGATCGCTCTTCTGGCATTTCCATGTCATCGAAAATTACAATCATTGCTTGAGTCTGTAAAGCAGCACGAGGTGCACATATGCCCGAAGTAATATTTCATTTTTAATTGTAAGGGACCAAATTTTTATAATAAGTAAATATTTCAGCTCAATCTTCACAAATGTTTCTTTTCGACAAAAATGTGTCCACTTGTTATGAATCACCCTATATATATATATATATATATATATATATATATATATATATATATATATATATATATATATATACATATATAAATATATATATATATATATATATATATATATATATATATATATATATGTATATATATATATATATATATATATATATATATATATATATATATATATATATATATATAAATGTATATATATATATATGTATATATATATATATATATATATATATATATATAGTTACATATATATATATATATATATATATATATATATATATATATATATATATATATATATAAACATATTCGGTTGTCCTATAATTCACATCGTTATAGATGACGTGAACTGCATATTTCATGTAATTTCGATTGCGTGACTTATATTATTATGCGCTATATGGATTTGACTTTTGACTATCTTCAGTCAACAACTGAATGTCATTAGTAAACCACTAGTTGGTTAAAAATAAATTTGAAAATGGACAATCAAAGAGAGCATTATCGGCATGTTTTATTGTTTACTTCCAAAAGGGCCAAATCGCGGTGTAAGCTCAAAAGAAACTATGTAAAGTTTATGGTGAAGACTCCCTTACTGAACGCCAGTCTCAATTTTGTTGACACTGGCGTTGTGTTTCGGAAATTTTAATGTGCAAAATGCAGCACATATTATGACAACTTGAGAGATTGCAGAGAAGCTCGATATATCGAATGAACTATTTACTTGGTTACGTAAACAAACTGGATGTTTGGGTTCCTTACAAATTAAAGGAAGTCCACCTCACCAAATGCATTAACATATGCGACTATTTGCTGAATCCTAACCAATCGCCCCGTTTCTAAAAAGAATCATAACGGGTGGTGAAAGTGAATTGTTTACAATCACCTAGTGCGAAAAGGATCATGAACCAAGCAGGATGATCTCACACCGGCAACCACCAACACCAATATTCACCAAAAGAAGATTATGCTTTTAGTGTGGTGGGATTACAAGGGTATAGTCTACATTAAGCACAGAATCAAGTTTTTGTACTTGTATTCTGCAAAAAATTATCGAAATCGGGCGAATAATAAAAAAATCTAAAATTTGAAACGTAATACTTTAGCTACTTTCTCCGAAAATTGAATACTTTTGCTTTATCTAAACTTATACTGTGAAACTTAGACCCTAACGCAAGCACCTGCAAACATACTGAACGCCTTCGAAAGACAAATCCTGAGGCGGATAATTGGAGCGAAGCTAGGCGGAAGCCAATGGCAAATTCGATAATACCATGAGTTGTGTGAAATTTTTGACGAGCCGGAGGTCTCAACGGTTGTAAGACTGTGGAAGCTGCAATGGGCTGGCCAAATGAACCGTATGGACAACAGATATCCAAAAAAGTATTCGTTGGGAGAACTCAAGGGTGGAGACTAGTGGGGGAACCGAGGAAATGCTGGTGTGACTCAGTCAACGATGATAGTTCATCAGTGCTCGGATTTGGAAGTTGGAGGACCTAGTCAATGAACTAAGACAGTTCGAGCGGCTTGTTGCAAGAAGCGAAGGTCTAAGAGGGGGCTGCAATGCTACGAAATAGAAGAAGAGTAAAGCTCTGATTTGAAAGATATTTAACACATTGATTGATGAGATAATAAAATACAAAGATTTTAAAAAAATCTAAAATCAAATGCATATGTTCAAAGTAGTGGTCCCAAAGTTCAGAAAATAAGTGAAATTTACTGTTTTAGTAGCAAATGAAATAATGAATATTTGTTTTGGAAATGACGGAAATGGCTTGAATTGAAAGTATTTATAGAGCAGACCATTTTCCTTAAACAGTGTTTGAATTTCAAAGTGGTTGCGAATAAAATTATTATTTGCTTTTAGAAATGAGAGTACTGATGAGAAATTTGCCTTTCCGGCTGCAGGTGAAAACGAAATAGTTTTTTTATTTTTTGATAACGTAACGGGTGGCCAACCAAAACGGATGATGTTTAGCTTAAAGAAAACAAAATGTTCTCAGAGAATTATGTTATTATTTTTTATCATAAAGAAGAATCTATGACAATTATGTGTGCAACAAAATGTTGCCAAAAAGCTCGCTACGACTACGGCAGCATACTTCTATCCGATGGTCCATATTGTCAATGACTGAGACATAATCGAGGTTCAATGTCCTTAAAATGCAAAATTATCTCATCCTTTAGCTCTTGGATTGTTCTTGGCTTATTGACGTACATTTTTTCTTTTAAATATACCCAGAGCAAGAAGTCCAACGGTGTCAAATCACATGATCGTGACGGCCAATTAACATCGCCACAACGTGAGATAACACGGCTATTGAATTTCTCGCGCAAAAGAGCCATTGTTTCGTTGGCTGTGTGGCAAGTGGCACCATCCTGTTTGAATCACTTATCGTCCAGGTCCATAACCTCAATTTCTGGCCACAAGAAGCAATAGCGAACACTATTCACGGTACCTACTTGACCGTCCTCATTTTCGAAGAAGTACGGCCCGATGACGCCGCCAGCCCATAAACCGCACCAAACAGTCATTCGTTGTGGATACATCAGCTTTTCAACAATCACTCGTAGATTTTCATTTGCCCAGATGTGGCAATTCTGCTAAGCGTGCAAATTCAAATCTTTATTCAAAATTCGCATCAGAAATGTTCGTGAGATGTTCAATTGTTAGGCACGACGAAGAGTCGAGGTTGACGACTCTTCTGCCATACTATCGCGAATAACAGCAATGTTTTCCGCAAAACAAACCAGGCAAGCATGCACAAGTGATTTCACATTTCTTATAGACCCTGTTTGCTGAAATTTGCGCACAATCCTCCAAATTATGGACACATTTGGTCTATTATGCTGACCAAAAAACCCTGATTAAGCATCCCTTTGTATAAATTTGATGTCACAAACTGTCGTAAATACCTCGTTTTGAAAAGTTGTAAGCCGAGCAGGTTTAGAAGACTGCCATTTTATTGATTTCATGCGGTCCTTATAATTAGCAGCATAAGTTTCGATCTTACCACAGTGGTAGCAGAAAATAATCGGTTGTATAGTCCATACAGAAGACCTCAAGTTCAACTTCGGCAGTTTCGAAAACTCGTAAGAGTTGCTATTACTGGGATCAAAGAATCGAAATAGGTGAGACAATTTTTGAATCATATTAAAAATACTATTCTTCTCAGCTGCAAATATAATATCACGTCTTCGCTATTGAACTTTTTTGGGGATGTTCACTGCATGTTGCTGTTGTGAACAAAAAAATTCTCTTTGCTCATTCAACTGCTCCTATTTCATGGCGCAAAGTTACAGGAACTGCAAAATATAGGTTGAGATATTAAAAATACTATTCTAGAGCGTGATTCCTTACTTGTCATGGATTTTATCCACTAGATCACCTTGCAACATTGCTATTCACAACTGGTTGAACGGTTTATGCCCTTTTTTATGAATTTGTAACTATTAACGGTAAACGAACTGTCTGTGCGTAGCTTCAGACCCAAAATGTGGGATAAAGGGCGTTATTGTCACTTCTAAAATTCCAATTTATTAGGGATTGCATCTGAAAGATGAATCAATCCACGGTTGTAAAATAATAGAGTTTACTGAACTTTAAATGCCGGCTCGCAATGACCTGAGGCATAGGATAGTCCGATTTATCCGAGAAATTATATGATATCATGATGAGGGGTTACACGTTGTAAGGGCTTGCACATTCAACATTGCTCTAAATCTTTGATGACTCGATGATCAGCTAATGGTGGTATTTCATTCATGGAGAGATAAGCGAAGACTTACCTGTGGGACATGTAGTGATTTGAAGTGATCAAAGTCCATGCAGGGCTCAGATGCCAATAGCCTTGCAGAAAAGTCAGCGAGCTGTAAAAGGAAAATGAGCTCAACTGACTATCTTTGCTTTTCAACCGCGTGCACATGCTGATCAGCTAGCTGCTTGTACTGCACTACAATTTATCACGCGTACTTTATTTACAAGTCATTCTAATGGTTTTAGACTGATGGTCTGGCATCTGAGCGCTATATGCTGCTCCCATCGAACCACCGGCTAAACTCAGCTTTAAATAGCAGTTAAGGCTTGCAAACAGCTAGAGCTGCAAGGACTATACACCAGAAAAGGAGCGAAAGAATACTAGAAGCCTAATTATTATTCTATTTCTGGAAACCTGCAACACAAAATCTTCAGTTATAACATCCTAGTCGAAGTGATGTACAATCTTATAACAGATGAATTGATTTCACATTTTTTTATGTAAAACGAATATTAAAGAATTTTAATCCGCACCATCATAGCCCCACGATTCGTTTCCGAACGTCATATTGCGTTGTCACGGATAAATTTCTTCCAAACCTAAGCACTTTTCTCTGCAATAAGTATACAATAAGTATTAAAACAAGTAGAATCACCCCAAACCAACTTACTTACATGCAGTAATGAATATGATGTACTCAATAATAACGCCAATTGCAAACATACCATGTAAGTTAGGAGGGTAGCATACATTTCTAAGATCACAAAAACAGCAGCAAAAGCTAGTCGCGGTAGGGACAAGCAATTAGTCCACAATATGAAAAACAAGATGAAGCAAAAAGAAACTGACCTCAAACCTACGTACATGCATAAAAGCAATTGAACATTCAATTTAATTGACTGACTCGTGGAAGTGGCTAAAAAGTATCGACTCTCAAACAAAACTTTGTGTTGGATCGTACCATATAAAGATAATTTTTCGCTGTTCATGACAGTAGTTCAAGTGAAACTATGATTGGTTGAAGAGCGCCAATATTATTTGCACCGAAAAATAAAGAGACCTACCCAGCAGATGTTGGAAAAGTTGGGTACAGTACGGACGGCACCTACATGGAGAATAAGTCTCACCTTTCTCTTTCAGATTGTAGAAAGGCAGAATTTGAAATTGGTATCGAATACACCACTTAAATCTGCCCATGGTGCAACTAGTTAGCCCGGGGAATCAGTCCTTGAAATCGGAGAACGGTAATTTATAAATAATTACCTCTAATAATCGAGCCGTGTTTAGCAGCCTTCGACAGTAGTTCACACTGACGCACCAAGGAATCCTGAGCATACTGTAATGCCGGAGCTGTTGCGATAGCCTAGTGTACTAAAATATAGACAATATTGACGCTGGTCTAGCTTCTTATACATCAAACCTGCTACAACTTCGTAAGCTATCATTAACCGAGAGCTGAAAATAGAGATTAAAAGGGGACTAGTCCACCTTTTCTATCTTGTTTTGGGCGTAAGTTATGCGCCTTATACTTTCTATTTACACTCCCAAGCCAAGTTTCACAAATCCTCACACGTTCGTGAATGGAAAAATAAAATAAAAACAACGCTTTTACTTTACTTTTGCAATTCACGTGGAATGGAAATATAAACCAATAATAAAAACAAATTATTTCCTAATCTTCAACTGTATTTAAACTAACCTTACTCAGAACGTTTGTCAACAGGAGCCTTCGGCAAACTTTCCGCCTATTGTGCTTGTCGTGTCGTCACGGCCGCCTGCATGTCTGTAATCGACTCAAAATACGTTCCTCTGACCACCGATTTCGTTTTAAGGAACAAAAACAGTCACAGCGTGACATATCGGGCGAATAAGATGGCTGTTGCAACACGGCGATCCCTTTAGAGGTCAAATACTGGGACACGCTAGTAGTATAAATATGGGAGTTCTAAATCCATTTCATACGAATTTCTTGCGGTTAGAATTTGTAGATAAGGGAAGTATGGGGTGAAGCGGAGGTTGCTTTGGGTTGGTATAGTTTGTCGTTGGAGTGATAAGGAATGGAGTGTATTCATGGTTGTGCTGTATGAATAGGTGATGAGGGCGAGCGTGACGTCACGTCTGGGGATCTCCCATGCTGGATGGCGGTGTGGTTGAAGTGCTAAGGAATAGAGTGTGTTCATTATTGTGTTGTATGAATTGGTTGGTGATAAGGGCGGCGCGTGAGTGTGACATCACGTCTGGGGATATGGACGGCATAGAGCAATTAGCGGTTTTGATCAGATGTGCGTGAGATTGTCGTATGAGGGATTTTTATTTTTTCGGGTTGGTGAGGGTCAGTGCTTTGGTTAATTTTCATTACGGATAAGTTCTTTGAGAGATTGAAATGAGGAGTCCACCGCGATTTTCACGAGCGTTTATACAGAAAGAATTTTGCGTATATTTTGGGTAGCTGCTTTAGCTCTTTAATTTAATATTCTGTTTTTATCATGTCAAATTGGGAACAGAAGCAAGAAAGTGGAATAAGTGGGCATCGAGTGAATGTATGGCGAATAATTCGTGTGTCGGGCTAGGAATGCTTTGTATATGGCATATCGAATTTTTTTTTAATAAATTAGGATACAATTTGCGTTGAACTGTGAATGTGGTGAAACAGGTGCCGGTGAGGTTAAGTGCGCTTTAAGTCTAGTGTGTCTAAATACCAAGAAGTAAAGAATTACTGTGTGCCTTTTCGGAGGGTATAAGTATTCTCATTTGAGGAAAAACCATCTACGTGTATTGTGACTTAAAAGGCTGTGTAGTGAATTGGAAGTTTGGTGCGTTAGTGACCCATGGTGTGTGAATAGTGGATCAAACTTGACCACGTGTCAGATCATGAGTACTGTTATAGATGCTCCGTTTTCCGCATCTATAGGCTCGTAGAATGTTGAGACTACGGTACGTACGATTAAAGATTACAGGTAGATTGGCCCAGCGTGGAAAAGAAAAATTAATCGTGAGCAATTACGCATTGCTTGGCTAAAGGCTAGATTTTCATCCAGCTCTATTGAGGAATACCTGGTGGTGTTTTTTAATATTTGTTAAAAATTTTTAAAATAATTAATTAAATAGGTGGAAATGATTAATTAAAATAATACCGTCGGTCTTTCCATTTTGTTTTTCCCGGACCGAGTATAGGATAAATTGATAAATCGTACTATTACTAACAAAGTTAACCAAATTTCAACTTCTGACGTATTTGTTGTAATAAGTCATAAAGGCCTACACCCATGATTTTTTTCAGAATTTCCAGATGGAAGGTGTCCAATCCTGAGGGGGGTACGCAAACATTTCCCACATTGCCCCTCCTTCTGCCCCCTCGGTTATAATACTGAAATTTTATTACCTGTATTGAAAAGATTTCATCGAGATCTTTCCAAAGATACCCTTTTTGACTGTCAATGTCGAAAAAAAAATTTTGAAGGGTCACCTCCCTATATGGGAAATGGAGATTTCAAGAAATTACCACTTCTGACCTTTCCACAAAGTTTTATAGCTTTAGCTTCAATAGTTTCGGAGAAAACTGGGACCTAGAGATGGACGGACAGACGGACACAGATTGTGATTTCAATAGGATTTGGTATGATAGAACAATACTAAAAAAATGCAATTAATCGTTTCTGGTATGACGATTTTTCAATTCGTGCTTAAAGAATCGCGTTTTGAAGTTGAGCTTGTTTATACAAGGTTTGTCCCATGGAAAACGGAACTTTTTCAAAATAAAGACAAAAACTCAATATCCCGGCAAATCTTATATATTTTATTCAAAATAGTCTTCTTCCGCATCAATACAACATTTTGCATGATCAATTAACATATTGAATGAGTTTTTGATATCATTTTTACCCATCGGCTTTGGTATGTCGGTCGTCGCTCTTTGGATGGCATAACGTTTTTCTTTCATAGGCAAGTGCAATTTGGAGAACAAGTAGAAGTCGCAGGGAGCCAAACCCGGTGAGTAAGGTGAAAGGTTGATGGTTAAAATGAAATTTTTGATAAAAAAATCCGTGATCAAGTTCGATCAGTGAGACGGGGCATTATCATGCAACAAACGCCAGCTCCCTCTTTCACGGTATTGTGGCTGCACACGACAAATATGCCTAAGCAAACGCTTCATAAGACCAAGATGAAACACAGCAGTAATTGTTTGACCAGGTGGAATGAATTCACGATGAATAATACCCTCCAAATCGTAGAAGCAAATCAACATTGTCTTCAATTTTGACTTTTTTTCGGATTGGGCTCGGTTGGGTGCTTCCATTCAGCACTTTGCCGCTTGGTTTCGGGATCATATTGAAAAAACCATGTCTCGTAATCAGTCGCAATCGAACGTTTGAAGTTTGGATCCTTGTTTGACTCTTTAATGAAATCCTTACAATGTTGAACTTCATATTTGCTCTTTGTTTGAAGTTCATTTTTCGACCGATTCCACTAACACACTGTCACTTTGATATTTTGGTTTCCATTGAATCAAATGTCATACAATTTTGAAAGGACATCAGTTAAGAATGGACCTTTCCATTGCTAACATCCAACCAATAGGTGGCGCCAAATAAATCGATGTTTTGAAAAAAGTTCCGTTTTCCATGGGACATACTGTGCATACTCGCAAGTTACGGATAGTCCCCATCCTTAACTCATATGGCATCCATGAGATAAGGTTTGGAGGTGGCACCAATATAAATCGATGTTTTGAAAAAGTTCCGTTTTCCATGGGACATACTGTGCATACTCGCAAGTTACGGATAATCCCCATCCTTAACTCATGTGGTATCCATGAGATAAGGTTTGGAAAAAGATGCAATGAAACAAATCCATAAAACATATTTTCCTAATTTTTGTTGTGATGTCTATGTGTTTCCCAAAAGGCGTGAAAATTTCAGAGTATACGAAATTGTGCGAACATAAATCCATGAAAAATATTTTTCTTAATCTTCCTTGTGATGCTTACGTGTTTCCCAAAAGGTGTGAGGATCTTCTTCTTCTCTTCTTTGTAGCACTGCAGCCCCTTTCGGGCCTTCGCTAAGAGATAGTTAGATTATCTCATTTTCATGACCATGTTGATTTGGTTGGTTTGGTCAGTACCATGCTCCCATGTGCCCGCTCAGCTATGATTTGATCTGATTAAATCAGTATATATCACCAGTGAGTGAGCACTCATAATCTCTCCGAAAAATCCCCTGAACCAAATCACGTTACTCTCAACGAGATTTGAACTTGGGACCTTCAGCTTATACGTTCATGCTCTAACCACTAGACTCCATAGACTAAAATCTTAGCGTATACGAACATTTGTGAGATTAAAATCGTACTGAGCAATAATAAAATTTGTGAAAAGAAATAGATGAAGATATTTCCTATATTTGTTATCCATATGTTTTTAAAAAGAATGTGATTTAAGATATATCTAAGATCTCAGTTTCAGTTCGTCCCGAACAATTAAAAACTTGTCGGATTAGTATTTTTTAAGTTTAGAAAAATAAATAAAGTTATACTGAATGTTGTTTTATTGTAAAATAAGACAATTGGCGAAGTCGCTTTCACGAACACCATTCCTATACAATATATGTTGGACGTAATCACTACTGCAGTGAGCAAACAAACTAAAACAAAATCCAAATACTGTGAAAAGCGCTAGTATCTTAAAGATCTTTTAGAACCGCAAACGTTTTACCAGAATCAAAAATAATAAGTGTAACTCAAGACTCATAAATTTAGTGGATTCTGGCAAGAGAACTAAAAGCTTGTCTTTAAATCAACAACCAGACAAGGAACTAGTCCCGTCACCGTATTAAAAGAACTCAAGAATACTGGATATTAACAACCGGACAAGGATCTACTCCCAGCACCGTATTCGAGGAATCAAGGAATATTCTACAAGTAAGTCGCATTAGAAATAATATAAGTCAAATGGCATCTCCACAACAAGGAAGAAATGAGTTTGCTACCACTCAGGATGAAATCACCAGAAATGTAGCTCATGAAGCTCCAAATTTATCTGGAAATCATGGGCAGATAATATAAAGATGCATATAGAATGAATTTCGAAGGGCTTAAAAATAAACCAAAATAGAATTCGTCCACTTAGCCTTAGTTTTAGTGAGATTTCAGGCAATATACAGAGATTAGAAGAATTTTCAGGTTCAAATTTGACATATCCGTGCAAGCATTTCGCTCAGCAACAGATAAATTTCTACAACTCTGTTCTGAAGATCAGAGAGAATTTTTAAAGCCAATGATATTCGGAGAAATTTGAGGAAACCTCGACAAATTGTAAATCTGTTTCCAGGTTCCCATTGAAAAACTATCATATTCAAATGATTCCAAAAATATGCAATAAATGAGTCATTTAATTGCCTTACTGCCTAGATGCAGAGAATACAATTTAGTCATAATAAAGGGTGATTCATAACAAGTGTATGCCTTTTTTTGAAAAAAAACATAGTTTTTGTAAAGATTGAGCTGTAATGTTTATTTATTGTGAAAATTTGGTCCCCTGCAATTAAATATAAAACATTACTTTGTGCATATGTGCACCTCGTGCTGGTTTACAGACTAAAACGATGATTGTAGTTTTCGATGACATTTTCGCACATTTCCGGCGTTATTAGGCATATATTGGCTCGAATATTGTTTTTTAATGCTTTAGTAGTCTAGGGAGCATCAATGTAAACACGATCCTTCAGAAATTCCCAAAGGAAGAAGTCACAAGGAGTCAAATCACACGATCTCGCTGGCCAATTTATGGGTACATTTCGTGAAATTATTCGATTTCGAAACTTGGTATTCGATAAGTCAATAGTCTGTAAAGAAGCACGAGGTGCACTAATGCCCAAAGTAATGTTTTATATTTAATTATAAGGGACCAAGTTTTTATAATGTATAAACATTATAGCTCAATCTTCACAAAAACTATGTTTTTCTCGACAAAAATGTGTACACTTGTTATGAATCACCCTATATAACTATATTTTATAATCAAATGAGTCATGTATTAAGCAAATTAAATAAGAGATTCAAGCAAGAACTTACACCAATTGCATATTTCAACATATTTAACAATGAACCACTTGCTATTTCATGCATATAA
>OZ017738.1:274396995-274656995 GCA_963969285.1 Odontomyia ornata | reverse complement strand
AATAGCAAGTGGTTCATTGTTAAATATGTTGAAATATGCAATTGGTGTAAGTTCTTGCTTGAATCTCTTATTTAATTTGCTTAATACATGACTCATTTGATTATAAAATATAGTTATATAGGGTGATTCATAACAAGTGTACACATTTTTGTCGAGAAAAACATAGTTTTTGTGAAGATTGAGCTATAATGTTTATACATTATAAAAACTTGGTCCCTTATAATTAAATATAAAACATTACTTTGGGCATTAGTGCACCTCGTGCTTCTTTACAGACTATTGACTTATCGAATACCAAGTTTCGAAATCGAATAATTTCACGAAATGTACCCATAAATTGGCCAGCGAGATCGTGTGATTTGACTCCTTGTGACTTCTTCCTTTGGGAATTTCTGAAGGATCGTGTTTACATTGATGCTCCCTAGACTACTAAAGCATTAAAAAACAATATTCGAGCCAATATATGCCTAATAACGCCGGAAATGTGCGAAAATGTCATCGAAAACTACAATCATCGTTTTAGTCTGTAAACCAGCACGAGGTGCACATATGCACAAAGTAATGTTTTATATTTAATTGCAGGGGACCAAATTTTCACAATAAATAAACATTACAGCTCAATCTTTACAAAAACTATGTTTTTTTTTCAAAAAAAGGCATACACTTGTTATGAATCACCCTTTATTATGACTAAATTGTATTCTCTGCATCTATGCAGTAAGGCAATTAAATGACTCATTTATTGCATATTTTTGGAATCATTTGAATTTGATAGTTTTTCAATGGGAACCTGGAAACAGATTTACAATTTGTCGAGGTTTCCTCAAATTTCTCCGAATATCATTGGCTTTAAAAATTCTCTCTGATCTTCAGAACAGAGTTGTAGAAATTTATCTGTTGCTGAGCGAAATGCTTGCACGGATATGTCAAATTTGAACCTGAAAATTCTTCTAATCTCTGTATATTGCCTGAAATCTCACTAAAACTAAGGCTAAGTGGACGAATTCTATTTTGGTTTATTTTTAAGCCCTTCGAAATTCATTCTATATGCATCTTTATATTATCTGCCCATGATTTCCAGATAAATTTGGAGCTTCATGAGCTACATTTCTGGTGATTTCATCCTGAGTGGTAGCAAACTCATTTCTTCCTTGTTGTGGAGATACCATTTGACTTATATTATTTCTAATGCGACTTACTTGTAGAATATTCCTTGATTCCTCGAATACGGTGCTGGGAGTAGATCCTTGTCCGGTTGTTAATATCCAGTATTCTTGAGTTCTTTTAATACGGTGACGGGACTAGTTCCTTGTCTGGTTGTTGATTTAAAGACAAGCTTTTAGTTCTCTTGCCAGAATCCACTAAATTTATGAGTCTTGAGTTACACTTATTATTTTGATTCTGGTAAAACGTTTGCGGTTCTAAAAGATCTTTAAGATACTAGCGCTTTTCACAGTATTTGGATTTTGTTTTAGTTTGTTTGCTCACTGCAGTAGTGATTACGTCCAACATATATTGTATAGGAATGGTGTTCGTGAAAGCGACTTCGCCAATTGTCTTATTTTACAATAAAACAACATTCAGTATAACTTTATTTATTTTTCTAAACTTAAAAAATACTAATCCGACAAGTTTTTAATTGTTCGGGACGAACTGAAACTGAGATCTTAGATATATCTTAAATCACATTCTTTTTAAAAACATATGGATAACAAATATAGGAAATATCTTCATCTATTTCTTTTCACAAATTTTATTATTGCTCAGTACGATTTTAATCTCACAAATGTTCGTATACGCTAAGATTTTAGTCTATGGAGTCTAGTGGTTAGAGCATGAACGTATAAGCTGAAGGTCCCAAGTTCAAATCTCGTTGAGAGTAACGTGATTTGGTTCAGGGGATTTTTCGGAGAGATTATGAGTGCTCACTCACTGGTGATATATACTGATTTAATCAGATCAAATCATAGCTGAGCGGGCACATGGGAGCATGGTACTGACCAAACCAACCAAATCAACATGGTCATGAAAATGAGATAATCTAACTATCTCTTAGCGAAGGCCCGAAAGGGGCTGCAGTGCTACAAAGAAGAGAAGAAGAAGATCCTCACACCTTTTGGGAAACACGTAAGCATCACAAGGAAGATTAAGAAAAATATTTTTCATGGATTTATGTTCGCACAATTTCGTATACTCTGAAATTTTCACGCCTTTTGGGAAACACATAGACATCACAACAAAAATTAGGAAAATATGTTTTATGGATTTGTTTCATTGCATCTTTTTCCAAACCTTATCTCATGGATACCACATGAGTTAAGGATGGGGATTATCCGTAACTTGCGAGTATGCACAGTATGTCCCATGGAAAACGGAACTTTTTCAAAACATCGATTTATATTGGTGCCACCTCCAAACCTTATCTCATGGATGCCATATGAGTTAAGGATGGGGACTATCCGTAACTTGCGAGTATGCACAGTATGTCCCATGGAAAACGGAACTTTTTTCAAAACATCGATTTATATTGGCGCCACCTATTGGTGGATGTTAGCAATGGAAAGGTCCATTCTTAACTGATGTCCTTTCAAAATTGTATGACATTTGATTCAATGGAAACCAAAATATCAAAGTGACAGTGTGTTAGTGGAATCGGTCGAAAAATGAACTTCAAACAAAGAGCAAATATGAAGTTCAACATTGTAAGGATTTCATTAAAGAGTCAAACAAGGATCCAAACTTCAAACGTTCGATTGCGACTGATTACGAGACATGGTTTTTTCAATATGATCCCGAAACCAAGCGGCAAAGTGCTGAATGGAAGCACCCAACCGAGCCCAATCCGAAAAAAAGTCAAAAGTGAAGACAATGTTGATTTGCTTCTACGATTCGGAGGGTATTATTCATCGTGAATTCATTCCACCTGGTCAAACAATTACTGCTGTGTTTCATCTTGGTCTTATGAAGCATTTGCTTAGGCATATTTGTCGTGTGCAGCCACAATGCCGTGAAAAAGGGAGCTGGCATTTGTTGCATGATAATGCCCCGTCTCACTGATCGAACTTGATCACGGATTTTTTTTATCAAAAATTTCATTTTAACCATCAACCTTTCACCTTACTCACCGGGTTTGGCTCCCTGCGACTTCTACTTGTTCTCCAAATTGCACTTGCCTATGAAAGAAAAACGTTATGCCATCCAAAGAGCGACGATCGACATACCAAAGCCGATGGGTAAAAATGATATCAAAAACTCATTCGATATGTTAATTGATCATGCAAAATGTTGTATTGATGCGGAAGAAGACTATTTTGAATAAAATATATAAGATTTGCCGGGATATTGAGTTTTTGTCTTTATTTTGAAAAAGTTCCGTTTTCCATGGGACAAACCTTGTATAAACAAGCTCAACTTCAAAACGCGATTCTTTAAGCACGAATTGAAAAATCGTCATACCAGAAACGATTAATTGCATTTTTTTAGTATTGTTCTATCATACCAAATCCTATTGAAATCACAATCTGTGTCCGTCTGTCCGTCCATCTCTAGGTCCCAGTTTTCTCCGAAACTATTGAAGCTAAAGCTATAAAACTTTGTGGAAAGGTCAGAAGTGGTAATTTCTTGAAATCTCCATTTCCCATATAGGGAGGTGACCCTTCAAAATTTTTTTTTTCGACATTGACAGTCAAAAAGGATATCATTGGAAAGATCTCGATGAAATCTTTTCAATACAGGTAATAAAATTTCAGTATTATAACCGAGGAGGCAGAAGGAGGGGCAATGTGGGAAATGTTTGCGTACCCCCCTCAGGATTGGACACCTTCCATCTGGAAATTCTGAAAAAAATCATGGGTGTAGGCCTTTATGACTTATTACAACAAATACGTCAGAAGTTGAAATTTGGTTAACTTTGTTAGTAATAGTACGATTTATCAATTTATCCTATACTCGGTCCGGGAAAAACAAAATGGAAAGACCGACGGTATTATTTTAATTAATCATTTCCACCTATTTAATTAATTATTTTAAAAATTTTTAACAAATATTAAAAAACACCACCAGGTATTCCTCAATAGAGCTGGATGAAAATCTAGCCTTTAGCCAAGCAATGCGTAATTGCTCACGATTAATTTTTCTTTTCCACGCTGGGCCAATCTACCTGTAATCTTTAATCGTACGTACCGTAGTCTCAACATTCTCTTCAAAATATGTATATAAACTACTCTACGATCTATATTTAGTCAATATTTCGCTGACCCTCCCTTAGCCGCAATAAGTGCCTTCATTCGTCGGGGCATGCTTTCTATGCATGACTGGTAGTATAGAGTTATTCATTTAACGCTTGGGAAAGTAAAGCTAAAGAAAACGCATAAAATATTCAGATAGAAACAAAATTTTTTATTCAATATAAAGATTTAACCTTGCCATTATACGTCAAATGCAACACCATTCAAATGTCCTCCACGGGGCCTCTTATAGGCCTCAATCCTTCTAAGGTAATTTTCAATTACTTTTCGGCACATTTCCGGCAATATCTCGGCCATAAATTCACGAATATTGGTTTTCAATTGCTCAAGATTTTGAGGATTGTTTGCGTAAACAAGATCTTTCACATAGCTCCATAAAAAGAAATCCAAAGGTGTTAGGTCGCAGGATCTTGCGGGCCAATTGACATCACTCAATCTCGAAATTATGCGTCCTGAAAATTTCTCTTGCAAGAGTGCTCGATTAGCCTATGTTGTGTGGCTTGTGGCTCCGTTCTGTTGGAACCACATGTTTTCCAGATCATAATCTTCAATTTCTCTCCAAAAATAATCGGTCAACATCCGTCTATAGCGGTCAGAATTGACTGTAATGGCTCTTCCTTGATCGTTTTCAAAAAAAATACGGGTCAATAACACCATAAGACCATAATGCACACCAAACAGTCACTTTTTCCGGATGCAAAGGCCTTTCTGCAATCACTTGAGGATTTTGAGAGCCCCATATGAGGCAATTCTGTTTATTTACATAACCACTGAGCGAAAAATGAGCCTCATCACTAAAAAAAATTTTGTTCAAAAACTCGTTACCAATGGCTTGTTGTTCAATCACCCGATTTGCATACATTCTGCGTTGTGTATGTTATTGAGGATTAAATTCTTGAGTGAGTTGAATTTCGTACGGATGGAGATGCAAATCCAAATGCAAAATCTGCCACAATGAGCCGTAAGACAAGCCCAAATGTTCAGCACGTCGAGTAATCGACAAATTCGGGTCTTCCTCCACACTTTGAGCAACGACAGTGATATTTTCAGCCGAACGAATGTTGCGATGATGCACAGGCCTTGCAATATCAATAACCGATCCAGTTTCTTCAAATTTTCTCACTGTGTACGAAATTGTTTGCTGTGTGGGTTGATTGTGTCGACCGTAATTGGCTCGTAAAGCCCTAAATGTTGAAACAGCAGAATGAGCATTTTTACAATAAAATTTAATAATTTTAATGCGTTTTTCAACTGTTAAACGATCCATATTTGTAAATGGCAAACCTTCAGCTAAAAAACCAGGCTTTGGATGAGATTTAGTTTTGGCAATTGTCAAATCGCAGGGTTATACTTTCCCAACCACAAAATGGATAACCCTGTATCTTGCAGGTGGGGATTGTGCTTCCACTCGAAAATCATTTTTTCATTGAGCTCTGCTTTCGTTGTTATAACAGATTTTCGTATTTCCCTTTTCATGTCTAGAGAGTTTCCAGACCACCCTAGAACTTGAATTTTCTTGTTTTGCAGAAAGCGTGCGATTTTCTTAGCTTTATGGTAAGGTTCACCGTCGTGCATTAAAAATTGGTTTTTCATCTCCAGGGAACCAGTCTGTATCAGCTCGGTTTGTAGGACTTTTTGCATTGTTCTTGCTACATTGTTCTTTCAACAGTAAAGAGGCCGTCAGTTCCTTTTCCTGATATCACATACCAGGCCATATTTCTCGTCTGACGGCCGCTGTACACATTCTGATTTGTTTATTAAAATTTGGAATACAGATTTGTTGGAGAAACAAACCTGTTGTGATATATGTTGGTATAAATTTTCAACGTTATGTACTAATATCATTGATTTGCAATAGTGCAAAACATTTTTTACCATTTTCCAACCTTCGATGGTGAAGTTTTTGTATTTACGCGCCCAGTCAAGGCGTTTCTTCATTATGGTTGGAGTCAACTTTGGCTTTCTCGAGCCGCCCCAGCACAGTTCACTGAGATACAAGTATCTCGTCATCCTTTATTTTTCGTGTGAGTAACCGTACCGGTAATTTTATGTTTCGGATACAGATATCTCGTATTTTCCTATCTCCGCGTATGGACGTAATACTTTGATGTCCGCACTGACCCTTCATTTTTCTTTTGATATTCTTTACGGAACTTCTCGAGACACCTGTCACTTTTGCAATATAGTATTGCGATAGATCAGTAGTCTTTAAAAGACCACGTACTTCACCAACCAATTTTAGTACCAAACCCTAAAAACGAACACGCCGCACACTTAAATATTCACACTGGTTCTATGAAGTTAGAAAATCCAATTATTTTTGCTTGGGTCTAATAATATATATATATATATATATATATATATATATATATATATATATATATATATATATATACATATACATACATATATATATATATATATATATATATATATATATATATAAATTATATATATACGAGTATATATGTATGTATGTATATATATTGGATAGTCTAAAAAGTATTGAGCCTTTTTGTCACTAGATGGTTTTCGTTATCATACGTCGGGCAATACTAATCAGATTGAGTCAAACTGACATACGTCTGAAAGGTGGCATTTCAGTCTAAAATTTTCATACGGACAGTTTTGTGTTTCGTCATTCGTGTCAAAAGTCGAGCCATTTTTGAGGCAAATCATTACTGGCGATGAAAGATTGGTAAAACACGAGAATGTCGTTCGAAAAAGATCATTGTCAAAGCAGGTGAATCATCATAAATGACTTCAAAGCCAGGATTGACACCAAATAAGGGAATTGTTTATCATGAGGTGCTAGAACCTAACCAAACACTCAATTCGGCTCTGTACTGTCAGTAATAAACCAGATTGCAACAAGCAGTTCTAAAAAACCGGCCAGAATTGATCAAAAGGAAGGGCGTTTGTTCCATCATGACAATACCAGACCACACACATCTTTGATGATCCAACAAAAATTGACAGAGCTTGGCTGGGAAGTTTTGATGCATCCACCGTATAGTCCAGACCTTGCACCATCAGACTACCATTGTTTTCACTTCAAAAAAGGACTGTGAAAACCACTTGGCCAAGTTTTTCACAGATAAGCCACAGAAGTTCTACACAGATGGAATAATGGCTCTACCGTTATAATTGTTTTCTTTTATTGTTTTCTGAATAAAACACCGTAGACGTAAAAAGTACCTAATTATGCAGCAATATCCACCTTCAAAATAAAAAATAACGCATTTTGTCCGTGGGTCTTATAATATGGCAAGGTACTGTGCATATATATGTATATATATATATATATATATATATATATATATATATATATATATATATATATATATATATATATATATATATATTGTATTTATATATTAATATATAAACAAAAAATTTATGTATATATATATATATATATATATATATATATATATATATATATATATACGAGTATATATATATATATATATATATATATGTATATGTCTGGTTGTGTGTATGAGCATACATAGTTTATAACGAATTTCGCCAAATTTTCAGAAATGTATGTTTCGACTAGCTTTGTTAATCAAATTAGTTAAACAAAATGCAAAGTATAGGATGTTTTTGATGTAAACCCGGGATTACTATACTGACCAAAGTATAGCTCCGGTTTGGACCAAAACTGCCACAAAAATTCATTCAAGTGAGCTATTCGAAATGAAATGGCGAGCGTTCGAAGGTCAAAATAAGTTGATAAAAAAAGCGCTTCAGGGTCAGGTCAGAATATCAATACGGTGGATAGGCAAAGTTCCAAATTCGAAAATTTCGCAAAGCTAGAATTCATATTGGATTTTCATTAAACCTAAAATCAAGGTAAACGTTGATGAGATCATCAACTCGATTCCTATAAACGCAGCAGATTTTAGCCGTAGTAGTTTTTGCATTGCAGTAAAAAATTATATTTTAATATAAACGGTACAATGTATTCAAGAAACTGAGTTTTGAAAGGTTTGCAATGAAAAAATTTGCCACTAACAAGGGTGTAATGAAAAAATTTTTAGAAAAAAAGATACCCGACTTCAAAATGCCCTAAAAAGGATGAAATGAATTTTATGGAAGCGGTGCCAAATCGATTTCTCCATTTGAACATAAATACTCCCAACGTCAGCACCATCACAAAAAATCCCCGTTGGCAGCACCAGCCGGAAAGGTAAATTTCTCGTACGTAGCGTAAGGGTTCGAAAAAGGATTTGGTTTGCCTACTACTGGACTTCTTACTGCAAATTTTGTAGAACCACATGGGTATTTATTAACATAAAAAGAATCTGTCGCCGTTTGTATTTGAAGACCCTTCATAGAGGCGCAAATATATTGCTAATTAAATTGAGTTGCACACGTTTGGATCACATATTGAAAATCAGCGGGAAATAAATTGTTATAAACATATAAATACTGGTTTTGCCCTTCTCACATTTGCGGTTAACACATTTCACAGTGGTTACCACACAAAGGTGATAACTTTTTTGGCTTAAATAGCTCAAATAGTTAATTTCAAAAGATTTCCATCCGTCATTTGAATTTTTATTGAAAACGGCTGCTAAAAATATTAAGTTGTAAATTTTCGGATTTTTATTAGTCATCCGATTTGCATAATTAAATTAAATTAGCTTGCCTTAATAACTTATAATTTCAAGTTTTATCGGAATCTGTTAAAAAACTTGGCTGCTAGAGGGCTACAGAAATCATCCCTCTGTATGGGGACACCCCCTTAACACTTTAAAATATTTTCTTACATTGCAAATTTCAAGAGGCACCACTTTTGATCTACGTCGAAAATTTCCTCATTCTAGCTCATGTGGTTTGCGAGAAAACTTGTAGTGACGCACGAACAAACGGAAGGACAGACAGACAAGTCGCGATTTTACAATTTTTTAGGGGATTAGTAAAAACATTTTACAATATTTAAAAAATAGTCTGATTTATAAATACTTTCAAGTTGTCATTTAAAACGTTTCCATGAAAAAATTCGTTATGTGAGTTGCTACTAAAAAAGCGAATTGCGCTTGCCTTCTGACCTTTGGGGGCCGCCATTTTGAATGCATACATTTGATTTTGGATTATTTCAAATCTTTGTGTGCTAGGACCTCATCAATCAATGCGCAAAATCTCGTTCAAATCGGAGTTTCACTCTAGACAGGGCAAAATAATTCAATTTTTAGTGAAAATGTCAGCTAAAAATATTAGGTTTTAAACTTTCGACTTATTTATTTCTCATACAATTTTGATAATTTTCTGTAAAATACAAGAACATAGAACAAAGATCCATAATCTCAAGTTCCATCAAAATCCGCTGGAAAATGTGACCGCTGGAGGGCCACAAAAACCTGAAAAAAAACGCATATTTAAACCACCGCCATTTTGAAATTTGTTCATGCATAATCATTAAAATATCAAATGTTGTAGATCTTAGTAATGTCTATCATTGAGCCAAGTTTCATATACGTCGGATCAAAACTGCTGCTTTTAGAAGCCTTTGAAGTTTTGAGCTTCAACTGGCCGCCATTTTGTTTTTTGCAACCTCACCTCCAGTTTTTTTATGTAATTCTTTAGATACTTACAATTCCTATCTAACTGCTGAATTTCATGAACATCTGTTGGAAGCTTTGAACACCATTACAAAAACCAAATTTTGCACGTTTTTCGACCTTTGATCGGCCGCCGTTTTGTTTCTGCCATACCGACTTTAGATTTTTTGTTGTGAGATTCATCACATACATCAGTGAACCTTTGTACCAAATTTCATCCAAATCGGAGCTATACTTTGGACAAACCAGAAATCACGATTTTTCGTCTAAAATGACTGCCATTTTGTTTTTGCCCGTGCGATATAGCTGGTTCACGAACTTAACCGAGATATTCACCCATTACACCTTTCTTGAAAATTTGTTGAAAATTGGAGCAAAATTACAACCTCTAGCGTAGTCACAAATTTCGTTATATCCCATATATATATATATATATATATATATATATATATATATATATATATATATATATATATATATATATATATATATATATCTATATCTATATCTATATATATATATATATATATATATATATATATATATATATATATATATATATATATATATATATATATATATATATATATATATATATATATATATATGTTATCCATTTTGTGGTTGGGAAAGCATAACCCTGCCATTTGACAATTTCCAAAACTAAATGTCATCCAAAGCCTGGTTTTTTTAGCTGAAGGTTTGCCATTTAGAAATATGGATCGTTTAACAGTCGAAGAACGCATTAAAATTATTAAATTTTATTGTAAAATTTAGGGCTTTACGAGCCGATTACGGTCGACACAATCGACCTACACAGCAAACAATTTCGAACACAGTGAGAAAATTTGAAGAGACTGGATCGGTTATTGATATTGCAAGGCCTGTGCATCATGGCAACATTCGTTCTGCTGAAAATATCGCTGTCGTTGCTCAAAGTGTGGAGGAAGACCCGAATATGTCGATTCCTCGACGTGCTCAACATTTGGGCTTGTCTTACGACTCATTGTAGCGGATTTTGCATTTAGATTTGCATCTCCATCCGTACAAAATCCAACTCACTCAAGAACTTAAGCCTCAAGACCATACACAACGCAGAATGTATTCGAATTGGGTGATCGAGCAACAAGCCATTGGTGACGATTTTTCGAACTAAATTTTCTTTAGTGATGAGGCTCATTTTTCGCTCAGTGGTTACGTAAATAAACAGAATTGCCGCATATGGGGCTCTCAAAATCCTCAGGTGATCGCAGAAAGGCCTTGGCATCCGAAAAAAAAGACCGTTTAGTGTTATTGGCCCGTATTTTTTGAAAACGATCAAGGAAGAGCCATTACAGTCAATTCTTACCGCTATGGACGGATGTTGACCGATTATTTTTTGAGAAAACTTGAAGGTTATGATCTGGAAAACATGTGGTTCCAACAGAACGGAGCCACAAGCCACACAACACAGGCTAATCGAGCACTTTTACAAGAGAAATTTCCAGGACGCGTAACTTCGAGATTGAGTGATGTCAATTAGCCCGCAAGATCCTGCAACAATCACACCTTTGGATTTCTTTTTATGGAGCTATGCAAAAGATTGTGCTTAAACGAACAATCCTCAAAATCTTGAGCAATTGAAAACCAATATTCGTGAATTTATGGCCGAGATATTGCCGGAAATTTGCCGAAAGTTTATTGAAAATTACCTTAGAAGGATTGAGACCTGTAAAAGGTCCCGTGGAGGACATGTGAATGGTGTTGTATTTGGCGTATAATGGCAAGGCTCAATCTTTATATTGGATAAAAAATATATATATTGTCGCGTGTTATTGGTTCGCGGCCTATAATTTTAACGTTCCGGGAAAGTGAAAACGCAATGTCTTTTAATTTAAGTTAAAAGAGTTTATTTAATTAAATAAAATGCACAATAATCAGTTAACACTTTCACTAATTTTAATTGTCACTATTAAAAAAAAAATCTAACACTTGTCCATAAATTTATTATCACAATTGTCTTCTAAATTACTTCACTATTACGAAACACACTTTTCTATTCGCTTTCCACACACTATCGCAGTTATTATCACGGTCGAATGAATGATCGTCCCCCCATTCATTCAGCTCGCCTTTATATAGGGTCTCTACTTATTCACCCATTTCTCGTTTATTGGCGAATGTTCTACCGAGAGGTACCTGGTAGATTCGAGCAAATTAATGAATGGAGTGACGTCACTTGCAGATGTTGATCATGCTTGTTGGGTTCTCGTGGTTTCGAGTGAATTCGTGTTCTTCATTGTTGTGAAAATAATTGCGACAGTAGCTCGCAGAATTATTTGTACATGTAACACTGCCCCCACCTCAGTTCTTTTCGCCCCGAAAAGATGTGTCGCCAGTTGTAGTCAATTCTCCCTGGATGTAATACGGAGCAAGACGGTCTAGATGCACGATTTTCATTTTGGCTCTCGGTTTACGCTGTTCCTGTATGCGATATACGACGTCGTTGATTCGCTTTGTGACTCGGTATGGTCCCTTCCAATTATGTTGCAACTTTGGAGACCTACCCTTTCGCCCTTGCGGGTTATATAGCCACACCAAGTCATCTTGCTGGAAGCCAGTAGAATTAGCCTTTAGATCATACCTGGTCTTCATGCGGTCAGTAGCCGATTCGAGGTGTTTTCGCACTGTCCGATGTATCTGGTTCAACCGTTGTCTTAGATCACTTGCGTACTCCGTGATCGTTTGGGGTTTCTCGGGGGGTGTTCCAAACTTTATATCAGCTGGGAGACGAATAGTCTTCCCAAAAATGACTTTGGCTGGGGCTTGGCCCGTCGATGCATATTCGGCAGCTCTGTACGCCATCAAAAATAGTGGGATATGTCGGTCCCAGTCCCTTTGGTTCTCGTCAACCATCTTGGCAAGGTGTTTATTGAGCGTGCCGTTGAAACGTTCGACCATTCCATTGGATTGGGGATGCAGCGGTGTTGTCCTCGTTTTCCGTATTCCGAGCAGCTCGCACATTTCGCCAAAAACTAGTGACTCAAAGTTTCGGCCTTGACCCGAATGTAGTTCGCAAGGCACACCGTACCTACTGACCCAATTTAACACTAGCTGTTCGGCCACAGTAGTTGCTTCCTGGTTGGGAATGCGGTAGACCTCGGGCCACTTGCTGAAATAATCGGCTACAACAAGCGTGTATCGATTTCCCCATTCAGATTCAGGAAAGGGTCCAGCGATGTCAACAGCAATCCTTTCAAACGGTACCCCCCGTTATAGGTTTGCATTTGTCCTCAAAGTCGTTGTTTTGGACCTTTGACGGAAGCGCAAATTGTGCATCTGCGACACCAGTCCTCTACGTCTTCTCGAGCGTGGAGCCAGTAGAATCTTTCCCGCAATTTCGCTAAGGTCTTGTTAACACCAAGATGGCCTCCCGAGGATCCTTCATGCATTTCCTTTACCACATCGTGGATTCGGCTTTTGGGTAGTATAGTTTGCATGCTATAGAAGCTGCCATCCGCCGTTTCCCGTTTCCGCTTGAGTACACCACCCTCCACCTGAAGGGAGTTCCATTGTGCCCAATAGCTTTTCAGGGTTGCGCCATGCGCTGAAACGTCCTTCCACTCAGGTCGCCCAGTCGTCTCCTTCCATACGAGCAATGGTCCGATGTCTTCATTGGCTAGCTGGGCATTTCGAATCTCCTCCGATGACCAACCTTCATCGAATTCGGCCGTTATCAGTCGCAAATCAACGGGCGGTTCCTTTTCTTCAATCCGTTGGCAATCCTTGCAGTTAGCTGGACATGGGCGACGAGATAGGGCGTCAGCATTTCCATGAGCTCCGCCCTTTCGATGAACAATTTCGTAGTCGTATGACTGCAATCTTTCGATCCATCTCGCAACTTGTCCCTCGGGGTTTTTGAAGTTAAGTAGCCATCTCAGCGATGCATGGTCCGTTCGAAGAACAAATTTCTGGCCATATAGGTATTTGTGGAACTGCTTGGTGGCCTCTATTATAGCCAATAGCTCCTTCCTGGTCACACAGTAGTTCCTCTCACTTTTTGAAAGAGCTCGACTGTAATACGAGAGGACTCTTTCTTCGTCATTGATCTGCTGGGAGAGTACAGCTCCAATACCGCCGTTGCTGGCATCAGTGTCAACTACAAACATTTTTCCGGGTTTCGGATACGCCAGCACGGGTTATTCACACAGCTTTTCCTTCAGGATCTCAAAGGCTGTCTGGCATTGTTCGTTCCAGACATACGGACGATTTTTCTCGGTTAACTGATGGAGGCATTTAGCTATTTTGGCAAAGTCTTTGACAAATCTTCGATAGTAGGTTGCCAGACCCAGGAAACTTCGTAGTTGGCGCTTGTTGTTTGGGGTTGGCCAGCTTTCCACGGCTTCAATCTTCTCAGGGTCTGTTTTGACCCCTTCTGCTGATACGACGTGTCCCAGGTATTTTACTTCAGCTGCGAAAAGGGTACACTTATCGGGACTAAGTTTCAAATTTGCCAGTCGCAGCCTGGAGAAAACCTCTTCTAAGTTCCGCAAATGCTCTTCGAACGTTCTCCCGATGCCAATGATGTCATCTAGGTACACCAAGCAGGTTTTCCAGGTTAGACCACGTAGCACGTATTCCATCAAGCGTTCAAAAGTGGCTGGAGCATTGCAAAGCCCAAACGGCATCACCACAAATTGCCATAATCCGGTCCCAACTGAAAATGCGGTCTTCTCTCGGTCCTTCTTGTCGATTTCTACCTGCCAGTAGCCACTCTTGAGATCGAGTGTAGAAAACTATTTTGCGTCGGCTAAAGTGTCCATGATGTCATCGATGCGTGGGAGCGGGTAACTATCTTTCTTAGTGACGTCGTTAAGCTGCCTATAGTCGACACAAAAGCGAGTGCTACCATCCTTTTTCTTTACTAGAACTACAGGCGCGGCCCATGGACTGACAGAAGGTTCAATAACGCCTGGTTTTTCCATGTTCGAGATCAGCGCGCTCACTTCTCCTTGTTTAGCTATAGGGAGGCGTCTCTGTGCTTGTCGAATCGGCTTGGCTTCCTGTGTATCTATGACGTGAGTTACCAGACTCGTTCGGCCTTGGTCATCCGGGCTTGTTGAGAAGATGTCACTGTACTTGGTGACCAGATCAGAGGCTCGTTTGAATAGCTGCACTGGCAATTTGACCTGATTCAATATTGCAGACGTTGATTCCCGGGCTTTGTCTGTGTCTTGCCTCCTTTTCCAATGATGGTCATGAGTAGCTTCCAAAGAGGTGATGGTGGAAACAGGCTGGCAGCTGCCGATGACTTCTCCCGCTTTAATGCTCGTGGTTGAATCTGCGGTGTTAAGGACTCTAACCGGCACATATCCGTTCCTTAAAGATTTTACAAGGCTTCGTCCTACAATCAAACTTCGCAATGCGGACGTCTTCGGTGGCTCTATCAGATAAGATCAGTGGTCTCCAGAATCACCATCAAGCTTGGCCCATACAATGCTTTCGGAAGAATTCGGTACATCAGTGTCAGTACATACCACTACATTCATCTTGGGAATTTGGACGCTTGGATCCTCCATCAGTACTTTGACATTCTGCCATTTCAATACCCGCTTGCCCAAATCCAACGTGATTCCATGTGGTCGCAGAAAATCCATTCCAAGAATGCAGTCATCCATAATGTTGGCGACCAGAAAATTGTGTCGGAACACAAGGTCTCCCAATTGTATCTGGAGGTTGACCTCTCCATGAACAGGTGCAGTTTCTCCCGTAGCTGTTCGTAGTGAGAAAATTCTGCCCTTGTGAAGTTGTTGCTGTCTAACTAGGTCTTGTCGGAAAATCGATCGGGTTGCACCAGTGTCGATTGTTATGGTGCAGTTTTCTCCGTTAACTTGACCCGGAAGGCATAAGTCCGCTTCTCCACGATGTAGTCTTGACACGGTGATGGTGGTGCTGGGGACGTCGATCCTCCTAGCCAACCTCTGCCCCACGAAGTTGGCACTACATGTTTCCCGACCCCTCTGTTTGAAGGGCTTCCATTCTGGGCTCCTGACTCGGTCTGGATCTCCTTCTAGCTGCACACCCTGGACAATAGCTCGGTTTTCTTCGCTTCTTGCAGTCTCTTTGTAGGTGCCCCTTCTCTCCGCAATTCCAGCATCTAGGCGCACCATTTACATGCGGGTCTCGCTCAATTTCGACGCGCTCACACCTGCACTCGTCTGTCACTACCTCACGAACCCGGGCAGTGGTACGAATCCCGTTTTTTGCTGCCTCAAAGTTCAGACTGTAAGCCAATGCGTCCTTAACCGTTTGCTTTTGAGCTAAACGCACGGCTTGTTGCGATTCCGGGTCTTTTAGTGCGCTGATGAGTGCTTCTGTTGCTGCATCATCTCGATGTTCTGGGTCGTAGGCTGGGTAAGCCAAAAGTGCTAGTCGCTCTATGTCTTGGGCTAGCTGCTGTAAGGTTTCACCAGACTTCTGCATCCGATGCCTTGGCTGTGACCGATAAATCTGCTTTAGATGATCGTCTCCATAACGCATGTCGAGCGCATTCATTATAGCATTCGGGTTTGAGTGCAATACATCGGGGATCGTCTGCAAAAGCTCGGCAGCTGGGCCTCTTAGAGCAAGAATTAATGCAGTTGCTTTAAACTGGGTCTTGTAAATACTCCAGACCGTTTGCCCATCGAATATTGGTGCTTGCACATTTCTGGATGTGCTTTGCGCTGCAGTTATAAGTGGGGCTGGTGAAATAGTTACTACTGCCTTCGCTGCTTCCAATTCTTTTTTTACTTTTTCCATCTCATGGTTCATTCTCTCTTCGACCTGGCTGACCTTTTCGTCGACCTGGTAAACCTTTTCCTCGACGCCTTTAATTTGTTTGTTCAGGCTGCCGAGCTCCGCTTTTATTTCGGTGGACTGTTTTTGAAAATCTGCCTTGATTTCGATCGCTTGTTGGTCTAGCTTCGCTGATTGTTCATTTAGCTTCGCAGCTAAACTGGATGTCTGTTCATTTAGCTGCGCTGATTGTTCATTTAACTTCACTGATTGTTCATTTAACTTCGCTGATTGTTCATCAAGCTGATGACTGTTCACTTAGCTTCGCAGTTAAACTGGATGACTGTTCATCTAGCTTCGCAGTCAGACTGGATGACATCAGTATTAACATTTGCATCAGCGCATTTTCTGGCTCCTTTGATTTTGGTGTTTCTACTTCTCCACCTTCTGCGCCTTTTTCCGCATCTGAGAACTCACCCGAATCCAGATTCACGCCTTCCGACTCGATTGCGTCACGCAAGCGTGCAATCAGTATGGCCTTTGTACCTTGTGTGGCCAGATTCCGCTATTCCAACTCCTCCTTGAGCTCCGATATGGTCAATTGATTAATTTTTAAGTTTAAGCTTCGTGGCATTTTTAATGTTTCTTTAAATTTTACTATTGTGCACTATAAAAATGTTCAAATTTTCACTTTCAAAATTTTTCTTTCGCACTTCTTGACACCACTGTCGCGTGTTATTGGTTCGGGGCCTATAATTTTAACGTTCCGGGAAATCGAAAACGCAATCTCTTTTAATTTAAGTTAAAAGAGTTTATTTAATTAAATAAAATGCACAATAATCAGTTAACACTTTCACTAATTTTAATTGTCACTATTAAAAAAAAAATCTAACACTTGTCCATAAATTTATTATCGCAATTGTCTCCTAAATTACTTCACTATTACGAAACACACTTTTCTATTCGCTTTCCACACACTATCGCAGTTCTTATCACGGTCGAATGAAAGATCATCCCCCCATTCATTCAGCTCGCCTTTATATAGGGTCTCTACCTATTCACCCATTTCTCGTTTATTGGCAAATGTTCTACCGAGAGGTACCTGGTAGATTCGAGCAAATTAATGAATGGAGTGACGTCACTTGCGGATGTTGATCATGCTTGTTGGGTTCTCGTGGTTTCGAGTGAATTCGTGTTCTTCATTGTTGTGAAAATAATTGCGACAGTAGCTCGCAGAATTATTTGTACATGTAACAATATATATATATATATATATATATATATATATATATATATATATATATATAAATATATATATATTTATATATATATATAAGATACTCTCTGCAATAGGTAAATTTCTCTCGAGAAATTTACCTAAAAATCGGGGAAAAATGATATGATTCTGCTTCCATAAAATTTATTTCATCCTTTATAGGGCATTTAAATTCGGTTATTTTTTTTTTAAAGTTTTTTATCGAGACTAAATATTGAAGTGGACGGACGACAAGGATTCAATGTGGAATTACACTTAATTCCAAAATTTTGCAAATGAAAGGAATAGCAAATAATTCTGCATGTTATTCACAGCACGTGGAACATCTATAGAGAGATAACGATTTTAAAACTACAACATCCATTCGGAAACTGAACATATACAGAACTGATACACATAAAGGAAAACTACGTTGATAAATACACTTTCCGGATAATTCTAACATATAACGAATATCCAAACAGTTTACGTATCAATAGAATAAGAATTACCGGAAAAGAAATTCAAGACGGGA
This sequence comes from Odontomyia ornata, assembly GCA_963969285.1. NCBI lineage: Eukaryota > Metazoa > Arthropoda > Insecta > Diptera > Stratiomyidae > Odontomyia > Odontomyia ornata. The sequence goes on along the minus strand of OZ017738.1, from coordinate 274,638,632 downwards.
AGTTCCCTGAAAAACTTTTGAACTTTCCTATTAGTAGGAAAATTATTTATACAACAAAATTCAACTTAAAATCAAAGATATTTGCCTTGATAATTATAAATTCATTAAACTAACAAGTAATTTGAAAAGTTTACAGTCTGAGGAAGAAGCGCTGAAACAAGTTCAATAATATCACGCAAAAGAAATAGGTCATGGAGGAATCCATTCTAGATGTTACGAACTATTAAAAATATTTGACTACCCTAACCTTCAAAGGCTGATTACACAATTTAAATGTATGGTTTGCCTACTCTTACATTGTCTATCTAGGGTTTCACTACCGTCTCCAAAACCTCGATGTTTGCCGCAGAGTTTACTCGAAGTCCTTGAGTAAAAAAGTGTGGTGGCATAACATGTCCTTCGTTGCTGACAACACCTAAAACCATAACAGTGGCCGGAAATGTTGTGTGCATAACAACAGGAACCCCCGTAGGATTTGAACATAGCCATCTGTCATTTCTGCGATTCGACTTTTGATCTTGATCAAAATGTTTTTCATCGGGAAAAAACCATAACATTTTGGGCGCCTCAGGATGTTTGATTTTGTTTAAAAGACGTTTTGATCGGAGAACTCTCAGTTCCCGTTTTTGTTCCGACATGAACCGTCCTCTACGAAGGTGTTCGTGGACAACTCTACGAATAAGGCGCTCAGAAACATGAAGCTCACTCACAAGGACCCTCATTGATTTTGAAGGGTCCTCGTCTATGATCGCTTGCACTTGCTTCAAAAATTCTGCAGATTGGACAGTGTCAGAACATTGTTCGTGCTTTTTGCGTTGTGCAACTGATTCTGTATCGCCTCCTGATGTTTCCAATTCACGGCGAACCTTATGCACGAATGAACGGGCGCAATTAAGAAAATTAGAAATCTCTAATTCTATATGGTTCGCACATATAGCGACGATGACAGCATGTCTCTTCATTTCTTAAGTGATGTTGTAGTCCGCCATTTCTTATCTGAAAAGGAAAAAAAAAATAAAGAAATTGCGAAGTTGTAGTCACATTTATGCATGTCGTACGCACCCTATATTATAAACTGCAGTTATAAATATTCGTAGTTTTTACGTAGCTTTCACGTTGAAATTCTTTTATTATAAATAAAAATCAACTATTCTATGAGTTTACACAGCTACAAAAAAAAACTAAGCAATTACGTGAAAATATATTTGAGAATGGAAATCAGATAACATGAACAAATAAACCCTGAAACATGAGCCTTAGTCTAAGGGAGGGAGAGTTACGGATAGTTCCTATGCCCAACTCATATGCCATCCATTAGATAAGGTTTGGAAAAGGATACAATGAAATAAATCCATAAAATATATTTTCTCTAATTTTTCTTGTAATTTCTATGTGTTTCCCAAAAGGTGTGAAAATTTCAACGTATACGAAAATGAGCGAGATTAAAATTTTCCTGGATTACAATATCCAAATTGTAATCCATTTTCCTGGATTACAATCCAAAGGACCTGGTGACACTGCAAAATAAATGCTCCCCAGCTGTGTATCTAAAAAATTTTAAGCCTTGAGGTTATCACTAATCTATGGATAGCTCAAGGGGGATCGCCGGATTTAAGCTCAGTGATAATTTTAATTCGTTCTTCATATTTGAAGTCTAATACTCCAAACAGAGAGTTAGCGAGGCCTCCGATCAGATCTAAGGGCGAAAATTTCATCGTCGCATATGATGCAGAAATTTGTTCTTCATTGCAATCTGACTAAGAGTGAGGTGTTCAGCTGTCTCCCTGCAGTGCATAACGTCTGAAAATTGGCTATCCCTTTGGTGATCAATTCGTGTTCCTTCCAAAATGAGGTCATATTGCAGTAGGTAATCAGAGTCCACATAATCTTTATCAGTGAAGCCGAGCCTAAGTTCTCGAAGCATAAGCCCAGTTCGTTGTTGATTGGGATTAGTTGTATTTCCTTTGCAGTTCTTACGGGGAATACGCAACTCAGTTCTTTAAAGACTGGTAACTGTCTTTCTCTTCTTTCTCGTTGGTTTGCTTGTGCCATTTGTTGGTTGGCTTATGCTAGGATTCAATTTTTCATTGTATACAGCTAGGTCCTCATCCATTGCGTGTGTCGCTTTGTGACCAGAGTCTATGGGGAGTGGCGCTAGATTTTGTATAACCTTGCTGAATGTTCTGCCACCTGACAGAATCTCTGCTGTTCTCACCTTGTCATCCATGCCTGATATCGTCCAATGGCGAAGAGGAGACTGGTAGGCTATCATCTTTTATGATTACTGTGGTTCTAGGTTCAATGTTATTTTGGATTGTCTTCCATTTATGCCTCTCATGTAGTTAGCTCAGGTACTAGACGTGCCACCATTCCCAGAACTCGTTTTTAGTTTTAAATAGCTCCTTAGACAAAGTGAAACTGAGGTAAATACAATTTTGGAACTTGGTTCTGCGGTTGCGTTGACTGGTTTGTCGATCAAAAAGTGCCCTGGTATTAATACCGCCAAATCATTGGGATCACTGGATACGAGTGATGAGTGTGGGTGGCCTTGCGTTTAGTATGGCTTTGATTTTTACTACTATGGTCATAAATGCGTCATGCGTGAGTGTTTTAATGCCGATCGCTTTCCTTAGGAGTTCCTTCGCTGACTTGACGGCGGCTTTCAATACACCCCCGAAGTGGGGTAGTCCCGGCGGTATGAATTTGAATTGAATGGTTCAGGTGGCAGTGAAGTCATTGATGAACTCTTTAGCGTTGCGCGAGTAGATTGCATCTTCAAGCCCCTTTACTGGTTATTAGGGCGAACGAAATTAGTGGCATTGTCACAGTAGATCGTTTGATAGTTTCCTTTTCGCTCAATGAAACGTTCTAATGCGTTTATGAATGCTTTAGTCGTCTGGTTTTTGACAACTTCGATGTGCACTGCCTTTGCTGAGAAGCAGCAGAATATGGCCCAGTACATTTTTATAGGACCTCTTCTTCTAATTTCTTGCCAAATGTAGAATAGCCCGCACGAATCCACACCAGACTTGGCAAACAATCGAGCAGCTTGCACTTGATACTTTTGAATACGATACTTTTGAACAATTGAACGAACTACTGCCTTCTGATTGATTGGCCAATACTTTTGTCGTGTTACTGCGAGCAAAGCGTCTATTCTGACGTGGTTGTTTTTGAAATGAATGCGCCTCCATAGTAATAATGTGAAGTGAAGGCTCGGTAGCAGTGCTTGGTGCTTTGCTTCAAATGGTAAGTTGGTATTTTCTAATCTTTTTTCAACTCTCAAGATCCGTCTATCAACGACGCGGGGGGTTCAAACTAGTTAATTTTCCCCTTTTGGATTTATAGCCCGATGCGTTTGTAGGTCGTTGATATCTTGCGCTAATTCGTCTTACTGTACCTCCTTCAAAATCAGCTCCATAACATCTTCCAGCTCCTGAACGCTTAAGCCACCGGTTTACATGGACCCGTTGCTTGGGTTAGAATTGAAAATGAACTGCTGTATTCAAGTGATGGGATTCATATGGCTTAACTTTTGGGTGATATGTTTTCTTCCTTGGGGCGGCGTCAATATAATCACTGGTGTCTTCTTTTCGATGGATGTTTCTGGTATTTTTTCAAGCTCAGGCTACGTATCTTCCCTTCTATGCAGGAAGATGGGTCCAAAGAACCAGTGTTGATTGCCAACTAAGTTATTGGGGGATAGTCCCCGTGATATGAGGTCAGCTGGATTATCTGGGGATGGCACGTGTCTCCATTGACTTCCATTCGTTAATCCCTGGATGATGGACACACGGTTTGCTACGAATTTGTGTAGTGACGCAATGGGAGAGCGTAGCCATTATAGGACAATGGTTGAGTTTGTCCAAAAGTAGCTTGGATCCTGCCATTCAAGATCCTTTTGGGCACGTAATGCCAATTCTGAGCCCAATTTGGCAGCGCAAAACTCCAACCTAAGGGTTGTTAGAACTTTCGCAGGAGCTTTTTTTGACTTGGCGTATAGCAGTCTTAGGATTACTGTGCCATCTTTCAATTGCAATCTAATATATAATGCAGCTCCATAAGCCTTATCTGAAGCATCGCAGAAAATATGGAGTTGTCTGGCGATGGGAGTTTTGTGTGCGCACACATGCCTTTGTACCTTGATGTTTGTTAGCTGAAGGAGGCCACTCCTGAAACGTTGCCATTCTTGCTCAATAGTTTTGGGAACGTCATTATCCCAATCCAAATTTAATTTCTACAAGTCCTTCAAAATCATTTTGCCGGTCACTACTACAGGACCTATTAAGCACAGCGGGTCAAAGAGATGAGTGATATCTCATAGAAGTTGGCGCTGGTTACCCGCCTCAAATCTTTGAAATTCACCTCGATGCGAAATTCGTCTGATGGAGGCAGATGATGAAGTTACAGAGTTTTCACTTCAGGTTTGCCTTCTGGGATGAGCTCTAGTTGCAGGGCTAGTTGATCCTTGGGAAGATCATCAGTAAGCGCGGGTTGATTTGAGCAACATTTACGCAGTTAAAAACCTCCCGATTTCAGAATTTTTATTAAGTCTTCTTGGGCATCGGGCAGCCTGTCCACCCCAATCATCACGTCGTCAACGTACATATTCTTGATATTGTAGTGTATTGTAGGCCTGCTTCATTTGCCAGCTCATGAAGTGATCGTGTACCATGGAAAAGAGGTGATGTAAAACCATACGTGACGGTATTCAATTGGCATGTCTGAATTGGCGTTGATGAGGATTCCCTCCATAGCGCCAGTTGGAAAATATTTTCTATATCAGCACTGCAGACAAACCTGGGTGCTTGATATCTGAGAATTACAGAAAAGAGGTCCTCCTGTATTTTGGAACATGTATGAAGAATTTTGTTGAGAGCGATGTTTGTGGTGATTTTTGCTGATATATCAAACACCAACCTGGTCTTAGTGGTGTTGCTATCAGGGTTTATGATGCAATGATGGGGCAAATAATAGTCAGCCTCAGGTATTGTTGAATTAGCGCTGTTGAGGATTCCCTCCATAGTACCTGTTGGAACATATTTACTATATCAGCACTGCAGACAAACCTGGGTGCTTGAGATCTATTATAAATTGCTACACCTATGCAACCACCCTGCCTTTGTTGGCGTGGTAATCGCACCTCATCACACGTACCTTGATACCTAGGGGGAAAAAACGCTGCACTTTAGAAATAAGACGAACCTTTAATATCCGTTTTACATTAGCAAATCTTTATTTAACAAAACGTTTCTTTGCACGCACAAATGCAAGTTTTCATTAACTAATCAAAATTCCATTCAGAAACATTAACTCTCGACATTATCTGTTTTAAAAGTATCCGAGTTGGAGAACTGTTGCTAGCACGTGCGGCTGATGTCCATTGCTGATGATGGCGAACCTCGTATCATCGTTCGCATACCATGGTGCACGCGGATAAAAACTGGGGGCAGAGCTTCACCGACTCCGAGCACTCCCGTGGATGCCTTCACTGTCTACGTAAAAGAAAAGAATCAGAGTGGTTGTTAAATGAAAGACTATTACTAAACGTGAATTAGTCATTAAAAAGCTAAAACCAGGGTTTCACCGGCTTGGCCTTAAAGAAACTCCATTTTAGCTCTGTTGGGTACTCACCGTTCTGCGTATATTCTGCCAATGGATTGGATGACTGAAGCAAAACATCTGGTCGCCAATCTTGTCCTCATCCTGATTAATGATTGCGACTGGACAATGTGCTGACTCCGCTCACCGCGATGCGAAATAGATGGCCTGGACAATAATAAAACCCAGGATCGGACTTGTCAATTTCCGTCGTCATCAACTTCCATCACATGGGAAATCCCTATGTCTTCGCAGTGTGTCGTTAAACAATCATGAGATGTCCTTGCGAAAGTGGAAACTCACGCAAACCGATCACTTGGTGAATAATTTGGCCAAGACAAACGAATACACAAACATTCGATTACTTGAATTTGATGCATGACGCGAACTTATGTCAACACAATTAATTGTCAAACTTGACAAACTACAAAATTTCACAGGGTGCCCGTAAACTATTAATATCGCAGAATCACGTAATTGTTTAGAATATTATAAATTTAGTATAAGATGAATTTTACGCGGGAAAAATGTACCGACATTTTCATCAAACGGAAAATTCTTTGAAAGAGATTTTTCCATTGTGCAGTTTTGTATTGTTCGTTCACCAGTTAACTCGTTCTCGAAATAGTTTATAATTAGTTGCAAGGTTTTCAAGTCGCGAATTAGACAGTATTATATTGAAATACAAAAATTGGAAATACATAAGTTGAAATCGAATTATATTTTTTTTATCGTAAAACATTTTGGTCCGTCGAGCCGGATAACGTTCCAGATAATTTGAATTGTGCGTTAATTACGATTTAATTTTGTACAATTTTGTGGATTTAAGAGCAGTGAAAAAGCAATTAAAAATCGGTTCGCGCGGGTTAATGAAAAATGAGCAATTGAGCAAGGCAAGGTCTGGTAAGTTCTATATTTTAGTCCTTTTCCTCAATATTTAATTCCATAACCGACATTATCCTGAATTTTTTAATTGCTAAAATTTGGTGCACACTTGCAAGTTGTTGACTTTATTGGTCAAATATTGGATCGGTTTCAAATTGCTGTCAAGTTTAGATTCTTATGCACAATTGCTATTATTAGTGCATTTGAGAGTGGGGACCACATATCAAGTTTGCACTGCATCGGATCATTGTTGCAGCTAAATTTAGTTGTTTGCTATTGATTTTGGAAAGAAAGTTGAATAATTCGAAACTTGGATTAGATTTGGATCCTTGTTGCGGTGCTTAGGTAACGGGTACTTACTGGACATTGGGCGGAATTTGTGAACCGTCATTCAAACTTGAGTAAGTTCGAATCCTGTGCCGTGCCGCTTACTTAACAGTTAAAAATAGATTTCGGGCGAAGGATTCCAAAGTTTATCGGGGGTTTTAACAAATAGAACCCTTTGTCGTGATAAAACGTTATCCGGCAACAAACAGACTTTCGTGCGAAAGACATTGGAGTGTCTATTACATTAGTTGATAAAATTCAATTTAGTTACATTTAATAGTTCTGAATTTCGTATTAGAATCACGTCCTCCGACCTCACGAACGATGGATGGTTTAGTGGCACAACAAAGTGTACTAAGTGAGCAACTAAGCAAAATGGTCACGAATTTCCAAAAGGACCCTAAGGCACGGAAAACAACCGCGTATGCTACGAAACTACTGGAACGGGTGCAACAAATTCGTCGGTCCTTCACGGAGAATCATCATCAGATTCTTGAATTAGTAGATGGAAAGAAGATCCTTGAAGCAGATTATTTTAAACAGAACGTATATCTGGCGTTTGAGGAGGCAGAATTGAATTTTGAGGTAGAATTGGAAGAGCTGCGAGTGGAGCAAGTGGCACATGGAGCGCAAAGTTGTAAAGAAGGAGCGAGTCCGTCATCGAAGGCAATGGATGATATAGACATTCGGCTCCCACGGATCAACCTGCCAAAGTTCAATGGAAAATATGACGAATGGGCATCATTTAAAGATCTGTTCACGTCTCCGATCCATAAAAAAGCCAATTCACCGAAAGTGGAGAAGCTTCATTACCTGAAATGCAGTCTGTCAGGAGAAGCAGAACAATTATTGAAGCACTGTTTGATTACCGAAGCAAATTATGAATCAGCGTGGAAAATGCTCGTGGAACGGTACGACGATAAAAATGTATTGTTGAAAATGCAGTTCGACCATTTGCTCCATATAAGCAACGCAAACGAAACCGCATCATCGATCAAAACGCTGTTAGACAAAACAGTTGATTGCGTGCAGGCCATAGACAATCTATAGGTAGGAAACATATGGGATGCAATATTAGTGCATTTGACGGCACAGCGATTACCATCCGAAACACAACAGATGTGGGAGCAACAGCAAGCTAACGTTTCGGAGATATCATCGTTTCAACAATTGAAAGAGTTCCTACAATGCAGGTTCAGAGCGGTAGAAGCTGCTGGTGTAGAAAAGCATAAACCCATTCGCACATCACACAACGTATTTGTGACAAAGGAGGCGCAACAAATCGTGTGTATTCTATGCAAAGGACCACATTATTTGAGACAATGCTCAAGCTTACTGAAGTTAGAATATCCTAAGGGATTCGAAATGGCAAAGAAAAATGGTTTGTGCCTCAATTGTCTACACAAAGGACATTTTGTCGGGAAATGCCCTAGTAAATCGAGGTGTTTTCACTGTAAGAAGGCCCACCATATGCTCCTCCATAGACCAAACTCCTCAATTATCGGAAAGGAGTCCCATCAATTGCCGCCCCCGTTTATCTCTAATAGTCAGTCACCGCAACTAACAGCGCAGAATAATCAACCTTGGACACCTGCGCTAAGACAACAACTGCCGACATTTGGGTCACACAATGGACAACCGTCTACTTCGTCTTCAGCTGATCATCGATTTCCAACGGCAGGCTCAACAGTCGCCAAAGTTAACTCATCGACCATCAGTGCTCCAAAAGCGGTATTGTTAGCGACAGCACTGGTGACAGTTGAATCTCCAATCGGGTTCGTGACGCTTCGCGCCTTGATGGATCAAGGATCACAGGCGTCCATCATTACGGAGCTCAAGGACTCGGGATCAAAAGAGGTTGCACAAACATATCTGTAACTGGAATTGGGAAGACAAGAGGCATTCAAACCAATGGGACTTTGAAACTTAGACTGCGTACCAAGACAAATGAATGCTTAGTAGTGGACGTACTCATTTTGAACAGACTAACTAGCTTTGTTCCATCGTAATCGGTTTCCACGTCGATTAGGGATCAGATATGAAACATTGATTTGGCTGACCCGTACTTCGATCATCCGAGCAGAATTGACGTCATTCTGGGAGCGGATGTATACGCTCAAGTAATCCTCAGCGAGATTAAAAAACTGACTTTAGGCCCAGTGTTACAGCACACCAAGCTAGGCTGGATAGTATCCGGGAGTGTGAACATTTGTCAGCAGCAAGTCCTTCATTCATTCAAAGTTGAACTGAACGAAAATGTGGAAATAAGTGAACAATTAAAACGATTTTGGGAAATTGAGGAAGTTGACGGGGGTAAAACTAGAACGCAAGATGAGGATGCCTGTGAAAATCATTATGTTACCCATGTAAAGAGAGAATCAGATGGTCGGTATCAAGTAAGACTACCATTTAAAAACTCGGAAAGTCGAAACTCCTTAGGGCTTTCGAGATCAAGTGCGATTGCAAGCTTGTTGCGCCTAGAGAAACGTTTTGCCAGTACTGAAGGTCTCTGAGAGGAATATGCAGCTATACTACAAGAATATTTAGACTAAGGACATATGTATGAAGTGCCTCATTGCAACGAATGGGCAATGGAAAACAACCGACAGGTGATTACATCTAACTTCCTTCCGCACCACGCAGTATAAAAGGAAAGCACATCGACGAAAGAACGAGTGGTGTTCGACGCTTCCCTGAAAACAAGTTCTGGTGTATCCCTGAATGATACCTTGTTGACCGGACCAACTCTCCAGTGCAGCATGACAGCAATTGTAATGAGGTGGAGGCTAAAGCAGTACGCTATGATGGCCGACATAGCCAAGATTTATCGACAAGTAAACATGCATCGAGAAGATTCCAATTACCAAAAGATCGTTTGGCGGCCCGAACCAAATGGCCCAATTAAAGATTACGCCCTCTATACTGTGACGTTTGGAACTAGCTCAGCACCATTTCTAGCTATTAGAACTTTACACCAGCTTGCATGTTGCGAAAGGGAAACGTACCCTGAGGCAAGTAAATCGCTCTTGGAGGAATTTTATGTGGATGACCTATTATCTGGAGTTGATAGCGTGCAAGAAAGCGTCATGAAAAGAGATAAGTTGATTAAGCTCTTGAAGTCTGGCGGATTCCAATTGAGGAAATGGTTAGCCAATGACAATCAAATTTTGGTAGGACTTCCAACGGAAGATGTGGAAATGAATAACTGCGTTAAGTTTGAAACGGACCATGGATACAAATCATTAGGAATACTGTGGTACCCAATCGGTGATTATTTTACATCTCGACTCAAAAGCCATGAAAGATTAGAAACTTATACAACAATAGCACGTTTGTTCGACCCATTAGGATGGTTAGCACCCTTCACGATAAGAGCTAAAATATTGCTGCAAGGTTTTGTGGTTGTCAGGTCAAGATTGGGACGAACCGATACCCAATGTTTTGAATGGCGAATGGAGTGCTTGGTTAAAACAGTTACCTGAAATCGAAAATATACAAATACCACGATGGGTAGCATACCAGAAGGATTCAGAGGTATCACTCCACGGGTTTTGCGATGCATCCCCACGAGCATATGCGGCAGTTATTTATTTGACGGTGCGATCAGGTTCCACAGTTGCAAGTCATTTGTTAGCGGCCAAAACTAAGGTGGCGCCGGTGAAGCCAATTACGATTCCTCGTTTGGAACTTTGCGGAGCTGTTTTGTTGGCCCGATTGCTAAAAGAAGTAAAGGCAGCATTAAAGTTTGATCAAATACCCACGTGGTTGTGGACCGATTCCGAGGTCGTTTTGGCTTGGTTGAAAGGATTGCCGACACGATGGACTGTCTTTGTCAGTAACCGAACAGCTCACATCTTAGACGTCACCGGTAACATACCGTGGAGATATGTACCTTCGAAGGATAATCCAGCGGATGCAGCGTCTAGAGGAATAAAGCTCTGTGATTTAATCGATAGTCAGCTATAGTGGCATGGGCCAAGCTGGTTAACGAAAGGTGTCAATGATTGGCCTAAAAATAAAATAACGAAAGGTGTCAATGATTGACCTAAAAATAAAACCATTCAGTTAACTGATATAGAAAAACGAAAATCCATGATGGTCAATGTGGGATTAAAGACGGAGTATCTCTTGGATGAATTGTTGAAAAAATATTCTAGCTTAATGAAATTAATTAGAGTCACGGCATATTGTTTCTGTTTTCTTAGAACGAAGTCCACACAACCCAATTTGCCAAAGTATCTCACTAGCGACGAATTACGGTACGCTTCGGAATTTTGGATAAGGCATGTTCAACAAGATGCATTTCCGGAAGAAATATATGAGCTTCAAAAGGGTACTTCCGTTGGAAAGAAAAGCCGGTTGGTCAATTTGAACCCGTTTATTGACAGCAAGGGAGTAATGCGGGTCGGTGGACGGCTCGAGCACGCGCCTTTAACATTTGATGCAAGACACCCGATGATTTTACCGCGAAATGGTGTATTCACCGATTTATTATTACAAGAAGTCCATCAAGCTACTGTTCACGGACAGACGCAACTGATGTTGAATACCTTAAGAAGGAAATTTTGAGTAATTGATGGGCGCAACCGGGCTAAACAATCTATCCACAAATGCGTTCGTTATTTTCGCGCAAAGGCAAAGAAAGCCAGCCAGTTGATGGGCAATTTGCCAGAAGCTCGGGTAACTATGTCGCGTCCATTCACACACACCGGTGACGATTTTTGTGGCCCGTTTGAAATTAAAGATAGACGAGGAAGAGGCAGCAGGACGACAAAGAGTTATGTGGCTATTTTCATTTGCTTAGCTGTAAAAGCCATACACGTTGATATCGTTAGCGACTTGTCCACACCTGCATTCCTAGCAGCATTACGGTGGTTCACGGGAAGACGAGGATTCAGCAGTCATATATATTCGGACTGTGGTACCAATTTTGTTGGCGCAGATCACAAAAATTAGTAATGAAGCGGCGGAGATTGTTGCAAACGAAGGAGTAACTTGGCACTTCAATCCAATGGCATCACCTCACTTTGGCGGACTTTGGGAGACTGGTGTGAAATCTATTAAGGCGCATTTACGTCGGGTTGCCGGACACGTGTCTCTAACATATGAGGAACTATCCACAGTGTTGATTAGAATCGAAGCCTGTCTCAACTCCCGTCCTCTCTGCCCTCTCAACGATGACCCGATGGATACCGCTGCACTCACGCCAGCTCATTTCCTGATTGGCGACGTAATGATAGCACTACCTGAAGCTGAATTGGAAAATGTCAACGTTAACTACCTTGATAGATGGCAGATGACTCAGAAGATTGCACAAGATTTTTGGAGGCGTTGGTAGACAGAATACTTGAGTCGTTTGCCATGTAGACCCAAATGGCTTAAGCACGAAACCAATATAAAGGTGGGAGATTTGTGTATCCTCAAGGATAAAAAACTTCCTTCTTATCGGTGGCCATTAGCGAGGATCATTCAAGTACACCCCGGAAGGGATAATTTAGTTCGTGTCGTGACTGTGTGGACAAATGGCAAAAGGTATACAAGACCAATTACGAAAATTGCGCTGCTGCCAACGCAGGAATCTACACATTCACGTATATATATTTGTCGCACGATCCTTACATTCGCCTATCCTATCCTTCACTCAGACCTTGCGCCGAACAAACATTAGTATTATACTACGATTGAAGTCAATTTTTTGCTTTAACCTAACAATTTGGAGGTGGTTTGCAGTAAAGGTGGAGGTGGACGCCCAGCATAGGTGGGACAACTTCACCACGCCTAACTCAATAGACAAGACTAATCCAACCAAAGTCAACTGAAGATAAAGCGTAGTGCAGCAAAGAATCGATTGGAAATGAAACGACACCAAAAGGTATTCCAAATTGCAAAACTAAATAATTACTAGTTTACTTACAGGGCATTGTTACTGCAGTTTAAGATTAATAATCTACGCTTAATTAGCCATTATATGGCTAAAATCAGAGTTTCACTGGCTTAGGCCTAAAGAAACTCAGTTTTAGCTCATCAGAGATCGTTTCTCGGGTTCCACTTTAAATATGGGTTGGCTAAAACCAGAGTTTCACCGGCTTAGGCCTAAAGAAACAGGTTCCGCTCGTTCTTCTTACCTTCACTTCATTGGTTCCGGTTGGCGTTGCTTTGCGGCGAACTTCTGATGTGGGTTTCCGTCTTGGCTAGCTCTCGTGTGTCTTGCGTAGAATAAACTGCTTCTTTTCTCAATTCGCCACTAGCTTAAATACAAACAAATTGCTTGCATTGCTAGTGAGAGTCGTAGACCTTCGATCCAGTTAATCCGCAAAACGCTGAGTTTGTAGATGTGCTAATTCCCCTTAACCTGCTTTACAAATTCATTCCTCTCTTGTTCTTCAGGAACAATCTTGTTGTATGAAAACGAACGCTAGCTCCAATCTCATGCTTTTGGCTCTTTCTTCCTCAGTATTCATATATCTGAATACTCGACGACTTCCCCCCATACAATTTCTGAGTTGGTTGTCGCGGCGAATTGGTACTCAGATGAGCGGATAGCGCATAGTACACACATCCAACTGTATACATGTACTCCAAATGCTCTCAACATGACAATTGTATGGACTACCATGTATGCGTGTGGAATTCGCCGCAGAGCCAATTTAGCGACTTTACCAATGAAGCGCAAGATATAAGTTCTTATATACATGAAATTGCGATTATGTACTATGTTTAGGGTGTCGCGTCGCCGTTCCCTAAGTATGGGCGGTGAAGCATACATTGCTTGTTGGCTCGTGTGAACAATGGTTGGAATTGTGAATAACTGTTATGAATTTTGTTGTAACGTGTCGTAAGCGAGGAATGGGGGCGTGATTAATTGTCATGGATTTCTGAGCAATTGTATTCAATTGTTATCGTAACATTACTTCCCCTGCTGAAAAAAGAGATCCAATTGCTGGGAGAGGAATTAGATAGCGTAGCTTTTGCGGATTATATTAATGTCTGAAGTGTACGTCGTATTTACAGCAACTGTTAACTCCGACGCCTCCTGTCCCTTATATACTATTAATATTCTTAATTAACATTAAAACATTACTCTCTTAAAATTTACTTTTCATATTTTCTAACTACTATATGACCGGTTATCAATTTTAAGCTACTTGCTCAAGTCTGCTAAAGGGTAAGAATTTAATTCTGTTACTCTACGTTTAATAAAAGTATTAATTACAGATAATACTCTAAGTATCTTACTCTACAATAAAAACTCTAAAATAAAGCGAAAATTTTCATTATAAATAATTATGTCATTTGACTACAATGATTAAAATTCTTCCCTTCCTCACGATGGGTGGGTGTTTACAAACCATTTAACTCCCCGTTGTATGTTTGCTTGTTAGAAACCAATTACAAGCGTGTTTAATGTTTCACATGAAAACTTTCAACGACTGGATTGGTTTCGCTTCCTAACTCATTTCGTTCTTAACCTTATTTTTTTTATTATTATTTTTTCCTTTGAATTACTTAGTTTTAGTTACTTTACAGTTAAAAATTAACAAGATAATTTCTCTTTAAAAACGACTTACTCCCATTACAATCCTGTTTTATCTCTAATTCTCCAGCATTTTTAACAATGATACTTCTTTCACCTTACAACTCTTGCTACGGTATATTATTTCACAAAACTAGAATCCATTTGGGATACTGCTATATTACGAGTACTTTTGTTAATCAGAACCAATTCATTACTCGTTTCCAATACTTTACACCCTTTTATTAAACTTGAAAATAAATTTAACTTAATCGCTCGACATATTTGTTGCGTATAAATTTTATGCACAGATTCTGGTTTTTATTTTGTCAATGAAACTTTATGTGCGATGGGATTTAAGTTACATGTATAATATGCTATATATGATTAAACTACGCTTTTAGTGGTTTACACTACAATTACAATTAGATCAAAATCTAAATCTATATGGGATTATACAATGTTGTTCTTTTTTTTTGTTAAATGCAATTTTACAATCAAAACAAACTCATAGCGGTTTTTCTTATTTTTTGTTCGTGGACATCTTCTTGTATGTTACGTACATTTTTAAATTCACTATTGATCGAATTCTTCAACGCTTATTTAAGTGCGATTTAAAATTACAAACTACTATGTACGTATTTTCTTTTTTTTGTGTCATCTTCCGTGATTTTTATTTTTATTTTGTTTTGCGTTTCCCCCTCGTTTGGTATGTTATTTATTATCTATCTATATATATATATATATATATATATATATATATATATATATATATATATATATATATATATATATATATATATATATACTAATTTTAATTTTTTTTTTGGTTATTTTTTCCTTTTCCTTTGCTTTGACTTACTGTTAGTTAGACTAATTGGAAAGATCGGGTGGGATTGTTAGTAAGGGAGCGTGCAATGCCTTGATTAGTCGATGGGTGTCGACTTTTGGAAGACTTTTCGAGTTGGGTTTCGTTAACTGTAAGGACGGGAATCTGCCGTTGGACTATTTGAGGGCTATTTATTTGTAAAGTTATAGGTTTTTCCGGTGCGATTTGCTCTGCTTGGCGTCGGGATTTCAGTAGTCGCCAACCCAAGTATATGAAAATTATTGAGCTAGAGACTGCAGTTAAGCTAATTGAGACTGTGGAAAGGTGTGAATGCTTTTGGGAAGACTCATTAAATTTTATTTGCCCAAGATGGGTATAAATTCCATTCAACCCTCGTGCACTAGCTTGAAATTGATATTCTTTAGCTTTAGTTGTTGTTCGGATGTGAATTTGCTAATTGGTGATCCACCAATGGCGGGTTGATCTAGTTGATCACCAAATCAAGTATAATTGTCATGAATTCCAATGGGCGACGCTGTAAGTTTAGCTGACCGGATGAATTACCCAGTCAACCTCCAACTTCTACCCAGTAATTCTGCGACCGAGGAAATTTGGAATTGCATTTGGAGGATATAATGGATTATGTTTTTTTTTTGGGAAATTCAGAAAATCCTAACATACTCCCCGCCTTGAACGGAGGAGTTCAAAATTTAAACGTTTACAGAAAACTCATCAGTTAAGTTTAATTCAGCTTGATTGTGTGGTTGAGGTACTGCTTCTGTATAGCCTTGTTGTTGTCTTCGAGAGGAGATGAGGCGTCGTATTACATAACATCCCAATATGATGCCGATGAGAGCTAAGGCGGCGTATGATACTCCGTATTGATGAACATCATGTTGTGTGATTGATTGACCAGACAGGGTTGACTGATGTGTCAGCATGTTGATTTCTCCCTTGATTCGGGCAATGTCCTTGGAAAGGCTGATGTTGAAGTCCAGCTGTAACCAGTGGTTTTTGTTTTGTATTGAATTGGGTTTACCTGGAGTTATGTCTGTAATTGACATAACTACGGCGTCTACGGAGTTGGTATAGTGACTAGCTTCCAGGGTTGTCTTGTCATCCTTGATGGAACATCCAGAAGGAATAGTGAAAGTGCCGACTCCTTGAATGTTGTGTTGTGAGAAGCGTTTCTCACAAATGACACTAATGGTAGTTGCCTCCGTCAAAGCGTAAATCCAGGAGTTGCTCGTTGACAATTGTGTCCACCTTTGTATGCGATCTGCGTTCGTGAAGGTGCAGGTTGAAAGATTGGTGCTATGGAAGAGAATGGATAACTCGCAAACATGTTCGTTTCCTGTGAATTTTTCGACGGATCGGCCAAGTTTACAGATCCAGTTGGAAGTCCCAAACGTCGAGCATAGAGACATCAGATTTTGGTCATTGATCGGATAGTATTGATCTCTTCGAAGGTTAGTTAGTGCATACGGAGCGGTTAGATTTACGATGAGGAATGTTTCATTCTTTATGATAGGTACCGGTATGACTGATAGTAGCTCATACTTCATATCTGCGAACAATGGGATTCGGATTTGAAATATGATCTGATTTTGAACCGCTCTTCCTTCAATGGATAACAATCCATATATGCGTATTAAGTTGTCAGTCTCTGAGGGCGGTCGAAGATGAGATGTTACATGCTCCTTGACCAGTTGTAGCTGTTGCTGCAGTTGGGTTGGTGAAACAAGCATTGGATTTACTTTTCCATGCTGCGTGTCTGTTAAGACGTTGATGAGGAGCGCCTGGATACGTTGTAGGTTGGATATTGCTAAGATCAGTCGTATCGATAGAGAATTAAAAATTTCTAGTAATCTTTGATTATCCGCTGCTCTGTTTATTTGATTTACTGCATCCATGGTTGTATTCAGGTAAAGGTAAAACTGCTGCAGCTGCCGTGAGATCGTCTCTGTGTATTTTCGAATGAGATTGGTTGTATAGTCGATGATGGATGTCTGGTTTTTTATCAGGTCGAGGAGGTGGTTATCGTTGGTGTTCAGCTCATTAATAATGTTTGACATCTTTACGGCGTATCGCGAGTCGAGGACGCCAAACAGAGGGTTAGCGACGTTCCCAACAATATCTAAAGGTGATCGCTTTGTTCTTGATGGCGGTACTTGATTGAGCAACTTGTTATTATTATTCAGTTCAATCAGCGTTGTCATAAAGTGATCGATCGTTTCTAGACATGCTGTGTGGTCGAGCAAACGATTGCAGAACTTCCTAAGCTGATCTGTCCCGTCGGTTACAAGATCGCATTCCGTCCAATAGGGCTTCATGTCGTAGTATGCAATCATATTCCATTCGTCAGTGATCAAGGATGCTGAACCCAACTTTTCAAAATAAATCCCAGGTTGTGTTTCGATCGGCGTAATTTTGACCTCGGTTGTGCCTTGTATTGGGAGTATCAGGCACAATACCAATAGTGTCGACAGTAATGACGGTACCCTTTTTTGCTTCTTTGGAGTAGATAACGTGGGATGCTTTTCGACGGCTGGCTCAGTGATCGTATCGTTTAATGTCTCATTCGCCATGATATTGCTGTGAATGTCGACAGGCAGCGGGGCCAGTTTCTGAATGGGACGTTTGAAAACTCCCGTTACTGTTTTGACCTTAACAACTCTTACTTTGCCATCTTTGCCTTTGAATGTATTCAGGACACATGCCAGCTATATGGGGGACTATTGTTTTCCTTAATGACCACCATTGTGCCAGGTTTCACGTTCTCAGTAGGAGATCTCCATTTGTTTCTTTGTTGGAGCTCGCTTAAATACTCCTTACTCCATCGTTGCCAGAAGTCGTCTTTTATCCGCTTTAGCTCCTTAGACGTTTCAACTAGCGATTGTCCTAATGGTTGAGCATGAGGATCAATAGATGCATTAAGTGGTCCACCTATCAAGAAATGACCAGATGTAAGCGCTGAAAGGTCATTTGGGTCATTCGATACCGGAATCAGGAGCCTTGAGTTCAGTAAAGCTTCAATATCCGCTGTGATTGTTGTGAGCTCTTCGTAGGTGATTGGTCCAGAAACAGTTTTATAGAATAATTCCTTTGCAGATTTTACCACAGCCTCCCATAATCCCCCGAAATGCGGGGTTCGTGGTGGAAAAAATTTAAAATTGATCCGCCGTTCTGCTGCAAAATTGGTTATGGTTTGTGCCGCTTCGTTGCTATACAAGGTGTCATTTCGTTCAATTTATTGTTCGCCCCGACGAAGTTCGTTGCGTTGTCGCAGTAAATAGTCTCGCAGTAACCACGCCTGCTAGTAAATCGTCTGAGCGCCATAATGAAAGCTTCAGTGGTGAGGTTCTTCACAACCTCTAAGTGAACCGCTTTGGTTGCGAAACAGCAAAACACGGCTATATAAGCCTTCTGCGGAGCCTTCCCTCGTATTTCCAATCGAACGTAGAATGGACCACAAAAGTCAACACCAGTTTTGAGGAACGGACGAGCTGGCTGCACTCTGTCCTTGGGTAGATCACCCATGATCTGCTCGAAGAGTTTGGGTTTCAATCTGGAGCATAGAACGCAGTTCTGTACAATCGATCTTGCTATTGTTTTGCCGTTGAGTGGCCAGTATCTTTGACGCGTGATTACTATTAACGCCTGCGATCCTACATGACTATTTTCCATGTGTATCCGTTTCATAATCATTTTGGTGATGTCATGTTGTTTTGGGAGCAATATGGGATGCTTGGCTCCGTATGAGAGATCTGCATTATCCAGTCTACCTCCCACTCTAATGAGATTTCGTTCATCAAGGAATGGTGTCAAACTGCTTATGGCACTTCTGCTATCAACGCCTTTGTGCGTAAGAAGGTCCTTTATCTCTTTAGAGAAAGCTGTCGCTTGTACTTCTCGCAAGATTGTCTCCATGGCTTCCTCTAGCTCCAACACTGTGAGCTCTCCTTTGCGGGCGACTAAACTTTTGTTGCTGACGTTGTTGATGAACCGGAGGCAAAAAGCAACGGTCCTTTTGATTTGGATTATTGAGCTGAGGTGTGTGAGTGAATCAACGAAAAAAGGGTTCTTTAAGGTGATTGGTAGTGCCACTTTTGGTTGTCTCATTTCAAGAGTGACGTCTAAGGATATCTCGGTTTTGGCCATGCCGTTTCCTTGCCGTGTAGAAATAATGGCCCATAAAACCACTTTTGGCAGTTGTTGAATTTTTTGGGTGAAATTCCTCGAGATATCAAGTCTCCATAAATTGGCTTCTGCAACCTCTTGGATAGCAGCAACTCGATTCGCTTCAAACTTTTGCATCGAAGAAGCTGGTGTCCGTAGCCACGCCAAGACGATCTCCGAATCAGTCCAGAGGCAGACATGTTCTCTCCATTTTAAATCCTTGCAGACTCGTGCCATCAAGCTACATCCCAGCTTTGCAGCACAAAGTTCTAGGCGTGGTACTGTTGTTGGTTTCAGTGGAGCTATTCTTGATTTCGCACACAGAAGCCTTACCACTATTGTACCGTCTACTGCGGTAGTGCGTATGTAAATTGCGACTCCATATGCTTTCTCCGAGGCGTCACAAAATACATGCATTTCTTTAGTGCGTGCTACTCTATGTGCAGTGATATGACGCTGTATTTGTATTGTATCGAGTGCCTTTAAGCTTCGGCTAAATTGAGCCCACTCGTACTGTAAATTGTCGGGTACCACGTCATCCGAATCAAGCTTTAAGTCCCATAGTTTTGGAGTATTAACTTTGCCATAACCGTGACTGGGCCCAGCAGTCCCAATGGATCGAATATGTGCGCGATATCCGATAATATTTTGCGCTTTGTATATCGATCCACCTCATAACACGATAGAGTAATTTGAAATTCATCCACCTGAGGTAGCCATGCAAGGCCTAGGGCTTTGATTTCATGTTCCTTATTATCGGAGAGTTCGAATTTTACTGCTCTATCCTCCATAGGTATATTCTTCGTAGGTGCTTCATGATTTGAACACCATTTTCTCAACTTAAATCCGCGGGTTGCTAGGATTTCTACGATCTGCTTCTGTTTCTCTAGCAACTCTATAATGCTGTCTGCCCCAAACATGGCGTCGTCCACATACATGATTTCTCTAATTGCCTCAGCACCCAATGGGTTTTGTCTCTCGAATGATTCGGCTAAAGTGTGAAGACATTTGATGGCTAGATAAGGCGCCGAAGTCATTCCATAAGTGACAGTGTTGAGCTGGAAATATCTTAGGACGTCTTGTGGATTCTCTCTCCACATTATCATCTGGAACTTCCGATCTTCGTTGGCTACTTGGACTTGCCTGTACATTTTCTCGATGTCGGCCGTGCAGACATACCGAGTCATCTGGAATCGTAGCAGGACTGACATAATGTCTTCTTGTATTTTGGGGCCAGTGTGCAATATATCATTTAAGGAAATGTTGGTCGATGTTTTGGCGGATGCATCGAATACTACCCTTAATTTGGTAGTATCGCTGTCCGGCTTAATAACTGAGTGATGTGGTAGGAAGCAATGTGGCCCAGATATGCGCTTAACATTGATCTCAGTCATGTGCCCTAATCTTGCATAGTTTCTCATGAAATCGCAATATTCTTCCTTGAGGCTCGGGGACTTCAGGAGTTTTCGTTCGATGGAAGCGAATCGGCAAAGGGCTAGCTCTTTTGACTCTCCTAGAGTTGATGGGTCCTCGGAGAACGGAAGTCTTACAACAAAACGGCCCGATGCTATTCGTTTGGTGGTTTCTTTGAAAAACCTTTCACATTTCCTCTCTTCGGTTGTTTGTGAAGGAGAATCTTCAATCGTCTCGAGTTGCCAAAATCGCTCGATTTGTGCGTTTATGTCGACAGATTCTTGAGTACATATGTAGCACGATGCTGTATCGCGCTCCTGCTGATGGCTGATCCTTCCACCGATAACCCAACCAAATGTTGTACTTTGCAAAATAAGAAGACCAGCTGATAGGTTTACTCAATTTCGTTAATGAATTCGTTATACTAGTGCTGATGTGCAGAGGGAATTTATTACCTAATTTGAGAGGGTTGTGTTAAAGAGAGATTACGTCATTTGTAGCCGGTGGTGATTGGACGATTGGTGTGGATAAAGGTGCTACATGATTGGGGGCGTTTTATTTTTTTGTGATTCGAAGCATCAGTCAGAGGCAAGAATAGTAAGTTGCTAATATTACTAGCGATGTAAGTAAACTCCACGGAAGGTATCAGCAGGAGTGAATTATTTGCTTTAATGGGAAAAAGATGGATTTGATAGAGCTTCATAGCTGGTAATTCGAATAGCGGCAGTTTGATGACCACCACCAGTTTAGTTTTAATCTTGAAATGCTGCAGAACTGCAGTTTGCGAAAGGATTTGCTCACAAAAATCAGGGCATTTATTGCCCGGTTCGGTATACACCTCGTGCAGTTTTTTATTAGAAATTAAGAGAGAATGAATTTGACTATCTTGAATAGAAACAACTATATCGATGATTGTCCGTTGGCGAGCATCAATTTTCAAGAGTTGTGCCAGTAAAGAGGTTAGAACCAAATTCCTACGTTCCGTTGCAAGAAGCTTGTCGGTCGTTATTGAAATGTCCTTGATCTGCATTCCTAGCTCTGTTTGCTTGCTCAGTACAGTTTGTGGATCTCTTCCAAAGAACTGTTTACTATGCTGATCCTTTCTTTTTCCAATTTAACCGATTCCTTCTCTCTATCTTCCAATGTATCCAAACGACTGTAGAGCTCGTTCTCATTTTTACCGTCCATCGTACCAAACAGAGCATATAGAGACCGACCCACTCCGTCGAAAAATGATCTCTTTGATCTCCCTTTCACAAGAGAATCGAGTAACGCTTGCGAACGAATTTTGAGATTCTCGACCAGGCTATGGACATGTCTTAGTTGCTCAACGCAGCCTTGGATTCTACCAACACAGAGTGCTTTAACAAGGTGTTCCGCTCGCTCAGCCACATTAATCTGATCAGAAATCTCGCCTAAATTGAGCCCCATCACAATATTCCAAGAACTGTGGTAGTTTAAGAGTTCGCCGATGTTTTCAAACAGGATCCCTTGGTTGTCTAGTCTCTCAACGGAGTATGGAAGTTGTCCCGCGATGGCCCTTGGTAAAACGCCAATCAGGGATAAAATGATGTAAAGAGTGGCCATTGCTTAAAACGGGGGAAGAGGAGAGAAAAAAAATTAATATCGTTTAATCGAAGTAGTGCTTAAGTCTATTATTATGGACATTGACAACTTTTTTCCCAATCGCAATATTTGTATTCACCGGAGAAGTCAGGCTCTTAACCTCGTATGGACCAATCCATACTTGTACTAGCTTGTGCTTATGACTTTCATTCGTTAGCAAAACCTTGTCACCAATATCGAAACTAACAGGTCTTACTTTATTATCGTAGTTAGCTTTGGATTTAATTTTACTCTCTAATGTATTCTGTCGTGCTAAAGCGTACATCTTCTGTAGTTTGTGCTTCAACATTAAGTACTAGTTTTCATGGTTGTACAAGGGTGCGGGTTCCCTTTTCAAACTTGACGGGACATTAGAAGTGAAACCGTAAAGACAGTCCATTGGTGAAAGTTTTGTGCTGTCATGCTCACTATTATTGTACACAAAAGCAGCAGTGCGCAGGTATTGATCCCAGGCCTGTGGGTTATCATCCACCATGGATCGTAGATACTCTATAAGGGGTCTGTGAGCCTTTTACAACGCTCCATTAGATTGGGGATGGTACGCCGTGGTCTGCATTTTCTTTATGTTAAGCAGCTTACATACTTGCTTAAATAATTTCCCCACGAAATTAGCCCCCTGATCCGTTACGAGATGTTTGGGTATTCTATACCTCGTCACTATCTTGTCAAAAATATCCTGGCCACGGTTTCGGCTTCCGCGTTTGGTAAAGCATACCAATCTACGAATTTGGTTAAATTATCCTGGAATGTCAGTATGTATTTGTTACCGCCGGAGCTCTCAATCAGAGGCCCCACGATATCCAGGTATACCTTATCAAATGGCCTCTCCGCGATATCGGTGATAACCATTGGCATACGATTTTGGGGTGATTCTTCATAACTTGACATTTCTTGCAAGTTTTAATATATTTTTTAATATCCGCTAGCATGTTTTTTCACTTATAAACTCTCCGAATTCTCCTGTAGGTCTTCGCGAGTCCCTGATGCCCACCGAAAGGAGAATCATGAAATTCGGCAAGTGCCGCCTTTATCTCATCTGGTTTGGTGAGAGTCATGATCCTCGGTATTCTGCTCTCTTGTGGGGAAACAATGCTTACTGTGTTGCCTAGAGCTTCCCCGCTGTCTGCCTGAGTATCACTCAGTATTGGCTCCTCTACTGAGCTCGATTGGGATTAATCAACCGAATCCCGTTGTTTCTGTGCCCACGTTACCGCGTTGCATTGATACTTGCCGTCTGATTGTTCATCGGTATCTTGGGGAATCCTACTTAGGGCGTCAGCATTTGTATTGTACTTGCCTGGTTTGTATTCAATGTGATAATCGAATTCGGATCATTTATGGTGAAACCTTACCAACCGTGTAGTGGGATCTTTCACATTGAATACGCCTTTGAGGGGTATATGATCCGTGTAGATCGTAATTTACCTCCCCTGTAGATAACATCCAAAGTTCTTTATTGCCCACACCATAGCAAGTAATTCCCTTTCGATAGTAGAATAGTTGCGCTCGGCCTTGTTCAGGGTTCGACTAGCATAAGCTATTGGCTGGTCTTTGCCGATTTCTCCCTGGGACAAAACAGCTCCCAAAGCTTCACTACTCGCATCGGTAGTGAGATTAAATGGCTTAGAGAAATCAGGGTAGGCCAGTAAAGGAGGTTCTACCAACGACTTTTTTAACGACTGAAATGCTTTCATGCATTTGTCGGTCCAGGTAAACCGAACATCTTTCCATAACAGGTTCGTGAGAGGCTTAGCCACCTTAGAAAAATTAGGTATGAACTTACGATAGTAATTTACTTAACCCAAAAACGACTGGAGCCTACGGACAGTTGTAGGTATCGAAAAATCGCGCACGCAGCTAGTTTCACTCGGGTCTGGTCGTGCACCAGTTTGAGAACATATGCGTCCCAAATATACGACTTCAGGACGGAGGAATTGGCACTTCTCTGGCTGAAGCTTTAGATTATTCAACCTCAGTCTCTCAAAAATCTTCCTTATCTTACAGATATGGTCCTGTAAGTTTTTACCATAGACAACGATGTCATCTTAATATACAAAGCAATCGAAACCTTGTAAACCCGTTAGGATGTAGTTCATCAGTCTTTGAAATGTGGCGGGTGCTCCCTTTAAACGAAAAGGCATCCGCTTGAACTCATAGTGTCCATAGTTCATGCTGAATGCTGTTTTTTGTCGATCCTTGGGTTCGACCAGAACTTGATGATAACCACTAGCTAAATCCAGTGTGCTAAAATACCTTGAGTGACCCAGTTGGTCAAGTATATCTTCTATGCGAGGTAATGGGAAGGCGTCACCTATTGTCGTTTCATTCAGTTTCCTGAAATCAACAACTACTCGCCACTTCTTTAGTCCATCGGCTCCTGCCTTCTTGAGTACGATAAAGAGGGGGGAGTTCCAGGGACTCTTACTTGGCTGGACGATGTCACTTTCCAACATTACCTTCAGTTGTTCCTTGATTATGTCCTTCTGTGGCTGACTCAGCCGGTACATTTTTTGATTTATCGGGGCCTGGTCAGTCAATAACGAAATTTCGTGTGTGATTGCCTTCGTACAACTCAGTTTGTCTCCAGGAAGGAAAAATATATCGTTGAACTCCTGGCACAACTGTGTAATAGCCTTTCTTTCCTCCGGAGTACTATGTTCAAATAATGTGAGCTCCTGCTTCAACAACGCGTTGCGTATCACATTCCCCGGAGAGTCGGAGTATAAGAACTTAAAAGCTTCTCCTTCCAAGTGATTGCTTGATGGACCCGCCATTGTCCCTGATACATAGCCTACATGTTGAACTATAGAGTCTGAACTGGATTCAGGATGACGTTCTACACCGCGCGTAACTTCTAGCCTACAAACGGAATATCTTTCCAGCCTTTCTAACTTCAGACTAAGTTGGTTCAATGTGTACGGAGTCTCGCCTGAGTTCAGAATACCCACCACAGGCCTTTTTGGGTCAAGAAGAGCGTTTGCCAGGAATATGCCATCAGCTAATGAATCCGCTGTACACAGCATTTCCTGACCTAGCTCAATAGGAACTACCACCACGTTTTGTGTTCGTGGGGGTAATGTAACAGCTTCTTTAAAAACGACCTCATAGGTTCCATCAGCAGTTTTTGTAACCCTTGAATCCTCTTTGGTAGGATTATGAGTTACCACATGATTCCGATCTGTTAAAAATGTCTCGTTCTGCGTCGCTCCAAACGACAACGCGTCGACGCTATCAGACATTTCAGCCAAAACCTGTACGTGATGTGACCCTTCCGCCTCTACTTGGCTCTCAATAGGGACCGGGAAATCATTACTATTTATTTCCGTGCGAGGAAACGTGAGTGATTTACTTGGACCTTCGACATTACAGTTCCTTGAGAGGAAGTTGTTTCCCAAAAGACCATCATGAAAACGTCCCTGAATATTCTCGACCACTTGAAAAGTACATGGAAGCCTAGTAGGGAGTTCGAAATTGCCTTCCGTTGTACCAAGGGTTTCACCCTCCCCAAACGGACTTTGCAACGTGAGCTTACACTGAACATTTATTGGGCACGCTTCCCTAATAGCTGACTTATTTATAATACTGACTTCAGCCCCCGTATCTATAGTAAATGTGGTCTTCTTTTGTATTCCTATATCTAAAGGCAGTGCTGCTGTTGCCAGACTAGTACGGCGATACGTGTTTCCTTTGGTTTTTTGATTGTCCATGCACTCGCCCGTGACCCTAGCTTCCATCTTCGTTTCCAATTTGTGATTATTTGACTGTTTAATTAAAGTCAAGCCGGAGATTTCCGACTCAACTGCGCCTCGTTTCCCTGGAGCTTGGAATCTCACCGTTTCTTTTGGAAACAAGCTTGCAAATCATGTCCTCTGCGACCACAAAAATCACACTTCACCAGGACACTGTATAATCTTGGGTTCTCCTTACTGGCCCGATGACTAGTGGCGGATTTTACCTGACAATCCTTTTGATCGTGACCATATTCCTTACAGGTGGAACAATAGGGAGTATTTTCCCGAGAGTAACAATCGGAGTATGTGTGGCCCCGTTTATGACAAAAATTACAAGTTATTCTTGGACCCTTGCTGAATTTTTATTATTTCAATTGGGGATCCTTCTCTGGTGCTACCACCGCTTGTGGTCCAACATGTGACTGAAAAGGTATCGCATAGGGACTATGTGAGTACATTGCCTGCTGAGGAGCCATCACATGCTGGTTCATCATCCAACTATTGAATGGGGGTTGAATTTGCATCATTTGCGGAATTGCTTGTGATGCACTGTTCGGCAAAAAGAAAACTCCCTGTTGAAGTTTTTTCATGTTCAGCCCCTTAGTTACAAGCTCCTCAAAGGTGCATTTCTCTAACGTCAAAAGGTACTGACAAAGCTGAGGATTAACTACTCCACTTCTAAAAGCATTCATCTCAAAGTCCTCTAATTGTGCATTCGCAATCTTACTCGCTTCCGATCCATATTTAACTGCTGCTGCTTCCTGGCAACGTTTAAGAATTTGCCTAAGACGAGATGTGTAGGCTAGAATGGACTCCGAAGGACTTTGCTTTGCTGTTATTAAACTATTAACCAGCTCCTGATAAGTTTCTCTTGGTAAATATACCCGGTACAGTAATTCTTCCGCCACCTCCAAATTGGACGGGAAGTTAGAGGATATTAGCTGATAAGCTTCACCTCGCAGACGGGTAGGAAAAATCTGCATAAACACCACGCGCTCCTGATTGCTAAGGCATTTCCATACCTGCTTACTGCAACCAATGATTGTTTGCAGATCAAGCACGATGGTGGGACTGGGTGCACCAGAAAACAAGGGAATCATCTGTCCCATTAACTATGCAACCTTCCCATAATCTGCCATAGTGCACGTGAAATCCTTAACTTCGGCTTCCTTATCAATCAAAGGAGGTGATTTCTGGTCAACAGTTGAATTCACAGACACACTTGAGGACGAGCTCGCTCCCAGTGTCAGTTTCCAGTCGTGTGAAGTAATCAAAGTTTTTAAAGACTGTGAAAAATCCATTAAACTGGTATGGCAAAACGCACTCCCACTAAAATGTTTGATCTCTTCCCTAAACTGCGCTGTCTGTTCACGGAATTGATTGATCTGCTCCAAACGGCTAAAATATAACTGATCAACAGTGTCAGTGAATTCAAGAACTGACTCTATACTCGTAGAACCAAGTTCTTGCTTAACCTGTGAGTCTGAATCAGAAGGAAAAGTTTCCGATCTATTTTTAGGGGTAAAAAGAGTTCTTCCACTTCGGAGCACGAGCCCGCTGGTTTTTTCCGGAGTTGATTGATGTACCTCCCTAGTTATCTGACGTTCGTCGTTCATTCATTCACCTAGCTTACGAATTCCTATTTGTTTTTTTTTTACTGTACCTTCATCCTCCTTCAAGACTCAGATATTTCAAGGATGACCTCCCTGGCACAATCTTAATCTAAACGACAACCTCCCAGATATCAAATCGTGTGAATGAGTGTTATAACCCCAAGAGTGGTGAGAAAAGGTTCTAATTCCGTCGACAACATCAATCATCCTATTCAATAACTGGTCGCTCCACAACACGTTCCTTGTATTGGAGCTGTTCGAAATCAAAAACCGGCTGCGCCAATTGTTATAAATTGCTACACCTATGCAACCACCCTGCCTTTGTTGGCGTGGTAATCGCACCTCATCACACGTACCTTGATACCTAGGGGGAAAAAACGCTGCCCTTTAGAAATAAGACGAACCTTTAATATCCGTTTTACATTAGCAAATCTTTATTTAACAAAACGTTTCTTTGCACGCACAAATGCAAGTTTTCATTAACTAATCAAAATTCCATTCAGAAACATTAACTCTCGACATTATCTGTTTTAAAAGTATCCGAGTTGGAGAACTGTTGCTAGCACGTGCGGCTGATGTATATTGCTGATGATTGCGAACCCCATTTCATCGTTAGTATACCATGGTGCATGCGGATAAAAGCTGGGGGCAGAGCTTCACCGACTCCGAGCACTCCGTTTTCCGTGGATGCTTTCACTGTCTACGTAAAAAAAAGAATCAGAGTGGTTGTTAAATGAAAGACTATTACTAAACGTGAATTAGTCATTAAAAGGCTAAAACCAGGGTTTCACCGGCTTGGGCCTAAAGAAACTCCGTTTTAGCTCATTAAAGACTATTTCCGAAATTTAATCTGCAGTTTAAGATTAATAATCTACGCTTAATTAGCCATTAGATGGCTAAAATCAGAGTTTCACCGGTTTAGGCCTAAAGAAACTCAGTTTTAGCTCATCAGAGATCGTTTCTCGGGTTCCACTTTAAATATGGGTTGGCTAAAACCAGAGTTTCACCGGCTTAGGCCTAAAGAAACTCAGGTTCCGCTCGTTCTTCTTACCTTCACTTCATTGGTTCCGGTTGGCGTTGCTTTGCGGCGAACTTCTGATGTGGGTTTCCGTCTTGGCTAGCTCTCGTGCGTCTTGCGTAGAATAAACTGCTTCTTTTCTCAATTCGCCACTAGCTTAAATACAAACAAATTGCTTGCATTGCTAGTGAGAGTCGTAGACCTTCGATCCAGTTAATCCGCAAAACGCTGAGTTTGTAGATGTGCTAATTCCCCTTAACCTGCTTTACAAATTCATTCCTCTCTTGTTCTTCAGGAAATTGGAACAGGTAGCTAACAGGAACGGCCCGATGCTAATGGAACACTGAATTTTCTTGTCATCAATTCTCGCTGTCGATAAGGAGAAATCTTCATATTATCATATGATTTTTTTGCATTCGCTGTCAAATTCGGTTGTGAAAACGCGTAAACAAACTCGTTTGCTGTGTAATTTGGATGTTAAAATCAGTGAAAATTCGTGATTTATCTGTTGTACATCAACAAGACAATAAGATACAATCTATCGGTTAGATTGCAAGTGAGAAAACGTTATATTTCGACGAAAAATTAAGAAAATGCAAAGAAGTTTCAAAAATATGGAGCATTGTGAAAATATGTAATAATAGAACGACCCGCCAGCCCACAGGAGTAGCATTTCCTAGGTTAGTAGCAACATAAACCGTAGAAAAGAAAATACAAAATTTGTAAGTGTTTTTTCATTCAAAATCACTGCTTTCAATTCATGCATGATTATGTTTACATTTGGATGGCGACCATTTTATTCGATTAGTTTTCGCGTAGTAGCGCCTGCATTTTGGGGGCAAGTTTTGCTAGCATATTGCTTGAATAATTTTATTAATGAAATCAATTTTATTTTTTTTTTCAGGTGTCGGTTAAATAATACTGGACATACGAATATATGGAGATAAAAAAATTATTAATGCGCTACTATCGGTAAACTTTTTACTTTTATAAATCTCATCTGGATCTCAGACATATATTTGTTTTTGCAGGCAAATGCAACGAACGACAGTATTGATTTCAAGCGCCTCTCTGGATGTGGAAGCTATTTCATCCTTGAAAGCGAAAAGCAGAATCCCGGAGTTGCTAGAATTATTCTGTAGGCATATATAGAATGAATTCCATTTATTATATCATTGAATTTTCAAATGAATAAAAGTAATTTCGAAATAATTGATTTTTATATTAACAAGCAGAAGGATATATGAACTCTTCAAAAATATGCTTCGGACAAATAATTCGAATATTGTATTCAAACTTTTAATCAATTTTATAGCCTATATCAAAGAGATAAATTTAATATCGGGGCACAGGATAGTTCATTTTGGGACTAATCACTGGTTTGAGAAATTCAACAGTAATAGACGACGTATTTACAACCAATATATGCTCAAATTTGTTCCCTCGTATAAATTGAATCAAGATATCATTAAGCTATTTTTGATCCATTCGATCAAGTCTCGCCTATAGCAATATACTGACTGTAAGGCAATTGACTGCCAGCTACGAGAAGCTTTTATTTACTCTAAATAGTATACTTAAAAATGTTCAAGTGGCATGCATCGGAAAGCAACTCTTTGTTGCATATGGTGAGCGAGTGAACAACAAACGAAACTTCAGCTTGTTATTTAAGCTTATAGCAGTAAAATACATCAATACAAAATACTATTTTTTTGCGAAATTAAAATCAGTATAAATTTCTGTTAGGCGATATCTTAACAAATTAGTATACCTTAGAGGCATGTGGTTCTCTCACACATAGCGAAGGTCAAGCTCAACGATTATACATTTCACCTTAATTCCACTGAAGACGATTATGAAAGGAAAAGGGAGGTGAAAAAGTATAAAAGAATGAACGATTATAATTTTAGTAGTAGTTGAATTTGTAATTACCTAAGGAACAGATTTAGTTTTTGCTTATTAAATGTCGTTGTGAGTTTCTTTTTATCTAAATAAAGTTTTACAAACTATTCAAGTCTGAAATAGGAACATTATCAATCAATTATGCAATGGCAGTTAACTTTTACATTTTCAAATATTTTTAAACTGTAGCTCCCTTTTTAGACTACACCCTTCCAAAATTAAATCAAAAGAGCAACGTTCGTGGCGCATCGGGAAATGATGACAAAATTTGAGTTGATGTTCCACTCCAGTGTTCCATTCTCAAAGTTCAGGAACAATCTTGTTGTATGAAAACGAACGCTAGCTCCAATCTCATGCTTTTGGCTCTTTCTTCCTCAGTATTCATATATCTGAATACTCGACGACTTCCCCCCATACAATTTCTGAGTTGGTTGCCGCGACGAATTGGTACTCAGATGAGCGGATTGCGCATAGTACACACATTCAACTGTATACATGTACTCCAAATGCTCTCAACATGGCAATTGTATGGACTACCATGTATGCGTGTGGAATTCGCCGCAGAGCCAATTTAGCGACTTGACCAATGAAGCGCAAGATATAAGTTCTTATATACATGAAATTGCGGTTATGTACTATGTTTAGGGTGTCGCCGTTCCCTAAGTATGGGCGGTGGAGCATACATTGCTTGTTGGCTCGTGCGAACAATGGTTGGAATTGTGAATAACTGTTATGAATTTTGTTGTAACGTGTTGTAAGCGAGGCATGAGGGCGTGATTAATTGTCATGGATTTCTGAGCAATTATATTCGATTGTTATTGTAACATACCTGAGAAGTACAGAAAGGAGGTTCCCCTGTATTTTGAAACCTGTATGAAGGATTTCGTTGAGAGCGATGTTTGTTGTGATTTTTGCTGATATATCAAACACCACCCTGGTCTTAGTGGTGTTGCTATCACGGTTTATGACGCAATGATGGGGCAAATAATAGCCAGCCTCAGGTATGGTTGTGACCTTGTTCATATGGCCCAGTGTTAGGTATTCCTTCATGAAGGAATGATACTCCTTTTTTAGCTCTGGATTACGCTCTAGCTTTCTCTCCATTTCCAAAAAATAATGTGTCAGCGCTAGTTGCCGAGAATCACTAAGAACGGTCGATGGTTGCTAGAAGGGAAGCCTCACGATGAATCGGCCGTCATTGCTTCGTTTTACCGTCTGCTTATAGATGTCTACACACTCCTTTTCTACAGCTGAGTACAAAGATGGGCACGTCTCGAGCATTTACCTTCCAAAACTGTTGCGATTATCGTTTGAGGTTACCCTTTTCTTTTGTGGAGGGGCAACTAGCAGCAGTATTCTCACATATGGTTCTTCCTGACACTATCCACCCAAAGATTGTGTTTTGTAAGGCAGGCTGATCCCGTTCCAATTCGATGCGACCAACCTTGATCAAATTGAAGTAACGTTCTACTCCAATCAAAGTGTCGATGGGACCGGAAACGTTAAATGTGGGGTCAGCGAGACTTATATGGCCTGGGAGGTCGTAAGACAGAACATCGATGTACCTGGCGGGCTGATCAATAGTGATGGTTGGCAATATAAAGCCTTTCACTTGGAGCTCACATTGTGTGATAAGTGATTTATTTTGAATGTGTCCCCTCTTCTGAGCAACCTTACTATGGTTTCCAATCCCTATGATGATTGTAGGATCGTTGGTTGTTTGAAGTTTCAGCCTTTCTGCTACCCGTTTCAAGATGCCATTGATTTGTGAGCCGGAAGCAAGAAGTCAATTACCTAATCGTCTACAGCCGTGAGGCTACAGGCGACTGTGCCCAGTAGTACGTTTGACTATTGTTTAGAATATCTCCCCTATAGAGACACCATCGATGTTGCTTCATTCGATTGAGATGGAGCCTTTGTCTCTATTGCGTCGGCCTTGGTTTTTATGTCTCGATGTAACAATGTGTTATACTTCTTGGTGCATTTTGCGCAGGACCCTTTGTCACATGTTTTTGCGGAATGTCCGAACTTTATGCAGTTAAAACATAGCTTATGCTTCTGCACGATGTCTGTCATCTTGTTTATAGAAAAGTCTTGAAATGCCTTGCACGAAAATAAGGGATGTGGTTGAGTGCATGTCATGCTTTAGGGAGCTCCAGTAGATATCATTGAAGATGCTCGTGCTTTCTTGATTTCTTTTCGAATATCATAGATTTGGCATTCAAGGCTTTTAGGGATTGGAATCTCATTTCAAAAAAGGTCAAATGATTGTCAAGATTTTCCAAGGCTTTCAAATTCGCTGAAGATTGCTCATAGAGAGCGTGAGTGGTTTTACATAGCTTCTTCAGTAGTAAGTGAACAACCACCGCATCCCAATTTTCCACAGCCCATCCTAAGTTTTTGAGCCCCATTATGCACTCTTTGGCTGTGTTATGGAGCCACTTGATTGCAAGTGCGAATTCCGTTTGCTTCACTGGTTCTTGAGTGTGTTTGTTCTTCTGAGTATCACTTATTTTCTACAACTTAACTGCTGACAAAGACCCTACAGCTCTAAGTTGTTCGCGTTTCTCTTCAAAACCAAGCGCTCTTGAAGCGCGTTGATTGCGTTTGCAGTTCTTCGTTAACTGCTCCGTACAACTGTCGTTATAAGGACTCTTCATAGTCCTCCAATTCCACCCAGAGATTCTCGTTAATCTCATTAAGACCACACTTCTGGTGAAGTAACGTGTCTACATGAAATTGGTAATATTGGCGAAGGCACTCCATGAATTTGACCCTTGACACCAATTGTCGAGCCAACGCAGCTGATACTTTTCTATCACAATTTCTGACAGAGACGGTAACACGCCAGGGCTACGAAGGTTCCCTACAGACCACAGAATTGGTGATGGTAGAGGCCACACTGGCTGCACCTCCAGATAGTACTTCGAACTAAGCCGAATCGCCTAGTCCACCACCAAGAACGCACAGTACAGGGTGCGGGAATGGCAATGCATTCGAAGAAGCACCAATTTAATCTTGTTGCGCCCTGCACTGACTGCCCTATAGCCAGCCAAGCCCGACCAAAGACCTCTGTGCAATCAGCAAAAACCCAATTGCACAGAAGCTTATTAGTCGAACCTCACCGGCTAATCGTCTGTGGGATCATACACCGAAGCCCAGCCAGGACCCCGTGCAATTAACAGAATCGCTAATAGCACTGCAGCATCTTAGCCAGGCTTCACCGGCAGATCGTCTACCAACCAAACAACGCCACCGGCAGTTACAACAAAGGAGACTCACCCGTCTGTTGTCGGATTAACAATGTCTTTATTTTCCTTATCATAAACCTATTATACAATTTTCTAAATCACAAATATTGTTTACCAAGCATTTTGTCTTCAACTTCATGCAATCCACTTGACGCGTCGTATCGCATTTCATGAAGCTTTGAATTGTGTAATTGGTTATCATACTGACCAATGCGCACATGTGCAAGGACACCATGTAAGGGTTTTCTTTCTTCACATGCGCGACGCTGCAGGAAAATTTTTTATTGCCATGTGATACGACCCCGGCATGGAATTATGTCTAGCCATTGATCATCTCAAGTGGTTGAATTTTATACTGACAGATTTAGAATTTTATCCAATGCATTGTATATGAATGGAAATAGTTTTGAAGTATCAAGTGTATTGTCTGAATGCATGTGATGTGAATTTGAATATGAACTTAATTGACAATTTTGCTTTTAGAAATAAATGTGAGTAAGCAAGATTTTACTGTTGAATTGAACATGGATTGAAAAACAAAATTGGTATTCAACAGATTAGGATGATTTTAAGCTTTTTCAAAAGTAATTTTACTGATCTCGTGCTTTCACAATTGAGATATATTAAATACGTTACCTTAAAATCTTATAATATTACTAGAGATCTATTTAATTTTTATCAGGCAATAATATGGTTGCTAAAATAATTCAAATAACATGTGAAATTTGTTTGAATGAAAAATCCTATTGAAGGTTGAAGGTTGAACACCAAGTTTTTGATTATTAATAGACCTGTACATTCTTTAATAGATTTTCCACAAGTAGTAAAGATGTAAAGATGAGTGCCAGCAAGCTACGAAAATTTATCTCCGATGTCTGTCAACATTTAGGCATCCTTGCAACTTTGGGGTAGCCCACGGAACAATGGGATATGATTGAATTATCCATCTTGCTGAGGAAACTTGACCAATTTTCCTGCAAAGCATACCATAGTAACCGCGATGAGAGCAAGCTGCCAAATTTAGAAGATTTGCTTATTTTTATTGAGCAAACAGCTAGCAATCTTGGATGAAAGCCTAAGGAGTGAAGGTTCGACCTTCTCCACTAATCTTACCTATTTTAGTAAAAATAAAGTGACGGATTTAGCAAGCAAGCAACTATTTCCTCGCAAGTTTCGTTCAGATTCCTGGCATAAATTATTACAATCTCAAAAATTTATGATGCTTTCTCCTTGTTGAAAGAAGCGAATTCATTTTTAAGAACAATTTATGCAAAATATGTCTAAATAGTCACAAATCAAAATGCAAATTTCATTTTAGATGTTCTCAATGCAGCAGGAAAAAGCATAATTCAAAATTACATTGGAATTCAGAAGAAAGAAGTATTTCAATGCACAATAATATCAAAACTTCTTCAACACTTCTGCCGACAATCAAAGCAAAGATTTTATAGCAAGATGTTAAATCTCATATTATTGCTCGAGGATTTTTGGGCAACTGTAGTCAAGTTTCTTTTATAAACAATGATGTTGTTGAATTGCCAAAATTAAAGTTTCACAAAAATAATCTTAGTATTTCTGGTTTGGGTCTGCAAAGCCGACCGACCACCGAAACCGCTGCTATAATTTTAGTGTCGCTTCAAGACAAGTGTAAATTAACATGCTCCATCGTGGACCGAATAACAACAAAATTGCCGCAGAACAAATTCGATTTTCAGAATAGCACCCTTAGTACATCTGCTCAATGATTTGACAGCAACTTAAATGTTCGTGGTGACATATCATTTCTGTTATCTGCGGAAATATTCTTCGAAATAATGCTACCAAACAAAATTAAGTTGCCTTACTGCACTTTTAATTTAATTGGCACTGAATTTGGTACAATTATTGCTGGCGAAATTAATAATAAAGCATCAAGCAGCCATGTGCAGTCTTTTCATGCTGCGGGTGCTGCAATTAACATAGACACTGATGGTGATCATACTCTCGTCGAATTTCGGGAGACTGAATTAACTCGGAGGGTTATAGAACAGCAAGATGTTTGTGAGGCTGATTTCAAAAAATCAGTAAATCTAATCAATGGTATTTTTCAAGATTCACTTCCCTATAAAAAAACCTTTAAATCAACTTAATTTGTCATTTTCCATAGCAGCTAAAACGTTAGATTTAAACTTGGCAAGGGTGGACAAGAATTTTAAATTGAAGCAAAAAATACAATGATTTGATTAATGAGTACATTCGAATGAGTAATGCGAAAATTATGTCATTGAGTAATTCTGAAATTAATAAAAGATATTTCATGCAACATTTATCTGTCATTAGATATGACTGAAAAACAAACCCCGTCAGAGTAGTCTGTAATCGTTACACAAAAGAAAATTACCTTCACAACAGTCCAAATGATGTACTTTAAATGGTCTTAAAGTTCAAAAAGTTCTTTTCGTCTTATTAATTCTATTTAGGCAATGTAAATGTGCAATGCTTACTGGCATTCAGCATATGTACTGAGTCATTTTTAATACAGCCTGTGCATAAACAGTTTCAGGACATATTATGGAACAAAACCATAATATTGGAATTACAGACCGTCACTTATGGGCTCAAAAGCTCTAGCTACTTAGCTGCGAGGTAGCTATAAGGGCTAGCAGACAGGTATGGTGGAGAGTTTCCACTGGCTGCTGAAATTATTCGCAACTCCATGTATGTTGATGCCTTTTTTGAAAGTAAATCCATCGAGTCTACTCTAGAGCTAAGAAATCAATTTATTTTGCTACTGCAACGAGGAGGCTTTCATCTGCATGAATGGACTGCAAATTATCAACATTTCTTAGATAGGATACTAAATGATAAACTCTTTTTTGATAGCCATGAACTCTGCAGGGATGGTGTGTCAATGAAGGCACTGGGTGTAGCTTACGACATTAAATCGGATACATTAAAAGTGGGTTGTTCCAAAGATATGCCACCAATTCGGATTAAAAGTTCGATCTTAAGTTTTATTGGATTGTTTTGTGACCCTCTTGGCCTGGCATGACCAATTACACTAAGGGCTAACCATTTTCTACAAAAGAAACTAACCATTTTCTACAAAAGAAAGAAAATATAAAATGGAACTATACTTTATCGAATTTATTTTTTAATGAATGGACTTGCTTTTATCAACAATTAACATTGATGCCTACATTATCGGTAAAAAGATATCTTTATACATTTGATGCTCAACATACCGCGTTATTCGGTTATTTTGATGCATCCAACAGTTGCTATGAATGTTGTCTCTACTAGGTAGCAAATCAAAAATAGCTCTGTTAAAAAGCAAACTTAATACGCCAAAGCTAGAATTTAATGCAGCATTACTGTTGGCTAAAGTGCACAGTAATGTAATTAATACTTATTCCAAAATTAAAACAGATGCTAAATATTTATTTTTACATTCGCTAGTGGCATTATGTGGACTAAAATGTGAAAAAGGCCTACCTTCTAATGGTTAGAGTAGAGAGTTGAAATAATTAATTCATTAACATAGAATTGCAGATAGATTCAGATTAATGAAACATCCAATCCAGGAAACGAACGAATTGTCCAACAATTTATTGTACTGGAACTGTCCTCCTCAGCACTCATCATTTAGCTACGTACCTAGTTCATCATTATTTTGTAATCATGTTTTATGCAAAATGGGGTTCACACTTCTGGACCAGAATGTTAGCTTGAGTGTTATCCACTATGTACCTAAATCACCGGAGTATCTTACTAAATTTTCATCCTGGGATAAGATTTTTGGAGTAACAGTATGGATGTTGCAATTTAACCATAACTGTACGAGTATAAACCCAAATAATAAAATCAGAAGCAAACTTTTGTCAGTAATATAATACTTCGTGACTTTCTAATTCTTTCGCTTCTTCTGTACTGCGATTTAGATTAAAATTTATTATTTTGACTTGGTAAATATCAGTACAATCACTTAACCAAGCGGATAGGCCGCAGAGAAATATGGCGAATATCTTTAAACTTGAATCTTAAAATCCACAAACGCTATGGTTTCTCAGGAATAATTTTATGGTCGCTACAATTATTAGCGAGTCCTAGTAAAATATAAAATCGCTGCGATTCGCAGCGGTTCCGCAGTAAAACTTTTGTGTTACGCGTCTAGTAAAAACTTGTTATATTTTCATATCCCACATTGGTATTTATACATTTAATTTCCTACAAGCTTATCATAAAATACAAAAATTTATAGGTCATAAATTCCACTTGCATTGATTTTCAAATGACCCAATTCTTAATTTATTACTACGGCAACCAAAGCACTTGACCACAGAAAACGCCACACGTGAACCCACATAAATCATCCCCACATATCATCATACGGCCAATATTGACTCATGTATGAAATCTCAAGTGTCGCGTGCCATACGTAATACAATGTAATGTAATGTAATGATTCAGTTCACACATTAAGTGTGAATGAATTTCCATACCGAGT
This sequence comes from Odontomyia ornata, assembly GCA_963969285.1. Classification (NCBI taxonomy): domain Eukaryota; kingdom Metazoa; phylum Arthropoda; class Insecta; order Diptera; family Stratiomyidae; genus Odontomyia; species Odontomyia ornata. The sequence continues at coordinate 274,600,258 of OZ017738.1, read as the reverse complement.
CTTCGTTTGAGATTCATGTTACATTTTAAGGTGTGAATAAAACGGGTTTCAAGTTTAAAGATATTTATGTTCATTGGATACTTGATATATTCCTTGAACTCAAGTAAAATTTATTTCTAATGTTTTTATTGCTATTGCAGTAAATTAGTTCTGGGTGGTTATCATTCGATTGATTGAGTATTAAAGTAATGATTATCACCAGAAAATACGCGCATTTGGAGCTGTGCTCGGATATGACAACTGAATGCTATATAGAAGCACTTTAAAGATTTTTTTTGCGTGATCTTCCTAATACCATATACTACGACAATACGGAAATCTTTAAAGTTGCTGGCAGTGCACTAAAGGAACTATATAAATTGCCCAGCTCTTGCCAACACCAATCAGCTGTTGCGAATAACGCATCTTTTAGAGGAATTGAGTTCAATTACATACCTAGCTACTCGCCAATATTCGGAGGCCTTTGGAAGGCAGCTGTCAAAAAAAGCTAAATTTTACTTTAAAATAATAATTGGTACCAATATTTTCACATTTGAACAATTCAATACAATCATTATATGCACAGAAGGAATACTTAATTCTAGACCTAGACTCAATTCAGTACAGACCCTTCTGACCTATCTTATATAACTCCAAGTCATTATCTCATTGGAATAGCGATAACTAATATACCAAAACTTGACTGTTCAACTTTGCTAATGAATCGACCTAAATTTTGGAGACGGTGTACGCAAAAACAGCAGTATTTTTGGCAAGTGTGGCATAAACAATATCTATTTCAGTTTAATCCCCGTCCGGAATGGCTCGGCAATCAGCCAAATATTTACAAACGCAGCCCAGTTCTGTTAATCACCTCCCTTACAGTAGCCATTGGCCAAAGTTATTAAGTTATTTTACGGGCAAGATCTGAAAGTAAGAGTTGCTGCAGTAAAAACTGCATTAGGTACCTCACGAAGATCCATAAATAAATTATGTGTTTTGCCATGTTAAATTTAGTATAATTATTCTCCTTCTTCTTCATAGTGCTAAAGCCCCTCTCAGGTGTTCGCTTCCTGCAAATAGCGCTTCCAACTGTCTCGGTCTATTGACCGCATCCTTCAATTTTGAAATCCGAGCAGCGATAAACTATCTTCGTGAACCAAGTCAAATCAGCGTTTTCTCTGTATCCTCACTGGTCTTTGACCTTCAGTTCTCCCAACGATTACCTTTTTTGGTATCCGTTGTTCATCCACACGATTCATGTGGCCAGCCTATCGCAGTCTTAAAATCGTTGAGTATAATTATTACTTAGCATATATTTTTTGAATTAAATGTACATGCTCATGTAATTAGCCTCAATTAACGTTAGAATATTTCAGGGAACTGCTAAGCAAAAACGGTGTAAGCTCAGAATTCCAAAATATTAAAAGATAATTTATTTTCGGCCTCTCCGGAATATGTTTGTGACAAGCATTAAAAATTAATTCAATACATGAATAATCAACGCATATAAATAAGTATGAAGCTAGCTACTTTTACAAATAAACTTGAAGTTAACAACTTAAATTAACAGATAGACTGAAGCAAGTGACTATAGTCGTTAATTGTTATTTTTGATTTCACTGATTTTTTGGTCATATTTGCAAACGAGGCAAGACGTAGGTGAAAAAACAAGATTATAATTATATCAGCGTTTTTTTTTTTTTTATTCATACACGTATATAATTGCTTGATGTTATCTAAAACATAAAAACTGGTGTGATTGTTTTATGTTGAATCGGAACACATACAATCGAGCATTGAGAAATGTTTTCACCAAAACATAATAAGATGCACTTTGATGGTATCAAGTATACTTATGCCCCATCATGGCATCAAAATCCTTTGCATACTATGAACAGACATATGTGCCCATCATATGTTATGTTCGTACTCAGAAAAAATTTCTTTTCGGGCAACGCTTCAGTGGGCCAGTCAAAACCTGACTAATTGGAAAATTTATGGCTGATGAGAGTAGTTCAGAGTCGGCTTCACATAGACCCTGTGTTCATCTTGATCAATATCTGTACTATACTGAGCATGTCAAAACTATGCACAGTAAAGTACAAAAGTAGTCATGGCGCTTCGACGACTCTTTCATTTCAGATACATTGATCAAAAGGTCAAAGTCATCTGTAACAAGACATTAGTTAGACCAGTTTTGACATATGGATATCAGATTTGGTACCCGCAGGGTGCTCGTGGAAATATTAAAAGTTTTCGTAAGGAAATGTCTTTGTGCATATATTGGTTTTTAAGGGAAAGCCTGGACAGATTTGAAACACAATATATCGAATAGAAGAATTTATATAAGTGCTAATGTAACGAGAGTCGATAGTTTCATATTGAGACTTCTTCGGAATTGTTTTGCGAAATCGGTAACTGTAAGCGAAAACCCCTGGATTTCACAGCCGTTCTAACCTACTAGCGGGCATGTTGAGACTTGTCTCACTACTGGCTTCGTTCCTCAAGGAGCATTCATGCATTTGGACATGAGTCGATATAGTTTTGATTCTGACGATATTCTAATTATTTATCACATATATAGACGGACTACCGATGAGAAGATAAAATATCCTCCAAGTTTGAGTTTACGAGACCAACGATTCCAATGTAGATATTTATTTGCTAGATTTGTTGAAGCTGGTCGAGCTAGGACGGAGCAATCTACGTCTCTCTAGGGATGACATTGTGTAAATTGTCCGTGATTTTTGTGTTTTTTAGGGTCTTGTACTAATATAAGTGGTTTATATATTCCACTTATATATTTATATACTTAATCAAAACTCAATTTAATTAGAACTCAATTATATTAATGAAATATTACACTTATTTATTAATTATATATTCCATTCTTATCAGACTCACTGACTGACTACATTTTAAAAATTACATGCTATTTATAATAAAAGCAAGTCTCCTATAATTGCAATCAAAATTTAGCGAAAGTAACAACTAAGTATATCAAAATGACATTTACGTTATTTTTAACTGAGTGTTTTTTGTAGTGTGAATAATAAATTTTTAACTGAATGTTTTTTGTCGTGTGAATAGTAAATGTAACGCTACCTTACTCCCCCTTCAGCATTAGCGTTATAAATTTAAACTTGATATTGATCTAAATTGGTATTTGAGTACTTTTAACAATATGTAAAATTAATTGTGATGTTTAGTCACGAAACAAAATACTTTTAACTTTAAATTTAGGTTTAACTCTGTGAGTTAAACTGTGAGATTCTTTCCGTCTTTTTCAATTATGAAATTTTTATTATCTTTTTTTATTACATTAAATGGTCCTTCATAGGGTGAAGATAAAGTATTTCTTTTATTCTCTACTTTTAAAAAAACTTTGTTACAAGTATTTAAAGATTCTTGTAGATAAATTTTATTATTAACTTTTTTGGGATCTTTACTTTTAATTTTTTTAAAATTGTTTTTTAATTTAACAATAAAATTATCAACTGATGAATTATCTGCTTTTAAATCGTTAACAAAAAAACTGGCAGGGATTTTTATATTTTCACCATATAACATTTCTGCTGGAGAAGCATTTATTGATTCTTTCCAAGAAGATCTAAGACCTACAAGAATAATAGGTAGTTCATCAATCCAATTGATATTGTCTCTAGATCTAATTGCAGTCTTCAAGGTTCTATGAAACCTCTCAATCATTCCATTAGCTTGTGGATGATAAGCTGTTGTATGGATAATATGTGATCCTATTAATTTTAATAATTCATTAAATAATTTAGCTTCAAATTGAGATCATTGATCGGTTGTTATTTCTAAAGGTGAACCAAATCTGGAAAAATATTCTCTCCATAATGTATAAGCAACCGTAGTGGCTGTTATGTCTTTAATTGGATAACATTCTGGCCATCTAGAAAAACGGTCGATAGCTGTTAATAAGTAGGAGTTACCTTGTGATGGCGGTAAAGGATCTACCAAATCTACATGAATGTGTTGAAATCTTTTAGATGGTATAGGGGTTTGCAAAACTTCTGATTTTATATGTTTATTAATTTTATTCTTTTGACAGGTTCCACATGATTTTGCCCATAAATTTATGTCTGAATTCATCTTGGGCTAAAAATAATCTTTTGTAATTGTTTTACGAGCTGCCCTAGTATCAGGATGGGAAAGATTATGAAAAGAGTTGAAAATGATACGTCTTAAATTAATAGGAACAAGAGTTCTGAAAGTGCCTTAACTATTTTCACACCATAAAATGATATTGTTTGAAATTTTGATTGGAACTATTACAGCCTTGGAGTTGAAATTAGCAGTATTATCTCGGAAAATAATAAGTTCTTGATGTTTCATTTGCTCACTAGCTAAAAATTTTAAATCAATCTCTTTAAGATTAATTGCATCAATATCGAGATGTGATAACGCATCAGGAACAACATTTGACTTTCCTTTTATATACTTGATATCCTTCGTGAATTGAGGGATATAATCAATATATCTTTCTTGACGGGGATTTTTATCAGTTTTAGTTGTAAATATATTTGTTAAAGGTTTATGATCAGTTAAAATATTGAAATGTCAACCTTCTAAAAAGTATTGAAAATGCTTTGTTGCTAAATATATAGCGATCAAAAGTTGAATATTTTCCTTGAGCACCATTTAATTTTTTGCTGAAAAAGGCTAGAGTTTGCCACATGCCATTAAACTATTGTTGCAAAACTGCTCCTATACTAGAATTTGAAGCGTCAGTTGCTAACGAAATGGGGGCATTATCTTTAGGATAGTTTAAAAGAGTAGCATTAGCTAGACTTTCTTTTGCTTTCTCAAAAGAATTTTGGCAATAATTGGACCAAGAGAAATTTTTATTTGATTTTTTATCATTTTGTAAAAAGGTTAAATGTTCGTAAATCGGTGCCACAATTTAAGCTAAATTGGGAACAAAACGATGATAATAATTTATCATTCCAAGAAATCGTTGAGTAGATTTTATGGAGCTTGGAATGGGAAATTTGGTGATGGTATCGACTTTAGGGGCGGATGGTTTAATACCATCTGCTGAAATATGATGTCCTAAAAATTTTAAATCAGAAACACCAAAAATGTTTTGATTTTTAAATAGTATTTTGTTAAACGATTAAAAACTTCCCGGATATGTTCCTTATGTTGCTCTTTATATTAACTAAAAATAACCATATCGTCAAGATAAACGTAGACAAAATTTAAACCGCTAAGTACTTCATGCATCATGCGTTGGAACGTTTGAGCTGCATTTCTTAAGCCAAAAGGCATGCGGGTAAACTCAAATGAACCGAAAGGGGTAATAATAGTAGTTTTATGAATATCCTCAGGGGTAACAGGAATTTGGTGATATGCGCGAATTAAATCGATTTTAGAAAAAATTATACAACCATTTAAATTAGTTGAAAAATCCTGGATGTGAGGGATTGGATATCTGTCTGATCCTGTTATTGCGTTTAGGCGGCGGTAATCGCCACAAGGTCGCCAATCTGAAGATTCTTGTTTAGGCACCATATGTAAAGCTGAAGTACATGATGATTTTGAAGGACAGCAAATACCGATTTTTATCAAATAATCAAATTCAGTTTTTGCAAGTTTTGTTTTATGACTATTCAATCTTCTAAATTTAGAAACTGGTAATTGTCCTTTAGTAACAATATTGTGAATAATAAAATGTTTAAATGCCATATTGAAATCTGGTTTTAGTAATAATTCTGGAAATTCTTTTGTAATACTTCCAAACTCAGATGTAGTTTCGAAAAATTTTAATGAAGCTAAGTTTGTTCTATTTAAATTGCCATTAGAACCTAAGTTAGTCTTTTGATCAATAATGCGTTTTTCCTTTAAATCAACAATTAAATTAAACTTCACTAAAAAACCAGCTCCAATAATTGGTTTGGAGACTGTAGCGATTAAAAATTTATGGAAAAATGATCTTCTAAGGCCAAAACTAATCTCTAAAATTTAAGAACCAGAAATATTGATGTTTGAGCCGTTTGCTGCTGATAAAGCTTCAATGGGTTTACTAAATTTTAAAGAAGAAGTGACGGGTAAAACTGAAACGTCTGAACCAGAATTAATTAAAAAATTAAATTTCGTAATTGGGTCTTTAATAAATAAGCGGCTCAACTGAATTTCGGAATATCCGTTACCCGCCGCATGGATAACGGATCTTTTTAGTTTAAAACATTTTGTTTGAATTTGGGAATTTTGATAAGGATTAATTTCCCAAAGATCATCAGCTAATTTATTTAAAGTTTGAATATCAGAATTAGATTGAGTTTTCATAATCGCCTGATAAAAGGTGGAAGTTTTAAAAACCATAATTTCAATATGAAATCATTTGAAACAATATTTGATTCTCCAGCAGTTTGTTTCATTTTTCGAAAAAATTCAGATGGCTTTTGATCACCCATTTCAGTTCCCAAAAGTAATTTCTCTAATCTTTTATTCTCGGAAAGAGAATGTCTATCTATCAGCGTTTGCTTAAGAATTTGATATGGTGATGTAGAATTTCCAGCACAATTTTGAATGCTATCAAACACTGACTCTATCATGTCAGGTGGTAACGAAGCAATAACATATTCAGATTTTGTAGTTTCAGCAGTAATTCTTCTAAGTGAAAAATTCGCTTCTCCAATGGTAAACCATTGTGCAGGAAGGTTACTACAAAAAGTAGGTAGTTTTAAAGCTATCGCGTTAACTGAGTTCTGGGAAGAATCTCCATTCCCTGAATTAGCCATAATACTTATTATAATTACTAAGGCTATTCTAATATTATTTGTGTCTAAGATCTGTATTTTATTCAGTTTAAATATACTATGCAGATTTTATCCAGTTTAAATGTACTATGCGGTGTTTTTTGAATAAGTGCACCGCCTCCAAAAATAGGATGAACTTTTATAAATTTCCCTGATGCCGTGTGCGTTTCTAAAAATTAATATAATCAGGTATTTAATAAAATTATGGGAGACTTTTACAAAACTTACTTATAAATTGATCTTGTGATTTTTTCGTTGGGCGCTTATGCCTTTTGCGTAGAAGCGCTTGTGCTTTTTTGGAAAAAGGCACTCTGTTGTTGCCAGCTTCGTTCAACAAATCCGTTTGTATGACTTTGGGCTTATCGATTATATTTATTTGGCGGCTTGATGTTATTCCTGATGATTTGCTGTTGCAGTTACTATATGTTCCAGGTGTGACAGCTTGACTAGGCGGTAAATTGACCGGGCCAAAGCGATGAATCGAATTTTAGACAATTCAAAACGTATAAAGATAGCAACAATACAATGTATTTGAAATCTCCTCGTGTTACTATGGCTGTTGGTTGTTTCTCTGACGCGTCTTCTTCACATTCTAGGCTAAAAGCTCGGATGATGGTCATTTTTTGTTGCACTTATTAAGCTTGAGAAGTTGTTGTACTGGTGAGTACTGCACCATTCACGTTTCAACAGATCTGGATCGAGTTGCCTGAAGGTGGTGTTGAGATGTCGGGGTCACCAAAGTAAGTGGTTTATATATTCCACTTACATATTTATATACTTAATCAAAACTCAATTATATTAATTAAATATTACACTTATTTATTAATTATATATTCCATTTAATCAGATTTACTGACTGACCACATTTCAAAAGTTAGATGATACTAAAAACAAGTCACCTATAATTATAATCAAAATTTAGCGCAAATAAAAACTAAGTATATCAAAATTACATTTAAGTTATTCTTAACTGAGTGTTTTTTGTAGTGTGAATGATAAATTTTTAACGGAGTGTTTTTTGTAGTGTGAATAATAAATGTAACGCTACACTAATATACAAAACCCTATTGCAATCACGACCTGTGTCACAGCACTTTGTCTCCAAAACTATACAACTGCAGTCATCAAACTTTGTGGTTCTTGAATATTTTGGGGTAGAAATATTTTTCAAGGGGGTTTAAGGAGGTCTCTCCATATAGGGAGGTGACCCTTTACATTTTTTTTTTCTTTATTGGTAGTTGAATAGGGTATCATTGGAAAGGTCTTTATGAGATCTAGTCAAAACAAGTCTTAAAATTACATTAACAATACCGTGGGGGCCAGGAGAAGGGGAAATGTAGGAACTCTTTACGTAACCCCCCCTTCGCGATTGGACACCTTTCATCCGAAAAATCTGAAAAAAATCATGAATGTAGGTCTTTATGAGTACAACACCAAAAACGTACGTGAGAAGTCGAAATTCACTAAACTTTGTTAGTAATAGTATGATTTACTGATTTTACGTTTTCTTGAATAAAATCTTAACGGTACCCTTAAATTCAATAAAAGTACACAGATTACAACTCATGAGGTTGACCTATCCTGAAAGTTTCGTAAAGATCGAATGGTATTGAACGAAGTTATAGCGATTTAAATTTTCCTGTATTACTATGGAACAATATGCGCTGTATTACTATGGAAACATATGGTTATGGAACAATGTGCGCTTTTTAGCAACTCAGACACTACAGCTTTGCTAGGATTTGCATGGAAGTATCAAGAATGAAATTTTCATGCAGATCTTTGAGAATTGGTTCAGTTAGTGGTGTCAGTAATCTATCCTGATCTATCCTGAAAGCTTCATAAAGATTGAATCACATTTAGCGAAGTTATAGCGGTTTGAATTTTCCTGTCTTACTATGGAACAATATGCGCTGCATTTATTACTATGGCAACATATGGCTATGGAACAACATGCGCTTTTTACCGACTCAGACGCTACAGTTTTGCTGGGATCAGTAATCGTAAAACGAAATAGTGGCTGTTTTAAATGCGAAGATTGAATAATTTTGAGCTATTTTTCCCCTACCTCAACTTTTAAGGTTCAGGCTTTTAACACTTGATTCAATTTAATGAATGACTGAAGACGAATCCCTACAATTAATACCCATACGTGAAACAAGTTGCGGGGCAGGAGGGAGCTCCTAACAGAAGGGCTTTGAAACCACTCTAGGGTTCGAAAAATAGGCCATGAGATGATTACAGTACAGTGAGAGCTTTTCAATACAATTCTTACTTCAGTGGGGGGTACAAGGGGAGTAATACACGAAAAATGTGTTTTCTCCCTCGCGATTGGACACCTGAGATGAAAAAATTATCAAGGAATATATTTTTGTGTATAACAATAACAAATAACTTAGAAGTCAAAATTCGTTCAACTTTGTTGATAATAGCTTTTTTTTTGTTTTTTCTTAGCACTACAGCCCCTTGCGGACCTTTGCTTAGAGAAAGTTAAATTATCTCATTGTCATGATCTAATGGATCGGCACTACACAAGATGATATGATCATTATCACGCTTTGGCCATGTGTCCGTCCAACCAGCTGCGATACGTTCTGATTTTAAACCAGCACGTATCATAACTGAACAGGCTTACAGTCCGTCCGAAGAACCACTTGAACTAAATCTCGTTGACGCCAACGAAACTTGAACCAGAGACCTTCGGCTTACGGGCTTAGTGCTCTAACCACTAAGCCACGCGGACTACTTGTTGATAATAGTAATGATAATAGTATGATCTTCGAATTTCACATTTTCTCCAATAAAATCGTATGCATGCCTTTAAACCTAACAAAACTTCAAACTACAACTACACAACTGCACAAAATCTCAATACTCTGTAATTTTGATGAAATTCGTATCATATTCACAGAAGTGATATCCATTTGAAATTTCTCCAATTACAATAACAATTACATACTATTTTGGTATTTTATGAATTTTCCATCGAATCGGACACTGCAGTTTTAATTTGATCTTCTTAAAATTTTTAGATAAGATCGATGACATAAATGCTTTTCGGATTTTAGAATTAGAGTGATTTTTATTAGGTGAAAATGGAGAAACAATGGATTCTCCTTCACATGTTTCTTGATTTTATTCCTTGCTGGTGACTGCATTTTGTAGGTTGAGTACAAAACCCTTCTGACATGAACGTAAGTCTGTCTACCCAACTTGTTGTTACTTATTGTAGTTTTGATTAAACAGCTCATTATTGCCACACTTAGTGCTGTTGTTTGTTTATGTTAATAATTAGGGGTATATTTAAATATTTAGGATAGGTACATGTATGTTATATTCATTTTACAAAGTTTAAAGATACGATTTATCGTTTAGCTTTGGATAACATTGTATTAGTTTAAACTAAAGTTTTTGACGTCTAGCCTTTATTGCGTATCGACGTGTTTTTAATCGCTCGTGTCAATAATTTTAAAAATTAAATGATATTTTACAAAAGTCAGTAGAAACTAGTGTTTTATTTGAAAATCACCACCCTCGAATTATTGGCACATTTATCGAATACGTGAAGTTTCTTTTCTGCAGAAGTATCAAAAACCAGAAATGGATTCAAGAGAAGTTTGTGAACATTCCCTCTAATCTCGCTGCAAAGGTAACGAGATGGAGGAGCCCGATGGCTTCAGTCATCACATAGAACGATCGCGTCCCTCGCGAACAATGACGGGCGAGATAACGCTAAACGAAGTTTCGATAGCAATTAACGTTCAAAAAAGAAAAAGAAACCGTCAAGAAAGAATAGGAAGTAAAGTCAAAGGCTACAGAAGGCAAAACAATAAAAAAAAATCTGAGCTAGACGATTCCATTAATATTGAAGAGGATAAACGTAACAAAAATGGTGAACGTTTTTTCATATACCTGAGAATGGATTTATCGAATATTAAAAAAAAAACAACAAGTTGGGTAGACAGACCTATGCTCATGTCAGAAGGGTTTTGTATTAACTTACAAAATGCAGTAACCAGCAACGAATAAAATCATGAAATATGTCAAAGACGATTTTATTCGAGAAAATGTGAAATTCGAGGTTCATACTATTATTAACAAAGTTCTACGCATTTTGACTTCTGAGGTATTTGTTATAGTTATACCCATAAATATCTCCTTTGATAATTTATACAGATGTTTTAAGATCACGGGTGTCCATTCGCGAGGGAAGAAACACATTTTTCATGTATTTCCCCCCTGTGCCCCAACTGAAGCAAAAACGGTCAGTTTAAGAACTGTTTTGAAAAGCTCTCATAGAGAACTTTCAATTGATACTCATATCGGCTACCTTTCATGAAATTTTTTTGCAGGGGCCTCTCTTCTGTACTGTAATCATCGATTCATGGCCTATTTTTTCGAATCCTAGAATGGTTACAAAGCCCTTTTGCTAGGAGCTCTCTCCTGCCTCTTCGACTTGTTTCAATTGTATGTACTCATCTTCATGATATCTATCACTCCTGAAATTTTCATGCAAATTCTAGCAAAACTGTAGTGTCTAAGTCGGTAAAAAGCGCATATGGCTCCATAGCCATATGTTTCCATAGTAATACAGGGCATATTGCTCCATAGTAATACAGGAAAATTCAAATCGCTATAACTTCGGTAAATGTCATTCGATCTTTATGAAACTTTCAGAAAAGATCAATCTTATAAATAGTCATCTGTTTACTAAATTTTGTTGAATTTAAGGGTACCATTTATATTTTATTCAAGAAAACATAAAATCGATAAATCATACTATTACTAACAAAGTTGAGTGAATTTCGACTTCTCATGTATTTGTTGTTGTTGTACTCATGAAGGCCTACATTCATGACTTTTTTCAGATTTTTCGGATGGAAGGTGTCCAATCGCGAGGGGGGGTACGCGAAAAGTTCGTACGTTTCCCCTCCCCCTGCCCCCCCCGGTACTTATAAGGCAATTCTAAAACCTGTTTGGAATAGATCTCATTGAGACCTTTCTAACGACACCCTACTCAACTACCAATGGTGAAAATTTTTTTTGAGGGGTCACCTCCCTATATGGGGAGACCGCCCTTAAACGCCTTTGAAAAATTTTTCCACCCTTGAACTTTCAAGAGGTCACCACTTCTGACCTTTCCACAAAGTTTCATGGCTATAGCCTCAATAGTTTCGGAGAAAAAGTGCTGTGACATACAGACGGACGGACGGACGGACGGACGGACGGACGGACGGACGGACAGACGGACGGACAGACGGACACAGGTCGTGATTGCAATAGGGTTTTGTATTTTAGTACAAAACCCTAAAAAGGGGGAAAAACTAGATGATTTGCCTGCTGTTCTGTTTGTCAATGTTAATCAAAAGAAAGAAAAAGTCCCTCCAATCAACGCATTTGGACAAACACGCAACAATGAAATTGATTTGGAGACCATAAGACTGAATGCTGAAAAACCGACAATTAAAACTAAGTTATTTGGTCGGCTTTCAGGCAGCAAAAAAAAACATTGAAGTCAGGAGAGGTTATGCACTTTACGTATAGCTTTAAGAGCGACAAAACCAGGCTTTTTTATTAGAGGGCCACAGTCGACCTCCTTCAGGTGCATCAAGAAGTTGCACCAGAAAAAGGATTGATTACAATTAAAGATTTCGCAACAAAGAGATCGATTATCGAGCGTAAAAATTTGCCTTTTAAACTTAGTCCAGATTTTGAGTTTAAGCAGTCGAAGTGCTCTTCAAAGAATAAGGTACTTGAACCTCCGAGTATTGAGGTGGGGAAGCCTCCAGAAGAGCAAGGTAAACCACTGCTATAGGTGCCAAAGGTTCGGTCATTTGGCTGCCAATTTCGCTATGAAATAAAGATGTGTGAAGTGCAAAGATGCTCATGCTCCCGGTGTGTGCAAATTAGCTCAGCCGGAGCCAAAAGAAAAACAAAATTGTGTGAGCTTCGGTGTCGGGATCAATCAACAGGATTCTAAAATTAACTTTTTTTTCAGCGTTTAGGGCTTTCCAATGCCTCAAAATAACTTGTCATCCAGTCACATTCCCATGGATAGGATTCATCTCATCTCGACCAACGTCAACTTCATTGTTACTCTACATCGACGTGACTGTTTTTTGGAATTTATTGTCAAGCAAAAGCCTGACATCATGCTTCTCAGTGAAATCTACCTCAATTCATGGCACTGCATGACATTCGCAAGAAACGATAGGGTGTACGGTAACGGGAGAGATCGTACTGAGATATTGGTTAGAAGACGCTATTGTTTTCAAAATATTGATAAAGTTGAATTCAAAAGCTTTGAGTCTCCTGCAGTGTCCGTTATCAAAATTTTACTACCAGGTGGGGATAGCTTTTTCGTTATCTCTGCAACTGGTTGAAATGTTCTTAAGTTTAAGGAGGAGCTCAATTTTTTGTTCAAAATACTCGAACTGTAAAGGCAGGATAATTATCATATTCTTGCTGGTGACCTGAATGCCAAGCATAAAGCTTAGCTGACTGCCAACAATAATCCCAGAGGTGTATTTCTAAAATCGTTGATAACAGAGAACGGCGTCCCAATCATATATCACATATATAGACGGGTAACCGATAAGAAGATAAAATATTCTCCGAATTTAAGTTCACGAGACAAACAATTCCAATGAAGATACTCATTTGCTAAGTTTGTTGAAGCTGGTCGAGCCGGGATGGAGCAATCTAGGGATTGGTGGCTAAATGACAATGCCTAATTATTGGTGGTTATTCCTGTTTTTTTTATGATTTTCATTCCTTAATTTTTGATTTTCAACACTAAATGAATGCTGCATTTAGTGTTGTTGTTTATTTGTGTTGAAAATCAGGGATAGGTATCAATATTTAGGATAGGTATATGTTATGTTTATATGTAAAAGTATGTTTAGACATAAGGTTTGATGTTTATGTTAGGAATATTGTAAAAACATTTTGTAGTATAAGACAACGTTTTTGGTTGAATTTTCCTAGAATTGGGCTATAACATTTTAAGTGTAAGATAAAAGTTCACTGTTGTGTTAAAATTATAAATAATTTTTGACTCATGTTGTTTTTTCTCCTTTTGCCAATCAAATCATAAAATATGTAATAATCTTCATTAGTTTGAATTTTCTACGGTTTTTTTTTTTGATTAAATGTGTTTTACTGATAACGTATAAATTGAGAGAGCCATTTGGGCCATGAAGTTGTTTGAATCATTATTGTATGGGGTTTGCTTTTTTCTTATAATATCCATAATGGTTAGTATTGAAAAAAGTGTTTTTTGAGTTTGGATAAAGTTTTTGGTTAAATTTGATTAGAATTAGGTCATAATATGTTACATGTAGGATAGTAGCCTACTGTGGTGTTAATATTACAGTTAATATTTAAATAGTATTGGTTGGTTTTATTCTCCTTTTTTCAATCGAATCATAGGATATATCATAATTTAAATTAATTTGAATTTGGTATGTCTTTTTTTATTAGATGTTCTGTTGATGGATAATGTATAAATTCAGAGAGGCTTTTTGGCCATTAAGTTTAAATTTTTTTATTGATTGGAATTTGCTTTACATTCTTTGAAAATTTATAACGATAAGTATTGCTTTTTACTTTGACTTTGACAATGAAACAAAAGCACAACACATGTAAATTAAGGAAGGATGATATAGATATGTCTAAAACCTCCTTAATTCTCTGCACATCTCCAGAGCATCGGAGCCTATGGATGCTTCCAGAGAGCTTCAATTGGCCACACCTATACTGGATGAAGTTTGCTCCACCATCAAAACTTAATAATGAAGCGCCGGGCATCGATGAGATTCCAGTGGAGCCCCTCTAACATGATGGCAGCAGTGTTAATATGGCTATTCACAAAGTCAATCAGCACATTTTGGAACAAAAACATATGCTAAATGAGGGGAGCCAATCAATTATACTCCCTACCCACAAAAAAGGTGCCAAGATACAGTGCAAAAATTAGAGAGGCGTATCACTAATTTTTACGGCGTAAAGTATTTTCAAAGAGCTTAATAGTAAAATTAGATCATACGCCAACAGTATTATTGGGGAGTACGAGTATGAAGGTGGTTCTAGAGCAGGTAGAGTGGCAATAGATCAATTGTTCATGTCAAACAGGTAGTTGGAAAATGCTGGTAATTTAACCTAGACATACACAAAATTATCGTTGATTCTAAGTAAGTATACGACAGTAGTGATCGTAACGCACTGTACCAAATAATGCTTTGCTTTAGCATTCCAGCTAAATTAGTCCATCTTACCAAAATGACAATGACACCGACGACCTCCCAAGTCCGCATCAATAACCAACTCACCGATTCCTTTGACATGAATATCTGACTGAAGCAGGGAGATGGGCTGGCCCCATTGCTATAATGAAGGTATCCGTCCATACATGAGGTACATTACGAAACAAGTCGAGCCAAGTAACAGTATATGTGAATGACATCAACATTTTGTCACAGTCTTTAACAACTGCCAAAAAAGTCTTCCTGAAACTCGACAGCGAAGCAAACCACGTATGGCTTCAAATCAATGAGAATATAACAAAGCTTAGGTAGCAGTCAAGGAAAAATACCTCGAATACACAAAATATCGCTCTTGGCAAATGCAGTATCGAAAATGTTAGCGAATTGTGTATTTAGGCACCAAAATAACGAGGATCAGTAATGGAAGCGATGAAATACGCCGGAGAATACAGCTCGCAAATATAATATTTTGTTCAGTTTTGACGATCTTAAAGACCAGCTGCATACACAGGAAAACAGAGCTCCAAGTATACAAATTTGTGATAAGACCTGTGTTATGCTATGGGTGTGAAACATCTATCCGCAAGTATATTGAACGCCTTTGTGTGACGGGTCCTGAGGTAAGTAATCAGAGCGAAGCTAAACGGGGATCAATGGTGAATTTGATACATCCATGAGCTGTATAAAATTTTCAACGAGCCAGAGGTCTCAACGATTGTAAAACTCTAGAAGCTGCAATGTGCTGGCCACATGAATCATATGACGAGCAACGAATACCCCAAAAAGGTATTCGTTGGGAGAACTGAAGGCCGGAGACCAGTGGGGAAACTGAGGAAACATTAGCATGACTCGGTCGGTGATGGCAGTTCATCGCTGCTTGGGTTTCAAAATAAGAGGACGCGGCCAATGGATCGAGACAGTTGGAGTCGCTATTTGCGGGAAGCGAACGCTCAATAAGTTTCCAACATTGCCTACTACAGTTTAGCTTGGTAATGATCCATGCATATTGTGCGTAATCTATTCAAGTCCACGTGAGGGTATTGTAATGCAAGTCTAGCATTCGTTGGGTGTAGATGTGTTTTAAATCACTTCTATCAAAAGTTTTCAAAATTTAATTTATTTAGAAATCCAAAGTTAACTTCCATCAGAAAAAGCTTATATTGTTGAAACAATCGACTCAGGAAATTTCTGTCGAATATTATTTTACTTTGGCTGATAAAGAAAAGTGAAGGACCCAAGAAAACTTTAGGACCGCTGGTATGGAGGAGCCTATGTAGTAACCGCTGATCTCACGGACTAATATTCCACAGAGATCTGTCACCCCTATACAAATTTCTCAACCAGCTGATTAGGTTGGATAACAGATCTCTGTGACTGAACCGGAAATTGACGTCGCGCAGGTGGACATTGGCCGGAGATAGAAAATTTGCTCGGGTGGAGTTGCTAGGGAATAGAGGAAAGTCTCGCGTGTCGCTCGGTTTAATCTCTACAGTTGACTCTTAATATTGGGCTCATAAGCATCAAAAAACATCTTGGATGGTTGCGTTGGTTCGCAATAATCGCTTAGGTCCATCGTACTATAAATTTTTTTGTCGGACGGGAATTATTTAAGCTTTGTGCCTTAATGAGAGCGTCGCCCCATATTTCTGCTCCGTACAGTCGCACTGACGCTAGAGCACTCATTAAAGGCGTTTTCTTGATGGGCTGGGTCCCCCTACGTTGGCCATAAGTCAATTCAGAGTCAATACTCTCAAAGCAGACTTCTCAGCCGTTGCCCTGATTCGCCCAAAGAAATTCACCTTGGAGTTGATCAGTAGCCCCAGGTACTTCACCTTTGGCTTCGATTCGATTAGTATGTCTCCTTACCCTAGGGATTCTCATTTTGTCAAGATGACCACTTCGGCTCTCTCCAGCACTAAACGGAACCCTCGATCAGTTATCCAGTCGCTCACTAGGCGTATTAGCAAACCTAGCCTAAGTTGCGCTTATTCAACGATGCATTCAGCGACCAGAGCTGGAACATCATCCGCATAACCGATTAAGCACCACTTATATGGCATCTCAAGTCTGATTAGACCATCGTGAGGCACATTCCACCAAGGATAGATCCCTGGCCAATACCTGATGTACTCCTTAGTTGGCCTCATGTCGTGTCGTAGAGCAGGCTTCGGTCTTTAACGTAGTCCCTCAAAAGCCGCATTAGATATTCTCGAACTTGAAAAGGGCTTTAAAGCGTATCTAGAATACCTACTCATCTAGTGGAGTTGAAGGCATTCCTGACGTCAAGTGTCACCAACAGGACAATTCATTGCTTGGTGCAACTATATGCCTCTGCCTTTTTGACCGCTATCACCACCTCTGCAATCACATCAATGGTAGAACGTCGTGCTCTAAACCTGCACTGCCGAGGATATAGGTCCCCAGCAGTACGAATAACGTCTGTGAGTCTTCCCTTGATGACCTTCCCAGCAGTATCTAGCATGCAGAACGGGTGGTATGCAGATGGCAATTCAGGATTTCTCTTCTCCTTGCTGATCAGCACGAGCCTCGCCACCTTCCATCGTACCAGGAAAACCCCGTCTAGTAGGCAAGCGTTGAATGTGCTGGCAGGGCAATGGTGATAAACATACAAACTGCAATACCTCAGCTGGAGCCTTCCATGCTTTCAGTGAAAGGGCTGCCTTTACAGTTCCAGCTGTGAGAAGAGTGGACACTCGACCACTGTTTCACCATGGACAGTGCTAACAGGGACGGGATTCGTAGAGGAAAGTGCCCGCACTATCTCGTTCATCTTTTTCGCATCGAGTATGCAAGGTGTCCGTAAGGCACCAAGCTTTTGCATAACTAGTGTGTAGCCAAGGTCCCACGGATCCTTGTTTACATTGACCACTAGATCTTACCAGCAGCGAGCCTTGCTGTTGTTAATCAATTTTCGAAGGCATTTTCTAGCTGAATTATATGCTGCCACCCGGTTGCATGCTTCGTCATGATTTTGTGCCGATTGAGCATCACGCCAAAGCTTGTGATACTGTCTTCGTTATTCAGCGATTTCCGTTGACCATCAGTACACTGAGGGCTTGCCGTGCCGGAGTTTTCGACGGGGCATAGAAGCATTGCATGTCGTAATGATGCTCATAGTTTTGTTCACCATGCCTTGGACTGCCAGTTCTTCCATCCCCTGCGAATATCCCTGCAGCGGGGCACCTGCTATGAGCACTTTGACGAAACTCGCAACGTCCATCTTTTTGGTGTTCCATCCAATTATAGAAAGCCAAGAGCACGGACGTCGGGAGACAATATCACTTATCTCAAGCAGAATGCGCTGATGATCACTAGCTGAGTAGCCCTCTAATACTTTCCAATTGTGTATCCTCCGTACTAAGGACTCTGAGACAAATGGCACGTCTAGTATGATTCCTACATACCCAATATGGCAGAAAGTCGGCGTATTTTCAGGGTTTAGTACGACGAGCGCCAAGAGTATTTGGCATCAGATACTTTTGTTGTATGGACCTGTATATTCACTAGCATACATACTTATTATTCATTATGTCTACTAAAATTATATGCCTACAATTTTGATGTCATTCAATATCGCTTACATTTCATAATATACTTTCATACAATATTTACTATTCTTCAATCGTGGATGATCAAATTATGAACAAGCGAAATTGTAAACAAAAATAATAGGAGAAGATGACGACATAGTTGCACACGAGTTTGCTTATTGTTTACTATACGAGAAAATGAATCGAATTACAATGTGTGTCAACGGTGACCAAGCGAAAATGAAATTGGAAGAATTGAAGTAAGTGATATTGATGATGCAATTCATGTAAGAACTAGGTTATAAAATTAGAATTGGTATTTATGTATTGTGTCATAGAGCAAGCTTCGGCCCTTTAGGTAGTTCTTCAAAAGCCGCATTAGATATTCTGGAACTTGCAAAGGGTTTTCCAGCGTATCCAGAATATCTACCCATCTAGCGGAGTTGAAGGCGTTTCTGACGTCGAGAGTCACCTCTGCCTTTTGGACAGCGTTCACCACCTCTGCAATCACATCAATGATAGATCATCCTGCTCTAAAGCCGTACTGCCGAGGAGATAGGTCCCCAGCAGCACGAATCACGTCAGTGAGTCTTCCCTTGATGAGTTTCTCTAGGACTTTCCCAGTTGTGTCTAGCATGCATAACGGCCGGTATGCAGACGGCGATTTGGAATTTCCCTTCCCCTTGCTGATCAGCACGAGCCTCGCCACCTTCCATCGTACCGGGAAAACCCCGTCCCGTAGGCAAGCGTTGAATGTGCTGAGCAGCAAGTCAGGACAATGGTGATAGACGAGCCGGAATACATCAGCTGGAACACCATCTGGACCTAGAGCCTTCCTCGCTTTCAATTAAAGGACTGCCTCTTCCAGTTCCAGCTGTGTGAAGAGTGGGCACTCGACTGCTGTATCACCATGGCCAGCGTCAACACGGATGGAGTGGGCCACCATCTTTTCCGCGTAGCCAAGGCCCCAGGGATTCTTGTCCACATTGTCCACTAGGTCTTGCCAGCAGCAAGCAGAAGCTGACATTGGAAACGACTGAGAAAGTAGCTTCCAAGATTAAGCATCAAAACAATATGGTAGGATATGAAACATCAACCACCGCAAGGTTGAAAGGGTTAAAAAGCCTTCTTCTCACATGTGTCAACAATATGTATCGGCAATCTTCGGGCTACAACCCTCCCTCGTTGGTTTTGTTGAAATTATACCTGAAGAATGTCCGGAACTTAATCCGTTCACACTCCAGGAGTGAGGTCAGCAATCAGTAGAGCAGAATAATGGAGGGGTATTAGCTCACAGGACCCAGATGGCGTTTTCATGAAAATGAATAAGTTATTCCATAAGAACTCTCGAATCTAGGTATCGAATTTCAGAGTCACTCTGGATAGAGCTGGTATTCGAAATTGAAAGTATGACTCTGAATAGAAATGAAAACAGGATTATATGTGATGGATTGCAGAAACTGGCCCTGATTGGAACTCATTTTTAATTGCTTCATCCATCAAACCATGAAAGAGGGAATGCAATACTTTCAGAGGTCGTTAAAGCAAAAGTTTTCGAAATCGAATCAAGCCTGAACGGTGGGTCAGTTCTTCATTTTAATGAAGCATTGACATCTGACCTCATACCGAGCTTGAATCTTGTTGATTACTGTGTCAGCTATGAAGGCTTGTGTTTCATATTTGACAGGATAAACAACAAGGAATGGTGTGGTATTGATGGTGTTCCAAGTATAGTCCTCCGGCATTTGCCTGAGGTTGCTATTGGGAACTATTGCATATTGTATAACAACATGTTGAGCAATTCATATTTCCCAAGATCATGACGAAAGGAAAAGAATCTTCGTTCCCCTAAAAGCAATTGCCCAATCAGCTTGCTGCCTAATATCAGCAAGGCGTTTAAAGTGATACTGAACAAAGCATTAAACGCCCACATTGAAAAATATAAGTTGATGCTGAACTGCCAATTTGTTTTTCGTGCCAGGCACTCGATCATATACGCGATAACGAAAGTAACCTCAGACATCTGTTGAAAACTAAACAACAGATAATGTGTTGGAGCTTTTCTGGTTGATATGAAGAAAGCCTTCGATACGGCATGGTTAGATGGACTAATTTTTAAACTGCATCAGGACAGGTTCCCCAGATGCCTTATCACCATGATGTGCAATATGTTATACGGGAAATCATTTGTTGTTACTGCTGGAAATCTAACGACAATGCGGGCCTCAAGGTCTTAAATGGTCTGCTGCAGGGAATAGTTACTGCGCCTTTGCTTTTCTCAATATTTATTCGAAAGCTAGTGAATGGCTTTGATTATAACGTCTTGCTAATGCGATCCCTGGTGTCGGTTGCTGATGAACTGATCATCTATGTGAAGACCGAAAAGCTACAATAGTTCAGAGCAATCTTCGAAAAATGCTTAATGTTGTGTATCTCTACACCGACAATTAGCAAATGAAAATCAATGCGCAGAGCCCATTACGGGGCCAGTTGACACCTGGGATGAAATTGGAAGTATTTCTATATTATGGCTCTTAAGGGTCCTTCAAAGCGGGTTCGACATAAATCCTGCGTTCGATACCTTGGTGCTCATCTCGAGCAGTATCTGTACTATACTCAACATGTCAAAATTTTGCTCAGTAAAACACAAAAAGTGGTCATGACCCTTCGACGACCCTTTCATTTCAGATACATTTATTAAAAGGCAAAAATTATCTGTTACAAGAACCTGGTTAGACTAGTTTTGACATATGGATGTCAGATCTGGTACAGCCAGAGTGCCAGCACTATTGAAAGATTAAAAGTTTCCGGAAGCATATGTCTGCATGCATGTATTAGTTTGTACAAAAAGGCTGAGACGGATTGGAACCACTTACATCGAATTGAAGAATTTATCAGACTGCTAAAGTGACAAGAGTCGATATCTTCATATTGAAACTTCTTCGAAATCATCTCGCAAGATCCGTAATTGTGAATTAAAAACCTTGGATTTCCACCTTACAGACGGGTATATTGCGACTTGCCTCGCTACAAGTTTCGGTTCTCGATATGTTTTTGATTCTGATAGTATTCAAATCATTTATCACATACAGGGTCTGTATAAAAAGTAACCGGACTGAGCCTGCCCCGCGCCGTCAAAGCGTCTGCTAACCGGTATCTGGTGCTATAGTGGTGGTGGGGGTCTAGGTAACGGGAACCGGGCTGCAGCAGTTGTCTCCAAGCGCTTGGAGAGATAGCATCGAGCAAGAGCGTAGTGCGTTTTCAGTTACGTCGTCGGAGTGAAAACGGAGCTTACGATCGAGCAACGTGTGAGCATGAAATTTTGTGTCAAACTCAAGATAACGGCCACGGAAACTCTTCAAATGATTCAAGAGGCTTACAATGAGGATGCTCTGTCCGAAACTCAAGTGTTTCAGTGGCACAGAAATTTCCGGGAGGGCTGCGATGACGTCCATGACAAACAGCACGTCGGTCCTCCATCAACGGGTCACACGGACACAAATGTGCAAAAAGTGCGTGATGTGTTGAACAGTGATCGTCGTTCGAGCATTCGGGCTATTGCAGATGAGGTTGGAATTGATAAGATGACCGTTCACAACATTATTAAGAACGATCTGGGCATGAGGAAGATCTGCGCGAAGCTGGTACCCAAACACCTGACTGATGAGCAAAATGAGCGTCGTGTTGCTGTCGCATCGGAAATTCTTGATCGACTGCAAACTGAACCAAAGTTCTTACAGCCCGGGTATGGCACCAGTGGACTTCTTTCTGTTCCCGAAGATCAAGAGACACCTTAAGGGGACGTGGTTCGGGACTCTGGAAAACGTTCAACGTGCTACGACGAGGGCTCTAGACAGCATCGAGATTGCCGACTTCCAGGGGGCATTCGGGGATCGCAAAATCCAGTATCAGCGTGTTATCGACTCCAATGGGGACTACTTTGAAGATTTCTAAAGAAAAATAGTACATATTTTGCCAATAAAAAATTGCCTGAGGTAAGTCCGGTTACTTATTATGCAGTCCCTGTATATCGTATAGACAGGCTACCGATAAAAAGATAAAATGTCCTCCAAATTTGAGTTCACGAGACTAAAAGTGGTAATACACGGCCGAATTTGGTCCGGACGGATCAGCGGATTTGGTTCGCTCCGTACCAAATCCGGTCGTCTGGAGAGCAGTCCGCGGACCAAAATTGAGTCCGATCGAGTTCGATGGATTTTCCACCGGACCAAATCCGACTCGGTTCGCTCCGGACCATATCTGCGTGTGTGAACAGAACGACCGGGCAAATCGCAATCAGTTGTTATCAACACGTGAAAAGGTGCAGTTGTTGACGTATGGAAAGTGCAGAAAATAATATGGAAAGTGCGAAGACAGTGTCGGAACGCGAAGTTTTGATAAAAGTATTAGAACTCTATAAGGAGTTACCGTGCTTGTGGGATGCATCTAACGATGCATATTTAAATAAAGATGTGCGAAATCAAGCACTAGAGATGCTTCGGGATTATTTTTCAATGTTTGATAAGTCAATAATTGTTGGTGGAGTTAAAAAGAAATTGGAAAACATGAAGGCTGCGTATCGGCGAGAGAGGCGGAAGGTAAGTTGCAATTACATATTTTATTCAAGCTTTAAAAGTACTGATAAGAAAGTAAACTTTTAGGCCAGTTAACGCATGTTGTTAAAGACCGTTGAAAATGTTTAGCATTGGGTGCTTTTATGTTTTGTTCGATTTTCGTTAAAAATATGAAATATAGCTCGGAAACCTTCAACAAGACTTGCATTAATTGTCAAAAGTGATTTATTTAAAGAGTTAATCCATTTATCGTAAAAAACGGAAAAACTCAGCTGTCAAATGACGTTACGGAAAGGATTCATTGTTGGCACTGATTTTTGCAACGCAATGGAAAGAACGCAATGAACTTCACGCCTTACTCCCAAATTTTCCTTGATAAAACATTTAGAAAGGGAAGGAAAACCGTCTTCAAAATGCACTAAAAAGGTTGAAACAAATTTTTTGGAATATAGCTATTAGTTTATAAGCTGTTACTATTGGCTTTTTCAAAACTTGTTCATTCATGTTTACTTTCATTGCTACGAACAGTTATACAGAGAAAATTATCTTTGTAGAAGCACTCGGTTTTCGCCGGTTTTTAATATTCAAATTCTCTATAAAATTACCCAGATTTTAACTCTATAATTTGTAGTCATTCAATCCTAAAAATTGCTTGGAGGTTTTTTTTCAAATCTTACGTATATGTAACTTCAAGGTTAAAAGGATTTTATAATAAGTTCATTATCAGCCAGAGGATGAATGCTGAGAAGACAAGCATTCACAAAATTTTTGTAAAGACATTGTTTTCAATAATCTTAAATGAAAGCATTTAAATTACTTTATTGGTTATTTTTCGGTAGAAAATATTGGCATTAATTTACCTTTTACTTAGAAAGTTAAAAATACTGATAATGCTCATCATTCAGGACCAAAATATTATGTGTCTTTCATCAATTCCTTGACGAGTCCCAAAAAATTAGTAGATTTCGTGCAAAAGTGCATTAAATTCAATTTTTCGACAGCCATATATCATATTTAAATATTAAATTAAATAAAAAGTCTATATATATATATATATATATATATATATATATATATATATATATATATATATATAGATATATATATATATATATATATATATATATATATATATATATATATATATATATATATATATATATATATAAATATTCTCTAATGTTTTATAGTTGGTAGTTTATATACTCGTATGAAACTTACCGGAAGTCAGTCTCTCTAGCTAGAGTTCTTCATAAGAATTGCAAGAAGGTTTTGAAAACCCTTGCAATTCTTATATTATTCCCTATAAAATTGTACGTAAGGGGATACACATTGCTCTCCACCCCCACCGCCCTTCTCGGTAAAGTCTCTTACGTAACTAATGGACAGCCCCTTAACAATATGCGTAAACTGGCCTATTGTTAATAAGCTTGAGTATATGATAAAAGCCGAAATAAATTACTAATAAATTACGTGAAAAAAAACGACTCCGCGCCTTTGCATTAAATAATTATTTATTAAATAAGGAAATGTCGGTACATAAATTGGTACATCTATTTAACATAACGTACTAAAATAAACATTTGCATTCTTTTAAGGTTGAAAAAAGCAAATCAAGTGGAGCTGGTACCGACGAAATTTATTCCCTATCTCTATGGTACTTTCCATATTTGACGTTCCTGAGCGAGAAACATACTCCAGAAGTCGCAGGAGTTGACAATTTGGAAAACACTGACAGCGAATCCGAACTAATTGTAAGTTTTCAAATATTTAATACGTTCACCATCCTTTCTTGAAAATTTACGCGCCCGTTACCATTGAAATAATCTGTAAAGGTCTGCCGTACCTGTTTGCCATGTTCCGTGAGGTCCTTTTCATTTTGAAGACCTATCACGTTATGATGTTGCCGCCAATCGCCCGGTCGGAAAGTAAGTAGCTCTATGTCTTCGAAATCAATGCTGTTGGGAGGCATATATGGGTGACTTTTTTGCCTTAAGAAGTTATGTAAAGTGCATGAAGCCATGACAATTTTTGGCACATTATTTACATTGATTGTAATAGGCTTTTTAAAAACTCGAAATCGTTCAGCTAATATACCAAACGCATTTTCAGCGATTCTTCTGGCCCGAGAAAGTCTATAATTAAAAATCCTCTTCTCATGGGTTAAATTTTTTAGTGGGTATGGCTTTGAAAGATGTTCATTCATCGCAAATGCACTGTCCCCCACAAAACAAAATGGAGCTATGGTATTTGATTTCGATAACTTGGAAGGTGGCGGTATATCCAGTTCATTTGACATTAGTTTGTCATAAAATCGTGTGTGTTTGAGTACTCCTCCATCGGAAACGCTGCCGTTCGTTCCTGCGTGTACGTGCATGAATTCGTAGTTGGCATTGACAACTCCTAACAAAACTATACTGAAAGTTCCCTATAACTATGGTACACCGATCCGCTATTCTGTGGTTTCTCAATCAGAATATGTTTGCCGTCGATAGCACCCAAACAATGATCGAATTGCCATTTTGTTTCAAATAAATTTGCATTTTTCAACCATTCATTTTGTGTTGCAGGTACCTGAAACAAAAAAAGCAAGGCGTTCAACACGTTCAACAACGGATTTATTAAAAAAACAGACGGAATTAGTGGATGCAGCACAAAAATTGATAAAAACTTGCGATGAAGAAAATTCTTCAGACACTTTTGGCCGCTGCGTTGGCTCTCAACTAAAAGAAATTGCTGATCCTTTACAGCGGTATTTAGCAGAAAAATTTATCCATGATATTTTATTTCATGCAATACTTAAACAGCTGAATACCAACACCCACATTAATATCAACAATTCACCGTTACCATTGTTACAATGGAAATATTCCCGGTCTTCAACATCTTCATCTGGTCTATTTCAAACCCAGCATGCATCCTCATCACCTATGCAGTATGCTTCTGCATCGCTATCACCTCATCTATTTGAACAAGCATCGCCATCATCTCAGATTATACTCACATCGCCATCACCCCAGCATCACTCACCACAGTATATAATCGCATCGCCTTCACCCCATCATGCAAGTCCATCGCAAGAGCAGATTCAACCAGCATCGTCATATCAATCACCACAGTCACCGTTTCAACAACCGACAGAGGCATTGGATCAGTTCGATGTTGGAGAATTTTTAATTTTTAAAAAATAACCCGTTATTTTTAAGCAGTTTGAAAACTAACTTTAAGCGGTGATAAAGCAGTTTTTATGTTTTGTAAGAATTCAATTTTAAGTTTTTTTGATATAAATAAACATAAAGAATTCAAATGTCTATTACTTATCGATTTTTTGTGAAACTTACATGATATAAGGATCTTACATAAGACTACGTAAATATAAAGTTTCATTGCATTTAAGAGTACGCTTGCAATGTTATTGTGGAAAATATAAAATTTATAAATCATACTATGATTACCAAAGTTGAGTGAATTGCGACTTCTAAGGTATAAGTTGTTGGCGTATCTATAAAGACCTAGTTCCATGATTTTTTCCTGATTTTTCGTATCAAACGTGTCCAATCGCGAGGGGGGATACGCGAAAATGTCGTACATTTCCCTGCACCCCACGTAGTTAATAACACTGTTTTAAGAACTTTTTTGAATAGATCTCATTGAAACCTTTCTTCCGACACCCCATACGACTACCTTTAACAAAAAAATGTTTAAAGGCCCCCCCCCCCTCTAGGGGGAGCACCCGTTGAAAACTTCCTATTATGTTTTTAAACCCCAAACTTTTAAAAGGTCATCACTTTCTACCTTTCCACAGAGTTTGATGATTGTAGCTTCTATAGTCTCTGAGAAAAACTGCTGTGACGCACAGACGGACGGACACAGGTCGCAATTTGGATAGGGTTTTGTATGTTAGTACATTATTCTTCCAATTTTTACATAATATAAGTTGAATGATTCTATACTTATTTTTAAATTTAGATCACATACAACACATACCACACACTCATATGTTTTTTAACACGGGAAGGTAAAGTATTACATACCTTCATATACTTCTTCAAAACTTTGCAAATCATTTCGCACGTTTCAGGAATAATTTTTGATAGGAGCTGCAATGATATACTGGTACTGAATTTCAATTCCCTCAATTCCCTGCCTTTCGCAAGGTATTTAAGCGTTGCAACTAATCTTTCTTCAGCACTCACTGCACGTCTCATCACAGTATCTTTTTTCGTGATGTGTGGCTTCACTAAATCCAACAGTTCTACGAAACACTCCTGGCTCATTCGCAGATAAATGCGAAAATCCTCTTCATCGAGCTCTTTTATCAGTCTCATATGACTGTACTGTTTCCTATTCATCATGTAAAATTTCGCCCATTCTTTCCTTTTCCTCTTTTTAATTTGTAGCGGTGGCGATGTAGCAACAATTACTGCTGCCGCAAAAGCAATTTTATGTTTGTTGGACATAATCGATGCCACTTTGTTTGCCATCTTCGCGCACCAAAAACTGAAGAACGACTGGCTGGTCCGATTGTGTGTTGCAAAAGAGCGGACCGAACCTCAATAGGTCCGGCCGGACCAAATCCGGTCGTCTGTTACGGCTTTAACAATTCCAATTGAGATATTCATTTGTTAGATTCGTTGAGGCTGGCAGAACCGGGAAAGAGCAATCTAGAAATTGGTGGCTGAATGTCAATGTCTAAATTATTCATTGTTGTTTTCTTTTTTTTTTTCTCAGTTTTTGTTTCAGCTCATTATTGCTACATTTAGTTTTGTTGTTTGTTTTTGTTAAAAATTAGGAGTAGATTTCAATATATAGGATAGGTAAATGTTATACTTATTATATTGGGTTTATCGATAAGGTTTAGCGCTCAGGTTACGAATATTTTTTTAACATTTTTTAGTATAAGATGAAATTTTTGTGATTGAATTTAATTAGATTAGTATTATTATTAATGTTTGAATAGTGCTGGTTGGTTTTTTCTTCTTTTTCTAATTGAGTCATAAAATACGTAATAAATTTAATTAATTTGAATTTGATTTTTGATTAAATGTTTTGGTTGATAAGGTAAAAATTTAGAGAGTCATTTGGGCCATTAAGTTTTAAGGATTAGTATTGAGTTTGACCCGAGGGTAATGTTTGGATTGTTTAAATAAAATATCTCGTGAGTTCACTCGTGACAGTCACTTCAGTACGAATGGCGTTCCAAATGTACATAATATCATATTATAAGTGTCAAGTGTCAAGCAACAAGTGAAAACAAATCGCAAAAAAGAATCGAAACCTACGTTAATTTGGTGAATTTTGTTTGATTATCGCGTCTTGAACTCGGAAAACACTCGAAAGTTGCATAGGGTGGTATTCGTTTCAAATTATCTTGAGTTATTGGTGCTTTGAATTGAAATTCAAAATGAAATAGTGAAAAATTAAGTGATGCCTAAAGAAGTGCAAAAAAATTAATCGCGCTTAAGTGGAAATTCATATTAGAGATCATAATAGTACTGAAATTAATTAACATGTTTCTTTTCTCGTGCCGTGAATTTTGTTAATTTAAATAAGCCGCGCATTTAATGGTAATTGTTTGAGGTTGATTGGGCTCATTTTCCATTGTTTACGTTTTACTATTGAATGTCAAACAATATTGAGCGACATAAAATCTTGGCCTGAAAATCAGTGGAGGCATCAAATAAATTATTATCTTGAGGGGGTTGAAGATTGTTCTGGAATAAGAATTGGATGTAAATAAGTGAAACGCCAATATTCGTGATTGATCACCAAGTGATCATTTGTTCAGTATTTTTTTCCCTTATATTACAAATTATTGCTAATAGTACAAATTTACAAAATTGCTTACTTCTAAAGTTCATTATTTTCGTTGGAATTCACAGTTCAATTACTTGATGGAAATTGCTTACCATACAAAGTTCATTAACTTAAGCTACTACAAGTGGGTGTTCAATGTATTTACATTATTTCGCTTATTCGACAAAGGTCACTAGCTTGATTTGTGCAAATTAATTATGTCGAAATGAGTTTATGTTGTTTATGCTGCGAATGCGATTATATGCAAAGGTGACTGAAATGGATATGCTATGGAGTTTAATGTTATAGGAAATGATTCTTAGGTTCTAGTTTAAACATTGCCACCCGCCAAGAGCCTTACGAGGTTCTTAATTAGTGTCATACCAGGTTGATCGATGTGATTTTGTCGTGATATATCTTGTTGTAAAACGTCGTTGAATCAGGAAGGCGTATCCGGATGCGATACTTAAACAGATAATGACAGAGAGGAAGATACTGGTCCTATGCTGTCAAACGGTGGACCAGGATGTGCTCGCTTGTTGGATGTAAGATCCTAAGGACTCTACAGACTTGATAAGGTCAGGTATCACGAGATTAAGTATAACTTGTGGATCGGTCGTTTGGTTGAGAACGGGTGGACGTGTAAGTACGTAAGTTGACAGGGTTCCTGTAAAAGCTGAACGAGTAGTGGTAAAAAGTGAATTTTCATCTTTTAGGCTGCATTCCTCTGTGAGTTTAATTATGCCAATACTATTGAGTAGGACATTCCTGGGTTCGCCTTGACATATTGTCTGACCAGGAGTTGCTACTGGGGCAGTAAACATCCAAGTATTGGCATCGTGGAGCTGTTTCCATATTATTTTGGTTGATCTGAATATGTGGAATGGGTATGGTTTTCTACCGTAGACTTTGTGAATCTCATTGATGACGCAGTTTGGTTTTGAGTTGACGTCATAAAGGACGTTTATATCTGCGAGATACTGATCATTAGAAACTTAAATAGGTCGTTAACCGAAGTTTCAAAGTATTGTTGTAAATTGTAGTTAACGCCTAAGATTCGTGGCGGAATGTCGAATACATGGAACGTGAAATTTCCAAGGTTTTCCGGGATTGGTGCTGGTTTGATGACATCATATGGCCGGTTGTCAATAATAGGCAGGAAGGCGAGTAGGTGGGTGCTGTTGTTTTCTGATGAAAATTGAATAGGTTCGAGTGTTCTGTATATTATTTGGACGTGATCTGGTAAGAGTGATAAGGTACTAATAATGTCTTCCATGGTATCGCTTGTTTGGATGTAATCCTAGATAGTTGTTTGTGAAGAGAGACTGGATAGTATTCTCGGTTGTTTGTGGTATACTTCTCGTAAGTAGTTTTCTGCTCGTTGATAGGTGGATAGAATGATGATGTTGATTTTATTGTGATCTGCGGTCTTACACCTTACGCTGAATTCATTGATGCGAATTAATCCCATCTGTAATTGATTCTGAAATCGTTTAAGTTGCAGGTCGATTCTCCCTGAAGTGCTGTTTAAAGTTATTACTGCTTTGAGCATAAGTTTGTTCTTGTTGTCCACAGAGCGAATGATTTTCTTCTGGTTATCGTTGAGGCTACTGACGTCTTGGTATGCTTCGTCGTTTACCCCAAATACAGCTGTTAGCAGAAATTCGAGTGCTCAACGCCATTTTCTCAAATGGGAAAATCGTAGTGTGTTCATTTTGCGGGTAATTTCATCTTTTAGCTCGTCTAGCTGCTGTGATAGCTCATGGCAACCAATTTCGGCGGTGATATCAGTGCGAGAATGGCAGAGTCCTTGAATTTTTGCCACTGTGGCTCCTACGTTTGTTTGGTTGTAGTTCAAATTACTCCAAGGGAGTTGAATTTGCATTTTGAAGGCTCCTTTGTGTATTTGTGTAGCTCCCAGATGTTCGACATAAAAACCGGTGGGTATTGTAATGTTAGCATCACAATGTGTCTGCGGAAGAATGTAGTAGAGCACCAAACAGGAGTACAGGAGCGTTATAGCTTTATTCGATGTGATATTAGATTTTGGCATAGGTTTCATAGATTCTCTTCGTTGCCTTTTTGTTTGGTTGTGTTGTACTCAGTCCAGGTGTCCCCATTGGGGGCAATTTTAGTAAGTTTACTTCGGCTAACGTAGATGGTATTACTGGTTTTCTTGTGTTAAGGTTCTGGATTGGTGTTTTAAACAGTAGACGGCAGGTCTTGGTAACGGGGCGTCTAGTAACTCTACCGTGTGATTTGATGGATACAATTCGAACCATACCATCAGCACCTGGATGCACTTCTAGCACTCTTGCGAGTGGACAATGAGCTGATGGGAAATTTTCAGTTTTAACGAGTACAATGTCGCTAATTCGTAAATTGGGTCGAATTGTCATCCATTTTGGTCGTTGCTGTAGTCTGCTGAGGTATTTGAGCTTCCAGTGGTTCCAGAAATGTTTTTTGGACTGTTGTTCTGCTTCCCACTTTTAATCGATGGGCTCGTGGTAGTGGTAGTTCAAACAAATTACTTCCTGTCAAAAAGTGTACAGGAGTGATTGCTGTATGATCATGTGGATCGTTACTTACTTCGCACATAGGCCTTGAGTTTAAACATGCTTCAATTCGGGCTAGAAGAGTGTAGATTTCTTCAAAGTTTAACAATTGTTGTCCGATGGATTTTATCAAATGGCGCTTCATGGACTTCACTCCACCTTCCCAGAGTCCAGCAAAATGGGGATTTCCACTGCTTTGAAGCCTTGAAAAATGCTTTCCTTAACTGTTGGTCACTGCCCACAAAGTTTGTACCACAGTTGCTACAAATGGTATGACATTTTCCTCTGCGCGCGACAAATCTCCGAATCGCCGCGATGCATGCTGATATGGATAGTTCACTTACAGCTCCTAGATGGAAAGCTTTTGTAGAAAGGCACACAAAGACAGCTATATAATCTTTCGTCGTCTTAGCTGCGCACCCACCATTCCATTTGATTGTAATTGGACCTGCATAGTCCAAGCCTGTTTGCGCAAAAGGTTTCTCCATTTGAAATCTTGGTGGAGGTTATTGCCCCATTAGTTGGTTGTCTGGACGGGCTGTGGTTTTGAAGCATGTAATGCATTCGTGCAGTATTTGTTTGACAAATGATTGAGCATTAGTAATCCAAAATTCTTGTTGCATTGTTGCTAACACTAATTGCAACCCCCCGTGTACCGTTTTTAGATGATTCTGTCCAACAATGAGTTTTGCAAACGAATCTCTTGGAAAGATGGCAGGACGTGTTTCAGGTATAGGTGCGAACTGCAGTCTTCCGGTAGTCCTGAGAATGCCATCAGAATCAATATGTGGGGATAGATACCTAAGGCTGCTGTTTTTAGATATTTGTGAACCGCTTCGTAATGCGAATAACTCCTTAGCAAATGCATGTTGCTGAGAAACGCGTACGCAGGCCATTTTTGCTTCCAGAAGCTCCTCAAATGCCAAAAATCCGATTCGTTTGTCGGTTTTATGTGGCGCGTTATATTTGAAGCAACGTATGTACACCAGGACTCTTAAAAGTTTTGGCAGAGCCGAGTGTCGACGAAATATTTCGAGCTCTTCAGTAAGTTCAATGGCAGTTGCTCCAACAATGCGGATTTCGTCTTGCATATCCTCGTGCTCTGCTGCTGACTGTGCTATGCTTGACGGTGTTGATATATCGTGAGTTGAGAGCCACTGTGGGCCTTTCCACCATAAGGATGATTCTATGAGTTTGTCTGGCAAGATTCCTCTTAAAGCGAGATCCGCCGGATTTTCGGTGGTGCGTACATAGTGCCACTGGTCACGTTTTGAGCTTTCTTGAATTCGACTTACGCGGTTTGCTACAAATACCTTCCAGGTTGCTGAAGGTGTCTGAATCCAGGCTAGAACAATTTTGGAATCCGTCCAGAAACAAGTCTTGACATTCGTCCACTGGCACGCTTGTTTTAACTGCTCCATTGTTTCTAGCATCAAAACGGCACCGCAAAGCTCAAGTTGTGCAATTGACACCTTAGCTATTGGAGCGACCTTGGATTTTGCAGTTAATAAACATGATGAAATCTGACCTTCTAATGTTAGGACCCGCAAGTAAATTGCTGTTGCATAAGCTGTAGTAGATGCGTCGCAAAATCCATGTAACTCTAGGTTGGTGGTTTTGGACATTCGATTCCATCTAGAAACTCGCAGTTTTTCAATGAGTGGTAGATGTCTGCGAGTTTCAATCCAATCCTTGACAACAGCTGGGGGAACTTCATCACCCCAACCTAACTTGAGCCACGAGAGGTTTCGCATCGTAATTTTACCGGTGACAATACAAGGTTGTAGCCAATCGAGTGGATCAAACAGCTTTGCTACCTCCGATAGAATTGATCGTTTGGTTAATTTTGGTTCTTCGGGATGTTTTACTTTGAACGAAAAGCTGTCTTGCACTGGATGCCATTGCAATCCGGAACTTTTGACTTCGTCCGAAAGCGCTATTTCCAATGGCTTCTGATTTTCCTGATTACTTTCTGTGATTTGTTCTAAAAGAGCCTGATTGCTCGCTGACTATTTTCGAAGACAGAAGCCACCCTTGCTTAGTACTTCCTTGAGCTGGAGTTGTATGTGTTTAAGCTGAGTGATGTCATCTGAGCCAATGACGAGATCGTCTACGTAGAATTCCTGAAGAATTATTTTAGCGACGTCAGGGTATGCATCCTGCTTGTCAATAGCCAGCTGTTGAAGTGTACGAATTGCCAAGAAAAGTGCACAAGATGTACCGTATGTCACCGTTTTAAGTCTGGAATGCCCAAGACGTTCCGCGGCATTGAATCTCCACAAGATTCATTGATATTCACGATCCTCTTCGTGAACTTTTATTTGACGGTACATTTTTTCGACGTCGGCAGTGACGACATGTTGATAGCTCTGCCATCTCATAGGCAATTAGATAAGGTTCGTTTGTATCGTGGGGCCTACTTGGAGTATGATTAACCACTTTGTAGTGGAGCTTGTCTCCCTGATCACTTCATGATGCGGTAAATAATAACAGTCAGTGTTTTGTATCATGTTGGTTGGAATCTTCTCCATATCGCCGAGTCGCAGATATTCCTCCATGAAAGCACGATACTCTTTCTATCGATCAGGGTGACTTGAGAGCCGCTTTTCTAACTGTCGGAATTGAATATATGCCATCGGTACTGATTCTTTTAGATCGTAATCCTGGTTGACATTTGACTTGAATAGCAATCTAACGGTATATCTTCCATCTGAACCTCTTGTCGTGTTTTCACTATAGTGCCTTTCGACTTCAAGGTCTTCTGCAGTTTGTTCGAGTGCTGTTGATGGATTTTCAATTTCCCAAAATCTTCTAAGGCTCTGTTCTAACTCTTCGTACGCCACAAAGGAGATTGAGCCTGGTTCGATGTTCATGCCAGCCGTTGATCCAAATAAAACCCAACCAAGTTTTGTTTTTTGCACACATGGCTGTCCTTGAATAAAACCATGATCCAAAATGTTTCCGTATATGTCCGTTCCGAGCCGCAAGTCAATTTGTGATGATTTACCAAATGAGCTGGTAAGTCGATGGTAATATTAGTAGCTGGTAACACGGCGGTAATTTTTGAAATAACTAACGCTGAGAACTGAAGTAGATTGTCTTTCCCATTTTTCCCAAGTACGCTGTGACTTCTGCTACTCCTTTTGATGTTACCACTTCTGAGCATCCAATTCCTCCAAAGGCAATCTTACAGTGTCGTCGTGTTAATCCCAACCTTTGAACAGCTGATTCTGTTATGCAAGATTTCTGCAAGCCAATGTCCAGCAATGCTCGATGGTTGATCATTGCCCCATCGTTGGCTTGAATCGGAAAAAGTGCTGTAGCGAGTAGTACTTGCGTATTGGAGAGCAGTGTGTTGTGTGCTTGTGTCTGAGTGTTAGCTTTAGGTTTGATATCTCCATTGCCTACTTCATGCAGAAGCGTGTTGTGGCGTTTTGAGCAGAGTTTACAGGCCTTTTTAGATGGACATTGTTTAACGGCATGTTGTTCGGAGGGGCAGTTTAAACGGACTTTCTTGTTTCTCACGAATTGTCGTCGTGCCTCCACTGGCACTTTCCTGAATTGCTCGCACTCAAATAAACGATGATGACCATTGCACATGACGCAACGGATCACTTGAGCTTGAGCAGTGTGCGTTAGAGTCCTCTTAGATGACTTTGTAACTTCCCCTGGATTGGACAATATTAGTGATTCTAACATTCTGAATCTCTCGGTTAAGAACAGTATGCAGTTTTCGAGTTTCGGCATGTCTTTGCTTCCACTTGTCGTTCTTTGCCACTTCACCCTTGAATCTTTATCGAGTTTGCTGCTCAACATGAAGGTTATAACATAATCGAAACCATCGACCTTCAATGTCTTCAGACTTGTAGTGAGCTGATTGGTTGTGTTGACTGTGTCTTTCAAACGATGTGCATCGTTCGGCTGGTATTGACTTGTGCTCCACCAACGTTGCATTAACTTTTACGCTATGAGTTTTTCATTGTCATAACGTTCACATAACAATTTCCATGCGGCTTCACCCATTATGTTCAAGTGACTAATGATTTGCTCGGCTTCTCCTTTTAAATTGCTGCGGAGGTACAGCATTTTCTGCACGTTGGACAGTGTTTTACTTTCATGCACCAACCACTTACAGATCCACTTTGCATAATCCCCGTTAAACGGATTTTGATTCGCTCAAGCTGAAGACTCCCTCCTAAACTTGTTGCTATCTGCGATGACTGAGCTGAGGTTCCAGCACGAAATCTGTGGATTCGGTCCTTAAAAATCATCTTATGCTCCAAGACGAGATCCTCTATGTTTCCATAGTCCTCCATATAATAATTCATCAGTGATTTATCTCCCTCTTCTTGTAAGCGTGCGTAAGTTTGGAGATGTATCTCCTCACATGCCTTCTATTGCTCCTCGATTTGCTCTAGTCGAGTCTCGAAATAGGCTAGAGAGTGGCGGCTTTGACTGTCCTTCTTGACGTTGGAGATGATCCTGTTGATACTGTCAAAGCACAGTTTTTGTCCTGCAATGAGATTCGCCATGATTGCTTTGTCCCGTTGTTGCGTATATTAACTCGACGGACCAATGTTCTGGAATGAGAATTGGATGTAAATAACTGAAACGCCAATATTCGTGATTGATCACCAAGTGATCATTTATTTAGTAATTTTTTCCCCTGCATTACAAATTATTGCTAATAGTACAAATTTAAAAAATTGCTTACTTCTAAAGTTCATTATTTTTGTTGGAATTCACAGCTCAATTACTTGATGGAAATTGCTTACCATACAAAGTTCATTAACTTAAGCTACTACAAGTGGGTGTTCAATGTATTTACATTATTTTGCTTATTCGACAGAGGTCATTAGCTTGATTTGTGCAAATTAATAAGGTCAAAATGAATTTATGTTGTTTATGCTGTGAATGCGATTATATGCAAAGGTGACTGAAATGGTTATGCTATGGAGTTTAATGTTATAGGAAATGATTCTTAGGTTCTAGTTTCAACAAAGGTATATAAATTAATTTTGCAATTCATATGAAAAAAATGTAAAAACTGATATTTATTTCAAGTTTCCTATAGATGCGATTTTTCTTCCAAAAACAAGATTCAAATCACCGACCAATATTATTCTGTCTCCATTTTGCTAAAATCTGTGGATACTCGTATGCCCACTTTCAAACGCGGTCAAAACAAAACTACGAGTCCGATTCGGCTAAATTTTGGACAGTAGCCGTCTACAAAAATTTACTACACGATAGTCAAATTCTCTTGCGATAATGGCGCATCGGGCGGTGGGTGTAAGTAGTTATCTGACCGCTCTCGTGTGTATACATTTATATATTTTGTCTATGCAAACGTATATTTTTGTATAAAAAATTTCATGCATTTTTATATACAAGTATATATGTGCATAAGCCGATACATTCAATCAAGATGATGATATACAAGGTGCTTTCAAAAATAAACCTTTCTCTCCTCTAGCTTCAATACACTGTTTTGTGCGATCCAAAAGCTTTTCGAAAGAATGTTTCAGATCATTGATCGAAATGTCCTTCATGATGTCGGTCCAAGCCTTTTGGATGTTCTCTATGTATGCAAAATGTTCTTCTTATATGGCCAAATGCAATTTTTTGAATAATTAGAAGTCACAGCGAGCCATATCAGGCGAATAAGGTGAGTGATTGATGATTAAAATGTGATTTCTATGACAAAAGTCTCGTTTATTTTAGAATGCTGTTAACTTGTGCGGAACAAAACGTGCACAGACCTTACGTAAGCCCAAACGATCGGACGAAAAGGTGATAAATCGATGTTTTGGAGATATTTGACTCCAATCCCATGAATTTCAACGACGATTTTGGCTCACTTTGTTAAATTCACACACAATTTCGATGGGATTTTTGGCGATCACTGATTTTGGGCGGCCCGTATATTCATCATCATTATGTCCTCATGGCCATCTCTGAAACGTGTAAACCACTCACGAACTCCAGTACGAGGTAGACAATCAATACTATGAACTTTTTTCATCAATTCAAATGTTTCGGTAAACGTATTACCGATTTTAAAACAAAATTTGATATTAGCTCTTTGTTCGAAACCCATTTTTGTACCGATGACACAAACATACTACCACTTTAGACGCAATAACTTCAGTTCCACTGAACCGAATGTCACCAAACTGTCGATGCAAGTCAAGGAGTGACGTAAATTTCTAACGCTTTATCTCATTTACAGATGGCGCTACCAAAAAAATGTTACATGACAAAAGTCTTATTTTGGAACCCGCCTTGTACTACAAGTATCTCTAAGCAAAGGCCGAAAAGGGGTTGTTATTGTACAGCAAAAAACATATGTGTGCACATACATTTCGCATTTAATAGTATATCTCAAGATAATGCTTTCAACTAAGATAAAATTTTATCGCAAGATAATTATATAACAAATAATATACCTCAAGATAATTCTTTTATTTAAAAGGAATCTCGGTTTGCTTGATTCAAATTTAAATTAAATACACATATATATGCAAATATATATGTATATATATGTATATATATATATATATATATATATATATATATATATATATATATATATATATATATATATATATATATATATATATATATATATGAATGTGGTATGTTCAAAAAATATCGCGAATTTTGTTTTTTTTTCAAAAATTATTTATTTATTCATGAATATCTATTTTGTCCCCTTCAAAGTAATCCCCATGAGATATTATACACTTGTGCCAACGGTTTTTCCAGTCTTCGAAGCACTTCAAAAAATCATTTTTTTTAATCTTGTTCAGCTCCTCCTTCGATGCCGTCTTTATCTCGTCAAGCGTAGCGTAACGTCGTCCTTTCATGGGCCTCTTCAGTTTAGGAAACAAGAAAAAGTGACAGGGGGCCAGATCTGGGGAATACGGTGGCTGCGGCATCATTAGTGTGTTGTTTTTGGCCAAAAAGTCGCGCACAAGCAACGATGTGTGAGCAGGGGCGTTATCGTGGTGCAAAAGCCAATTTTTGTTCTCCCACAAATCCGGGCGTTTCTGGCGGATTGCTTCGCGCAAATTGCGCATAACTTGCAGGTTATATTCCTCATTGACCGTTATTCCCTGTGGCAAGAACTCATAATGCACCACGCCCCTGCAATCGAAGAAAACTGTCAGCAAAACATTCACATTCGACCGAACTTGGCGCGCTTTTTTCGGTCTTGGTTCATGTGGCAGCTTCCATTGAGATGATTGAGCTTTGGTTTCCACGTCATAACCATAAACCGAAAATTTGTCACCAGTTATGACCCTCTGGAGCAAATTTGGTTCGTCGCGGACAGAGTTTAACATCTCATTAGCAATGTTCATGCGTTGCTGTTTTTGGTCGCAATTGAGCAGTTTTGGTACGAATTTCGCGGCGACCCATCTCATGCCCAAATCGTTGATGAAAATCGAATGGCACGAGCCAATCGATATGTTTAGGTCCTCAGCAACTTCTCTAACGGTGATTCGACGATTCGCCAATACCATTTTCTCCACTTCATTAATTTTTTCGTCTGTTGTTGAAGTGCTCGGGCGTCCGGCACGCTCTTCGTCGTTCACATCTTCTCGGCCTTCTAAAAACATTTTGTGCCACCGATAAACGTTGCTTCGGTCCAAGGTAGCTTCCCCGTATGCCACAGTCAACATTCGGAATGCATCCGCGCACTTAATTTCGTTTTTTACACAAAATTTGATACACGTTCTTTGATCCATTTTTTTGAATAAGTAAAAATCGAAGACGATTGAAAACACGTGCAAGTAAAGCAGCTATCACCAATCAAGTGAACATTCAAAATAGCTGAGCTTGTCGGCATAAGTGACAGACATGAGTACCAACATAACGCCACAAAAAAATCGAAATTCAAATATACGTAACCCGCGAAAATTCAAAATTCGTGATACTTTTTGAACATATATATATATATATATATATATATATATATATATATATATATATATATATATATATATATATATATAGATATATATATATATATATATATATATATATATATATGATATATATATATATATATATATATATATATATATATATATATATATATTTATATATATATATATATATATATATATATATATATATATATATATATATATATATATATATATATATATATCTATATAAATATATATCTATATATATCTATATATATACATATATATATATATATATATATATATATATATTTATATATATATATATATATATATATATATATATATATATATATATATATATATATATATATATTGTGACATGTACAAATAATTCTGCGAGTTACTGTCGCAATTGTTTTCACAACCATTAAGAACATCAACAAAATGAATTTACTCGAAACCACGAGAACCCACCAAGCATGATCAACATTTGAAAGTGAGTCACTGCTCCATTCATTAAGCTGCTCGAATATACCAGATACCTCTCGGCAGAACATTTGCCAATGTACGAGAAATGCATTGAACGGCTGGAGACCCTATATAAAAGCGAGCTGAATGAATGGGTGGATTATTATTCATTAGAACCGCGATATTAAAAACTGCGATAGTGTGGAGCGAATAGAGAAGCGATATTGATTGAGTGATAGTAAAGTGATTTTCATTGATTGTGAAGTGATTTTAGAAGCCAATTGCGATAGAAATTTATTGACAAGTGGAAGTTAGACTTTTAATACTGAAATTAATAATTGTGCATTCTTTTAAATAAACTCTTTTTAATCTAATTTAAAAGACATTGCGTTTTCACTTTCCCGGAACATTAAAATTATTGGCCGCGAACCTCAACACGTGACAGTGGTGTCGAGAAGTGAGAAAGAATACTTACAAACATTTTTCTAAAAATGCATAATAGTGAAATGTAACGTGGAAACTGGTGAGAAAGTAAAATAAGCCGAATTAATAAAAAATTTCACTAAGCTAACATTAAATGAATTCACCATGGCGGAGTTTAAGGGAGAGGCAGAAATGCCAAAATCGAAGGAACCAGAAGATGCACTGATGCAAATGTTAATGCTGATGCAGCAAGAGTAGCGACAACAGTCATCCAGTATAACCGCGAAGCTTTATGAATAATTAGCGAAGCAAGCCCAACAAGCGTTCGAAATCAAGGAAGTGCAAAAACAGTCAACCAAAATAAAAGCGGAACTCGGTACCCTGAACAAACAAATCAAGTGCGTCGAGGAAAAGGTTTACCAGGTCGAGGAGAAGGTCAGCCAGGTTGAGGAGAGAATCAACTTCGAGATCAGCCAGGTCGCAGAGAGAATGAACCATGAGATGGCAAAAGTGAAAAAAGAATTGGAAGCAGCAAAGGCAGTAGTAACCACCTCACCAGCCCCAATTGTAACCACAGCGCATAGCATATCCAGAAATGTGAAAGCACCAATATTCGATGGGTAAACGGTCTGGAATATTTACAAAACACAGTTTAAAGCCGCCGCTAGGAAAAATCACTGGAATGAGCAGGAACGAGCAACAGCATTGATTCTTGCTCTAGGAGGCCCAGCTGCCGAGCTTTTACAGAATATCCCCGTTGAGTTTCACTAAACTCGGTTGCTATAATGAATGTGCTCGACATGCGCTTTGGAGACGATCATCTGAAGCAGATTTATCGGTCACAGCTAAGGCATCGGATGCAGATGTCTGGCGAAACCCTACAGCAACTAGAACAAGACATTGAGCGACTGGTACTCCTGGCTTACCCAGCCTACGACCCAGAACATCGAGATGACGCA
This sequence comes from Odontomyia ornata, assembly GCA_963969285.1. Lineage (NCBI taxonomy): Eukaryota > Metazoa > Arthropoda > Insecta > Diptera > Stratiomyidae > Odontomyia > Odontomyia ornata. The sequence continues at coordinate 274,558,964 of OZ017738.1, read as the reverse complement.
GCAATAGAAGCATTCATCAGCGCATTAAAGAACCAGGAACTGCAACAAACCGTGCGTTTAGCACAAAAGCAAACGGTTAAGGACGCATTGGCTTAAGATCTGAACTTTGGGGCAGCGAAAAATGTGAGTCGTACCACTGCCCTGGTTCACGAGGTAATGACAGGCGAGTGCAGGTGTGAGCGCGTGGATATTAGACGGGGGCTGCATGTAAATGGTGTGCCTAGATGCTGGAATTGCGGTGAGAAGGGGCACCTGCAAGGAAGTTGCAAGAAGCAAAGAAAACCGAGCTATTGTCCAGGGTGGAGGAGATCTAGACCGAGTCAGGAGCCCAGAATGGAAGCCCTTCAAACTGACGGGATCAACTTCGTGGGGCAAAGGTTGGCTAGGAGGAGCAACATTCCCAGCACCACCATCACCGTGTCAAGACTACATCGGAGAGAAGCGGAATCATGTCTTCCGGGTCTAGTTGAGAACATTAAACCATAACAATCGGCACTTGTGCAACCCGATCGATCATCCGACCAGACCATGTGAGGCAACAAGTATTTCAGAACGGCACAATTTTCTCACTATGGACAGTTACGGGAGAAACTGCACCTGTTCATGGAAAGGTCAACCTCAAGATACAGCTGGGAGACCTTGCGTTCCGACATAATTTTCTGGTTGCGAACATTATGGATGACTGCATTCTCGGAATGGATTTTCTGCGACCACATGGAATCACGTTGGATTTGGGCAAACGGGCATTGAAATGGCAGAATGTCGAAGTATTGATGGAGGATCATAGCGTCCAAATTCCCAAGATGAATGTAGTAGTATGTACCGACACTGATGCACCAAATTCTTCCGAAACCATTGTATGAGCCAAGCTTGATGGTGATTCTGGAGACCATCGATCTTATCTAATAGAGCCAACGAAAACATCCGCATTGCGCAGTTTGATTGTAGGACGAAGCCTTGTAAGATCCTTAAGGAATGGATATGTGCCGGTTAGAGTCCTTAACACCGCAGCCTCAACCACAAGCCTCAAAGCGGGAGAAGTCATCGGCAGCTGCCAGCGTGTTTCCACCATCACCTCTTTGAAAGCCACTCACAACCAACATTGGAAAAGGAGGCAAGACACAGACAAAGCCCGGAAATACACGTCTGCAATATTCAAGCAGGTCAAATTGCCAGTGCAACTATTCAAGCGAGCCTCTGATCTGGTCCCCAAGTACAGTGACATCTTCTTAACAAGTCCGGATGACCGAGGCTGATCGAGTCTGGTAACTCACGTCATAGATACACAGGGAACCAAGCCAATTCGACAAGCACAGAGACGCCTTCCTATAGCCAAACAAGGAGAAGTGAGCGCACTGATCTCGGACCAGGAAAAACAAGGTGTTATCGAACCTTCTGTCAGTCCATGGGGTGCGCCAGTAGTTCTAGTAAAGAAAAGGATGGTAGCACTCGTTTTGCATCGACTATAAGCAGCTTAACAATGTCACTAAGAAAGATAGTTACCCGATTCCACGCATCGATGACATCATGGACACTTTAGCCGACGCAAAATGGTTTTCTACGCTCGATCTCAAGAGTGGCTACTGGCAGGTAGAAACCGACAAGAAGGACCGAGAGAAGACCGCATGTTCAGTTGGGACCGGATTGTGGCAATTTGTGGTGATGCCATTTGGGCTTTGCAATGCTCCAGCTACTTTCGATTGCCTGATGAAATACGTGCTACGTGGTCTAACCTGGAAAACCTGCTTGGTGTACTTAGATGACATCATCGTCATCGGGAGAACATTCGAAGAGCATGTGCGGAACCTAGAAATGGATTTCTCCCGATTGCGACTGGCGAATTTGAAACTTAGTCGTGACAAGTGTACCCTTTTTGCAGCCGAAATAAAATACGTGAGACACGTCGTATCAACAAAAGGGGTCAAAACAGACCCTGAGAAAACTGAAGCCGTGAAAAGCTGGTCAACACCAAACAACAAGCACAAACTACGAAGTTTTCTGGATCTGGTAACCTTCTATTGAAGATTCGTCAAAGACTTTGCCAAAAAAGCTAGGTGTCTCCATCAGCTAACCAAGAAAAATCGTCCGTATGTCTGGAATGGACAGTGCCAGACAGCCTTTGAGACCCTGAAGGAGAAGCTGTGTGCATCACCCGTGCTGGCATATCCAAAACCCGGAAAAATCTTTGTAGTTGACACCAATGCAAGCAACGGTGGTATTAGAGCTGTACTCTCCCAGCAGAGTGATGGCGAAGAAAGAGTCCTCTCGTATTACAGTCGAGTTCTTTCAAAAAGTGAGAGGAATTACTGCGTGACCAGGAAGGAGCTATTGGCTATAATAGAGGCCACCAAGCAGTTCCACAAGTACCTATATGGCCAGAAATTAGTTCTTCGAACGGACCATGCATCGCCGAGATGGCTACTTAACTTCAAAAACCCCGAGGGAAAAGTTGCGGGATGGATCGAAAGATTGTAGTCATACGACTACGAAATTGTTCCCCGGAAGGGCGGAGTTCATGGAAATGCTGACGCCCTATCACATCATCCATCTAACTGCAAGCATTACGAACGAATTGAGGAAAAGGAACCGCCCGTTGATCTTCGATTGATAATGGCCGAATTCGATGAAGGTTGGTCATCGGAGGAGATTCGAAATGCCCAGTTAGCCGATGAAGACATCGGACCATTGCTTGTATGGAAGGAGACGACTGGACGACCTGAGTGAAAAGGGGTTTCAATGCATGGTGCAACCGTGAATAGCTAGCTATTGGGCACAATGGAACTCCCTTCAAGTGGAGGGTGGCGTATTCAAGCGGAAATGGAAAACGGCGGGCGGCAGCTCCTATAGGATGCAAACTATACTTCCCAAAATCGGAATCCACGATGTGGTTAAGGAAATGCATGAAGGATTCTCAGGAGGCCACCTTGGTGTTAACAAGACCTTAGCGAAATTGCGGTAAACGTTCTACTGGCTTCACGCTGGAGAAAACGTAGAGGACTGTTGCCGCAGATGCACAATTTGCGCTTCCATCAAAGGCCCAAAGTGACGAATGAGAGGACAAATGCAAACCTATAACGTAGGGGTACCGTTTGAAAGGATTGCTGTTGACATCGCAGGACCCTTTCCTGAATCTGAATGGGGAAATCGATTCACGCTGGTTGTAGCCGATTATTTCATCAAGTGGCCTGAGGTCTACCCCATTCCCAACTAGGAAGCAACTACTGTAGCCGAACAGCTAGTGTTAAATTAGGTCAGTAGGTACGGCGTACCTTGCGAACTACATTCAGATCAAGGCCGAAAATTCGAGTCACTAGTTTTTAAGTGAAATGTGCGAGCTGGCGGGAATACGGAAAACGAGGATAACACCGCTGCATCCCCAATCCAATGGAATGGTCGAACGTTTCAACGGCACTCTCAATAAAGACCTGGCCAAGATGGTTGATGAGAACCAAAGGGACTGGGACCGACACATAACACTTTTTTGATGGCGTACAGAGCTGCCGAACATGCATCAACGGGCCAAGCCCCAGCCAAAGTCATGGAATGGTCGAACGTTCCAACGGCACGCTCAATAAACACCTGGCCAAGATGGTTGACGAGAACCAAAGAGAGTGGAACCGAAACATCCCACTTTTTTTGATGGCGTATAGAGCTGTGGAACATGCATCGATGGGCGAAGCCCCAGCCTAAGACATTTTTGGAAAGACTATTCGTCTGCCAGCTGATATAAAGTTCGGAACACCTCCCGAAAAACCCCAAACTATCTTGGAGTACGCCAGTGAGCTAAGGCAATGGTTGAACCAGATACATCGGACAGTGCGAAAACACCTCGAATCGGCTACTGACCGCATGAAGACCAGGTATGATCTAAAGGCAAATTCTACTGGCTGCCAGCAAGATGACTTGGTGTGGATATATAAACCGCAAAGGCGAAAGGGTAGATCTCCAAAGTTGCAACATAATTGGGAGGAACCATACCGAGTTGCAAAGCGAATCAACGACGTCGTATACCGACTACAGGAACATCGTGAGCCAAGAGCCAAAATGAAAATCGTGCACCTGGACCGTCTTGCCCCATATTACATCCAGGGAGACTTGACTACAACTGACGACACAACTTTTTTGGGGTGAAAAGGACTGAGGTGGGGGCAGTGTTACATGTACAAATAATTCTGCGAGCTACTGTCGCAATTGTTTTCACAACCATTAAGAACATCAACAAAGTGAATTTACTCGAAACCACGAGAACCCACCAAGCATGATCAACATTTGAAAGTGAGTCATTGCTGTATTCATTAAGCTGCTCGAATATACCAGATACCTCTCGGCAGAACATTCGCCAATGTAAGAGAAATGCATTGAATGGCTGAAGACCCTATATAAAGGTGAGCTGAATGAATGGGGGGATTATTATTCATTAGAACCGCGATATTAAAAACTGCGATAGTGTGGAGCGAATAGAAAAGCGATATTGATTGAGTGATAGTAAAGTGATTTTCGTTGATTGTGAAGTGATTTTAGAAGACAATTGCGATAGAAATTTATTGACAAGTGGCACTCTTTTAAATAAACTCTTTTTAATTTAATTTAAAACACGTTGCATTTTCACTTCCCCGGAACATTAAAATTATTGGCCGCGAACCTCAACACGTGACAATATATATATATATATATATATATATATATATATATATATATATATATATATAGATATATATATATATATATATATATATATATATATATATATATATGTATATGTATATATATATGTATATATACACATAAATATATATATATATATATATATATATATAAATTTATGTATGTATATATATATATATATATGTATATATATACATATATATATATATATATATATATATATATATAAATATATAAATATATATATATATATATATATATATATATATATATATATATATATATATATATATATATATTTATGTATATATATATCTATATATATATATATATATATATATATATATATATATATGTATATATATCTATATATATATATATATATATATATATATATATATATATATATATATATATATATATATATATATATATATATATGTCTAGATCCAGGAATGGTGTCAGTCCCACCAATGGACTGTGCTTGGAGACTTTCCTCCCCGACCTGATGTCCAAAAGTTCACTGTTAAAGGTTTGTGATTGTAAAAACCTCACGATGATCTCCAGGGCTGTGAATAATTCATCGTTCGTAGGCGCTTGATTTGTCAGTTGAGCTAGCTTGGCTGCTGGCTTGAGACCACAGATAAACTGTATCATGTAGGCCACTTTGCGTTGCAGCCGCTTGAAGGTGTTGCCTTTTTAGATCTGCTAAATGAAGTGTGTTTCTACCATAGCGGTCTTGGTCCATTTCGTCTTCAAGTCGCAAGGGCCCCCACTCCGGTACTCGGAAGGCCAAACTGATTTCACCCTGGGTAAAAATAGTGGTCCCTGCAACCACATACTATAGCGCCTCAATTCAGCTGGCGCCATCCCACGTGACAGGAATTCAGCTGGGTTGTCTTCAGACGCTACGTGTCACCATCAGTCCGGCCTTGAGAGGGCTTGTATGGCCGAGACCCTGTTCGCCACACAGGTATTGTAAAGTTATGCAGTATAGTTGATCTGCGACAAGACAATCTCAACATCGGTCCAGAATACCTGAAAAACCACCAGAAGATTGAGCGCTGTCCTAACTCGTCTTGTGAGCTCAGTGCCAAATTTTACCGCACACAACTCCAGGCGCGGAACAGTAAGTGTTTTGATCGAGGCCACTCTTGACTTGGCGCACAGCAATCTGACGCTGACTTGACCGCTCCTCAGGGTTGACCGCATGTTTATCGCTGCGCCGTATGCCTTCTCGGAGGTATCAGAACAGGTGTGTAACTGTACTTGCACGGATTTCTTGCCTGTACTGATGTGACGAGAAAATCGGTCCTGCTACAATGATGGCAGACCACTGCGGAAATCGGACAACTGGGTATGAATCCCCACTAGTAAGGCTACACCCGAGTCCAATTCTAATCGCCATAATGCCTACAGGAATAGCTTGGCTGCTTCTATCACAGGAGCCAGAATGCCCGATGGATCGAACATTCTGGCTATATTAGATGCCATCGTCCTCTTGGAAAACTTCGCATCGGTTGGATCCAGGTTGATTCGGATCTGGAACTCGTCAGTTTTTGGACGCTAGATGACTTTTAATGTCTTAATATAGTACGCGTGTAAACTACTGAAGTCAAGCTGGACCTGTCGGTCTTCAGGTTTAATCTGTCTCAATAATAGAGGATGGTTTACACACCATCTGCGCAAATGTATATCTGCTCTTGAAAATATGGTGCATAGCTCCGCCTGTTTGCGAGGTGCCTCCTCCAAGCTGTCTGCCCCGGTCATGACGTCGTCGATATAGCAATCCTTCTCCAATGCGCTGCTGCCCAGAGGACCGTTCTGCTGGTTCTCTTTTGCTAGAACTTGCAGACGTTTTGTATCTAGATATGGGGCACACGTTGTGCCGTAGGTTACTCTTTTCAACTGATAGTATCGCACTGGTTGCGTTGAACGATTTCTTCAAAATGAAGCCATGGTACTGACGGTCTTCAGGATGGAGCATTATTTGTCGATACATTTCTTCAATGCCGGCGGTGAATACGAAGCAACGCAGGAGTATCGAAAAAAGTTCGGCCTGGACAGTAGGCCCTGTATGAAGAACATCATTGAACGAAACATTTGTGGTCGTCTTACTGGATGCATCGAAAACCACCCGCAGCCTGGTTGTACTGCTGTTGGGCTTCAGGACATAATGATGTGGAAGGAAGTATCGTAATTCCTCCCGCTGCTGCAACGTCACCTCCTTCATATGCCCAAGTCAAAAATACTCCCCCATGAAGTCCTCGTATGGAAGTCTTAGATGAGGGTTCCTCTCCCGTCGACGCTCCAAGGCAATGAATGTGCGAGTGTCCACCGCTCAGGATATTTGCTAATAGAAACGTACTTCGCAGGCCTTTTCAGCTAGTGGAGGCTTGTAATGCGAATCTCGTACTTCCTTGACCTTTCAAAATCGCTGAATGTACTGATTGAGCTGGTTATCTTCTGCCAGCATGCCACATGTCACGGAAGACACGTGAAGTGTGATAACTCTTCCCGCTACAATCCACTCTAGGAGCGTATGCTGGAGCACTGAGAACTATGGGCCCAACTTTATTTGTCCAATGGCTAGGACCTCGTAGAAATGTTCGGCACTCAGCAACATGTCGATGCGCTCCGTTCGGTGGAAGTCTGGATCTGGCAGCCTTATGCTTTTGGAAATGTGCCATTCCGATGTGTTCAAGTTCTGAGACGGTTGAGATGATATAATTTTGTCCATGACATAGGCTTGCGGTTGCGCGGCATATCCTGATAATCTGGATCATAGACCGAGGTTTGCCTTATGGTAGGCCTTATCAGTGCCACCGCTTACATTTCCGATAAGGGCAAGGTGCAGTGTCGATGATAAACCAAATTTTTTTGATGAATCTTTTGGTGACTATGTTTATTTGTGAACTCGAATCCAGCACAGCTCGACAATCCGTCGTCTTCCCATTGCTCGTGAACAGCCTTATGACGAAGGTGCCCAGAAGTACACATGCTTGGGGTCGGGGCTCCATCAGAGTCGTTAAAGCGAGCAATGGTGGTTCTGCATTTGTTTGAAGTTTCGAGTCTTGTTTCGGCGTTGTCGTGCTTGAGGATATCATCATGGTCTGTTTGGACTTCTTGTCTCCAGACAGATGTAGCAGGGTGTTGTGGTTCTTGAAACACTGCCTGCAACTTCTGGCCGCGCAGTTGGAAGCCTGATGTTCTTCTCAAAGGCGATTCATGCGCAGATTCTTAGTGCGCACGGAACTTAGTCTCTTTGCAGCAGTGATCCTGAGGAAATCCGGGCAATACTAAAGTGGGTGATCCTGCAAACACATTAAGCACTGAGAAGCTGTCGTTGTGGCCACGGCCAAATTGGTGGCTTTCCTACGTTTGATCTCCGGTTCCTTTGTTTTATGGCCTAGCGTCTCGAGAGCCTGGAAACGCGTTTCCATGCAGTCCAACAAACTCTTCAAGAGTGATAGCTTGCGCGGGTTAGATAAGGATTGTTCGTATGATGCGTGAGTCGCTGGATCCAATTTTCGGATTACACATGTAGCAGCAATGGACCCCAGTCCCTTGTGGACCTTTGCAGGTCCTCCAAACCTCTGAGATACTCTTGTGTGGTGTCATGTAGAGCCTTTATTGCTACCACTGATAGCCTTTCATTAGATGGCTGACTCATCAATTTATTGATGAGCGTCACCGGTTGTCGTAGCTTTCCTTCAAGGTTGTCCAGGCCGCCTCGTAGTTGTCATTCGACGATGTAAAATTTCGAATCAAACGCTCTGCTTCTCCGGTCAGACCGGCCTTGAGGTGCCACAGTTTCTGGCACATGGCCATCGGTTGGCTATGCACCATCTGCAGAAACAAGTCTGGAATTTTTGCCAATGTAAATAGTTCCCATCGAAGGAGGGGAATTATATTTTCGGCAGAGGCATGGTAAGTAAAGTTACAGGCAGAATCGCTGAGGCAGGTGTGGTGTTGAGTTCATCGATTTTCAATTCCAGACGTATGTCCCAATCTTGGGTAAACTCTTCCAAATGCGTGTGCTGTTGCGCGTTAAAACCATACGCTTCAGGATCTCCATGTAGCTCGACGATCTGCAGGTGATATTCATCCAGCTGTTGCCAACCTTGTTCTAGGGTCATGAGTTTACTCCTGCACCAGGTCCGAGTGACCTCCTTCTGGTCCAAATGGTCAATGATCCTCCTCAATGAGGACCATGACTTTGTGGCGACGCAGCATCCTGACCACACTGGTATCTCTTGGCGCTGAGGCTTCTGCAGTCTAGTCCTTGTCCTCTCTGTCCTGAATTTCGAGCCCTTTTGGTGACTGTTCCCCGGTTGGTGTGTTCACGTGTGTTTTGGCATGCATTTGATTGTGGAAGTGCTGCTGGTAACGGAGGGAATTGCCTTTGGTAGTGTCGCATATATGTTGGGTAAAATACTCGTGCGATGGAGCGACCTCCGGAAGGGTCCGGATGTGACTATCGGCCAGCTCAAAATCCTCCCACGCAGCCTCTAGTCGCCACAGTCATTCCACATAATACCCGGATTCCTGCTTCCTTGAAAGCGAATCCTTCTTGCAGTTTGAAATGACGCCTTCGACAATTCGAGCCAATCCTTTTAGGTCCTCGATCAGGTGATCCACATTTACCATCGCGTAGAAAGTCGGAAGTGGCTGAAAACAGAAAGCGCTGTTACAGCGCTGGAATATGTCAAAGAGATATGCACATTAATAAGAAAATCCATTGTTTTTCTATTTACAACTGTCGCCATTTTGTCTCAAACCAACAAAAATCACTCAAATCATGAATTCTCAAAAATATCAATGTTATTGCCTTCATTTGAAAATTTCAAGAAAATCAAATCAAAACTGCAGTGTCTGATTCGATGGAAAGTCCATAAAATACCCAAATCGTGTGTTGTTGTTGTTGTAATTGGAGAAATTTCTAATGGCTATAACTTCCGTGTAGATCATTCAATTTTCATCAAACTTCCAAAGCTTAAGGATCTTTTGCAATATCGAATTTCGTTGGGTTTAAGTATACCTATATGACTTTATTGGGCAAATTATGAAATTCGAATATCATACTATTATTAACAAAGTTGAGTGAATTTTGACTTCTAAGGTATTTGTTGTTGTTGACCTCATAAACACCTATTTCTCTTATTTTTTTTAAGACTTTTCGGATCACAGGTGTCCAATCTCGCCGGCGGGGGGAACACAAATTGTTCGTGTATTTCCCCTCCCTGTGCCCCCCTCGAAACAAAAAGTGTCAATTTAGGACCTGTTTTGAGAATTTCTTATCAAGACCTTTCATTTGATACCCATATCGGCTACGTTTAATGAATTTTTTTCGGGGGCCACTCCCCTATATGGGGTGGCTCCGCTTAAATATCTTATATATATTTTTTTTTGTTGAACTTCCAAGAGAGCACCACTTTACACCTGGATACAAAATTTGATGTCTCTAGCTTAAGTAGTTTGCGAGACAAAGTGCTGTGACACACGGACGGGCAGACAGACAGACAGCACGCGATTTTAGCAGGGTTTTGTAAAATTATTTTACAAAACCCTAAAAAATGAATGAAAAATTTACTCGATTGATTCAAATGACAATGTGGTATTCGAAACTTAAAGTATTTTCTCTTTGCGGCAAATTGAATTTGGTGATTTGAATTAAAATGATTGATCAATTGGTAAATCAATCAAAAAGATCGAATTAACTACGCACGGGCTAATTGTTACAGTGCTAATTAACCTTAAATAACTATGTAAGTTAGGTGAAACGTTAATGTTGCCGGATCAGGCTGTGATGGGCGCTCAGGAGTGTCAGGAACTTAGCAAGATATATATATATATATATATATATATATATATATATACATATATATATATATATATATACATGTTCATAATTTTAAAAAGTATTGAGCCTTTTATTAGTTTTCAATTGGATATTTCTTTTAATTAAAATGGATTTTATTTGAGAACATATTATCCATTATTATCTTTGACCGTTTGTCAATTCCATCTGTGTAGAACTTCTGTGGTTTATCGGCGAATAACTTGGCCAAGTAATTTTCACAGCCCCTTTTTGAAGTGAATTTCCTTACATTGAGCAAGTTTTGCAGAGACCGACGCAATGTTAGTCAGATGGTGCAAGGTCTGGACTATACGGTGGATGTATCAAAACTTCCCAGCCAAGCTCTGTCAATTTTTGCTGCGTCATTAAAGATGTGCGTGGTCTGGCATTGTCATGATGGAAGACAACGCCTTTTCACTGGATCAATTGTGGTGGGTTTTTAGGTCTTGTTCTAAAATACAAAACCTGATTGCTGTAGAGTTCCCTTTGCAGCCTGACCCATTTTGTACACGCAAAAAATGTGTGACAGGCATTGTCCTCCTCTACTGGGCAAAACTGACAATCGGGAGACCGTGACTTACCGATCTTGTGCAGGTAAGACTGAAAACACCCGTGCCCGCTCAAAAGCTGGGTCAGGTAGAAGTCAGTCTCACCATGCCTTCGGTTTAGCCACGGTCTCACATCCGGTATGAAGCGCGCAGTCCACCTTTCCTTCGTGCAATTCACCCAAGACTGCTGCCAATCGTTGAGCGAGCGCTGTCTCTCCTCACGGACAACCATCTCCCTCGCATCCTCGTTTCGTCGCAGGTAAATAGCGAGGTGCTCTCTAGCAAGGAGGGCGACAGGTATCACGCCTGCAATAACTCTCACCGCCGAGTCAGAGACTGTTGGATACGAAGATGCAATTCTCAGTGCTCCTCTTCTCTGTACCTGTGCCAAACATTTTCAGTATACCTCCTTGCTGAGAGCGTCGCCCCATACCTCTGCTCTATACAGTAGCACTGACCCTACAGCACTCATCAAGAGGCGTCTTCTTGATGAGGTGGGTCCCCCTACGTTGGCCATAAGTCGACACAGAGCCGATATTCCCGAAGCAGCCTTCTCAGTCGTTGCTCTGATTTGCTCAGAGAAACTCATCTTTGAGTCGATCAGTAGCCCCAGGTACTTCACCGCTGGCTTCGATTCGATTTGTGTGTTTCCTTCCTTTGGGGCTTTCCTTTTTTGTCAAGATGACCACTTCGGTTTTCTCCAGTCCTAAACTCGGCCCGCGAGCAGTCATCTAGTCGCTCACTCGGCGCATTAGCATACCTAGCCTAAGTTGTGCTTCTTCAACGGCGCATCCAGCGACCAGAGCCGCAACATCATCCGCATAGCCGACTAAGCGTGACTCATCTGGCATCTCAAGTCTCAGTAGCCCGTCGTAAGACACGTTCCACAGGTCCGGACCAAGGATAGATCCCTGGGCAACACCCGATGTCATTTCCATCCTTCGTTGGCCCTTTGTCGTGTCGTAGAGCAGGCTTGGGCCCTTTAGTAGATATTCTGGAACTTGAAAAGAGTTTTGCAGCGTATCCAGAATATCCACCCATCTAGTAGAGTTGAAAGCATTCGTGATGTCGAGTGTCACCAACAGGACGATCCGTCGCTTGGTGCGACTATATGCCTCTGCCTTTCGGACCACGTTCACCACCTCTGCAATCGCATCAATGATAGAACGTCCTACTCTAAAGTCGTACTGTCGAGGAAATAGGTCCCCAGCAGCATGAATCGCATCAGTGAGTCTTCCCTTGATGAGTTTCTCTAGCACTTTCCCAGCCATGTCTAGCATGGATAACGCGCGGTATGCGACGATTCGGGATTTCCCTTCCACTTGCTGATCAGCACGAGCCTCGCCACCTTCCATCGTACCGGGAAAACCCCGTCCCGTAGGCAAGCGTTGAATGTGCTGAGCAGCAAGTCAGGACAATGGTGATAGACGAGCCGCAACACCTCAGCCGGAACACCATCTGGTCCTGAAGCCTTCCTCGTTTTCAATGAGAGGACTGCCTCCTCCAGTTCCAGCTGTGTGAAGAGTGGGCACTCGACTGCTGTTTCGCCATGGACAGCATCAACACGGACGGAATGGGCGGGGAAGAGTCCCCGCACTATCTCGTCCATCTTTTCCGCGTCATGTTTACAAGTCTTCCGTAGGGCACCAAGCTTCCGCATGACAAGCTTGTAGCCAAGGCCCCACGGATGCTTATTTACATTGCCCACTAGGTCTTGCCAGCAGCGAGCCTTGCTACTGTTGATCAGTTTGCGAAGGCATTTCCTGGCCGACTTATAGGCTGCCACCCAGTTACATGCCTCATAACCGTTCCACGCCCGTTGAGCCTCATATCGATGCTTGTGACACTCCCTTCGCTTTTCAGTGATTTCAGTTGACCACCAGTACACTGGGGGCTTGCCGTGCCGGGGTCTTCGACGGGGCATAGAAGCGCAGCAAGCAGTTGTAATGATGCTCATAGTAGAGTTCACCACGTCTTGAGCTGCCAGTTCTTCCGTCCCCTCCGAAGCTCCTTGCAGCGGCTCACTTGCTGTGAGCACCTCGACGAATCCCTCGACGTCCATTCTTCCGATGTTCCATCCAGTTGTAGAAGGCCGAGAGCACGGACCTCGGGAGACAGCATCACTGATCTCAAGCAGAGTGCACTGGTGAGCACTGGCTGAGTAGTCCTCTAATACTTTCCAGTTGTGTATCCTCCGTACTAAGAACTCCAAGGCGAATGTCACGTCCAGTTTGGTTCCCTCACAGCCAATACGGCGGAGTGTAGGCGTATTTCCGGAGTTTAGTACGATGAGGGCCGTCCTGGCTGCCATTTTCAGGATTCGTTCGAAAGTCACTGTTTGGTGTGGTTTTTGGTGGGGTGGAGTGATTTCTCCGTACTCCTTTGAAAACGATGAGGGAAATGCGGTTACCGTGAATTCTTTGCGCTATTGAAGCATGTTGGAAAATTATTTTTGGCCAGAATTGACTGATATGGATATGGGAGACATTTGGTTTCAACAAGACTACGCTACATGCCACACATCACGCGAAACAATCGATTTATTGAAGACCAAGTTTGGAAATCGAATAATTCCACGAAATGGTCCCATAAATTGGCCGGCGAGATCGTGTGATTTGACTCCTTGTGACTTCTTCCTTTGGAGATTTCTGAAAGACCGTGTTTATGTTGATGCTCCCAAGACTACTGAAGGATTAAAAAACCACATTCGAGCCAACATACGCCTAATAACGCCGGAAATGTGCGAAAATGTCATCGAAAATTACAATCACCGTTTGATAGTCTGTAAAGCAGCACGAGGTGCACATATACCCGAATTAATGTTTCATATTTAATTGCAAGGAACCAAATTTTCATAATAAATAAACATTATAGCTCAACCTTTACAACAACTATGTTTTTTTTCGGTAAAAATGTGTACACTTGTTATGAATCACCCTATATATATATATATATATATATATATATATATATATATATATATATATATATATATATATATATATATATATATATATATATTTATATATTGTTATCTGTACAAATAATTCTGCGAGCTTCTGTCGCAATTGTTTTCACAACAATTAAGAACATCAACAAAACGAATTCGCTCGAAACCCCGAGAACGTACGAAGCATGAACAACATCTGAAAGTGAGTCACTGCTCCATTCATTCACTGCTGGAATGTTCCCGCTAATTCACCAATGTACGAGAACTGAGTTGAATGATTAGAGACCCTATATAAAGGTGAGCTGAATGAATGGGGGATCATTGATTCGACCGTGATAAGTACTGCGATAGTGTGTGGGAAGTGATATTGTTCGAGTAATAGAAAAGTGATTTTCATAATAGTGAATTGATTTAGAAGAGAATTGCGATAAGAGATTTATGGACAAGTGTTCGATTTTTAATAGTGAAAATTAAAATTAGTGAAAGTGTTAAACTGATTATTGTGCATTTTTGTAATTAAATAAACTCTTCTAACTTAAATTAAAAGACATTGCGTTTTCACTTTCCCGGAACATTAAAATTATTAGCCGCGAACCAAAAACACGCGACAGTGGTGTCGAGAAGTGAGATTAAAATTTTGGAAGTGAAAACGATTAAACATTTTTGAAGTGCACAATAGTGAGAATTAACGTGAAAACTAGTGAAAAAGTAGCCGAAACAATAAAAATGCCAGGAAATTTACATCTAAAATTAATCAATTGAGCATATCGGAGCTCAAAGAGGAGTTGGAACAACGAAATCTGGCTACACAAGGTACAAAGGCCATACTGATTGCACGCTTGCGTGACGCGATCGAGTCGGAAGGCGTGAATCTGGATTCGGGTGAGCTCTAAGACGCGGAAAAATGTGCAGAATGTGGAGAAGTAGAAACACCAAAATCAAAGGAGCCAGAAAATGCGCTGATGCAAATGTTAATGGTGATGTCATCCAGTCTGACTGCGAAGCTGGATGAACAATCAGCGAAGCTTAATGAACAATCAGCGAAGCTTAATGGATAATCTGCGAAGCTGGAACAACAAACGATCGAAATCAAGGCAGACATCACACAGAAGCTGGAGAAATAGTCAACCGAAATAAATGCGGAGCTCGGTCATCTGAACAAACAAAGGCCTAGCTGCCGAGCTTTTGCAGACGATCCTCAATGAATTGCACTCAAACCCGAATGCTATAATGAATGCGCTCGACATGCGTTATGGAGACGATCATCTAAAGCCGATTTTTTGGTGACAGCTAAGGCATTGGATGTAGAAGTCTGGTGTAACCCTACTGCAGCTAGCCCAAGACATTGAGCGACTAGCACTTTTGGCTTACCCAGCCTACGACCCAGAACATCGAGATGATGCAGCGACAGAGGCATTCATCAGCGCACTAAAGGACCCGGAATTGCAACAAGCCGTGCGTTTAGCTCAAAAGCAAACGGTTAAGGACGCATTGGCTTACAGTCTGAACTTTGAGGCAGCGAAAAATGTGACTCGTACCACTGCCCGGGTTCGTGAAGTAGTGACAGACGAGTGCAGGTGTGAACGCGTGGAAATTGAGCGAGACCCGGATGTAAATGGTGCGCCTAGATGCTGGAATTGCGGAGAGAAGGGGCACCTGCAAAGAGACTGCAAGAAGCAAAAAAAACCGAGCTATTGTCCAGGATGTGCAGCTAGGAGGAGATCCAGAACGAGTCAGGAGCCCAGAATGGAAACCCTTCAAACAGAGGGGTCGGGAAACATGTAAGAGCCAACTTCGTGGGGCAGAGGTTGGCTAAGAGGATCGACGTCCCCAGCACCACCATCACCGTGTCAAGACTACATCGCGGAGCAGCGGACTTACGCCTTCCGGGTCAAGTTGACGGAGAGCACTGTACCATAACAATCGACACTGGTGCAACCCTATCGATTATCCGACCAGACCTAGTTAGACAGCAACAACTTCACAAGGGCAGAATTTTCTCACTACGGACAGCTACGGGAGAAACTGCACCTGTTCATGGAGAGGTCAACCTCTAGATACAGTTGGGAGACCTTGTGTTCCGACACAATTTTCTGGTCGCCAACATTATGGATGACTGCATTCTTGGAATGGATTTTCTGCGACCACATGGAATCACGTTGGATTTAGGCAAACGTGTATTGAAATGGCAGAATGTCGAAGTACTGATGGAAGACCCCAGCGTCCAAATTCCCAAGATGAATGTAGTGGTATGTACTGACACTGATGTACCAAATTCTTCCGAGAGCATTGTATGGGCCAAGCTTGATGGTGATTCTGGAGACCACCGATGTTATCTGATAGAGCCAACGGAGACGTCCGCATTGCGCAGTTTGATTGTAGGACGAAGCCTTGTAAGATCTTTAAGGAATAGATACGTGCCGGCTAGAGTCCTCAACACCACAGACTCAACCACGAGCATTAAAGCGGGAGAAGTCATCGGCAGCTGCCAGCCTGTTTCCACCATCACCTCTTTGGAAGCTACTCACGACCATCATTGGAAAAGGAGGCAAGACGCAGACAAAGCCCGTGGATCTGCAATATTGAAGCAGGACAAATTGCCAGTGCAGCTATTCAAACGAGCCTCTGATCTGGTCACCAAGTACAGTGACATCTTCTCAACAAGCCCGGATGACCACGGCCAAACGTGTCTGGTAACTTACGTCATAGATACACAGGGAGCCAAGCCGATTCGACAAGCACAGAGACGCCTCCCTATAGCGAAACAAGGAGAAATGAGCGCGCTGATCTCGGACATGGAAAAACAAGGGGTTATTGAACCTTCTGTCAGTCCATGGGCCACGCCTGTAGTTCTAGTAAAGAAAAAGGATGGTAGCACTCGTTTTTGTGTCGACTATAGGCAGCTTAATGACGTCACTAAGAAAGATAGTTATCCGCTCCCACGCATCGATGACATCATGGACACTTTAGCCGACGCAAAATGGTTTTCTACACTCGATCTCAAGAGTGGCTACTGGCAGGTAGAAATCGACATGAAGGACCGAGAGAAAACCGATTTTCAGTTAGGACCGGATTGTGGCAATTTGTGGTGATGCCATTTGGGCTTTGCAATGCTCCAGCCACTTTAGAACGCCTAATGGAGTACGTGCTACGTGGCCTCACCTGGAAATCCTGCTTGGTGGACCTAGATGACATCATCGTCATTGAGAGAACGTTCGAAGAGCATGTGCGGAACTTAGAAGAGGTTTTCTCCCGACTGCGACTGGCAAAGTTGCAACTTAGTCCCGACAAGTGTACCCTTTTCGCAGCTGAAGTAAAATACCTGGGACGCGTTGTATCAGCAAAAGGAGGCAAAACAGACCCTGAGAAAATTGAAGCCGTGAAAAGCTGGCCAACACTAAACAGCAAGCGCAAACTACGAGGTTTTCTGCGTCTGGCAACTTACTGTCGAAGATTCGTCAAAGATTTTGCCAAAATAGCTAAGTGTCTCCGAGAAAATTCGTCCGTATGTCTGGAATGAACAATGCCAGGTAGCCTTTGAGACCTTGAAGGAGAAGCTGTGTGAATCACCCGTGCTGGCATTTTTGAAACCCGGAAAATCTTTGTAGTTGACACTAATGCGAGCATCAGCGGCGGAGCTGTACTCTCCCAGCAGATCGATGGCGAAGAAAGAGTCCTCTCGTATTACAGTTGAGTTCTTTCAAAAAGTGAGAGGAACTACTGCGTGAACAGGAAGGAGCTATTGGCTATAATAGAGGCCACCATGTAGTTCCATAAGTACCTATATGGCCAGAAATTTGTTCTTCAAACGGACTATGCATTGCTCAGATGGCTGCTCAACTTCAAAAACCCCGACGGACAGGTTGCAAAATGGATCGAAAGATTGAAGTCATACGACTACGAAATTGTTCATCGGAAGGGCAGAGTTCATGGAAATGCTGACGCCCTGTCCCGCCGTCCATGTCCAGCTAACTGCAAACATTGCTGACGGAATGAGGAAAAAGAACCGCCCGTTGATCTTCGATTGATAACGGCCGAATTCGATGAAGGTTGGTCACCGGAGGAGATTCCGAATGCCCAGTTAGTTGATAAAGAAATGGGACCATTGTTTGTATGGAAGGAGACGACTGGGCGACCTGAGTGGAAAGACGTTTCGATGCACGGCGCAACCCTGAAAAGCTATTGGGCACAATGGAACTCCCTTCAGGTGGAGGGTGGCGTACTCAAGCGGAAATGGAAAACGGCGGATGGCAGCTCCTATAGGAAGCAAATTATACTACCCAATAGCCGAATCCACGATGTGATTAAGGAAATGCATGAAGGATCCTCGGGAGGCCACCTTGGTGTTAATAAGACCTTAGCGAAATTGCGGGAAAGATTCTACTGGCTCCACGCTCGAGAAGACGTAGAGGACTGGTGTCGCAGATGCACAATTTGCGCTTCCGTCAAAGGGCCAAAGCGACGACTGAGAGGACAAATGCAAACCTATAACGGGGGGTACCGTTGGAAAGGATTGCTGTTGACATCGCAGGACCCTTTCCTGAATCTGAATGGGGAAATCGATACACGCTGGTTGTAGCTGATTATTTCAGCAAGTGGCCCGACGTCTACCCCATTCCCAACCAGGAAGCAACTACTGTAGCCGAACAGCTAGTGTTAAATTGGGTCAGTAGGTATGGCGTACCTTGTGAACTACATTCAGATCAAGGCCGAAACTTCGAGTCACTAGTTTTTAAGTGAAATGTGCGAGCTGCTGGGAATACGGAACACGAGGACAACACCACTGCATCCCCAATCCGATGGAATGGTCGAACGTTTCGACGGCACTCTCAATAAAAACCTGGCCAAGATGGTTGGCGAGAACCAAAGGGACTGGTACCGACATATCCCACTATTTTTGATGACGTACAGAGCTGCCGAACATGCATCGACGGACCCAGCCCCAGCCAAAGTCATTTTTGGAAAGACTTTTCGTCTGCCAGCTGATATAAAGTTCGGAACACCCCCCGAGAAACCACAAACCATCTCGGAGTACGCAAGTGAGCTAAGACAACGGTTGAACTAGATACACCGGACAGTGCGAAAACACCTCGAATCGGCTACTGACCGCATAAGGACCAGGTATGATCTAAAGGCTAATTCTACTGGCTTCCAGCAAGATGTTTGGTGGGGCTATATAACCCGCAATGGCAAAAGGGTAGGTCTCCAAAGTTGCAACATAATTGGAAGGGACCATACCGAGTTACAAAGCGAATCAACGACGTCGTGTACCGAATACAGGAACATCGTAAGCCGAGAGCCAAAATGAAAATCGTGCATCTGGACCGTCTTGCCCCATATTACACCCAGGGAGAATTGACTACAAATAGCGACACATCTTTTCGGGGCGAAAAGAACTGAGGTGGGGCAGTGTTACATGTACAAATAATTCTGTGAGCTACTCTCGCAATTATTTTCACAACAATTAAGAACATCAACAAAACGAATTTACTCGAAACACCGAGAATCTACCAAGCATGAACAACATCTGAAAGTTAGTCACTGCTCCATTCATTCACTGCTGGAATGTTCCCGCTAATTCACCAATGTACGAGAACTGAGTTTAATGATTAGAGACCCTATATAAAGGTGAGCTGAATGAATGGGGGGATCATTCATTCGACCGCGATAAGTACTGCGAAAGTGTGAGGGAAGCGATATTGTTCGAGTAATAGAAAAGTGATTTTCGTAATAGTGAAGTGATTTAGAAGAGAATTGCGATAAGAGATTTATGGACAAGTGTTCGATTTTCAATAGTGAAAATTAAAATTAGTGAAAGTGTTAAACTGATTATTGTGCATTTTTGTAATTAAATAAACTCTTCTAACTTAAATTAAAAGACATTGCGTTTTCACTTTCCCGGAACATTAAAATTATTAGCCGCGAACCAAAAACACATGACAATATATATGTATATATATATATATATATATATATATATATATATATATATATATATATATATATATATTGCCAATGTAAATAGTTCCCATCGAAGGAGGGGAGTTATATTTTCGGCAGAGGCATGGTAAGTAGAATCACAGGCTGAGTCGTTGAGGCAGGTGTGGTGCTGAGTTCATCCATTTTGAATTCCAGACGTATGACCCAATCTTGGGTATACTCTTCCAAATGAGTGTGCTGTTGCGCGTTAAAACCATACACTTCAGGATCTCCATGTAGCTCGACGATCTGTAGGTGATATTCATCCAGCTGTTGCCAACCTCGTTCTAGAGTCATGAGTTTACTCCTGCAGCAGGTCCGAGTGACCTCCTTCTGGTCCAAATGGCCAATGATCCTCCTCAATGAGGACCATGACTTTGTGGCGACGCAGCATCCTGACCAACTGGTATCTCTTGGCACTGAGGCTTCTGCAGTGTAGTCCTTGTCCTCTCTGTCCTAAATTTCGAGCCCTTTCGGTAACTGTTCCCCGGTTGGTGTGTTCACGTGTGTTTTGGCATGCATTTATTTGTTGAAGTGCTGCTGGTAACGGAGGTAATTGCCTTTGGTAGTGTCGCATATATGTTGGGTAAAATACTCGTGCGATGGAGCGACCTTCGGTAGGGTCCGGATGTGACTATCCCACGCAGCCTCTAGTTGCCACAGTCGCTCCACATAATACCCGGATTCCTGCTTCCTTGAAAGCGAATCCTTCTTGCAGTTGTAAATGACGCCTTCGACGATCCGAGCCAATCCTTTTAGGTCCTCCATCAGGTGATCCACATTTACCATCGCGTAGAAAGTCGGAAGTGCCTGAAAACAGAAAGCGCTGTTACAGCGCTGGAATATGTCGAAGAGATATGCACGTTAATAAGAAAATCCATTGTTTTTCTATTTAAAACTGTCACCATTTTGTCTCAAACCACAAACCAAATCATGAATTCTCAAAAGTATCAATTTTATTGACATCAGTTGAAAATTTCAAGAAAATCAAATCGAAACTGCAGTGTCTCATTCGATGGAAAGTCCATAAAATACCCAAATCGTGTGTTGTTGTTGTTGTAATTGGAGAAATTTCTAATGGCTACAACTTCCGTGTATATCATTCAATTTTCATCAAACTTCCAAAGCTTAAGGATCTTTTGTAGCACCCCTGAAGTTATACCTATATGACTTTATTGGGCAAATTGTGAAATTCAAATATCATACTATTATTAACAAAGTTGAGTGAATTTTGACTTCTAAGGTATTTGTTGTTGTTGACCTCATAAACACCTATTTCTATTATCTTTCTTGAGACTTTTCGGATCACAGGTGTCCAATCTCGAGGGCGGGGGGAACACAAATTGTTCGTGTATTTCCCCTCCCTGTGCCCCCTTCAAAGCAAAAAGTGTCAATTTAGGACCTGTTTTGAAAATTCTTATCAAGACCTTTCATTTGATACCCATATCGGCTACGTTTAATGAATTTTTTTTCGGGGCTACTCCCCTATATGGGGTGGCCCCCTTAAATATCTTATAAAATTTTTTTTTTGTTGAACTTCCAAGAGAGCAACACTTTACACCTGGATACAAAATTTGATGTCTCTGGCTTAAGTAGTTTGCGAGAAAAAGTGCTGTGACACACGGACGGGCGGACAGACAGACGGACAGACAGGACGTAATTTTAGCAGGGTTTTGTAAAATTATTTTACAAAACCCTAAAAAATGAATGAAAAATTTACTCGATTGATTAAAATGACAATGTGGTACTCGAAACTTAATGTATTTTCGCTTTGTGGCAAATTGAATTTGAATTTGGTGATTTGAATTAAAATGATTGATCAATTGATAAATCAATCAAAAAGATCGAATTAACTACGCATGGGCTAATTGTTACAGTGCTATTTAACCTTAAATAACTATGTAAGTTAGGTGAAGCGTTAATGTTGCCGGATCAGGCTGTGATGGGCGCTCAGGGGTGTCAGGAACTTAACAATATATATATATATATGTATATATATATAGATATATATATATATATATATATATATATATATATATATATATATATGTCTATATATATATATATATATATATATATATATCTATCTATATATATATATATATATATATATATATATATATATATATATATATATATATATATATATATATATATATATATATATATATATATATATATATATATATATATATATATATATATATATATAAATGTTGATAATTTTAAAAAGTATTGAGCCTTTTATTAGTTTTCGATTGGATATTTCTTTTATTTACAATGGATTTTATTTGAGTACATATTATCCATTATTATCTATGACCTTTTGTCACTTCCATCTGTGTAGAACTTCTGTGGTTTATCGGCGAATAACTTGGCCAAGTAATTTTCACAGTCCCTTTTTGAAGTGAACTTCTTTACATTTACATCTCGCAGAGACCGACGCAATGTTAGTCAGATGGTGCAAGGTCTGGACTTTACGGTAGATGTATCAAAACTTCCCAGCCAAGCTCTGTCAATTTTTGCCGGGTCATTAAAGATGTGTGTGGTCTGGCATTGTCATGATGGAAGACAACGCCCTTTCTATTGATCAATTGTGGTGGGTTTTTAGGGCTTTGTTCTAAAATACATAACCCGATTGCAATCACGACCTGTGTCTGTCTGTCGGCGCGTCCGCCTGTATGTCACACCACTTTTTCTCCGACACAAAGAAAACTTTGCGGAAAGGTCAGAAGTGGTGACTTCTTAAAAGTTTTAACAAGTGTACACATGTGAATGGGCCTTAGCTCTTATGTATCACCAACTACAGGTCCATATATTGACAGATTATGATAGTTTGGTCTTTTGAAATTCTAACCATGGTGTCATACACATCAGCCGAACGTTTTATTATTGTTAAAACTTTTTACAAAAATAATGAATCGCCAGTGCAAACATTTCGCGCCTTACGTGAATTTTTTGGTCCACAAAATCGACCACGTTCGATAGTTATACCAAGAATTGTAAAGAATTTTGATGAGAACCATACTCTGTTGGACCAAAAAATAGTCCCTGATAAGCCCACAGTCCGCACACCTAAAAAAATTCAAGCTGTAAGCCGTCATATTTGTGAGAACCCGAAAGTGTCTTTGCGTCGTCGATTACAGCAGTTAAATGTTTCTTATTCAAGTTTGCAACGAATTTAAACTCGCAATTTGAAACTTCATGCATACAAAATCAAGTTAATCCAACGTCTGACGCCATTGATGAGACGACGTTTCATCGATTGGAACCTTCAACAGCTGGAGAAAAATGAGAATTTTTCTCAATCATTGATCTTCAGCGATGAGGCACATTTTCATTTGGATGGGTATGTGAATAAACAAAACTGTCGTTATTAGAGCGATACAAACCCAAATTCAACAAGCAACCCAGTATCTCAAAAAGTCACTGTTTTTTTGTGGTAGGGAGGTGAATGCTATTTATGCACAGAGTGTGGGACTCCCATGCGCGAATGGACTACCCACTAAACACCTCCCCTGTCAACCTGAGAGACCAGCCTGGAACCGTTTGACACATTACTTCGGGCCAGGTCTCGTTTTGTTACGCCGTGGGGCGCCTTCAAGCTGGAGAGTCCCTTTCCTAGCGGGAGGGGAGAGGGGAAGAAAAAGTGCCAGAAGAGCGATCCCCGTGTCCCAGCGCCCCCGGCTGCTGTGAGGTCCTTTTATATTTTAAGACTGCCCGAGCATAATGTGCCACCTGGCTCCATTTTTCAACCGATTCGAGCATCACTGCAACTATATTATCCAGGGTGAGCTCCCCCGTCTCCCTGTAGAGTTCCCTTCGCAGCCTGACCCATACTGTACACGCAAAAAATGTGTGACAGGCTTTGTCCTCCTCTCTTCGGCAAAACCGGCAATCGGGGGACCGTGACCTTACCGATCTTATACAGGTAAGACTGAAAACACCCGTGCCCGCTCAAAAGCTGGGTCAGATAGAAGTAAGTCTCACCATGCCTTCAATTTAGTCCCCGTCTCACATCCAGGATGAGGCGCGCAGTCCACCTTCCCTTTGTGCAATTGACCCAAGACTGCTGCCAATCGTTGAGCGAGCGCTGTCTCTCCTCGCGGACAACCATCTCCTTCGCATCCTCGTTTCGGCGCAGGTAAATAGCGTGGTGCTCTCTAGCAAGGAGGGCGATAGGTCTCACGCCTGCAATAACTCTCACCGCCGAGTCAGAGACTGTTGGATACGAAGATGCAATTCTCAGTGCTCCTCTTCTCTGTACCTGTGCCAAACATTTTCAGTATACCTCCTTGCTGAGAGCGTCGCCCCATACCTCTGCTCTATACAGTAGCACTGACCCTACAGCACTCATCAAGAGGCGTTTTCTTGATGGGCTGGGTCCCCCTACGTTGGCCATAAGTTGACACAGAGCCGATATTCCCGAAGCAGCCTTCTCAGTCGTTGCTCTGATTTGCTCAGAGAAACTCATCTTTGAGTCGATCAGTAGCCCCAGGTACTTCACCGCTGGCTTCGATTCGATTTGTATGTCGCCAATACTGATCATCCTTCCTCTAGGGATTCTCTTTTTTATCAAGATGACCACTTCGGTTTACTCCAGTGCTTAACTAAGCCCACGAGCCATCATACAGTCCCTCATTTGGCGCATTAGCATACCTACCCTAAGTTGCGCTTGTTCAACGGTGCGTCCAGCGACCAGAGCCGCAACATCATCCACATAGCCGACCAAGCGCAACTCATCTGGCATCTCAAGTCTCAGTAGCCCGTCGTAAGACACGTTCCACAGATCCGGACCACCTCGACGTCCATCCTTGCGATGTTGTAGAAGGCCGAGAGCACGGACCTCGGGAGACAGCATCACTGATCTCAAGCAGAATGCACTGATGATCACTGGCTGAGTAGTCCTCAAATACTTTCCAGTTGTTTATCCTCCGTACTAAGCACTCGGAGGCGAATGTCATGTCCGGTATGGTTCCCTCACAGCCAATATGGCGGAAAATCGGCGTATTTCCGGAGTTTAGTACGATGAGGGCCGTCCTGGCTGCCATTTTCAGGATTCGTTCAAAAGTCACTGTTTGGTGTGGTTTTTGGCGGGGTAGAGTGATAGCTCCGTATTCCTTTGAAAACGATCAGGGAAATACGGTTACCGTGAATTCTTTGCGCTATTGAAGCATGATGGAAAATTATTTTTGACTGATATGGATTTGAGAGACATTTTGTTTCAACAAGACTACGCTACATGCCACACATCACGTGAAACAATCGATTTATTGAAGACCAAGTTTGGAATTCGAATAATTTCACGAAATGGTCCCATAAATTGGCCGGCGAGATCGTGTGATTTGACTCCTTGTGACTTCTTACTTTGGCGATTTCTGAAAGATCGTGTTTATGTTGATGCTCCCCAGACTACTGAAGGATTAAAAAACCACATTCGAGCCAACATACGCCTAATAACGCCGGAAATGTGCGAAAATGTCATCGAAAATTACAATCACCGTTTGATAGTCTGTAAAGCAGCACGAGGTGCACATATACCCGAAGTAATGTTTCATATTTAATTGCAAGGGACCAAATTTTCATAATAAATAAACATTATAGCTCAACCTGTTTTGAGAATTTCTTATCAAGACCTTTCATTTGATACCCATATCGGCTACGTTTAATGAATTTTTTTTCGGGAGCCACTCCCCTATATGGGGTGGCCCCCTTAAATATCTTATAAAATTTTTTTTTTCTTGAACTTCCAAGAGAGCACCACTTTACACCTGGATACAAAATTTGATGTCTCTAGCTTAAGTAGTTTGCGAGACAAAGTGTTGTGACACACGGATGGGCGGACGGACAGAAAGGACGCGATTTTAGCAGGGTTTTGTAAAATTATTTTACAAAACCCTAAAAAATGAATGAAAAATTTACTCGATTGATTCAAATGAAAATGTGGTATTCGAAACTTAAAGTATTTTCGCTTTGCGACAAATTGAATTTATTTGAATTAAAATGATTGATCAATTGATAAATCAATCAAATAGATCGAATTAACTACGAACGGGTTTGTTACAGTGTTAATTAACCTTAAATAACTATGTAAGTTAGGTGAAACGTTAATGTTACCGGATCAGGCTGTGATGGGCGCTCAGGGGTATCAGGAACACAACAAAATATATATATATATATATATATATATATATATATATATATATGTATTATATATATATATATATATATATATATATATATATATATATATATATATATATATATATATATTTTATATGTTGTTAGTTTTCGATTGGATATTTCTTTTATTTACAATGGATTTTATTTGAGTACATATTATCCATTTTTATCTATGGACTTTTGTCAATTTTGGACAGAGCCATTATTGCATCTGTGTAGAACTTCTGTGGTTTATCGGCGAAAAACTTGGCCAAGTAATTTTCACAGTCCATTTTTGAAGTGAATTTCTTTACATTGAGCAAGTTTTGCAGAGACCGAAGTAATGTGAGTCTGATGGTGCAAGGTCTGGACTATACGGTGGATGTATCAAAATTTCCCAGCCAAGCTCTGTCAATTTTGCCGGGTCATTAAAGATATGTGTGGTCTGGCATTGTCATGATGGAACACAACGCCCTTTCTATTGATCAATTTTGGTGGGTTTTTAGGGCTTTGTACTAAAATACATAGCCCGATTGCAATCACGACCTGTGTCCGTCTGTCTGTCTGAATTTTTTTCAACACTGGTAGTCGAGTTGTGTGTCATTGGAAAGGTCCTAGTACGATCTTTTCAAAACAAGTCTTAAAATTGGCTTACTTAAATTCAAATATACATCAGATTCAATGAAACGAAATGGAAGCATACTCGTACAAATGACTGCTTATAAGATTGACCTGCCCTGCAAGTTTCACGAAGATCAAATTGTATTTAACGTAGTTATAGCAGTTTGAATTTTCCTGTATTGCTATAGAACAATATGCGCTGTATTACTATGGACACATATGGCTATGGAACAATATGCGCTTTTTACCGACTCAGACACTACATGTTTCCTAGGATTTGCATATGAGTTTCAGATATGATAGGTATCATGAATATCTTTGAGAATTAGTTCAGCTAGTGGTATCAGTAATCGTTAAACAAATCAGTGGCTATTTTAAATGCGAAAATTGAACAATTTGGGTTATTTTCTCCCAACTTCAACGTTTAAGGTGCATGCTTTAACACATAATTCAATTTAATGTATGTCGGTAGATGAGTAACTACAATTAACACTCAGAGTCAAAATTAGTCGAGGAGGCAAGAGAGAGCTCCTAACAGAAGGGCTTTGTATACACTCTATCAAGAATAGCCGATATGAGTATCGAATGAAAGCTGTTCAAAACAGTTTACAAGCTGACAGTTTTTGCTTCAGTGGGTGCACAACGGTGGAAATACACAAAAAATGTGTTTTCCTTCTTGCGATTAAACACCTTTAGTCAAAAAAAACGGGAAAAAAATTATTAGGGGAGATATTTATGATTACAAAAATAACAAATACCGCAGAAGTCAAAATTCGTTCAACTTTGTTAATAATAATATGATCTTCGAAATTCACATTTTCACCAATAAAACCATATGGATGCCTTGAAAACCGGTAAGACATTGATGTAGCCTTATACAAGGTTCTAATACCCTATAAGTATGATGAAATTCATATCATTTTCACGGAAGTTATATCCATTTGAAATTTCGCCAATTAAAACAACAATAACACAATATTTTGGTATTTTATGGATTGATCTTCTTTTAATTTCCAGACAAGATTGATGACATAACCACTTTTGGGATTTCATGAGTTAAGTAATTTTTATTATTTGAAAATGGAGAAAGAATGGATTTTTATTTAAACGAGCAAATCTCTTTGATATGTTTCAGGATTTTATTCGTTGCTGGTGATTGCATTTCGTGATTCGTTGCTTGAGATTGCATTTCGTAAATTGAGTACAAAACCCTTTTGACATGAGCGTAGATCCGTCTACCCAATTTGGTTTAAATTGCTTGTTGTAATCTGGTTAATTGCTGCCAGTACAGGGCAGAATTGAGTTTTTGGTCAGCTTCAAGCACTTCATGATAAACAATTCCCTTCCAATCCCGTTATGCATGCTAGACACGGCTGAGAAAGTGCTAATCCCTAATCACCGTCTGCATACCACCCGTTATCCATGCTAGACATGGCTGGGAAAGTGCTAGAGAAACTCATCAAGGGAAGACTCACTGACGCGATTCGTGCTGCTGGGGACCTATCTCCTCGGCAGTACGACTTTAGAGCAGGACGTTCTATCATTGATGCGATTGCAGAGGTGGTGAATGCGGTCCGAAAGGCAGAGGCATATAGTCGCAGCAAGCGACGGATCGTCTTGTTGGTGACACTCGACGTCAGGAATGCCTTCAACTCCGCTATATGGGTGGATATTCTGGACACGCTGGAAAACTCTTTTCAAGTTCCAGAATATCTAATGCGGCTTTTGAGGAACTACCTAAAGCGCGAAAGCCTGCTCTACGACACGGCACAGGGCCAACGAAGGATGGAAATGACATCGGGTGTTGCCCAGGGATCTATCCTTGGTCCGGACCTGTGGAACGTGTCTTACGACGGGCTACTGAGACTTGAGATGCCAGATGAGTCGCGCTTGGTCGGCTATGCGGATGATGTTGCGGCTCTGGTCGCCGGAGCCACCGTTGAATAAGCGCAACTTAGGGTAGGTATGCTAGTGCGCCAAGTGAGGGACCGGATGACTGCTCGCGGGCCGAGTTTAGGACTGGAGAAAATCGAAGTGGTCATCTTGACAAAAAAAAGAGAATCCCTAGAGTAAGGATGATCAGTATTGGAGACATACAAATCGAATCGAAGCCAGCGGTGAAGTACCTGGGGCTATCGACTCAAAGATGAGTTTCTCTGAGCAAATCAGGGCAATGGCTGAGAAGGCTGCTTCGGGAATATCGGCCCTGAGTTGACTTATGGCCAACGTAGGGGGACCCAGCCCATCAAGAAAACACCTCTTGATGAGCGCTGTAGGGTCAGTGCTACTGTACAGAGCAGAGGTATGGAGCGATGCTCTCAGCAAGGAGGTATACCGAAAACGTTTGGCACAGGTACAGAGAAGAGGAGCACTGAGAATTGCATCTTCGTATCCAACAGTCTCCGACTCGGCGGTGAGAGTGATTGCAGGCGTGATATCTGTCGCCCTCCTTGCTAGAGAGCGCCGCGCTATTTACCTGCGCCGAAACGAGGATGCGAGGGAGATAGTTGTCCGCGAGGAGAGACAGCGCTCGCTCAACGATTGGCAGCAGTCTTGGGTGAATTGCACGAAGAGGAGGTGGACTCATCCCGGATGTGAGACCGTGGCTAAACCGAAGGCATGGTGAGACTGACTTCTATCTGACCCAGCTTTTGAGCGGGCACGGGTGTTTTCAGTCTTACCTGCACAAGATCGGTAAGTCACGGTCTCCCGATTGTCGGTTTTGCCCAGGAGAGGAGGACAATGCCTGTCACACATTTTTTGCGTGTACAAAATGGGTCAGGCTGCGAAGGGAACTCTACAGGGAGACGGGAGAGGTCACCCCGGATAATATAGTTGCAGTGATGCTCGAATCGGTTGACAAATGGAACCAGGTAGCACATTATGCTCGGGCAGTCCTAAAATATAAAAGGGACTCACAGCAGCCGGGGGCGCTGGGGCTGGGGGATCACTCTTCTGGCATTTGTTCTATATATACATTTATAAATCGCTCTTCTGGCATTTCCTCTATATATACATATATAAATATATACACACATATATATATATATATATATATATATATATATATATATATATATATATATATATAAATATACATATGTATATATATATATATACATATGTATATTTATATATATATATGTGTATATATTTATATATATATATATATATATATATATATATATATATATATATATATATATATATATATATATATATATATATATATATATATATATATATATACATATATATATATATATATATACAGGTTATGTCTACTTATTTTCATATATGAAGTGCAAGGCTCGACTCGGGCTGTTCCGCCCTAGAGGACATACATGCACACACACATACACATATATTGGATATTCTAAAAAGTATTGAGCCTTTTTCTTGTCACTGTGTGTTCGTTGTCGTATATCGGGCATTACTAATCAGATTGAGTCAAACTGACTTCCATTTGAAAGGCGACATTTCAGTTTACAATTTTCATGCGGACAGTTTTGTATTTCGTCCTTCGTGTCAAAAGTTGTATTCATTTAAAAATGAGTGGAATTTCTCAAAAAAATTGTTATATTATCAATATCACTATGACCAAGGTTAGAGCGCATCGCAGGCTTGTGAAAAAAATTGTGGTGTCTTGGGTCAAGATATCTTATCAAAAGTCACAGCCAAAAGATGGTTCGCTTGCTTTCATTCTGGAAATTTTGATGTCAAAGATGCATCTCCCTCAGGTCGACCAATCACTGTAAAGTCGATGAAATCTTACAAAAATTTAAGAAGACCGACACGTAAGCAGCCATAACATTGCTAAGGAACTGAATATGCATCACAAAACAATTGAATATCTATCACCAAACAATTTCGAACCATTTGCCCAAGGCTGGATATACAAAGAAGCTCGACGTTTGGGTGCCATATGAATTAACACAAAAAAATTTGATGAACAGAGTATCCATTTGCGAAATGCAAATAAAACGCAACAAAATCGTGCCATTTTTGAAGTAAATCATTATGGGCAGTGAAAAATGGGTAAGATATGTTACGGGAAGGTTGTTCGAAAAAGATCATGGTCAAAAAAAAAGGTGAATCATCACAAACGACTTCAAAGCCAGGATTGACACCAAATAAGGTTATACTGTGTGTATGGTGCGATTTTTTTTTGTGGTAGGGAGGTGAATGATATTTATGTACAGAGTGTGGGACTCCTATGCGCGACTGGACTACCCACTAAACACCTCCCCTGTTAACTTGAGAACCCAGCCTGGAATTGTTTGACACATTACTTCGGGCCAGGTCTCGTTTTGTTACGCCGTGGGGCGCGTTCAAGCTGGGGAGTCCCTTTTCTAGCGGGAGGGGAGAGGGGAAGAGGAAATGCCAGAAGAGCGATCCCCCAGCCCCAGCGCCCCCGGCTGCTGTGAGTCCCTTTTATATTTTAGGACTGCCCGAGCATAATGTGCTACCTGGTTCCATTTGTCAACCGATTCGAGCATCACTGCAACTATATTATCCGGGGTGAGCTCTTCCGTCTCCCTGTAGAGTTCCCTTCGTAGCCTGACCCATTTTGTTCAGGCAAAAAATGTGTGACAGGCATTGTCCTCCTCTCCTGGGCAAAACCGACAATCGGGAGACCGTGACTTACCGATCTTGTGCAGGTAAGACTGAAAACACCCGTGCCCGCTCATAAGCTGGTTCAGATAGAAGTCAGTCTCACCATGCCTTCGGTTTAGCCACGGGCTCACATCCGGGATGAGTCCACCTTCTCTTCGTGCAATTCACCCAAGACTGCTGCCAATCGTTGAGCGAGCGCTGTCTCTCCTCGCGGACAACTATCTCCCTCGCATCCTCGTTTCGGCGCAGGTAAATAGCGCGGCGCTCTCTAGCAAGGAGGGCGACAGGTATCACGCCAGCAATAACTCTCACCGCCGAGTCGGAGACTGTTGGATACGAAGATGCAATTCTCAGTGCTCCCCTTCTCTGTACCTGTGCCAAACGTTTTCGATATACCTCCTTGCTGAGAGCATCGCTCCATACCTCTGCTCTGTACAGTAGCACTGACCCTACAGCGCTCATCAAGAGGTGTTTTCTTGATGGGCTGGGTCCCCCTACGTTGGCCATAAGTCGACTCAGGGCCGATATTCCCGAAGCAGCCTTCTCAGCCATTGCCCTGATTTGCTCAGAGAAACTCATCTTTGAGTCGATAGCCCCAGGTACTTTACCGCTGGCTTTGATTTGATTTGTATGTCTCCAATACTGATCATCCTTACTCTAGGGATATATATATATATATATATATATATATATATATATATATATATATATATATATATATATATATATATATATATATATATATATATATATATTGTCGCGTGTTATGTTTCGCGGCCGATCATTTTAATGTTCCAGGAAAGTGAAACGCACTGTCTTTTAAATTAAGTTAAAAGAGACTATTTACTAAACAATGCATAATTATTAATTTCATTATTAAAAATCTAAATTGCACTTGTCAATAAATTTCTTTTACAATTGTCTTCACTTAACAATCAATATCGCTTTTTATTCGCACTCCACACTATCGCAGTTTTACTATCGTGGTTGTAATAATCCCCCCATTCATTTATATAGGGTATCCAGTCGTTCAATCTATTACTCGTACATTGGCGAACTACCTGGAGTATTCCAGAAACGCCGCGGTGACGTCACTTTCAGAGGTTGATTATGCTTGGTGGGTTCTTGTGCTTTCGAGAACGTTCATTTTGTTGATCATGATGTTCTTAATGGTTGTGAAAACGATTGCGGCACTAGTTGTGAAAACAATTGCGGTACGTAGCGTGTGAAAGGATGCGTTGGTGCGGAGGAGCCACAGGAGCCAGAGTTGGTGGCAGTGCTTGGCTCAGCCGGGGCCGGTACACTGGAGCCAACGGATTCATTGCCGCACCGGACCGGTTTCTTTCGGGATCGCGTCGCTGGTCTACCAGGAAATCCCAGGAATTTAAGTCCGAATCCAACATCGGAGGCGTTCTTGGACGGGGTGGTATTGGATTTTTCTGTTTTCTTTCAAGCGCGGCTATCCGGGTGGTCAACCCTTGCATAAGTGCCATCTTATGCAAGGGTCTTGCAGTTGGTCTCTGCCCTTCAGCAGGTGGCTAGAGGGGAAGATTAAAATTATCACTATAGGTATATATATAAAAACCCTAAAACTACAAATATATAAAGGTAAAAAGATAGCAGACTAAATATGTATATAAGAAGAAAAATGTGAAAATGCATAAAAAAATACACCATTCTTAGAGTGGCCGTCAGTGACGACCTATAAACGCAGTCTATCAAAAAAAAAAAACTTTTGGATATATATCATGAAAATACGGTCTTTCCATTTCGGCCTTCTTCCCAAGTAAGGACACCTCTAGCACACTCCTCCTGCTGCGTTACAGGGGCTACTCTCTTGCGGCACCATGAGAATCAGGGTTCGGAAGTGCTCCCTCATCCGCAAGTTTTTACAATTTACAACTTGTCAGCCTAGGGTTGAATTCTGACTCAAAAGCAGCGCGTGTCTTGTCATAGATAGT
The DNA here is from genome assembly GCA_963969285.1 of Odontomyia ornata. Classification (NCBI taxonomy): domain Eukaryota; kingdom Metazoa; phylum Arthropoda; class Insecta; order Diptera; family Stratiomyidae; genus Odontomyia; species Odontomyia ornata. Next base: position 274,525,601 of record OZ017738.1, on the reverse strand, counting down.
TATGGATTAGCTACGCAGTCAATCACATGAAATCAAGATCCATGTAGTATAAGACACTCAGGCACCACCTGGTTTGGGGTGCAGATCAGAATCCTCCGCATATATGGTGTTGGAATAATAACTTCCGAATACAAACAGGGACTCTAATATCATTTGGCTTTTTTTTTGTAGTAGAGAGGTGAAGGCATTTACGCCCGCCGAGTCTGGCAGTGTGGGACTTCCATGGAGGATACCCTTGGACTACCCACTAAACACCTCCCCTGTCAATCTGAGAACCTAGCCTGGAACCGTTTGACACATTACTTCGGGCCAGGTCTCGTTTTGTTACGCCGTGGGGCGCCTTCAAGCTGGGGAGTCCCTTTCCTAGCGGGAGGGGAGAGGGGAAGAGGAAACGCCAGAAGAGCGATCCGATATCATTTAGCCTTACTAGTTATATAATGGTGGTAAACCACCAAAGTATAAGTCGAAAGCAGGACTAAACGATATTGATGTCCAAAGAAAACACACGTCCGGAAGTTATTAAGTTGCTGGGGCACGATTAGCGCAAAAGCTCTCAGTAGTTACTTACCCGCCAATAATTTTGACACCTTGTAGGGAAACCTAGAGACGATGTACTGTCTCGTGCTCACGACTGATGATATAGCCGGGCATTCGGGCCCCACGTTGGGTGTCATATTGTAGTGAAATGATAATTATCAAATGTCCGTAGAGGACTGCAGCGATGGTCTGCTGCCTTCAAATGTAGTCTCAAGCGTTCGTTGAGATTTTTCGAAATTCCAATGTCCTGGAACATTCTTTGTAGTTTTATCGTATACTCATAACCACAAGCCTGCTTCAATTTTGATATCATTGAAGCTTACGCGTCATCGCTGGCCGATGTGTGATGAGCCAGTCTCTTGGCAAGCATTTTACTATAGAATTTCTGGAAAACATCTTTGTCTCCTATCTATTTAAACTCTACCATCACTTGATTTAATGTGTCTTCTAGTTGAGCTTCTTCTGGATTCTTACTACATTTTTCAGCAATAAATCACAATATTCCACCAATAATTCAGGGCTTTTAATTATACTTTTGCTTGCTGCTCTCACTGCATTTGTGTTGATAAATTCACCACAGGCTTTGTCCAGCGCAGCAACAAAACCTTTGTCATTTTTCAATGCAGTCAGCACTAATGCATTGTACTTTTTATGAACATCGAGTATTGTTTGAATATATATTTTAAGATCAATTGTTTCGGGTTCACCGCATTTTTCAATGACGGCAGTTCCCTTGTTCAGTTCACTAAGGTCTTCCTGAATTTGCGATACGAGCGGGTACATTTGACCCAAGTGTTCATTTTCCTCTGCATTTAATAATTGTTGGAACTCTGTTTGGAAGGGATGCAAATGCTTTTGAATTAAAATACGCTCGCAGATTTTTGCTAATCGTTCCGATGTGCCTTCATGTAAATACGTTTGTACACGCTTCTGCTCTTCTTTTAAATGCCTCTCCGCACGTTTCATATATTCTGTAACGCTATTGTCCCGGAAGAATTTTGCACTTTCCCAATCAACATGTGCTGCTCCTTACAATGAAAATCTTCACAACGGCCTTTCAACCACCTATTACACATCACTTCGTAACCTAATGCTGATGGCTTATGGTGATATTGGCAACTGCTACCGCTTTTACAGGCACTGTAGTAGAAAAAGTAGCAATCTGTGAAGTTTTTACGCTGTGCATCAACAGGATGGTAGAGGTTATCTAACTCCCAACAGTCCTGAAATAACGGCATATTGAACTTAACTATCAAAGCACTTTTCACAAATATATTTTATTCCACAACAAACATGATATCGAATCAAATTTCTGATTTAATCTTTTCCACTGATTGAATTGACGTGACTTATATTATTTAAGTCTTACCTTGCGTCCAGATAATGGTGTAGTGGGTGTTTAGCCGTCTATAACAACCAGTATCGGAAGGCACTAGGCGAAAACGAAGCAAATACCTGGCCGCGATCAAGAAGGCACACCACTTCGGACAAGACTCTTTTCGGTACGACAATGTCAGTCGTCGCGGCCACCTTCGTACACGGTCGAGGAACGCAAGAAGGCGTCGCCGTGAGCATGCACCACTTCATTCATATATTTCGATGCAGTCTTCTGATTAGTTTGCATATTATATTTTTGTATATGTGTGTGCGCGTATAATTAATAAGTACAAATGAAAATTATGGACGATGTAAACAGAATTGCTACTTGGTAGTTGTTGGTGCTTTTAACTAATATTATTATATTTATTTATAAATTCGAATTCATTTTCAACGTAAAGATACAATAATGAATAATGCGTAATAATATATCGCAGTTTTTGTAATATCATGTTGATTTGAAACAAAACTGGTATGCATGGTGTTTGTTAGTCCTTGATTATTTCAAAGAAGACATCAGATATTTAAAAATCTCTAAACTGAATAATCATTAATGTCTACTTGTCGCTGCCTATAGCAATATGCGTTTAATCGCACTGCCTTCACTTTTTTCTAGTAGGAATTTCAATTTTTTTGATCATCATGCTGTAGGGGTGAAGGAGATAGGAAAGTTTTAGAGCAGTTTGATAAGGTGACTGCTCGATTACTACAAGCTCGCAGAATTATTTGTACATGTAACCACATAAACAATATATATGTTGTATACATATATATATATATATATATATATATATATATATATATATATATATATATATATATATATATATATACTCGTATATATATATATATATATATATATATATATATATATATATATATACATATATATATATGTATATATATATATATATATATATATATATATATATATATATATATATATATATATATATGTATATACATATATCTATATATATATATATATATATATATATATATATATATATATATACATACATACAAATATTTATATATATATATATATATATATATATATATATATATATATATATATATATATATATATATATATCTATTTATGTATGTATATATATAGATATATATATATATATATATATATATATATATATATATATATATATATATATATATATATATATATATATATATATATATATATATATATATATATATATATATATATATATATATATATATATATATTGTCGCGTGTCATGGTTTGCGGCCAATAATTTAAATGTTCCGGGAAAGTGAAAGCACCATGTGTTTTAAATTAAGTTGAAAGAGTTTATTTAAAAGAATGCACAATTATTAATTTCACTATTTTACAAAAATTAATTAAAATCTAACCTCCATTTGTCAATGAATTTCTCTAACAACTGTCTTCACTTAACAATCAACATCGCTTTCTATTCGCACTCGACACTGTCGCACTTTTACTATCGCGGTTTTACTATATTGGTTGTAATTATCCCCCCATTCATTCAGCTCGCTTTTATATAGCGTCTCTAGTCATGCAATCCATTTCTCGTACATTGGCGAACTACCTGGAATATTCGAGCAATACTGAACGGGCATGCCAGATGAGTCGCGCTTGGTCGGCTATGCGGATGATGTTGCGGCTCTGGCCGCCGGACGCACCGTTGGACAAGCGCAACTTAGGCTTGGTATACTAATGCGCCGAGTGAGGGACTGGATGACTGCTCACGGGCTCAGTTTAGCACTGGAGAAAACCGAAGTGGTCATCTTGACAAAAAAGAGAATCCCTAGAGTAAGGATGATCAGTATTGGAGATATACAAATCGAATCGAAGCCAGCGGTGAAGTACCTGGGGCTACTGATCGATTCGAAGATGAGTTTCTCTGAGCAAATCAGGGCAACGGCGGAGAAGGCTGCTCGGGAATATCGGCCCTTAGTCGACTTATGGCCAACGTAGGGGGACCCAGCCCATCAAGAAGACGCCTCTTGATGAGTGCTGTAGGGTCAGTGCTACTGTACGGAGCAGAGGTATGGGGCGACGCTCTCAGTAAGGAGGTATACCGAAAACGATTGGCGCAGGTACAGAGAAGAGGAGCACTGAGAATTGCATCTTCGTATCCAACAACTCGGCGGTGAGAGTGATTGCAGGCGTGATACCTGTCACCCTTCTTGCTAGAGAGCGCCGTGCTATTTACCTGCGCCGAAACGAGGATGCGAGGGAGATGGTTGTCCGCGAGGAGAGACAACGCTCGCTCAACGATTGGCAGCAGTCTTGGGGGAATTGCACGAAGGAAAGGTGGACTGCGCGCCTCATCCCGGATGTGAGACCGTGGCTAAATCGAAGGCATGGTGAGACTGACTTCTATCTGACCCAGCTTTTGAGCGGGCACGGGTGTTTTCAGTCTTACCTGCACAAGATCGGTAAATCACGGTCTCCCGATTGTCGGTTTTGCCCAGGAGAGGAGGACAATCCCTGTCGCACATTTTTTGCGTGTACAAAATGGGTCAGGCTGCGAAGGGAACTCTACAGAAAGACGGGAGAGCTCAACCCGGATAATATAGTTGCGGTGATGCTCGAATCGGTTGACAAATGGACCCAGGTGGCACATTATGCTCGGGCAGTCCTAAAATATAAAAGGGACTCACAGAAGCCGGGGGCGCTGGGGCTGGGGGATCGCTCTTCTGGCATTTTCTCTTCCCCTCCCGCTAGAAAAGGGACTCCCCAGCTTGAAGGTGCCCCACGGCGTAACAAAACGAGACCTGGCCCGATGTAATGTGTCAAACGGTTCCAGGCTAGGTTCTCAGATTGACAGGGGAGGTGTTTAGTGGGTAGTCCAAGGGTATGCTCCATGGGAGCCTCACACTGCCCGACTCGGCGGGCGTAAATGCCTTCACCTCCCTACCACAAAAAAAAAAATAAAATACTGAATGGGCAGTGACGTCAGTTTCAGGTGTTGATCATGCTTGGCGGGTTTTTGAGTACATTCGCTTGTTGATCATGATGTTCTTAATGGTTGTGAAAACAATTGCGACAGTAGCTCACAGAATTATTTGTACATGTAGCACTCAGTTCTTTTCGCCCCGAAAAGATTTGTCGCCAGTTTTAGTCAAGTCTCCCTAGATGTAATATGGAGCAAGACGGTCCAGGTGCATGATTTTGTTTTGCCTCTCAGCTTGCGGTGTTCCAGTTTGCGATATACGACGTTATTGATTCGCTTTGTAACTCAGTATGATCCCTCCCAATTATGCTGCAACTTTGAACACCTACCCTTCCGCAATTGTGGGTTGTATAGCCATACCAAGTCATCTTGCTGAAAGCCAGTAGAATTTGCCTTTAGATCATACGTTTCGAGGTGTTTTCGCACTGTCCGATGTATCTGGTTCAACCGTTGTCTTGGCTCACTTACGTACTCCGAGACCGTTTGGGGTATCTCAGGATGCATTCCAAACTTTATATCAGCCAGCAGATGAATAGTCTTTCCAAAAAAGTCTTAGGCTGGGGCTTTGCCCGTCGATGCATGTTCGGCAGCTCTATACGCCATGAAAAAAAGTGGGATGTGTCGGTCCCCCTCTTCTTGGTTCTCGTCAACCATCTTGGCCAGGTGTTTATTGAGCGCACCGTTGAAACGTTCGACCATCCATCGGATTGGTGATGCAGCGGTGTTGTCCTTATTTCCCGTACTCCCAGCAGTTTGCCCATTTCGCCAAAAACTAGTGACTCAAAGTCCCGGCCTTGATCCGAATGTAGTTCGCAAGGTACGCCGTGCCTACTGACCGAATTTGCTACTAGCTGTTCGGCCACAGTAGTTGCTTACTAATTGGTAATGGGGTAGGCCTCGGGCCACTTGCTGAAATAGTCGGCTATAACCAGCGTGTATCGATTTCCCCATTCGGATTCAGGAAAGGGTTCTGCAATGTCAACAGCAATCCTTTCAAGCATATCTTACCACGTTATAGATTTGCATTTGTCCTCTCAGTGTTTGGACCTTTGACGCAAGCGCAAATTCTGCATCTACGGCACGTCTTCTTAAGCGTGGAGTCAATGAAACCTTTCAGCCAATTTCGTTAAAGTCTTGTTAACACGAAGGTGGCCGCCCGGCGATCCTTCGTGCCTGTCCTTAATCACATCGTGGATTCCGCTTTTGGGAAGTATTGTTTGCATCCTATAGAAGCTGCCATCCACCGTTTCCCATTTCCGCTTGTGTACGCCACCCTCCACCTGAAGGGAGTTCCATTGTGCCCAAGAACTTTTCAGGGTGGCGCCGTGCATCGTAACGTCCTTTCACTCAAGTCGCCCAGTTGTCCCTTTCCATACAAACAATGGTCCGATGTCTTCATCGGCTAACTGGGCATTTCAAATCTCCTCCGATGACCAACCTTCATCGAATTCGGCCGTTATCAAACGCAGATCAACGATCGGTTCCTTTTCCTCAATCCGTCAGCAATGCTTGCAGTTAGCTGGACATGGACGACAAAGTGGGCCGTCAGCATTTCCCTGAACTCCACCCTACCGATGAACAATTTCGTATTCGTATGACTGCAATCTTTCGATCCATCTCGCAAATTGTCCCTCGGGGCTTTTGAGGCGAAGCAGCCATCTCAGCGATGCATAGTCCGTTCGAAGAACAAATTTCTAGCCATATAGGTATTTGTGGAACAGCTTGGTGGCCTTTATTATAGCCAATAGCTCCTTGCTGGTCACGCAGTAGTTCCTCTCACTTTTTGAGAGAACTCGACTGTAATATGAAAGGACTTTTTCTGCGCCATCGATCTGCTGGGAGAGTACAGCTCCAATACCGCCGATGCTCGCATCAGTGTCAACTACAAATATTTTTCCGGGTTTCGGATATGCCAGCTTCAAGGTCTCAAAGGCTACCTGGCATTGCTCATTCCAGACGTACGGACAATTTTTCTCGGTTAACTGATGGAGACACTTAGCTCAAAATCTTTGATGAATCGTAGATAATATGTTGCCAGACCAAGAAAATTTCGTAGTTGACGCTTGTTGCTTGGTGAGACTTTTCACGGCTTCAATTTTCTCAAGGTCTGTTTTGAACCCTTCTGCTGATACGACGTGTCTCAAGTATTTTACTGCCGCTGCGAAAAGGGTACATTTACCGGGACTTAGTTTCAAATTCGCCAGTCGCAATCGGGAGAAAGCTTCTTCTAAGCTCCGCACATGCTTTTCGAACGTTCTCCCGATGACAATGATGTCATCTAGGTACACTAAGCAGGCTTTCCAGGCTAGGCCACGTAGCACGTATTCCACCAGGCGTTCGAAAGTGGCTGGAGCATTGCAAAACCCAAATGGCATCACCACGAATTGCCACAATCTGGTTCCAACTGAAAATACGGTCTTCTCTCGGTTTCTACCTGCCAGTAGCCACTCTTGAGATCGAGTGTAGAAAACCATTTTGCGTCGGCCAAAGTGTCCATGATGTCATCAATGCGTGGGAGTGGGTAACTATCTTTCTTAGTGACCTCGTTAAGCTGCCTATAGTCAACACAGAAGCGAATGCTTCCATCCTTTTTCTTTACTAGAACTACTGGCGCATCCCATGGACTGACAGAAGGTTCAATAACACCTTATTTTTCCATATCTGAGGTCACTTCTCCTTGTTTGGCTATAGGAAGACGTCTTGGTGCTTGCCAAATTGGCTTGGCTCTCTGTGTATCTATGACGTGAGTTACCATACTCGATCGGCCTCGGTCATCCGGGCTCGTTGAGAAGATGTCACTGTAATTGATGACCAGATCAGTGGCTCGCTTGTAAAGCTGCACTAGCAATTTGGTTCACTTCAGTATTGCAGATGTGAGTTCTCGGGCATTGTTTGTGCCTTATCTCCTTATATAATGATGGTCGTGAGTGGCTTCCAAAGAGGTGATGGTGGAAACAGGCTGGCAGCTGCCAATGACTTCCCCCAGTTTGATGCTCATGGTTGAGTCTGTGATGTTAAGAACTCTAACCAGCACGTATCTGTTCCTTACAGATCTTACAAGGCTTCGTCCTACAATCAAACTGCGCAATGCCGATGTCTTCGTTGGCTGTATCAGATAAGATCAGTGGTCTCCAGAATCAAAATCAAGCATGGCTCATACAATGCTTTCGGAAGAATTCGGTACATCAGTGTCGGTACATACTACTACATTCATCTTGGGAATGCGGACACCGGGATCCTCCATCAATACTACGGCATTCCACCATTTCAATACCCGGTTGCCCAAATCCAACGTGATTCCATGTGGTCGCAGGAAATCCATTCCGAGAATGCAGTCATCCAAAATGTCTGCGACAGAAAATTATGTCGGAACGCAAGGTCTCCCAACTGTATCTGGAGGTTGACCTCTCTGACTGACAGAAGGTTCAATAACACCTTATTTTTCCATATCTGAGGTCACTTCTCCTTGTTTGGCTATAGGAAGACGTCTCGGTGCTTGTCAAATTGGCTTGGCTCTCTGTGTATCTATGACGTGAGTTACCATACTCGATCGGCCTCGGTCATCCGGGCTCGTTGAGAAGATGCCACTGTAATTGATGACCAGATCAGTGGCTCACTTGAATAGCTGCACTGGCAATTCGACCTGCTCGAATATTGCAGATGTGGATTCCCGGGGTTTGTTCGCGTCTTGTCTCTTTTTCCAATGATGGTCGTGAGTGGCTTCCATAGAGGTGATGGTGGAAATAGGCTGGCAGCTGCCAATAACTTCTCCCGCTTTGATGCTCGTGGTTGAGTCTGCAGTGTTAAGGACTCTGACTGGCACGTATCCGTTCCTTATAGATCTTACAAGGCTTCGTTCTACAATCAAACTGCGCAAAGCCGATGTCTTCGTTGGCTGTATCAGATAAGATCAGTGGTCTCCAGAAACAAAATCAAGCATGGCTCATACAATGCTTTCGGAAGAATTCGGTACATCAGTGTTGGTACATACTACTACATTCATCTTGGGAATGCGGACACCGGGATCCTCCATCAATACTACGGCATTCCACCATTTCAATACCCGGTTGCCCAAATCCAACGTGATTCCATGTGGTCGCAGGAAATCCATTCCGAGAATGCAGTCATCCATAATGTTTGCGACAGAAAATTATGTCGGAACGCAAGGTCTCCCAACTGTATCTGGAGGTTGACCTCTCTATGAACACGTGCAGCTTCTGCCGTAGCTGTCTGTAGTGAGAAAATTCTGCCGTTCTGAAATAGTTGTTGCCTCACTAGGGCTGGTTGGATAATCGATCGGGTTGCACCAGTGTCGATTGTTATGGTGCAATGTTCTCCATCAACTTGACCCGGAAGGCATAAGTCCGCTTCTCCACGATATAGTCCTGATACGGTGATGGTGGTGCTGGGGACCTCGATCATCCTAGCCAACCTCTGCCCCACGAAGTTGGCTCTTACATGTTTCCCAACCGCTCAGTATGAAGATCTTCCATTCTGGGCTCCTGACTTGGTCTAGATCTTCTCCTAGCTGCACATCCTGGACAATAGCTCGATTTTCTTTGTTTCTTGCAGTCTCTTTGCAGGTGCCCCTTCTCTCCGCAATTCCAGCATCTAGGCGCACCATTTACATGTGGGTCTCGCCCAATTTCCACGCACTGACACCTGCACTCGTCTGCCACAACCTCGCGAACCCGGGCAGTGGTACGAGTCACATTTTTTGCTGCGTCATAGTTCAGATCATAAGCGAATGCGTTCTTAACCGTTTGCTTTTGAGCTAAACGCACGGCTTGTTGCAATTTCTGGTCCTTTAATGCGCTGATGAATGCTTCTGTTGCTGCGTCATCTCGATGTTCTGGGTCAGAAGCTGGGTAAGCCAAAAGTGCCAGTCGCTCTATGTCTTGGGCTAGCTAATGTAAGGTTTCGCCAGATTTCTGCAGCTGATGCCGTAGCTGTGACCGATAAATCTGCTTCAGATGATCGTCTCCATAATACATGTCGAGCACATTCATTATAGCAACCGGGTTTGAGTGCAACTCAACGGGAATCGTCTGCAAAAGCTTGGCAGCTGGGCCTCTTAGAGCAAGAATTAATGCTGTTGCTCGTTTCTGCTGATTCGATTGATTTATCCGAGCGGTGGCTTCAAACTGGGTTTTGTAAATGCTCCAGACCATTTCCCCGTCGAATATTGGTGCTTTCACATTTCTGGATGTGCTTTGCGCTGTGGTTGTAAGCGGGGCTGGTGAGGTGGTTACTACTGCCTTCGCTGCTTCCAAGTCTTTTTTTCACTTTTTCCATCTCATGGCTCATTCTCTCTTTGACCTGGGTGATCTCATAGTTGATTCTCTCCTCAACCTGGCTGACCTTTTCCTCGACCTGGTAAACCTTATCCTCAACGCATTCAGTTTTGTTTGTCAGACTACCGAGCTCCGTTTTTATTTCGGTTGGCTGTTTTTCCTGCTTCTGTGTGATGTCTGCCTTGATTTCGAGTGCTTGTTTGTCTAGCTTCGTTCATTGCTCCTCCAGCTTCTGTGTGATGTTTGCCTTGATTTCGAACGCTTGTTGGTCTAGTTTGCTGATTGTTCATTTAGCTTTGTTGATTATTCGTTTAGCTTCGTAGATTTTTCATTTAGCTTCGCAGTTAAATTGGACGACTGTTCATTGAGCTTCGCAGTTAAATTGGATGACTGTTGTCGCTGCTCTTGCTGTATCAGCATCAACATTTGCATCAGTGCATTTTCTGGTTCCTTTGGTATTGGTATTTCTGCTTCACCACCTTCTGCGCCTTTTTCTGCATCTGAGGGCTCATCCGAATCCAGATACGCACCTTCTGATTAAATCGCATCACGCAAGCGTGCAATCAGAGTGGCTTTTGTACCTTGCGTAGGCAGGTTTCGCTGTTCCGACATGGTCAATTAATTAATTTTTAAGTTTTGGCTTCATGGAATTTTTTTTTTATTATTTTGGCTCTTTTTTCAGTTTCCACGTTAAATTTCAGTATTGTGCACTAAGAATGTTCAAATTTTCACTTCCAATATAAATATATATATATATATATATATATAAGTATATATATATATATGTATATATATATATATATATATATATATATATATATATATATATATATATATATATATATATATATATATATATACAATATATATACTCGTATATATATATATATATATATATATATATATATATATATATATATATATATATATATTTGTGTGTATGTTTATTGTGTTTATATACAACAAATAAATCTGATTTCAGAGTAATTTCTCCTTAGTATTGGTTATGTTAATTTTAATCTAAATAATTTTGACCCTAATCAAAATAACTTTATTCCTTACGGTATTGAATGCACCAATATTAAGAACATGTTTTACTAACACTAAACATATTCTACTACGGGTGAAAGGGAATACTGGGCTTCCTGTAGTACCTATTCATAGATTCATACACATTTTGGTTCTCTCATAAATCTTAAAACAGATAAATTTTTAAGAAGTTTATTGACAATCATCACAACAACATTCAATTAAAGCAATCTAAGTAAATACGAAAAAAAACAACATAAAGGTATTGTCGATTTTATTTTGGGTTTAACCCTGATTGCCAACAAACTACCTAGTTAATACAATTCGTTTTTTTCACTTACTTTGTACAAATTTTCAGTCCTACACATTCTAATAAATTGACAACATTAATTTGAAAAGGTGCTGGTGTCTACTTTGCTGGAATATTTTAATTATGATTTGTTCCATATAATCGATGAAATTATTTTCGTGTTAAGTTCATGCGCATATTGTTGAGGCCATCAATAAAATTTTCGGGCTAATCACAGAGTTCAGCTCGCAAGCGTCGAATATTGCATCCTTTTTAAGCAGCCACCGAGAAATTTTCGACGTAAAACCACTCAACCTCCATTTAAATCATAACTGAAAGTAGAGAATTGAAAACGAGTTAAAAATATTTGGAGACAAAATAATGGAATAAGGGTAAAATATAACCATCCATCTAATGAGGTTTCGTTGAAATATTCCATAACATTTTGCCACATTAAACTGTTTATACGTCAACCCATTGAAAGCAATAATTTTATAATTTCCATGTTAGATTTAACTCCATAAATCATTGTGTCACTCAGAGGTATCAACACTTTAAAATTGAAATTCGAGCACAGTTTAAACAAGTCAAAGTAACAGGAGAGTGCTTCTGCCGGAAGGATTTTGCAAATCAATTATTAATTCAAACATATTCTGAATATCAAAATTTGGCTCATATACGGATTCCAAATTGACAACCGGGTGAATATCGGATGGCACTAATGCGCCTCAGATACGCAATTGTTATTTCTAATTTCACAGTTAGGCTGATGGACGAGTTTCAGGATATATTGCCTTCGTGATTTGTTACGCCCTACAATAGTCCAGGTTCCCAGTATAGTGGCCTTGAGGGCAAAAGTCACAGTAAAGATATGGAAAAATTGCGATTGAATTGGGAAAATTATTTCCTCCACCGCTTTTCACAAAAATTGGTTTTTCACATAGAAAAATACATTTAAAGAAAATGCATGGGTATTTTATGAGGTCTTTATACAGCTTTAACCTTATACGATTTCAACAAGTTGGGTAGACAAAACTATTCTCGTGTTAGAAGGGTTTTGTACTTAACATACGATATGCAGACATACGGGTAAAGAATGACTTAATTCAAGAAAAACTTTAATGACATGTACCACAAATATATATTTGCTTTAGAAAAAAAACAAGTTGAGTAAGCAGGAGAGTGCTCCTACCAGAAGGTCTTTGTAAAAATCCTAGGGTTAGATGCAAGTTTTCTAATGGCGTGAATCGATAACTTGAATTATTCATGCAATACTTAGATATGAAATCGTTCAAATTTATACAAAAGATGCACAGTTTCTTTCATAAGGACAGTGCAGCCGCCATTTTAATCTAGCTTAAATGATTTTTCTGAATGCTCGGCCGATTGAACATGTTCAAGTTAAACACTATTCCTTAAATTTTCATGAAAATTGAAAGAAAATAAAAGTGCCTAAGTCAATTTTAAATATATATAGGGTTTTCCAATAAGAGGTGTTATTTTGAATAGATCTTCTGATTTAACACCTTGCGACTTCTTCCTTTGGAGCCACGTGATAGAAAAGGCCTATGCCAAAAGCCCAGCGTCGATTTAAGACCTCAAAGATGAAATTCGTGAGGCTATCGAGAACAAAGGGCAGCGACTTTGCGATTTGGTTATAAAAAATTTCATGAAGAGGATATGGTCCTGTAAGCGTGTCGTAGTCGTTATTTGCCCAATGTTAGTTATTGCTATTAACGGCATATCTTCTTCTTCATAATGAAATAAATATCCGATCATTTGTATTAAAATGGCCTTTTTCTTTTAATATCAAAATAACACTTCTTATTGGAAAAACCTATATCAATCATAAACACGTGTTATTGTTATTGTAATTCCATATAATTGAAATGGCTATAACTCACTTGATTATGATTCGATCTCAATTAAATTTTGTGAACATATATATAATTGCAAAATTCAAGAAGTTTAAAGGTACCGTTTTGATTTTATGGGCAAAAATTTAAAATCTACAAATCATACTATTATTAACAAAGTTGACCGAATTTTGATTTCTAAGGTATTTGCTGCCCTTGTACTCATAAAGGTCCACGTTCGTGACAATTTTCAGATTTTTCAGCTGAAAGGTGTCCAATCGCGAGGGGGGACACAAATTTTGGGTACACTTTGCCTTCCCCTGGACCCCCTAATTCATAAAATGTTTTTTTATTTCAGATTCTAAAAGTTCTAATCAAGACCTTTCATTTGATACCCCACTCGACTACCTTTGATTAAAAAAAATTTTTAAGGGCCAATTCGTTATTAGGGGGGACCCCCCTTAAATTTTTTTAAATTTTTGTTAAGGCCCTAACTTTTGAAAGACCATCACTTCTGACCTTTTTACAAAGTTTGAGCTGTGACGCACGGACAGACGGACAGACGGGCGGACGGACAGACGAACGGACAGACAGGTCGCGAAACTAGTAGGTCTTTGTAAAAAATTTTTTTACAAAGACCTAAAAATGGTGTTGCTCTATTCAGTCAGTTATTCATTAATAGATTTGGGTTCGCAAAAAATAACACAATTTTTATGCAATAATTTCACATTAAATGAGCGCCTAAATTTCGTGCATCTCCCCAACTCCTGCCTCTCTCGATACTCATAAAGTAATTTCAAGACCTGTGTCGAAAATATCTCACTGAGACCTTTCATATGAAACCCCAATTTTTAAGGGTCACTTTTCTATATGGGGGGGCCTTCTTAAAACTCTTTGAACATTTTTTTCACCCCAAAATTTTCTAGACGTCAAAACTTCCAACCTTTTCACAAAGTTTCATGGCTATAGGTGTTTCAGTTTTGGAGAAAAACTGCTGTGACATACAGATGGACGGACAGATGGAGACAGGTACCGATTTCAATAGGGTTTTGTATTTTAGTACAAAACTCAAAACTGAGTCAATCTTAATATAAGAGCATCACTTAATTTGCCTTCAACTGAAGCTTTGCCTTGAGATTGGGTGAGAGGTTAGACCTTTAAATTCAGTTTTTTCATGTGTTCTTGTTTTTAGGGCTTTGTACTGAAATGCAAAGCCCTATTGCAATCACGACCGGTGTCCGATTGTCCGTTCGCCTGTCTGTAGGTCACAGCACTTTTTCTCCAAAACTATAGAAATCAGAAGTCAGAAATGAAGACTCCTTGAATATTTTACGTTGGAAAATTTTTTCAAAGAGGTTTTGAAGAGTCATCTCCCTTAATGGGAGACTCCCTCTCCATATAGGGAGATGACTCTTCAAAACAATTTTTCCACCATTGGTAGTCGAGTAGGGTGTCATTGGAAAAGTCTTAATGAGATATTTTCAAATTAATAAAATTTCCCTATCAGTACCGTAGGGCACAGGGGAAGGGGAAAAGTACGAACTTTTTGCGTACCCCTCTCCCTTGCGTTGAAACATCTTTCATCCAAAAAATCGGAAAAAATATGATTGATCGAAATTCGCTCAACTTTGTTAGGAATACTATGATTTGTGGATTTTACATTTCCTTGAAAAAATTCTTAACGGTGCCTTAAAGGATAAGATTAACCTGTCCTGAAAGTTTCACAAAGATCAAATAGTATTTATTGAAGTTATGGCAGTTTGAATTTTCCTGCATTACTACGGAACAATATGCGCTGCATTAATTTGGAGCCATATGGCTATGGAACAATATGCGCTTTTTACCGACTCAGACATTACAACTTTACTAGGATTTGCATAAGTATAAGAATGATAGATATTATGAATATCTTTGATAATTAGTTCAGCTGGTGGTATCAGTAATCGTAAAACAAAGCAGTTGCTGTTTAAATGCGAAGATAGATTAATTTTGAGTTATTTCCCCCAGATTCAACTTTTAAGGTGCATGCTTTTAACACTTGATTCAATTTAATGAATGATGAGGCTAACATTCTTTGGGGAGTTCCGCTCCTACGTACCCGAGGAAATTCCAGCAGGGGGGATTGCCAGTCGACAAGAGCACTCTTGGAGGCTAGCATTCTTTGGGGAGCGCCGCTCCCACGGACACGAGGATATGGGGGGCACCGTGAGGTTCCCGCCTCGGATGACAGGTAACGAGCCTGATTGGATCTAGACTATGCTCTGGACAACGAACTGGAATTGATGCTTTGGGCTGTCGGATGTGATGGCTTAGACCTGGTTGCTTTGCACAGTAGCACCGAGGTGACACTCGTGTGCAACGATCATACCGTATTCGTCCCGGTAAAACCTTGGCAGGCCTTGGAGTACGTTCGAAGTTCGCACCATTGGGGTGGTGGTGTAGGTTCAGTTGAGACGGGCTCCCGATTAGCGCAGGTCTGGCTTTGAGCACTTGTCTCCATAACAGCTTGTCCCAACCCTCGCATTGCCTCCCTGCTTTGCAAAGATAACCATGGGACCAAAAAGGCGACTACACACAAGAACGGAGAAAGCGGCTCCGAAAAGGGGCCCAACAAAACTGGAGCAACCAAAAACACTAAAAAGAAATAAATAAATAAATAATAACAATAATAACAACGACGACGCAACCAGCGGTTGCATCCAAGATGTTAACAGTACATCGAGAGCGGTACTAACGATGACAAAAACGACGGTTAATACAATGACAGTGAAGACGGACGAAAAATGGAGATTAACAGACAGTCTGGTCCAAACTGAGATTCCTGCGTCGAAAATTCGATGGTCACTGCAGCGACCGTTACCGAGGTAACCGACATAATAAAGAACCATGCTGAAGTCAACGAGGAGGTTACGGCAGGAAAAGGAGCGAGTCATCAGGTAAATAATGCGACGATGTGTGATTGCATTTACAACGTCGAAAATGTGTCGGAAAGCGATAACCTCTCCCAAGGATGGTCACAAAGTACAATCACCACCCAGTGACATAAAGAAGAAAGGCTATTCTGAAAAGCGGGAGATGTTCTGAAAAGAATACAATCTGCATGCGACTCCCCAAAAATCAGCAAAGCAGTAAGGATTGGGCTTCTTAAACTAAAGCAGCTTTTGGACCGCATAGGGCACATTTGGAGGAGCTAGTTGAAGGCCGAAGAAGACAAAACGCTGCAGAAGATTAGAAGGCCAAAGAAGCGCTGAAGGCTATGTATGAAGGGCACTTGCAGATAACTCCACCATCAAACATCAATAGAAGAATGGTGTCTAGCCCAATCAAAGGAGATCGGGACAAAAGAGGGAAGGAAGAGGCATTTGGTGGACGTGGAGAACCAGATCAAGAATTTCAGACAGTGCTTACAAAACAAGTCAAGGGAGCCGCTGAGAAACTCCTTCAAAAAGTGCCAGAAAACAAAGTTCACATGAAAGCCCAACAAGAAAAAATACCTGATAAAAAACAGGAGAGACAAAAGCCCCGATGAAGACCCCGGCAGCAGGCACTGCTCGTAAAACCCCAAGATGGTCGATCCTACGCGGAGGTGTAGCGGGACATCAGGGGAAACATAAGGCCCGAGGACACCAACACTGCCATAAAAGCAGTACAAGCAGAACCAAGCGGCATATTATGTTTGGGCAGTCCTAAAAGATAAAAGGAACTCACTTCAGCCGAGAGCGTTGGGCCTGGGCGATCGCTTTTCTGGCACTTTTTCTTCCCCTCTCCCCTTCCGCTTGAAGAGAGATCCCCCAGCTTGAAGGTGCCTCACGGCGTAACTAAATAAGACCTGGTCCGAAGTAATGTGTCAAACGGTTCCAGGCTAGGTTCTCAAGTTGACAGGAAAGGTGTTCAGTGGGTAGTTCACTCGCCTCCTTGTGAGCATGGGAGTCCCACACTCTGTGTTTAAATGGTATTTACCTCCCAAACACCAAAAAAAAGCAGTACAACAAACGCGGTCGGACCACATGCTGGTCAAATTCGGAGCAGAGGCCAAAAATAAGGAAGCATCCTGCGACGCAGTAAAGAAAGTCCTCAGCAAAAGCGCAAATATATCCTCGCTCGAGCTGATAGCAACGATCGAAATAAGAGACATTGACTACGTCATATACCTTGCCGAGGTAGAGGAGGCCATCAAGAGGTAGCTCCTTAGCGTGGGAAGGATCAAAGCGAGGATGACACCAGAAAACCGTAGGGGGCAACGCAACGTAACTGAGTTGACCGAAAAGGAACCTGAACAATTTCTGAATAAGGACAAAGTACGAATAAGTTGCGTTGTCTGTAGGATACGGCAAAGAGCAACGCTTCTTCAATGTTTCAAATGCCTTGGCTATGGTCACACTATACAAGTATGCAAAGGACCCGATAGGAGTTCCCTATGCTACAAATGCGGTGTAATGGGATGTAAAAGAAAAGAGTGTACGAAGGAGGCACACGGTATTCTTTGCAAGGATGCTGATCCAAGATCTGATTTTGGGCACGTCTTGGATTCAGGAAAGTGCCGGGTCTACCAAAAAGCCCTAGCCAAGGCAAAATCAGAACTTTGATGAACCGCATCCTGCAACTAAACCTACACTGCAGTTTAATCGCCCAAAATCTGCTTGAGCAGTTCGCAAAGGACGTGAAAGCCGACATCTAGCTACTGAGTGAGCAACACCATGATAAAAGCTCTGCATTACGGTATCCTGACGAAACTGGTACGGCCGCCATTTGGGTTCGGAACAGAGATTTCCAAGCAGAGAGTTGTGGACGGGGAGGTGGATTTGTGTGGGTTCGGCGTTCAGGGACCACCTTCTTTAGTGTGTACCTAACATCGAACGAATCAAAATCATCTTTTCAAGCCAAGCTTAATGCTTTGGAGGGCACTGTCTTGAACGCAGAGGGGAACGTCCTGGTTGCGGGAGACTTCGATGCTAAAGCAATCGAATGGGGCATGCCTCAAACAGGGGTAAACGAATCCTGCAAATAGCGGCCAGGACAGCGCTCGTCGTACTAAACACGGGAAATATGCCAACTTTCCGCCGTATTGGTTGTGAAGGAACCATATCGTATGTGACGTTTACCTTGGAGTCCTTATTATGGAGGATAAATAATAGGAGAGTATCAGAGGACCACTCAGCCAGTGATTACTAGTGCATTCTGCTTGAGATCAGTGATGTTGTCTCCTGACGTCCATGCTGTTTGCTTCATAAAACTGGATGGAACATCGGATGGATGTCAAGAGGCTCGTCGAGCTACTCACAGCAGATGAGCCACTGCAGGGAGCTTCGGATGGGATGGAAGAACTGGCGGCCCAAGACGTAGTGACCTCAACTATGAGCATCATTACGACTGCTTGCTGCGCTTCTATACCCCCTCAAAAACCCTAGTGCGGAAAACCATCAGTGCACTAGCAGTTGACTAAAATCGTTGAAAAGTGAAGGAAGTGTCACAAGCTTCGACGTGAGCCTCAACGGGCGTGAAGCCGTGACGAGGCATGCAACTGGGTGGCAGCATAAAAGCTTGCCAGAAAATGCCTCCACGAATTGATTAACAATAGCCAGGCTCGCTGCTGTTAGAGCTAGTGGACAATGTGAACAAGGATTCGTGGGGCCTTGGCTACAAGCTAGTTATGGGGAAACTAGGTGCCTTATGGAAACCTTGTATACATGATGCAGAAAAGGTAGATGAGGTAGTGTGGGCACTCTTCACCATCCAACTCATCCGTGTTGACACTGTCCATGGTGAAACGGCAGTCGAGTGTCCACTCTTCACACAGCCGGAACTGGAGGAATTTATCGCTTCCTGCTGCAAAAAGGGTACATTTACCGGGACTTAGTTTCAAATTCGCCAGTCGCAATCGGGAGAAAGCTTCTTCTAAGCTCCGCACATGCTTTTCGAACGTTCTCCCGATGACAATGATGTCATCTAGGTACACTAAGCAGGCTTTCCAGGCTAGGCCACGTAGCACGTATTCCACCAGGCGTTCGAAAGTGGCTGGAGCATTGCAAAACCCAAATGGCATCACCACAAATTGCCACAATCTGGTTCCAACTGAAAATACGGTCTTCTCTCGGTTTCTACCTGCCAGTAGCCACTCTTGAGATCGAGTGTAGAAAACCATTTTGCGTCGGCCAAAGTGTCCATGATGTCATCAATGCGTGGGAGTGGGTAACTATCTTTCTTAGTGACCTCGTTAAGCTGCCTATAGTCAACACAGAAGCGAATGCTTCCATCCTTTTTCTTTACTAGAACTACTGGCGCATCCCATGGACTGACAAAAGGTTCAATAACACCTTATTTTTCCATATCTGAGGTCACTTCTCCTTGTTTGGCTATAGGAAGACGTCTTGGTGCTTGCCAAATTGGCTTGGCTCTCTGTGTATCTATGACGTGAGTTACCATACTCGATCGGCCTCGGTCATCCGGGCTCGTTGAGAAGATGTCACTGTAATTGATGACCAGATCAGTGGCTCGCTTGTAAAGCTGCACTAGCAATTTGGTTCACTTCAGTATTGCAGATGTGAGTTCTCGGGCATTGTTTGTGCCTTACCTCCTTATATAATGATGGTCATGAGTGGCTTCCAAAGAGGTGATGGTGGAAACAGGCTGGCAGCTGCCAATGACTTCCCCCAGTTTGATGCTCATGGTTGAGTCTGTGATGTTAAGAACTCTAACCAGCACGTATCTGTTCCTTACAGATCTTACAAGGCTTCGTCCTACAATCAAACTGCGCAATGCCGATGTCTTCGTTGGCTGTATCAGATAAGATCAGTGGTCTCCAGAATCAAAATCAAGCATGGCTCATACAATGCTTTCGGAAGAATTCGGTACATCAGTGTCGGTACATACTACTACATTCATCTTGGGAATGCGGACACCGGGATCCTCCATCAATACTACGGCATTCAACCATTTCAACACCCGGTTGCCCAAATCCAACGTGATTCCATGTGGTCGCAGGAAATCCATTCCGAGAATGCAGTCATCCATAATGTCTGCGACAGAAAATGATGTCGGAACGCAAGGTCTCCCAACTGTATCTGGAGGTTGACCTCTCTGACTGACAGAAGGTTCAATAACACCTTATTTTTCCATATCTGAGGTCACTTCTCCTTGTTTGGCTATGGGAAGACGTCTCGGTGCTTGTCAAATTGGCTTGGCTCTCTGTGTATCTATGACGTGAGTTACCATACTCGATCGGCCTCGGTCATCCGGGCTCGTTGAGAAGATGCCACTGTAATTGATGACCAGATCAGTGGCTCACTTGAATAGCTGCACTGGCAATTCGACCTGCTCGAATATTGCAGATGTGGATTCCCGGGGTTTGTTCGCGTCTTGTCTCTTTTTCCAATGATGGTCGTGAGTGGCTTCCAAAGAGGTGATGGTGGAAATAGGCTGGCAGCTGCCAATAACTTCTCCCGCTTTGATGCTCGTGGTTGAGTCTGCAGTGTTAAGGACTCTGACTGGCACGTATCCGTTCCTTATAGATCTTACAAGGCTTCGTTCTACAATCAAACTGCGCAAAGCCGATGTCTTCGTTGGCTGTATCAGATAAGATCAGTGGTCTCCAGAAACAAAATCAAGCATGGCTCATACAATGCTTTCGGAAGAATTCGGTACATCAGTGTTGGTACATACTACTACATTCATCTTGGGAATGCGGACACCGGGATCCTCCATCAATACTACGGCATTCCACCATTTCAATACCCGGTTGCCCAAATCCAACGTGATTCCATGTGGTCGCAGGAAATCCATTCCGAGAATGCAGTCATCCATAATGTTTGCGACAGAAAATTATGTCGGAACGCAAGGTCTCCCAACTGTATCTGGAGGTTGACCTCTCTATGAACACGTGCAGCTTCTGCCGTAGCTGTCTGTAGTGAGAAAATTCTGCCGTTCTGAAATAGTTGTTGCCTCACTAGGGCTGGTTGGATAATCGATCGGGTTGCACCAGTGTCGATTGTTATGGTGCAATGTTCTCCATCAACTTGACCCGGAAGGCATAAGTCCGCTTCTCCACGATATAGTCCTGATACGGTGATGGTGGTGCTGGGGACCTCGATCATCCTAGCCAACCTCTGCCCCACGAAGTTGGCTCTTACATGTTTCCCAACCGCTCAGTATGAAGATCTTCCATTCTGGGCTCCTGACTTGGTCTAGATCTTCTCCTAGCTGCACATCCTGGACAATAGCTCGATTTTCTTTGTTTCTTGCAGTCTCTTTGCAGGTGCCCCTTCTCTCCGCAATTCCAGCATCTAGGCGCACCATTTACATGTGGGTCTCGCCCAATTTCCACGCACTGACACCTGCACTCGTCTGCCACAACCTCGCGAACCCGGGCAGTGGTACGAGTCACATTTTTTGCTGCGTCATAGTTCAGATCATAAGCGAATGCGTTCTTAACCGTTTGCTTTTGAGCTAAACGCACGGCTTGTTGCAATTTCTGGTCCTTTAATGCGCTGATGAATGCTTCTGTTGCTGCGTCATCTCGATGTTCTGGGTCAGAAGCTGGGTAAGCCAAAAGTGCCAGTCGCTCTATGTCTTGGGCTAGCTAATGTAAGGTTTCGCCAGATTTCTGCAGCTGATGCCGTAGCTGTGACCGATAAATCTGCTTCAGATGATCGTCTCCATAATACATGTCGAGCACATTCATTATAGCAACCGGGTTTGAGTGCAACTCAACGGGAATCGTCTGCAAAAGCTTGGCAGCTGGGCCTCTTAGAGCAAGAATTAATGCTGTTGCTCGTTTCTGCTGATTCGATTGATTTATCCGAGCGGTGGCTTCAAACTGGGTTTTGTAAATGCTCCAGACTATTTCCCCGACGAATATTGGTGCTTTCACATTTCTGGATGTGCTTTGCGCTGTGGTTGTAAGCGGGGCTGGTGAGGTGGTTACTACTGCCTTCGCTGCTTCCAAGTCTTTTTTCACTTTTTCCATCTCATGGCTCATTCTCTCTTTGACCTGGGTGATCTCATAGTTGATTCTCTCCTCAACCTGGCTGACCTTTTCCTCAACCTGGTAAACCTTATCCTCAACGCATTCAGTTTTGTTTGTCAGACTACCGAGCTCCGTTTTTATTTCGGTTGGCTGTTTTTCCTGCTTCTGTGTGATGTCTGCCTTGATTTCGAGTGCTTGTTTGTCTAGCTTCGTTCATTGCTCCTCCAGCTTCTGTGTGATGTTTGCCTTGATTTCGAACGCTTGTTGGTCCCCCAAGATGGTCGATCCTACGCGGAGGTGTAGCGGGACATCAGGGGAAACATAAGGCCCGAGGACACCAACACTGCCATAAAAGCAGTACAAGCAGAACCAAGCAGCATATTATGTTTGGGCAGTCCTAAAAGATAAAAAGAACTCACTTCAGCCGAGTGCGTTGGGCCTGGGCGATCGCTTTTCTGGCACTTTTTCTTCCCCTCTCCCCTTCCGCTTGAAGAGAGATCCCCCAGCTTGAAGGTGCCTCACGGCGTAACTAAATAAGACCTGGTCCGAAGTAATGTGTCAAACGGTTCCAGGCTAGGTTCTCAAGTTGACAGGAAAGGTGTTCAGTGGGTAGTTCACTCGCCTCCTTGTGAGCATGGGAGTCCCACACTCTGTGTTTAAATGGTATTTACCTCCCAAACACCAAAAAAAAGCAGTACAACAAACGCGGTCGGACCACATGCTGGTCAAATTCGGAGCAGAGGCCAAAAATAAGGAAGCATCCTGCGACGCAGTAAAGAAAGTCCTCAGCAAAAGCGCAAATATATCCTCGCTCGAGCTGATAGCAACGATCGAAATAAGAGACATTGACTACGTCATATACCTTGCCGAGGTAGAGGAGGCCATCAAGAGGTAGCTCCTTAGCGTGGGAAGGATCAAAGCGAGGATGACACCAGAAAACCGTAGGGGGCAACGCAACGTAACTGAGTTGACCGAAAAGGAACCTGAACAATTTCTCAATAAGGACAAAGTACGAATAAGTTGCGTTGTCTGTAGGATACGGCAAAGAGCAACGCTTCTTCAATTTTTCAAATGCCTTGGCTATGGTCACACTATACAAGTATGCAAAGGACCCGATAGGAGTTCCCTATGCTACAAATGCGGTGTAATGGGATGTAAAAGAAAAGAGTGTACGAAGGAGGCACACGGTATTCTTTGCAAGGATGCTGATCCAAGATCTGATTTTGGGCACGTCTTGGATTCAGGAAAGTGCCGGGTCTACCAAAAAGCCCTAGCCAAGGCAAAATCAGAACTTTGATGAACCGCATCCTGCAACTAAACCTACACTGCAGTTTAATCGCCCAAAATCTGCTTGAGCAGTTCGCAAAGGACGTGAAAGCCGACATCTAGCTACTGAGTGAGCAACACCATGATAAAAGCTCTGCATTACGGTATCCTGACGAAACTGGTACGGCCGCCATTTGGGTTCGGAACAGAGATTTCCAAGCAGAGAGTTGTGGACGGGGAGGTGGATTTGTGTGGGTTCGGCGTTCAGGGACCACCTTCTTTAGTGTGTACCTAACATCGAACGAATCAAAATCATCTTTTCAAGCCAAGCTTAATGCTTTGGAGGGCACTGTCTTGAACGCAGAGGGGAACGTCCTGGTTGCGGGAGACTTCGATGCTAAAGCAATCGAATGGGGCATGCCTCAAACAGGGGTAAACGAATCCTGCAAATAGCGGCCAGGACAGCGCTCGTCGTACTAAACACGGGAAATATGCCAACTTTCCGCCGTATTGGTTGTGAAGGAACCATATCGTATGTGACGTTTACCTTGGAGTCCTTATTATGGAGGATAAATAATAGGAGAGTATCAGAGGACCACTCAGCCAGTGATTACTAGTGCATTCTGCTTGAGATCAGTGATGTTGTCTCCTGACGTCCATGCTGTTTGCTTCATAAAACTGGATAGAACATCGGATGGATGTCAAGAGGCTCGTCGAGCTACTCACAGCAGATGAGCCACTGCAGGGAGCTTCGGATGGGATGGAAGAACTGGCGGCCCAAGACGTAGTGACCTCAACTATGAGCATCATTACGACTGCTTGCTGCGCTTCTATACCCCCTCAAAAACCCTAGTGCGGAAAACCATCAGTGCACTAGCAGTTGACTAAAATCGTTGAAAAGTGAAGGAAGTGTCACAAGCTTCGACGTGAGCCTCAACGGGCGTGAAGCCGTGACGAGGCATGCAACTGGGTGGCAGCATAAAAGCTTGCCAGAAAATGCCTCCACGAATTGATTAACAATAGCCAGGCTCGCTGCTGTTAGAGCTAGTGGACAATGTGAACAAGGATTCGTGGGGCCTTGGCTACAAGCTAGTTATGGGGAAACTAGGTGCCTTATGGAAACCTTGTATACATGATGCAGAAAAGGTAGATGAGGTAGTGTGGGCACTCTTCACCATCCAACTCATCCGTGTTGACACTGTCCATGGTGAAACGGCAGTCAAGTGTCCACTCTTCACACAGCCGGAACTGGAGGAATTTATCGCTTCCTCAGTTCCAGATGGTGTTCTAGCTGAGGTCAACGCTTGCCTACGGGACGGTGTTTTTCTGGTACGATAGAAGGTGGCGAGGCTCATGTCGATCAGCAAGCGACAGATCCTCCTGTTGGTGACATTTGATATTAGGAACACTTTCAACACCGCTAAATGGGTGGATACTTTGGATACGCTGGAAAGCCCTTTTCAAGTTCCAGAATATCTAATGTGGCTTTTGAGGGACTACCTGAAGGACCGAAGCCTGCTCTACGACACGACACAGGGTTTACGAACTATGGCTGTCACATGAGGTTTTGCCCAGGGATCTATCCTGTGTAACGTGTCTTGCAATAGGCTACTGAGACTGGAGATGCCAGATGAGTCGCGCTTGATCGGCTATGCTGATGATGTTGCGGCTCTGGTTCTGGACGCACCGTTGAAGAAGCACAACTTAGGCTACGCATGCTAATGCGCCGAGCGAGAGACTAGATGACTGCTAACGGTTTCAGTTTAGCACCGGAGAAAATTGAAGTGGTCATTTTGACAGAAATGAAAATCCCTAGAGTAAGGATGATCAGTATTGGAGACATACGAATCGAATAGACACCAGCGGTGAAGTGAGCAAGCCAGAACAATGGCTGAGAAGGTTGCGTAGTGAGAATCGACTCTGAGTGGACTTATGACCACCGCACGGGGACCCAGCACATCAAGAAGACACCTTTTGATGAGTGCTGTAGGGTCAGTGCTACTGTACAGAACAGAGGTATGGGGCGATGCTCTCAGTAAGGAGGTATACCAAAAACGCCAGGCACAGGTACAGAGAAGCGGAGCGCTGAGGATTTCACGTTCATATCGGACAGCCTCTGATTTGGCGGTGAAAGTCACTGCAAGTGTGATACCTATCGGCTTCCTTGTTAGAGAGTGCCACTCTATTTATCTGCATCGAAACGAGGATGATTTTTTCAGATTTTATTCGCTCGAATATATCAGATCACCCTCCACCCTTCAACGCAAATACTTGGAATGATTTTTACTTTTACGTCCGATCGTTGGAGATTTCTCGAAGGAAATCTTAACCGACATTCCGTTGGGGATCGACGTGAAGTCTTCGATGTGCCAACAGGTCAACTAGTCCGAGTACCCTAAGTTTCGGTCGCAGATCTTCTGTGTGTAGGCTAGGTCCGAATACATTTTTTTCAGTTACTGATTCAAACTGCCGATTTAGACGCGTTCCAAAGGTTTCCCGAAGGAAAATTTTTCAATATTGCTGTAAATTTCGCCTTTACAAGCCTACCGATCTATCAATAATGGATTTGCATATTTCCGATCTCAATACCGATGCAGTGCCAGAGGTACGAGTACATAAGCTATTCTGATTCTAATTAAAACATAATAAGGCACCGCATAACCAAACCGAACCGATCAGTTTCAGATTATTAAAACTAGAGACGAAACGGATATCCTGTTACTATCCGGTATTTGGCCTAAATTTAATATCCGGCCAGATAACGGATAGTTGTTGAATATTCCGCCGGATACCGGATAGTGAAAAAAAATTTTTCTTGCAAAGAACTTTTATTCAATAAATGCTTTTTCTTAAGTAAATGATTACAACGTTGGGGATTTTGATACTATTTGTTTGAATTCACAATATTACTTAATTCTAAATAGGAATCTCTAAAAAAAAAATATTAACGAAGCTTCAAAAGAAATCTTGCAAAGTATAATGTATAAAAATTATTATTAATAATTGAAATCCACTAGTGGTAAATTATGGTGAATGAAAACTAATTTTTCAGCGTTCGATGACGATAATCGATTTCACTTGCTCTCATATACCAAGCCAGCTTCAGAAATGAGTCTCTCACTGTAAACACTGCTGCAAAGAACTGGCAAGTATTTTTTGGCAAACGGCACCAAATGCCGAAATTACCGAGAGTTGTCTGACCATCATGTGTAAGGATTATCGCAGCGATCAATTCAAATGGATTTAAAAAATAATCGATTTCACTGGCTATTGGCTGTTTATCTTAAACCAATTGACTGCTGTTATCATTCGCCACTTCTTTAAAGCAATCCCAAAAAGTATCGTGCAATCCCCGACTCAAATCTCGGTCATTTTGATTTGATTAATTTTTTTTTTCGGATTGGCATGAGACGAAGATAAACTACTGCTGTTACATTCGTCAGAAGTCATTTTAATGTACTTGGACATTATATTTTGTCGAGCTTTTTTAGTTTGAAGTTCTGTCAAGTAACTTGCCTTAAATCAGGGATTCAAGAAAGTTACGATTATATAATTCTCAGCAGTGCGTTGAACGACTTTATTCTTTTCAATGAATTTTTGTAAGGCTGCAACATTTGGGATTACGTCTGAAATACATGACGCACCAGAGCTGGTAGTTTTAATGACTTCTTCGAATGGCTTTAACATTTTGATGCATTGCTCCATCGAAACCCATTGATTTGTTCTGAGATTATTGAGAGTGTTGTGTTCAGTCGTATATAAGAAAATAGCTGGTTTTTGCTCCATTAAACGCTCCAGTATGTAGAAAGTGGAGTTCCACCTTGTGCTAATACGTTGTACTAAGATATGCGACTTCCGGGTGTATCTTGACTGACCCATACATAAACCTCTAAAGGGAAACATCTGGCAGAGATGATCTCCGCCAATCTAACATAGATCATATTTGCACCGCTGTCGTGAACAATTACCTGTATAAGAACTTTACTCTTCTCTATATCCCAGCAAGTCATAATGGCATTGAGTTCATTCGCTATGTTTTCATCTGTGTGAGCTCGTGAAAATGGTTTCATAGCAAGAACACCATGTTTAAGCTGGAAATCGAAAGATAGTCAACGAGCTGTAAAGCTCAGAAAACTTGTATTATTGTGTGTACAAGTCTATATATCTGATGACCTTCAAAACATACATGTGTGCCATCTACAGCGTCTGTCTCCATCATATTTGAACCACCCTCGTATTTTTGAAAAAAGAGGTGATTCCCTAAAATATAATTGTATCACATTGTCTGTCATTCTCGCTCATATGCAAAGCTGTTAGCCATTTTTAAGTATTTGCTATTCACTGTTTGCCATCTACTGCTGCGATGAGCAAGGTTGAGCATTGATACCCAAGAAAATATTTGTTATTCGTGATAGATTTGTTGTTAATTTGATAGCAGATCATTTGCCTAGATTTGAAATAAATATTTGTGAAGATTGAGCTGTAATGTTTATTTATTATGAAAATTTGATCCCTTGCAATTAAACATGAAACAATACTTTGGGCATATGTGCACCTCGTGCTGCTTTACAGACTATCAAACGATGATTGTAATTTTCGATGACATTTTCGCACATTTCCGGCGTCTTTAGGCGTATGTTGGCTTGAGTATTGTTTTTTAATGCTTCAGTAGTGTGAGAAGCATCAGTATAAACACGATCCTTCAGAAATCTCCAAAGGAAGAAGTCACAAGGAGTCAAGTCACACGATCTCGCCGGCCAATTCATGGGTCCATTTCGTGAAATTATTTGATTACACGTAGAGCGTGAAATGTTTGCACTGGCGATTCATTATTTTTGTAAAAAGTGTTAACGATAATAGAACGTTCGGCTGATGTGTATGACGCCTTGATTAAAATTGTAAAAGACCAAACTGTCATAATCTGTCAATATATGGACCTGAAGTTGGTGATATGTAAGAGTTAAGGCCCATTTACTCGTACATATGTACACTTGTTATGAATCACCCTATATATAGTGCCAGTACATACAGAATCACAAAGTTTTCTACTTCAATAATACACGGATTTTGTTAGCAGTTTTTGCTTTTTTTCATTCCGCCGTAATAGGTTTGCAATTGTAACGGAAATATTAAACCGATAAAATATTTCGTACATTGATTTCGTTGATGCGTATTATTTTGCAAATTAAATGTTTATTTTCGACCGAATCTCTTCAATGATTCAGCGTAGGCTTTCACAACAATAAACACTCGAAATATGATCCACTCAATATTGAAGCATAGCATTAAGTCAAATAAAAAACTATTTCTTACATTAAATTGCGTCTTATGACATAAAGTAGGATTAGTTCATTAAGAATTTAAAGCTCGAAAACTGGCTGCATGGTCCCGATATCCGGCTACCCGGCCGAGCTTACGGCCGAATATCCGGTATCCAGCTATCCGGACAAACAACTATCCATTTCATCACTAATTAAAACCCTACCCCTTCGCTGGCATGTTCACCTCTGACATCGTTACCTACTGAAAAAACGTTCTACTTACTGGAAAGGAAAGAGTATTATAAACATGACAATGTGTTTTTAAATATTCTACGTCTAGCACTCGTTGCGTGTAGACGTGTTTTTAATCGCTCCTGTCATTAATTTTAAAAATTAATTAATTTTACGCAAAAGTCAGTTTCAAACAATTGCAATATTTTTTTACGAGCCAGTCAAAAGCAAATTTTGATTTTATTGGGAAAACCATCACCGTCGTATTATTCGAGCATTTATCGAATACCTGAAATTCATTTCCTGAAGGAATATCAAAAGTGGAAATACGTTCAAGGGAAGTCCCGGTCTGAGAACACTCCCTCTAGTCTCGCTGCGAAAGCAACGAGATGGAGGAGCCCGATGGCTTCAGCCATCAATCGGAAGGACCATGCCCATCGCCAATGATGATGGGCGAAAAAAAACTTAAAAGAAAATACGAGAATCAAGAACAAAACCCGACAATCCTATCGGTTATGGAAATCGAACAGCTTATCCAAGAAAAAGAGAAAGCTGAAAGAATCGAAAAAGAAAATGAAGAACTCAAGCTTCAAGTTTAATCTTTAGAAGCACTTGTTGGAACGTTAACGTTCAACAAGGATAAAGAAAGCAAGAAAAGCCGACATGCAACCCCGAAAACCGAAGAGAAGAAAATTAAAAAGCCACAGGAAGAAGCCAATCAAGAGGATGTCCTCAGCGCAGGAGGCGCAAACGAAAGCAGAAATTATTATGCAGCGCTAGCTGGTCTGGCAGAAACAATGAACGTTGAAGAGGATACAGGTAAAACGTCAAAATTAGATAATGATTTCATTGAATATCTTAGAGTTAAAAATCGGGAGAAAAAACCAAAAGGTTTGTCTGCTGGTCCGTCTGCTGGTCCGTCCGTTAACATTAATGAAAAAAAAGAAAAAGTCCCACCAATCAATGTGTTTGGGCAAACGGGCAAAGATATGGTTCGGCTTTTGGCAGCCGAAAATAAACTAAAAGATTTTCAGATAAAAAGAGTCAATGCCGATAAATTGACAATAAGGACTAAGTCGCTGGTTGATTTCCAGGCAACAAAAAGTGCCTTAAATTCTGGAGATGTTCCGCATTTCACGTATACCCCGAAAAGCGAGAAGAACCAAACCTTTTTATTGAAGGGTCTGGACTGTGGTGAGGACACAGTCGATCTCCTTCAGGTGCTCCAAGAAGCTGCACCAGAAATACAATTTTTTACAGTCAAAAACTTTGCAACGAGGAGATCGATTGTGGAGCGCAAAAACTTGCCTCACTACTTAGTCCAGATTTCGAGCAAAAGTAGTTCGAGTGCCCTGCAGAAAATACGGTACTTGAACTTCCGCGTAGTGAGGTGGGAACGCCTCCAGAAAAGTGAGGTCAACCAGTGCTACAGGTGTCAAAGATTCGGGCATTCGGCTGCCAATTGCGCCATGAAATATAGGTGTGTCAAATGTAAAGACATTCATGCTCCCGGCGAGTGCAAATTGGCTCAGGCGGAGCCAAAAGAAAAACTATATTGTGTGAACTGCGGTGCCTTTGGTCATCCAGCATCATATCGAGGATGCCTCGGTATCAAGATGCAAAGATCAAAGTCACTCCGAAACAAAGTCAAGCACACCGCAGTGTGATACCTACCAACTTCGTCAAGCCCGGGGTGTCATTTGCACTTGCTGCGAGAGGACCAGCAGACAATGTAAATAAAATAAATAATGTAAGTGGCAATAATGAGCTGCTCCTTAAAATTTATCAGCAACTAAATTCCTTATCGGAGCGAATCGATAAACAAGATTCTAAAATTAACATTCTTTTTCAGCGTTTAGGGCTTTCAAATGCCTCAAAATAAGTTGTCATCCAGCCACATTCCCACGGATAGGATTCGTCTCATCTCGATCAACGTCAACTCCATTGTTACTTTACATCGGCGTGATTATCTCCTTGAATTTATTGCCAGACAAAAGCCTGACATCGTGCTTCTCACTGAAACCCACCTCAGTTCATGGCACTCCATGAGATTCAAGGATTTTGAGTTCGTAAGAAACGATAGGGTGACAGGTGATGGGGGAGGTGGCACCGGGATATTGGTTCGAAAACCCTATCGTTTCCAAAATATTGAAAAAGTCGAATTCAAAAGCTTTGAATCTCTTGAAGTGTCCGTTATCAAAATCTCACTGCCAGGTGGGGATAACCTCTTCGTTATCTATGCCTATGCAACTGGTGGAACTGTTCTCAAGCTCAAGGAGGAGCTCAATTCCTTGTTCGAAATACTCGAATTGAACAGGCTGCATAACTATTATATTCTTGCTGGTGACCTGAACGCCAAGCATACATCATGGCTGAACGCCACCAATAATCCAAGAGGTGTATTCCTGAAATCGTGGATAACAGAGAACCAAATTGAATACAGGTGCAATCTATATGGGTCGGAGTTCCCAACATACCCTAGGACAAATTCATATTTGGACCTTTGCATTGCTGACGCAAGACTTGAATTCAGCTTTAATAGTCCTCAACGGAAACTGCAGGTGCTTCCTTATGATAGCGACCATAACGCAATCGTAATGGAAATCAATCATCACAGGGATGATTTCTTCCTCATTCCAGTTCAACATGAAAATCATCGGTTGAATTTCAAAAAAACAGACTGGGGAAAGTTTCAAAATAAGTTTAATCGCGAGTACCAGAAGCAATGTCCCCCTTCTGATGGTGGCAACTCTTGTTCAATGGTTCCTAATGACAGAAATCTAACTAACGATGAAATAGATGTCTATTTGTCGAAGTTAGAGAAGCTGACGTTGGAAACGATTGAGAAAGTAGTTCCAAAGATTAAACATCGAAACAATATGGAAGGGTATGAAACACCAACCATCGCAAGGTTGAAAAGATTGAAAAGCCTCCTTCTCACACGCGTCAACAATATTTATCGACGATTTTTGGACTACAACCATCCCTCGTTGTCTTTGTTGAAATTACATCTGAAGAATGTCCGGAACTTAATCCGGTCATACTTCAGGAGTGAGGTCAGCAATCAATGGGCGGAAAAATTGAGGGATATTAGCCCACAGGACCCAGATGGCGTGTTTGCGAA
Source organism: Odontomyia ornata (assembly GCA_963969285.1). Taxonomy (NCBI): domain Eukaryota; kingdom Metazoa; phylum Arthropoda; class Insecta; order Diptera; family Stratiomyidae; genus Odontomyia; species Odontomyia ornata. The sequence continues at coordinate 274,493,412 of OZ017738.1, read as the reverse complement.
AGTGAATAGCATATTCCGCAAGAAGTCTCGAGTGAAGGTATCGAATCTTGAAGTCACTAGTGATGAGATAAATCTTCTCGATAGGGCTGGTATCGAAATTGATAGTACAACTCCGGATAGAAATGGAAACAGGATTATTTGTGAAGGATTGGATTTACCTGCCCTGATTGGAACACATTTTGAATTGGTTCATCTACCAAACCCTGAGAGAGGGAACGAAATTTTTTCAGAGGTCGTTGAAGCAAAAGTTACCGACTTCAAATCAAGCCTGAACGGCCAATCAATTCTTCATTTCAATGAAACATTAACATCTGACCTCATACCGAGCTTGAATCTTATTGATTATTTTGTCAGCTATGAAGACTTGTGTTTCATATTTCGCAAGATAAACAACAAGAAATCATGTGGTACTGATGGTATTCCAAATGTGGTTCTCCGACATTTGCCTGAGGTTGCTATTAGGAACTATTGCATATTGTTCAACAACATGTTGAGCAATTCATATTTCCCAAATGAGTGGAAAAAGGCTGAGGTATTTCCGATCTTGAAGAAAGGAAAAGAATCTTCATGCCCCAAAAGCTATCGCCCAATTAGCTTGCTGCCTAACATCAGCAAGGTGTTTGAAGTGATACTCAACAGAGCATTAAACGCCCACATTGAGGAAAATGAGTTGATGCCGAATTGCCAATTAGGTTTTCGTGCCAGGCATTCGACCACACATGCAATAACGAAAGTAACCTCAGACATCTGTTGGAAACTAAATGATAGACAATGTGTTGGAGCATGTCTCATTGATATGGAGAAAGCCTTTGATACGGTATGGTTGGATGGACTTATTTTTAAACTCCTTCAGGACAAGTTCCCCAGACACCTTGTCGCCATGATGTGTAATATGTTATACGGGAAATCGTTTGTTGTAACTGATGGAAATCTGACAACAATGCGCGAGTTCAAGGTCTTGAATGGTCTACAGCAGGGAACAGTTACTGCGCCTCTGCTCTTTTCAATCTTCATTCGCAAGCTATTGAACGGCTTTGATTTTAACGTCTCGCCAACGCGATCATTGGTAGCGTTTGCTGATGATCTGATCATCTATACGGCAGACCGAAAAGCTACAATAGTTCAGAGCAATCTCCAAAAAATGTTCAATGATGTGCAGCTATACACTGACAATTGGCGAATGAAAATCAATGCGCAAAAGTGTGAAACAATCTTGTTTCGGACAACGCTGCAGGGGGTCAGTCAAGACCTGAAACGTAATTGGAAAGATTTCCACATCATGGCTGGTGAGGGTAGTCTTGAACGGGTTCCACATAAATCCTGTGTTCGATACCTCGGTGTTTATCTTGATCAGTATCTGTACTATACTGAACATGTGAAAACCATGCTCAGTAAGGCACTAAAAGTAGTCATGGCCCTTCGAAAGCTCTTTCATTCCAGATACATTGATCAAAAGGTCAAAATTATCTGTTACAAGACACTGGTTAGACCAGTTTTGACATATGGATGTCAGATCTGGTACAACCAGAGTGCTAGTACTATGGAAAAATTAAGAGTTTTCGAAAGGAAATGTCTTCGTGCATGTACTGGTTTGTACAGAAAGCCTGAGACGGATTGGAAACATTATATATTGAAGTTGTACTCATAAAGACCTACTTTTATGATTTTTTTTTAGATTTTTCGGATGAAAGGTGTCCAATTGTGAGGGGAGGGGGTACGCGAAAAGTTCATACGTTTCCCGTTCTCTGCACCCCCCCCCCCCACGATACTGTTAATGCAATTTTAAGATTTGTTTTGAAAAGATCTCATTAAGACTTTTCCAATGACACCCTATTCGACTACCAATGATGAAAAAAAATGTTAAAGGGTCACGTCGCTATATGGAGAGTCCCCCCTTAAACCCCTTTGAAAAATGTTTCCACCATAAAACTTTCAAGAAGTCACCACTTTTGATCTTTCCACAAAGTTTGATGACTGTGGCTTGTATAGTTTCGGAGAAAAAGTGCTGTGACATACAGACGGACGGACGGACGGAAGGACGGACGGACGGACGGACACAGGTCGTGATTGGTATATGGTTTTGCATTTTAGTACAAAATTCCAATAAAAATGGGTACGAAGATTTTTATCGTTTTTCAAGATATGCATTAAATGCATTAAAAATTAAAAATAGAGAATCAGACTCATGTTACGAGCGAACACCTACAACATGCTCGGATATATTTCCGTTTCATAACTGCAGTAGTAGCGAGTAAACAACACCTATGTACTCGCACTTCGCCAATGAAAATTAGCCAAAGAAACACATACGCAAGTAAATAAGCGAGCAGTAAGATAAACGAGGAAGTTCAACCCGCAATGATATTCACATCGTGAACGAACGGGATGCTTCGAAGAGAGGTAAGCGGAAAGGAAAACCGAAAGTTCCGGCATAAACAGTCTTTTGCTCAATGTTCCCAGATTCGCTATTTCACCTCGAGAGATCGTGAGAAAACGGAAAGTTCTGGCCAAAACACTCTTTCGCTCAATTTCCCCAGTTTTGCATATTCACCAGCCGAGCAAACGAGATGCAGCGGGAGGAAAAACGTTCGTGGAACGAGAGCGCTCGTGTTTGCTACTCAGCGAATTTTAAGAGAATTTAGGTTGAAAGCTCACGAAAGAACAGTACTTAAAGTTCTTGAGCGAGGTGGAAAAGTCAGTTGGAAGCCGAATGTGCAACGGCGCGCATCACGGAAAACCTTTATACTTCGAAGTAAACAAGCAAATGGTGAGGTGTTGGCATTACTAGCCTTGTTCCTCCAGGCTTTATAGCGTAACCGCTACTGGCCACCATTGCTAATCTTCTCTACCATTCCAGGCATACCAGAAACAACACCGTGGCTAAGCAGCCATCGCAGTAGCAAGCAGCATAGAGACTCCGGCAACAAGCATCGACAGCGTCTGCGTGCCGTTCTATCCACTGTTGGCCAGTGGTACCTGGCAGCTGGGAAAAGCAACCCGTCCACAGCAGGCTCCCACTCGGAGTCTGGAGCAGGTGCTCAAGGAAGAGCCCCGAGCCGGTCCCCAACCAATTAGCAAGAAGGAGTATTTGAGGAGACTGAAGGCATCTCTGGACACCACCGACAACACCACCAAGCAGAGGCGTCCACGAGGAGGCCGGCGGGAGCGTCAATGGCACGAGCTTTACAAACTGAGGCGGTTAGCCCACTTGGCCATCACACCCAAGGAGCGGGCCTTCTTTCGCCATCAAGCACGGGAAGTGCGCCGAGGGATTCGACAGGAGATCGCGACCCGGCGTTGCACTGCGGTACGTTCCCATCCTCAACCGACTGACGATATTGCAGTTAATCGCCGAGAAATAATTGAAAAAAAGCGAAAATAAAAAATAATAATTAAGCCAACTCTTGTTTATTCATTCCAAGGAGGTCCATTCAGTCCCTTTGCAGGTGCGTAGGTGAGTGCAGGAAAAACTAGTACCGTGGGGCTCTCCGGAAGAGGCCGGCAGGACCTCAGGTTAGGAGTTTATGACATTGGCGTAGCCGGTTTCAGTTACCGAACAGCTATAGTACGGCGACTCGCTGTAGAGTGATCAATTTGGTACAGACTAAATTGGTGAAACGTTCGAAACTGGAATCTTACACTTACACTCTCGATATAAGCGCACTCATCCACACATCCTGATTGCTTGGGCTTCATATCCTTGGAATTGTAGCAAGAGCCACCCAGTTAGTGTTATAGAAACTGTAGCTTTTACCAACCACAGAAGGAGTTGTGTTGTAAGCTACTTGTACGTCAACCCGAAGACACGGTCTTTATTGATTGGTGAAGCGCGCGAATGAGTGATAGGAATCAGGCAGCAGGAGGAATTCACGGGACAACTCCAGAAGAAAGCGACGGGTTCGTGTTATGGAGCGGTAGAGCACTCTCAACTCCAAAAAGTAAGTCTGAATCTTCTTGTCCTAGATCAAATCAACAGGTGAAGCGAGAAACCGAGCCCGTTGAATTGGACACAATTATTGAATTAACGAATACGGTTGATAATTTGCATATGCATCGATTAGAGTGAATTAATCAGTTCCACGAACAAACGAGGCAATTTAAAGAAGAGATTAAACACTTCAGTGGAGTTTCACTAAACCAGACCAGTTCTTTCGATCTATCGCAATCGTTAAACACGCTGATTACGTCTCATGATTGGAATTCATCGTTTGAGGCAGGTCCATCTACAAACGCTTCAATTGATCAAATCAATCATTTTAGTTCTGTTTGCATGACTAGTAAGGAGGCAGAGGTTAAGAATTTTGCAAGCAATATGGCCGATTATGCTAAGGTAGCTAAGTTAATGGGGCAGATGATCCCTTTGTTTTCGGAAGCCCCAAGCCCGTCAATACTCTTAGACCTGCAGATCTTTATTGGCTGCAGCAGGCAAGTTTGGAAGTGTTTGAATAGCCAGGAGCAGGTAGCTTTCATGCAGATCTTTCCGACTCGTTTTCGAGGGCAGGCTTATCAGATGATATCGTCAAAGTTTCCTTCAACTCTAGAGGCAGCTGACGAGCTCTTAAACTGCGTCTACTTGCCAAGGGAAACCTATAAGGAATTGATGAGTGGACTCATCTCAGCTAAACAAAGCCCCAGAGAATCAGTATTGTCCTACATATCAAGTCTGAGGCAAATGCTTAAGCGGTGCCAGGAGGCTGTTGTTGTTAAGTGTGGCTCAGAGGTAAGTAAGATCGCAAACGCACAGCCTGTGGATTTCGCTAAGAATGCTTTTAGGGGTGGTGTTAACAATCTCCATCTTTGTCAGTATTTGTTGACGCAGGAAACGACTACCTTCGAGGATTAATTTACTAAAGGATTAAATATGGAAAAATTGCAGCAGGGGGCTTCCCTCCTTCAGGGCAATCCGATACAGTTATACCCACAAATATCACAAGTACAACCCACTTTCGGTACTGGGTTGCCTGGTCAACATGCATTTATGCCTTAACAAACTAGTTACACACCTTATCCGTGTGCTGTTTCTTTCCAGCCACAAGTAGCAATAGCGCTCGATCCAAGTTCGGGCTCGAAGTCATCTAAATTTGCAAAGAGTCCAAAAATCACGTGCAACTTTTGTCATAAGCGAGGCCACACTTATTCGGACTGCTATAGTCGCAAAAATACTCCTTATTATCCAGAACGTAAGGATTATGGTCACAACCAGAGGGATTGTAAGGCGAGGATAGCTACGGCAACACCAGTTGTTAATGAGAGTCCAAGGGTTTTTAGTGTCCAGGTGAAATGTTATTTTTGTGGCCGAAAGGGTCATGGCGTGGGCACGTGTTTCCAAAAGAAAGATGGGAAGCCAACCAGCAGGGAAACGAGACACAGTCGAGTCAAAAATTCCCAGCTCAGCTACAATAAAGACAGTGCAGCCAAGAAGCCAATATTTCAGTAGGAAGGTTGAATCTAGGGTGTCGCGGGAAATCGCAGAAAGTCGCTGGCGGGCTTAACACAGTAGATGACAGTTACAGAGAATCAAACCTCATGATCGCTTCATCGCCTTTAGATATTGGGAAATAGGAGAAAACGAAATTTACAAGAGGTACAGGTGCAGAGGTTAGCATAATTAGCAAATCAGCAATACGTGATACGTGTCCAATAGATGTTAGTCGTAATCTCACTTTGTCAAGCCCTTTGGGGAAAGAAAACCCCTTGGTTCTACGCAAGGCAATTTCGAGCTCCCCACCAAGCTTCCTTGTACTTTTCATGTAGTAGACGAAATTCAGGGGGCGTTCAACTTTCTAGCGAAAAATTGTAATATAGAAGGTCCTGCTCAGTCACTAGTGTTTCCTCGCACGGAAGCAAATGGCAGTGAATTCAGGGTTGCTCTTGTGTTCCAAGAGGGAACAGTAGATTTGTATCAGTCTTCGTTTGAGGCACCGAATAGCGCATACGCATTATCCACGAGGGTAGCGCGAAGCGCGGCGTGCTTATCAGACCGATTTGAGGATGTGAATTGCAGTTCTGCCAAGGGGCACAATAGCAGCCAAAGTGGTTCCAATGGAATCTATCGAGTCAGTTTCAAGGGAGTTATCACATTGTTGCCACGGACACAACATCTAGTGGAGGTACCGATTCGGTTGGATCAAGAAATGCTTTGTACCGCAAGTTCAATAGCGGATGGCTTGTTCCTAGCCAATGCTCTTCTAGATCCGGTCCGCCCTGTAATACGGTTGACGATCTCGAGTGAGGCGCCAATTGTACTTAAAGAGATTGTCTTGGAACTTAAGAAGTTGGAGAGTATCTGATTGATATTCTAAAGGATACGAATAAGAAGGTAGAATGCTGTCAAGCGCCTTACAAGGGTCCCCTCATGAAACAGATAGGGGGTTTAGTATCAGCTGGGGGAGGAACTCAGAAGTTCGCTAATGATCGTTTAGGGAGCAAATGTACTAAATCAACGCATCAGCTTCACTCGGCTGATGCTAAGCGCAACGCATTGTTGAGACAGGAGCTCACACTTTATAAACATATCAACTCCGAAGAGAGGGCTGCTATTACTGAATTCTGTCAAGAGTTTAGTGACATCTTTTTCTTTCCGGGGGATAAGTTGAGCTACACGGAGGCTGTAACACATGAGATTCCATTAGTGACGGACCAATCACCCATAAATCAGAAAATGTACCGATTGAGTCAGCCCCAGAAGGACATTATTAATGAGCAGCTCAAGGGGATGTTGGACAGCTATATTGTTCAGCCGAGCAAAAGCCCCTGGAACTCCCCCCTCTTGGTTGTGCCCAAGAAGGCCGGAGCCAACGGAGCCAAGAAATAGAGAGTAGTCGTTGACTTCAGGAGACTGAACGAGAAAACTATAGGAGACGCTTTTCCATTACCCCGTATAGAGGATATTTGGGGCATTCACGGTATTTTCGTACGTTGGATTTGGGCAGTCGTTATCATCAAGTCTTGGTGCACCCAAAGAATTAGCCGAAAGCAGCATTTAGCACTAGTTATGGACACTATGAATTTAAGCGGATGCCTTTTGGTTTGAAAGGGGCACCAGCCACTTTTCAGAGACTAATGAACTACATACTAACAGGTTTACAAGGTTTTGATTGTTATGTGTACCTCAATGACATAGTGGTTTATGGGAAAAACTTGAGGGATCATATTGCTAAGTTACGAAAAAATTTTGTCAGACTGAGGTTAAAAATCTTAAAACTGCAACCAGAGAAGTGCCAGTTCTTACGGCCTGATGTGGTATATTTGGGACATATTTGTTCCCAAATAGGTGCGCGGGTGGATCCGAGTAAGACTAGCTGCGTACGTGATTTTCCAGTTCCCCCAACAGTCCGTATGCTGCAGTCTTTTCTAGGGTGGTTAATTATAACCGGAAGTTTATCCCAAATCTTTCTAAGATAGCCAAACCCCTTACAAATCTGCTCCGTAAAGACGTTCGATTTATATGGACAGATAAGTGTATGGAAACATTTCAGCTGTTGAAGAATTCGTTAGTTGAACCCCTATTGCTGGCGTATCCTGATTTCTTGCAGCCTTTTAACCTTACCACTGATGCAAGCTACAAGGCGCTGGGGGCCGTCCTTTCTCAAGGAGAAATTGGCAAGGACCACCCTATAGCTTATGTGAGTCGAACGCTGAACAAAGCGGAGCGTAATTATTCCACTATCGAAAAGGAATTGCTTGCGATGGTTTGGGCAGTGAAAAATTTTAGATGTTATTTGCAGGGCAGGCGTTTTACCATTTACACGGATCCTAAACCCTGAAACGGGGTGTTAAACGTGAAAGATCCTACCACCCGGTTGGTAAGATTCCACCATAAATTGTCGGGATTCGATTTTCGCATTGATTACAAACCGGGAAAGTATAATACCGATGCCGACGCGTTGAGTAGGATCCCTCAAAACCTGGTGAATGAAGCAGGTAAAAAGTATCAGTGCGGTGCCATAACTCGAGCGCAAAAACAGCGGGAACTGCTTGGGCAAGCTCTGGAAGGTAGGTCGGCGGAGCCGACACAAAGAGTCCAGCAGACAAGCAGGGATGGCACTACCGCCGGTACTGATGGAACAACTAATACCAGATCTTTGCAAATCATGCCGGAGCCACGGAATTTATCCGACTTCTCCTCCGAGGGGCTCTGTGTCGATCCATCACTCGGAGGTCTCCACGGGGTTAGTGGAGACTACACAGCTGATGAAGGGGAGACGATTAAGATTAAATCTCTCCAGACCGAGGTACAACCTGAGATCCTGACTCTCAATACCCCGGAAGACGTGGGAGCAGCCTTGTTGGAGTTTCATGGCTCCCCATTTGGGGGACATCAAGGGGTTGCAAAAACCTACAGGAAGATTTGTAGGAAGTATAAATCGAGGAATATGCTATCAGACATTAAAAGGCATGCAAAGAAGTGTAAGAAATGACAGGTTATGAAGACTTCTCCCCAGCACCGCATGCCAATGGTTGTCACAGACATAGCGGAGAGGCCATCCGATAAAGTATATCTGGACATAGTGGGGCCTCTCATTGAGATAACTTCGAGAAATAAGTACATTTTGACCTTTCAGGATAATTTAACAAAATACGTAGATCGGTACGCTTTACCGAACGCTGAGGCGGAGACAGTAGCCAAAGTATTCTTTGACGAAATTATAGCTAGGTATAAAATACACAAGCAGCTAGTTACCAATCAAGGGGCTAACTTTGTAGGGAAACTATTCAAGCAAACATGTAGGCTATAAAATACAAGAAAAATGCAAACAACCGCCTATCACCCACAATCCAATGGAGCATTGGAACGAGCCCATAGACCCCCGTTGAATATTTGAGATGCATGGCGAATGATAACCCGCAGGTTTGGGATCAATTTCTGTGTACGGCCGCCTTCGTGTACAATAACAGTGAACACGATAGCACGAAACTCGCTCAAATCGATTGTCTCTATGGGTTGATGGCAGACGTTCCGTCGAACCTAAAGAGGGAGCAAGCCTCTCTCTACGACCATGAGAACTATTTCTGTTATAAAAGCACAAGTTACAGAAGATGTATACCTTGGCACGTAAGAATATAATGGAGTTTAAATTAAAATCCAACGTCCATTATGATAACAACGTCAGACCAGCTACTTTCCATATAGGGGATAAAGTTTTGCTAAAAACGAGAACCGTAAGCACAAACTCGTGCAAGTATGGGTTGGGCTATATGAGGTCAAAGCCGTCACTTCCCCCGTCAACACCACGATTGCGATAAGGAAAAAACTGGTCAATGTTCATAACAATCGACTTAAACCATATTATGAATAAATTGCTCTAACCCATTTCCCGCTTTTTTCTTTTTTCCCGTATTTCTAATAATGGTTATCGGCATCGTGATCTTAAGCCTGCTCAGCGTTGGTTTTTTGGAAGCCTGAAACGAGGATCTGAAACCATATTAACTGGAGAGCATAGCGAACACGGGAATACTGTTTGAAGATATTGGCAGTCTGTTGAGCTACTACAGCACGTGGAGCGTCGTGATGGAGTTTAATCTAGGAGAAACCCAGGAGCAAATAGGAGTAGCCGAAAGTGCCAAACACCTCGTTAAGATGCTTTTTACAGGTAAGGGCTTGGGATGTGCGGAGCAGTTAAGGCACGTCCATGGCCTAGTAGAAAACCTTAAGACTCGCTCTCAAGCTCTGTTTGAGTCGCTGATGCCTAAATGGGCTAAAAGGTCATTCATTGATGGGGTCGGAAGAGCGCTACATTCGTTATTTGGTGCCATGCGTGACGAGAATGAAAAGGAGCTATACAGTCGGTTAGATAACCTAGAGGACAAAGAAAGGGAAATAGTCAAATTAGAAAAACAAAGGAGTAGTGCTCTAAACGTATCCTTGGAGAAAATCCATAAGCCGCTGTTGGATGTGGTCAGCAGACAAGCGGAACTTAGCTTGCAAATCAAGGACATCTTTCTTATGACCGATAAATTACTCGCAGTGGAGCGAAGGAACGTGGTACTGACTTCATTACTAGCTCAATTACTAGAGATTGAGACAAGGCAACGCATCATCATTGACATTGCTGTGTCGGTGCAGAGCAATATAATTCATCTTCTTCTGATTTCCAGCAAAAGGTTGCATGAAATATATATCAAACTGGGTAATAGATGTCCTGAATTCTGCAAGCAAATCTTGGCGCAAGCGGCGGAGTTGCAGCATTTCAGGAGGAAAATCAAACTAGTGGTACTAATCACGCTGCCTATTTTCCAACTACCCCTGATGAAGTTATATCAGATACATCTTTTTCCAATCAGAACCAACGGGAAACTGTTTCTATTACCCTTTGTGGAATACTCGTTCATAGCAGCGGACATTACCACTCAGCAATTTCTGCCCCTTACGGACAATGCAAGTCACAAGAAAATAATACATCCGGAACCGGGTGACCTTTACGTGGATTGTTCAGTCACCACCGTCTACAAATGAAATTATATCACTCCTGTACAACCCACTCAAACTGAATACGGTGCTTCCCCTTCGAGACTCCCTGATCAAGCTGAGCAAACCTAACAGTTGGATATATTTTCTACAGAATAAAACGCCCATCCATATCCACTGCGATACTAGCGTCACAACGCACAAGCTGATTGGTCAAGGAATCCTAGCCCTCCATCTCCCCTACACTTCGGATTAGCGAGAAGACCATACATTATGAAGTGGAAAGTACCCACCGGTTCGATATAAGTCAACCCCAGTATTTCCCCGAAGTAGACCCCAAGATTTTAGAGCTTGACATTGCTGATTTAGAGGGCAACCACAGCATGCCAGGAATGAAGCTAGTAACGGCTAAGAACGGAGGCATGCATGTCGCAACCAGCACGCACGGCCTCAATAAATTTTATTCGCACCGCGATCGGATCAAATTTAATGAGACGGCTATAAGGCATGGAAACACTTATCTACGGCTTTGACCAGCATAGTGGCAGTCTTGATATTATTTATAGGGATATACCTTTTGATCAGGCTCATTAAGGGGCGTTGTCGGACGAAATCAAGCAATCGAGGCTCTACAGAGGCGTCGAACCCAGGTATTGCCTTGCAGATCCATACTGCGGAGGTGAGCCAGTGGGTTCCACCCACACCGCTAGCAAGAGATAAGTCCCGGAATGGCGTCATCCATAGGGAGTTGCTAACAACCACGCTTAGCTCAAACGCACAAGCATCCAATCTCCCAAGTAGTACTCAATCCCGAATTCCCGCGCATTTTTCCACCCGTTCCTTTCAGCTAGTCTAATTATAGCCATGGTATAAAATTGGGAAAAAGTATATATATATATATATGTATATATATATATATATATATATATATATATATATATACACACACACACATATATATATATATATATATATATATATATATATATAAATATATACATATATATATATATATATATATATATATATATATATATATATATATATAGATATATATATAAATATATACATATATATATAGAACATACACAAAAAAAAATAGTAATAATGAATGGTAATAGCACTAACATATAAAGAAGAACCAATTTTATGCAACGAATGCTTTAATTTTGTCAAATTTAATACTAACCAAACAACTACTAACGAAGCAGAAGCTATGTACTGTTATCTTTTCTTACACCTCGCACACTATGAGTATAATCCCACCATTTACTAATAACAAAGCTAATTCCCCAGGAACGATATGATTGGCTAACAATTTATATGATATCCATATATTAGCAAGCTTCCTATGGATAACATATGAATGGTATCTTGCACCGTCGTTTCAAGTCGCAAGTATGCATCAAAGAGCGCAGAATGTTATCACCTGATAACAAGCTTAAACGAGCATGCAAATAGTCACCTCGAATGATAGCTGCTAGTAAATCATGTCGAATATGTAAAGAGAATGCACTCAACACAACTCTCCAGCTCGATCAAACTTATACGAAGCTTTTACGAAGTAATCTTCGTCGGCGCCGCAATATAAAGTTCTCTCAGCGGCATTTCAAGTCGCAAGTATGCATCGAAGAGTGCAGAATGTTATCACCTGATAACAAACTTAAACGAGCATGCAAACAGTCAGCTCGAATGATAAGTGCTTGTAAACCATGTGGAATAGGTAAAGAGAAACTTGTACAAAGCTTGGACGAAGTTATCTTCGCCAGCGCCGTAATACAAAGTTCTCGTTCGGATGAAGCTAATTAAGCGGCTGGAGGGAACAATATTATCACCCGTACGAGTATGGGCAAATAGGATGCTATACCCATGTACATACTCACACATCCCATCCCATTAAAAATTAATTTTTAACGCTCCACCTATATACTAACAGAAACTCCCACTAATCTAGTGGCACAATAGTTAAGATGGAGAACTAAGTAACGTAATCTAAATATGAAAAGTAAAAAGAAATCGAAAGGAATAATAATAACATTAGTAATATAGGTACGTTAATTTAATAGAAATTAAAAGGAAAAATTAATGAGAAGGAGAAAATTGCACAGAAAAATAAAATAAAAAAATGCCATCGAAACCTCCCAGGTTGAATCCTTACTAACGCTAACTGTTATAACTAATCAAATAGTAACACCCTAATACGAGTAATAACCACTCACCAAAAGAAACATCGAATTCATTAGTAATTACAATATTTGAATATACGCAAGAAAACACACTATTATACTATTTAAAAGAAATGAGGAAATGAAAAGCCAAAACATATACGAGTAGAATAAAAATTCCAAAAATAGAAAATGTAAAATACAATATATAGCAATGGATATCAAAAGTAACTTTGAGTTTAGTAATGTTAAAATTCCAAGAGATTCAGAATATCCTGAACATTGAATAAAACTCACAGATAAGAAAAGCAAAATATGTAACAATAAGAAAACAAAAATAATTTTGAGAAAAGTAATGTTAAAAATAAGAGCAAACCATTAACTTCCAAATACAAAAAAAAATCGGCATTGAATATGGATCTTAAAAGAAATTATAACCATATTATTAAGTAAAACCGATAAAAAGAAGAAATTGTATTCCGCTATTTTTCAATTGTAAAAAATATATAATAGTTTATTGTCAGGAAAAAACTATTTAAGAACGGAAAATATGTTCAGTATGTTTTTCAATATTATAGTAAAACGAAATAATTTATAATCCTGTAATTTACGACAGAATCCAACGTAACACTATTCCATTATTGCATAGAATCAAATGAAATAGTAACATATTAATTAATGATTGAAGTAAACAAAATCTTAAACCAAACAGGATCTCAGCTCATTGTATCCAAAGAAATACTTATCAGTACAGAACTTATGATTGAATCAAACAAAACATTGTATGAAATCAAACTTCAACTTATAAACTTTTAATTGTAGTAATTTATAAATGCAACATTGACATGTAATGCATATCAATTAACATTAACTCAAGGTACCAAGCAAAATATTAAATATAGGGCTATCCATTTTACGCTTGGGAAAGTAAAGCTAAAGAAAATACATAAAATATTCAGATGAAAACAAAATTATTTATTCGGTATAAAGACTGAACCTTGCCATTATACGTGAAATACAATATCATTCAAATGTCTTCCACGGGACCTCTTACAGGCCTTAATCCTTTTGAGATAATTTTCAATGACTTTTCGGCACATTTCCGGCGATATTTTGGCCATAACTTCACAAATATTGGTTTTCAATTGCTCAAGATTTTGAGGATTGTTCGCGTAAAGACGATCTTTCGCATAGCCCCCTGAAAAGAAATCCAAAGGTGTTAGGTTGCAGGATCTTGCGGGCCAATTGACATTAGTCAATCTCGAAATCACGCGTCCTGGAAATTTTTCCTGGAAAAGTGCTCGATTAACCTGTATTGTGTGGCTTGTGGCTCCGTCCTGTTGGAGCCACATTCCCTCCAGATCATAATCTTAAATTTCTCTCCAAAAATAATCGGTTAACATCCGTCCATAGTGGTCAGCATTGACTGTAATGGCTCTACCTTAATCGTTTTCAAAAAAAATACGGGCCAATAACACCACCAGACCATAATGCACCCCAAACGGTCACTTTTTCCGTAGGCAAAAGCCTTTCTGCGATCACCTGAGGATTTTCAAGGTCCCATATGTGGCAATTCTGTTTATTTACGTAACCACTGAGCGGAAAATGAGCCTCATCACTAAAGAAAATTTTGTTTGAAAAATCGTTATCAATTGCTTGTTGTTCAATCACCCAATTCGCATACATTCTGCGTTGTGTATGGTCTTGAGGCTTAAGTTCTTGAGTGAGTTGGATTTTGTATGGATGAAGATGCAAATCCAAATGCGAAATCCGCCAAAATGAGCCGTAAGACAAGCCCAAATGTTGAGCACGTCAAGGAATCGACAAATTCGGGTCTTCCTCCACACTTTGAGCAACGACAGCGATATTTTCAGCAGAACGAATGTTGCGATGATGCACAGGCCTTGCAATATCAATAACCGATCCAGTTTCTTCAAATGTTCTCACTGTGTTCAAAATTGTTTGCTGTGTAGGTTGATTATGTCGACCGTAGTAGGCTCGTAAGGCCCTAAATGTTGATACAGCAGAATTACCATTTTTATAGTAAAATTTAATGCGTTCTTCGACTGTTAAACGATCCATATTTCTGAATGGCAAACCTTCATCTAAGAAAAACACGCTTTGGATGACATTTAATTCTGACAGATGTCAAATGGCAGGGTTATACTTTCCTACCACGAAGTGGATAACCCTGTTTGATACATAATTGTATAAAATCAAATCTTAAATTAGTAATTTTTAATTGTAGTAATTTACAAATGCAACACTGAAATGTAATTCATATCAACTAACATTAACTCAAGGTACCAAACAAAATATTAAATATGATACATAATTATATAAAATCAAATCTCAACTTAGTAGTTTTTAATTGTAGTAATTTATAAATGCAACGCTGACATTTAATACATATTGATTACCATTAAATTCTAGTACCAAACAAAGTATTAAAATATGATTATATCAAACAGAACATTAGTCTATAATTGTACAAAATCAAAGAAGTTATACCGCCTACCAATAAAAATACGAAAATAAGCGATAAAACTACGTTACCATCTATTAAACGGCGCAAACCAGCAGCAGAGCAACGGTTATAGATACGTTGCAAGAAGGACAATGGACAACAGCAATGCCGGTAACAGCACGAAATATAAGTACGAATGATTTGCACAAAAGGGAAGGTAGCGAGAATCAACCAACAATAAAATTTGCGAAAAAACCAAGAGCAAGTATACATTAAGTAATCCAGATCACTGGAGTAGAGCGACGATTTATTGTACACTCCAAGTACACTAAATCCTATTTTCAACTGCCGGAGAAAAGGTTGCGAGCAAACACATACAACATGCTCGGATATATTTCCGCTTCATAACTGCAGTAGTAGCGAGCAAACAACACCTATGTACTCGCACTTCGCCAATGAAAATTAGCCAAAGAAACACATACGCAAGTAAATAAGCGAGCAATAAAGTAAACGAGAAAGTTCAATCCGCAATGATATTCACATCGTGAACGAACGGGGTGCTTTGAAGAGAGGTAAGCGGAAAGGAAAACAGAAAGTTCCGGCATAAGCACTCTTTCGCTTGATGTTCCCAGTTGCGCTATTTCACCTCAAGAGATCGTGGGAAAGCCGAAAGCTTAAGCAGAAAGCACTCTTTCGAAGACAAAAGCTTAAGCAAGAAACACTCTTGCGCTCGATTTCCCCAGCTTCACATATTCACCAGCCGAGCAAGCGAGACGAAGCGGTGAGGGAAAACGTTCGTGGAACGAGAGCGCTCGTGTTTAGCTACTCAGCGAATCTTAAGAGAATTTAGGTTGAAAGCTCCCGAAAGAACAGTACTTAAAGTTCTTGAGCGAGGTGGAAAAGTCAGTTGGAAGCCGAATGTGCAACGACGCGCATCACGGAAAACCTTTATACTTCGAAGTAAACAAGCAAACGGTGAGATGTTGGTATTACTAGCCTTGTTCCTCCAGGCTTTATAGCGTAACCGCTACTGGCCACCATTGCTAATCTTCTCTACCATTCCAGGCGTACCAGGAACAACACCGTGGCAAAGCAGCCGTCGCAACAGCGAGCAGCACAGAAACTCCGGCAACAAGGATTGACAGCGTCCACAGCAGGCTCCCACTCGGAGTCTGGAGCAGGTGCTCAAGGAAGAGCCCCTAGCTGGTCCCCAACCAATTAGCAAGAAGGAGTATTTGAGGAGACTGAAGGCACCCCTGGACACCACCGACAACACCACCAAGCAGAGGCGTCCACGAGGAGGCCGGCGAGAGCGTCAATGGCACGAGCTTTACAAACTGAGGCGGTTAGCCCGCTTGGCCATCACACCCATGGAGCGGGCCTTCTTTCGCCATCAAGCACGGGAACTGCGCCAAAGGATTTGACAGGAGATCGCGACTCGGTATTGCACTCTGGCACGTTCCCATCCTCAACCGACCGACGATATTGCAGTTACACGCCGAGAACTAATTAAAAAAAGCGAAAATAAAAAATAATAACAAAGCCAACTCTTGTTTATTCGTTCCAATGAGGTCCATTCAGTCCCTTTGCAGGTGCGTAGGTGAGTGCAGGAGAAACTAGTACCATGGGGCTCCCCGGAAGAGGCCGGCAGGCCACCAGGTAGGGAGTTTATAACACTCAATCGTGGTGATGACTTATTGAGAAGAGCAATGGATCATCACGTAGTGATTTTCAGTTCGGGATCACGGCATAGCTTCAATTTTTGTTTTTATGATCATTGTGTTTCATCAGGTTTCATTTTGAAATAGTTATTTATTGATCTAATTTTGTCTCCTTTTACTTGCAAAAGTTGTTTCCTCTTTAAATAACAACTCTTCAAAACATAATTAGTAAAGAGCGTCTGCATTTCCTGAACTTTAACCATATACTTTTTCTCGTGAATACATAAAGAGTATGCTATAATGATTGAAACAAGTTGTGCAAACAGAGTCACGCCCCTGTCAGTGATGTGGATTAACGAATAAGCTCGAGAAATATCACAACCAAATGCAGATTTAATACTTAATTTAAAAGAAAACTCGTTATTCAAGACCCAGTTTGGGAAGTGTTCATAAAAACGTTTCATTTGATACCATATACAATATGAATACTTTTGGTAACGGATAATTTAAAGGGGCCCCTTTATACCTGAAAAGACCTCATTAAGATTGTTGGTGCTTCAACTTTTAACAGCAATTATGTCTGATATACCAACCAAATTTGGTGTCTGTAACTACTACGGATTCGGCAAAAAGTTGCTGTGACATACAAACGGATATAAATATGGATCCACAGACAGTTGGATAGACCGACAGACAAAATTTCTATATGGTTTCGCATATGGGTAAACAACTCAGAAATACTAGGTTGGTGTTTTGATGAAAAATCATTATGATACTTATTTTCAATAGTATACTAAACTTAATTTCTCTGATGGGAATAATATACTAAGGCTGCATACGAGTATATAGGGTCTTTCAATAAGGACGCTCAAACTTTTTCAGCTGCTTGCAGCCATTTTGTTTAAGCAATATATGTCAAGTTAATTGTAAATCATCCATGAGTATACTGTAAATCAACATGCAGGGTTATAGCGTTGAACAGCGTGTGCTACTTGCACACATTATTACCTTCTCTAGAGAGATTTGAGGGCATACTTATCTCGCGTAGTGGCGACGTAAATTGGTCGCCGAAGTCGTTTGATTTAACGTCTTTGGACTACTTTCTTTGAGGCTATCTCAAGTCACACGTCTATGTGAATAAACTGCAAACAATGATTCTACGTCTAGCATCCGTTGCTAGTGCCTAATCAAAGCTAACAACAAAGTGGATAAGTATGAGAGAGAAAACGAGGAACTCAGACTTAGGATCAATTCGCTAGAAGAACTAGTTGGCAAATTAACGTTCAACAAAAAAAAGAAACTACCAAAAAAGAAAAAGAAATAAAGCCAAAAGCAACCGAATACAAAAAATCAAAGAAACTGCAACAGGAACCTGATCAAGAAGATGTCCTCAGCACAAGTGGATCAAATGTCAGTACAAATTATTACGCAGCGCTAGCTGGGCTAGATGATTTCATGAACATTGAAGAGGATAAAGATAGCAAAATTTCTGAACATTTTTTTACCAAACCTGACAAGAAATTCATCAAATATGTAAAAATTAGATATAGGGAAAACAAGTTGGGTAAACAGAACTACGCTCATGTCAGAAGGGTTTTGTATTCAATTTACAAAATGCAGTCACCAGATCGAATCAAATCAAGATACATGTCAAAGACGATTTTATTGGAGAAAATATGAAATACGAAGATCATACTATTATTAACAAAGTTGAACGAATTTCGACTTCTGAGGTTTTTGGCGTTGTTATACTCATAAATATCTCCCTTGATAATTATTTCAGATGTCCATTCGCGAGGGAGGAAACACATTTTTCATGTATTTCCCCCCCGTGCCCCCACTGAAGCAAAAACTGACAGTTTAAGAACTGTTTTGAAATGCTCCCATGAAAACGTTCATTTCATACTCATATCGGCTACGTATGATGAATTTTTTTTCAGGGGCTATTCTCCTGGACTGTTATCATCGATTCATGGCCAATTTTTTCGAATCCTAGAATGGTTACAAAGCCCTTTTGCTAGGAGCTCTCTCCCGTCTTCTTGACTTGTTTCACTTATGAGCATTAATTGTAGGTACTCATCTAGAGTCATTCATTAAATTGAATCAAGTGTTCAAAGCATGCACCTTAAACGTTGAAGTTGGGAAAAAATAACTCAAAATTATCCAATCTTCGCATTTAAAACAGCCACTATTTTGTTTTACGATTACTGATACCACTGGCTGAACTGATTCTCAAAGCATTTGCATGAAAATTTCAGGAATGATAGGTGTCATGTACCTATCATTCCTGAAATTTTCATGCAAATGCTAGCAAAACTGTAGTGTCTGAGTCGGTAAAAAGCGCATGTTGTTCCATAGCCATATGTTGCCATAGTAATAAATGCAGCGCATATTGTTCCATAGTAATACAGGAAAATTTAAACCGCTATAACTTCGCTCGATATGATTCAAACTTTATGAAACTTTCAGGATAGATCAATCTTATAAATAATCATCTGTGTACTGAATTTCATAGAATTTAAGGGTACCATTAAGATTTTATTCAAGAAAACATAAAATCGATAAATCATACTATTACTAACAAAGTTGCGTGAATTGCGACTTCTCATTTATTTGTTGTTGTTGTACTCACCAAGGCCTACATTCCTGATTTTTTTCAGATTTTTCGGATCACAGGTGTCCAATCGCGAGGGAGGGGGTACCAACATTTTTCGTGTATTTCCCCTCCCTGTGCGCCCCTCGAAGCGAACTTTGCCAAACAAAGACCTGTTTTGAAAAGTTCTCATCAAGACCTTTCATTTGATACCCATATCGGCTACTTTCAGTGAAATTTTTTGTCGGGGGGTCACTCCCCTATACGGGGAGACCCCCCTTAAATACCTTATAAAATTTTTTTCTAATTGAGCTTTGAAGAGAACACCACTTTACATTTACATACAAAATTTGATGTTTCTAGCTTAAGTAGTTTCCGAGAAAAAGTGCTGTGACGCACGGACGGACGGACGGACAGACAGACGGACAGACGGACAGACAGGACGCGATTTTAGTAGGATTTTGTAAAATTATTTTAACAAACCCTAAAAACCAAAAGGTTTGCCTGCTAATCCGCGTGCCAATATTAATCAAAAGAAAGAAACAGTCCCACCAATCAATGTATTAAGGCAAACAGGCAAAGATATAGTTCGGCTTTTGGCATCCCAAAATAAATTAAATGGTTTTGAGATCAAGCAAGTAAATGCCGTCAAACTGACGATTAAAACTAAGTCACTGATTGACTTTCAGACAGTAAAAAGTGCGTTGAATTCTGGAGAGGTTCCGCACTTTGCGTACACCCCCAAGAATCAGACAAACCAAACACTTTTCTTGAAGGGTCTGGACTGCGGAAGGACACAGTCGACCTCTTTCAGGTGCTTCAAGAAGTTGTACCAGAAATAGAATTTATTACATTTAAAGACTTTGCAACAAGGAGATTGATTGTTGAACGTAGAAATTTCCCTTTTCACTTAGTCTAAATTTCGAGCAAAAACAGTCCAAATGCCCCTCAAAAAATGAGATACTTGAACTTCCGAATGGTGAATTGGGAACGCCTCTAGAAAAGTGAAGAAAATAGTATTATACGTGCCAAAGATTTGGTCATTCAGCTGCCAATTGTACCGAAAAAAATAGATGTGTAAAGTGCAAAGATGTCCATGTTCCCAGTGAGTGCAAATTGGCTCAGATGGAGCCAAAAGAAAAGCTTTATTGTGTAAACTACGGTATCTTTGATCTTTCGGTATCATATCGAGGATGTCTCCGGTAACAAAATGCAAAAGTTAAATTTACTCCAAAACAAACTCAAGTATATTGTCAAGCCTTGGGTGTCATTTGCGCTTGTTGCTAGAGGACCAGCCAACAATGTAAATAAAATAAATAATGTAAGTGGCAATAAGAAGCTGCTTCCTAAAATTTAGCAACAACTTAATTCCTTATTGGGAAAAATCAATAAACAGGATGCAAAAATTAACTTTGTTTTTAAGTGTTTAGGGCTTTCAAATACCTTAAAACAACGTGTCATCCAGTAACATTGCCATGTATAGGCTTTGTCTAATCTCTATCAACGTCAACTCCATTGTTACTTTACATCGACTTGATTGTCTCTTGGAATTCCTTGTGAAGCAAAACTCTGACATCATTTGTCTTACTGAAACTCATCTTAATTCATAGCACTCCATGACATTCAAGGATTTTGAATTCGTAGGAAACGATAGAATAAACGGTGATGGGAGAGGTGGCACCAGGATATTGGCTAGAAGACCCTAATGTTTACAAAATATTGAAAAAGTCGAATTCAATAGCTTTGAATTCTTGAAGGGTCTATAATCAAAATTTTACTGCCATTGGGGATAAACTCTTAGTTGTCTCTGCCTATGCAACTGGTTGAACTCAATCCCTTGTTCCAAATACTCGAATTAAACAGGCTGCATAGTGATTATATTCTCACCAGTGACCTAAATGCTAAACATACATCATGGCTGAAAGCCAACAATAATCCCAGAGGTGCATTCCTGAAACCGTTGATAACAGAGAACCACATTGAGGTGCAGTCTATATGGGTCGGAGTTTCCAATATACCCTAGGACAAATTCATATTTGGATCTCTGCATTGCTGCTGTAATATTTGAATTTAACTTTAATAACTTACAATACGATAGCGACCATATTGCAATTGTGATGGGAATCAATCATCAAAGGGACGATGTCGTCCCCATTCCAGTTCAACATGTAAAACATCGGATGAATTTCAAACAAGTTGGGTAGACAGAACTACGCTTATGCACTTAACCTACAATATGTGGATAAATAGAAAGATTTAATTCAATAAAAACTTTTATAAAATTGCCAAAACATATATTCTGGCTTTTAAGGAACTCCAGTTTACCCAGTCAACGTTTTGTTCCAATATTACTAAAATCATTGACTGACCTGAATCTTGAATTTATTTTTGTTATTTATCTTTGGAGAAGATTCAATCAAAAGTGTAGTTTCTGGTTCAATGGAAAGCCCATGTAGTAGAAAATTCGTATATAAATGTTGCAATCGGAGGAAATTCACATCAAATCATTCAAATGGTATATAATTGTTGTAATCGAAGGAAATTCAAATAGCTATAACTTCTGTAAATGTTATTGAAGTTTATAGAATAAAATGATAGTTTGAAGAACTACTTTAATAACTGATTTCATCCAGTGTTATGATACTTATACAGTTTCACTAACGAAAATGTTAAATTCTATCACTATTACTAAAGTTCAACGAATTTCAGCCTCTAAGTTATTTGTTATTGGATTTAGATTCATAATCATTAAGGCTTTCTGAACGAAATTTTGCAGAAATTTACTAGTTTCCGTTCTTATATGTGCATCAGTCCGTTCGCCCCTCCATCTATCCGTGCGTCACGAGAAATTGCTGCCGAGCCTATAGATGTTGAAACCTCAGACTTTGTGAAAAGATCAGAAGTGGTGGGTATCGAATGAAAGGTCTTAGGACTTTCAGAATCTGAAAAATAAGCCTTTTTTTGCATTGGGAGCCCAGGGGGAGGTAAAATGCACGACAAATATTTGAGTCCCCGCCCCTCACAATTGGACTCTTTTGAGCCGAAAATCTGAAAAAATCATGAAGGTAGGTCTTTATGAGTCCAAGGGCAACAAAAAACTCAGAAATCAAAATTCGCTCAACTCTATCAATAATAGTTTGATTTATAATTTTTTAATTTCCCCCAAAAATCGAAACGGTGCCCTTTGCAGTTATGTACGTTGATATAAGATCCTTAAGCTAACGAAATTTCATGTAAATAAAATCATAATCAAGTGAGTTACCACCATTTCAATTTGATGGAATGACAAAAACAATAACACATGTTGATAGTTGATATATATTTCAAATCAACCAAGGCACTCTTAAGTTTCTTCGGATTTTCATGAAAATTTAAGGAGAAGTAGTTTTCTTAAATATGTTCAATGAGCCGTGCATTCCGAAAAATTACTTAACATGGAACAAAATCGCGACTGTTATGTGCTTATGAACGAAACTCTCCATCTTTGAATGAATTTGAACGATTTCTTAAACAAGTATTAGGTGAATAATTCAAATCATCAATTCGTGGTATCAAAAAATTGTTTTCGAACCCTGGAACGGTTATAAAGCCCTTCAATTAGGCGCACTCTCCTGCCTCCTCCACTTGTTTCACCTATGAGTACTAATTGTAAGTACTCATCTTCAGTTATTCATTAAATTGAATCAAGTGTTAAAAGTATGTATCTGAAACGTTGAAGTTGGGGAAAAAAAACTCAAAATTGTTTAATCTTCTCATTCAAAACAACCACTATTTTATTTTATGATTACTGATACCACTAGCTGAACCAATTTTCAAAGATATTCATGATACCTATCATTCCTGAAACTTTCATGCAAATCCTAGCAAACCTGTTGTGTCTGAGTCGGTAAAAAGTGCATATTGTTCCATATCCATATTGTTCCGTAGTAATACAGGAAAATTTAAACCGCTATAACTTCGTTTAATACCATTTGATCTTTGCGAAACTTTTAGGAAACGTCAACCTGTACTGAAGTTTATTGAATTTGAAGATACCGTTAAGATTTTATTCATGAAAATGTAGAGTTGATAAATCATAATGTTGCTAACAAAGTTGAGTGTTGAAAATTGAGTCTTCCAAGTACATGCTACCAAGCAAAGCCGCGGTGGACACATGAGCGGCATAATATTACATACCACACAATATTCTTTGGAATAAAAAAATAAAGTAGATATCCCGCAAAAACTATTTACGCTTAAATTTCGTGCGTCCTTATTGAAAGACCTTGTATAAGGGTACTCTAACTAATTCAATTGTTTAACAAACATCATGAATATTAGAAGAAACAATTTAGTATCTGATGACTACGTTTCGAATTTTTCAGGGAAGAGTATGGACACTAGAAAACGAATCAAGGAGGAAACTTTAAAGTAACCCAAACGATACATATAATTAACTTGCTTTCTTTCGATTGGTTTTATAATCGTTATTAGTTGAAATCGATTCATGACTCATGCTTGAACTTACCTGATTGTCAAACATCTGTTTCTATACTGACAATTAAAGCGCTATTACGCTTTTGTTTATCAAATGAGCAGTGAAAACCCAAGTATGGTGCATGCCTAAAGTTACGATCCAATAATCCTGGCATTGAACAAACTCCATCGTCCAGGTCAATTATGTCTGAAGAAGATTCTGAAAGGGATGCCTTTTTCAAGTTTTGACCTGAAAAAGAGAGAAGTATTTTATTGGAAGACATGATAATCACAGCTTTGTTTAGCTTTTATATATGAGAATCATTACTTAAATTTGGCAGGAATATTCAACTGTCATAAAGGGTTTGGACCCTTCCATTAATAAATAAATCCAACAATATCTTTTACGCCATGCATATTAAATACTTATCATTTTACCTCTATATTCTTGCAGTCATTGAATTAATAAATAGTTTTCAATTTCACGTCTAGCATTCATTGCGCATAGACGTATTTTTAAAGCGCTCCTGTCACTAGTTTCCAATAATTAAATTATTTTTTTAAAACTTCAGTGCAAAGTTAAATTTTATTGGAAAAGGCTTATCAAATCGTCGAAGGAATCGATTCAAGCAGTTTGTATCGAATACTATAATTTCAATTCAATGCATATAGAAAAGTGAAGAATCCAAAGGAAACTTCTAAAGGAACACCACGAAATGAATAAAAACGAAATTCCACAACAAATTATACAAAAATTTAAAAAAATCCAAAAACATGTTATCCACATGCACAAAATAAAAATTTACAAAATCCATATACCCAAAATCTATAAAACAAAGTCCATAACAGCAAAATCCATAAAAGCCAAGTTCAGTTATTTACTTTTAACGAAAGAAACTGTTTTCTGAAATTAAAGAACGAACGGTTTTCTTCAAGTAAATTAAATCCAAGCATAATTATAGTTAGAGTTATGCATTCCGCAAAGATCAATATTTCGGCACTTCGTAATTATTTATCGATGGATATGATAATTATTTCATTTACAACAAGTTGCGTAAACAGACCTACGCTCATGTCAGAAATGTTTTGTACCCAACTTCTCAGAAATGCAGTCACCAGCAATAAATAACGTCAAAAAATATATCGTAGAGATGTGCACGTTCAAAAGAAAATCCATTGTTTATCTACTTTCAACGGTCGCCATTTTGATGCAAACGGACACAAGTGACTCAAATCATGAATTCTCAAAAATATCAATGTTATTGACCGTATTGGAAAATTTCAAGAAGATCAAGTCAAAACTGCAGTGACTGATTCAATGGAAAGTCCATAGAATACCAAAATCATGTGTTATTGTTGTTGTAATTGGAGAAATTTCAAACGGCTATAACTTCCCTGTGTACAGGTATCATTCGATTTTCATCGAACTTAAAACGTTTAAGGATCCTGAGTAGGACTACGTAAATATGGAATTTCGCTTAGTTTAAGGGTACCGATGCGATTTTATCAGGGAAAATGTGAAATTCGAATATCGTACTATTATTAACAAAGTTGAGCGAATTTTGTCTTCTTAAGTATTTGCTGTAGTTGTACTCATAAATACCTACCTCCATAATTTTTTTTCATATTTTTCGGATCAGAGGTGTCCAATCGCGAGGGGGGACACAAATTGTTCGTGTATTTTCCCTCCCTGCGCGTCCCTCGAAGCAAAAAGTGTCAAATTAAGACCTGTTTTAAAAAGTTCATATCAAGGCCTTTCATTTGATACCCATATCGGCTACTTTTGATTAAATTTTTTTGTTCGGAGGCCACTCCCCTATATGGGGAGACCCCCCTTAAATACCTAGTAAAGGTTTATAGTTTAACTTTGAAGAGAGCACGACTTTACACCTGCATACAAAATTTTAATGTTTCTAGCTTAAGCAGTTTGCGAAAAAAGTGCTGTGGCACACGGACGGACGGGTAGACGGACAGACAGGTTGCGATTTGAGTAGGGTTTTGTAAAATTATTTTACAAAGCCCTAAAAATAAAAAATAAACAAGTTGAGTAAACAGACCTACGCTCATGTCAGAAGGGTTTTGTACCCAACGAAAAAAAGTGCTGTGACACACGGACGGACGGGTAGACGGACAGACAGGTTGCGATTTTAGTAGGGTTTTGTAAAATTATTTTACAAAGCGCTGAAAATAAAAAATAAACTAGTTGAGTAAACAGACCTAAGCTCATGTCAGAAGGGTTTTGTACCCAACTTCTCAGAAATGCAGTCACCAGCAATGAATAACGTCAAAAAATATTTCAAAGAGATGTGCACGTTCAAAAGAAAATCCATTGTTTATCTACTTTCAACGGTCGCCATTTTGTTGCAAACGGACACAAATGACTCAAATCATGGATTCTCAAAAATGTCAATGTTATTGACTTTATTGGAAAATTTCAAGAAGATCAAGTCAAAACTGCAGTGACTGATTCAATGGAAAGTCCATAAAATACCAAAATCATGTGTTATTGTTGTTGTAATTGGAGAAATTTCAAACGAGTATAACTTCCGTGTATATCATTCGATTTTCATCGAACTTAAAACGTTTAATTGCGAGGGGGGACACAAATTGTTCGTGTATTTCCCCTACCTGCGCATCCCTTGAAGCAAAAAGGGTCGAATTAAGACCTGTTTTGAAAGGTTCATATCAAGACCTTTCATTTGACACCCATATTGGCTACTTTTGATGAAATTTTTTTCGGGGACCATTCCCCTATGTGGAGAGACCCCTCCTGAAATACCTTGTACAAATTTTTATAGTTGAATTTTGAAGAGAGCACGACTTTACACCTGCATACAAAATTTGATGTTTCTAGCTTAAGTAGTTGCTGTAAAACACGGACGGACGGACAGACAGGCTGCGATTTTTGTAAAATTATTTTACAAAACCCTAAAAATCGAATTCTCGTTGGATGAAAAGTAGATAATGTGTAAAAGTTGTATAATTACAGTGGATAGTGGTGGGAAACACATTATGAAAGTTCTACCTAGAATATAATCACAATAACGTTGCGCATAAAAAGCCAGTAGCCAAAGCAAGCAATCAGCTAGAGGAACAAGCTAAGTTATTAACAAATTCGTTGCCGTTCCAGCTGATTGGTGAATTTATTGCAATCCTAGCTGCCGTTTTTACCTCCCAACGAAACGAACACAGGTTGCTACTCCTAAGATATCGCGTATTCAACGCAAAGCTAATCCTTGCCAAGAGTCGAAAAACTCACAAGAAATATCAATTTGTGAGGAACTTCGGCTCGTGGATGGTTAACTATTGGTGTTAAAGGAGACGGTGTATGTTAGGGGATATGCTTTTGTAATGATTTTTTTATACGTCTCCTTCGCTCGAGAGATTCCGCGAAGGAAATCTTAACCGTCCTCATATCAGTTCTAGACGTGAAGTCTTGGAACGTGACAACGGACTGTACCCATCATTCGGCAAGTCCGGACACTCTTAGTCTACTCCGAGCTGGCTGCTGGCTAGCTAGCTAGATTGGAAAGGAATTTTGCTCACACGTCTTATGCAAGTAAACTAAGTCCAAATTACAAAACTCAACCACTGGTTTAAATTCCCGATTTAAAACGCGTTTAACAACTTGCAACGACTCTACTTCAAATTACGCGACCTCGTTTCGATGATAAGGAACAAAGACAACCGCTAAAAAATACGCGCTCTAGAATATTACCTACGCAGTGTTCGAAATAATCCACTCGAATTCAAACCGAAAAAAATCGACTCTTAGCAAAAAACGTAAACTCAATATATGGCATCGCGTACCGACCACAAAAGGAAACCGACTATATGCGGATTACAGGAACCCTACCTTCACGGCGGCATACTTACTTTTCACCGACATTATCCTGCTGAAAGGGAACGAGTTTTGCTGGAAAGGAAAGACGTGGTTTTATCTTAGCAAAGCATTTTAATACAGGGTGGGCCAGAAAGGCGTACGATTTTAAAAACACTCTTGCGTTTGAAGCTTTAGAGAGGGGACTGCGCGGGTGGTGGGGTTAAGTAGCTCGGTTCTCGGAAATTTAGTCGCGATGGATCACTTCACCGAAGCGCAACGTGCATTCTGCGTTAAACATTATTAAAAATCACAATTCGTGCGCTATTGTTCGGCGTTTATTTCGACGTGAGTTTGGATTACATGACCTAAATCAGTGTCCGAAAGAAAGTGTGATTCGATCGTGGGTTAGAAAGTCCGAAGAGACTGGTTCGACTCTCAAACAGAAGCCTGCAGGACGCCCAAGGTCAACAAGAACGGAATTATCGGACCCTACTTCTTCGAAAAAACAAGGCCAATCTGTCACTGTAAATTCTGACCGATACATATCCATGTTAAGGGATTTTTTCTTTCCACAACGCAACAATTTGAAGCCTATAATCAAGTGACATGGTTTCAACAAGATGGCGCGACATGCCATACAGCTAATGCCTCTTTGGCGGTCGTAAACGAGATGTTTGCTGGGAAACTGATATCGCGCCGAGGTGACATTGCATGGCCTCATAGAAGTCCGGATCTGACGCCACCGGACTTTTTTTTGTGGGGATACCTAAAAAGTAGAGTCCACACCAATAACCCAGCCACGATTAACCAGTTGAAGACCATTATCCG
This sequence comes from Odontomyia ornata, assembly GCA_963969285.1. Classification (NCBI taxonomy): domain Eukaryota; kingdom Metazoa; phylum Arthropoda; class Insecta; order Diptera; family Stratiomyidae; genus Odontomyia; species Odontomyia ornata. The sequence continues at coordinate 274,465,012 of OZ017738.1, read as the reverse complement.
GGAAGAAATGGCAGCTATTTACCAATTTGAGGGTCAGATTCGAAGAATGTTTGCAGCGGGATGGTGCACACCTGGATGACGTTATTTTTAAGAAATGAATTTCCCAGATGTCAATTTTTATAGAAATAAAAATTTGTATGTGAATTGCACTCAGTTTTTTTTAATGATTTTTTCAAATTCGCAATTCTATCTGGCCCACCCTGTATTTAAAACACTATTAACAATTTTAACATTAGATATGACAAGAAAATCTTATAATTTTATATGACCAAGAAATATTTCGTTCCTTTTTTTCATAGAACCGAAACCAAAAAGAAAATAGAAAATAAGAATGATTGAAGATTTAATAAAATATATGTGTAGATATGAAGTGAAAGATGATTCAACGAAATTAAGGAAAATTATGTAGATTATGTTTTATTTTTTCTTCTTTGCTTCTTGTGTTAATGATTTTTAAACTATGTTAACAACGATATCGTTTTGAACAATTCCTATGTATAAATGTTAAATAATCGTCTCTTATCCATCCTATTCACATAATCGTTATTAGATCGCGACAATTTCACACTTCGAAAGTTAAGGATTTTATATCATATCGGGGATAATATATTTCCAACATGATTTTTTTCATATTTTTGAATAAAATGATATTTCATCCGAGTGAAAAGATTAGCATGAAAAAATAATTATGATTTCAATTGATTATTATTATTTCGTTGTAAAATTTTCTAGTTAAACAAAAATTTTCCAATTATAAGTGGGGAGAAATCAGCAAACTCTCAACTAAGGCCGTCCCGGGAACTGACGAAAATCCAAATATTTTGCCAGGAAAATTAAACAATGGGTGCAAACTTTTTAATTGGATCATTTCACCCTTTTCACATCAACTTAATGTAAATCTATACGACAAATTTGCTCTAAATTTGAAGCTTATCTAACGTCGCGCGGATATCGGTCACTCTTTCGGATGGCTCCGATAGCTTTTTAAATTACTTTTTATGGAATTGTTTGCAGCTACATATAAATGAGTTGCATATTTTGAGTAATAATTTTTTTCTTTTTGTAGAGCAAATTTGTCGTATAGATTTACATTAAGTTGATGTGAAAAGGGTGAAATGATCCAATTAAAAAGTTTAGCTAATACAAGTACTTACAAGAGAAATTTACCTTGAATATAACTTGCAGATACAAAAACATATTGAGTTTGCATAAGCAGAAAAATTAAAAATTAACTCCCTCACCTCTGAGCATGGTGGTCGCCATCACCGGTGTGTATCTAAGAGTGATGGCCTGGGGAGAATCAGTGCACACGTCGAAACCACCTGCTTCTAACATTTTTCTTCTCTAATAATTTTTCAGAAAAATTATTACTCAAAATATGCAACTCATTTATATGTAGCTGCAAACAATTCCATGAAAAGTAATTTAATGGGTGCAAGAAAAAGAGTTTCTGAGACTCTAAGAAATGGAAGATTGAAAACGGGTGCGTAAAGGTAAGGTGAAAGACTTAGAGTATTGGCAATGAGAACAAAAACGTCAACACAAATAAAGGTAATGAATAGTATATATAATCTTCATAGCGTAGACTCAGACTCTACGTATGTGAAGTTAAGGTCTAGCCATGACTAATCAAAACGACAAAGATATTATCCAAAATAATAAAAAAAAATTAAACGAAAATAGAATCATTCCAAAAACGTCACCAGATTTGAACAAAAAATTTTTCCCTTTTTTTAACAACCGGACGCTTTAGTGTCCTTTTCATCTAGCGGATTGTCGAAGCGACAAAGCAGTACACAAGTAGAGAATAACATTTTAATAACCGTAACTATAATAATTAACTGGAACGAAATATATGTGCATATGAATGTGTATTTGTATGTCGAGCCTAAATGTGATAAAAGAAAACTGGAGAAAAAAAATCGCATTCTAACTGAATACTTACGAGTACACTAAAAATGGAATGAAAAACAGATTTTTGTTATTTTTCGTCAGTTTTCTTACCAGAAGATACAAAGGGTTCCCGTAGTTACTCGAAAATAAGCCGGTCAGTCCATTTGATTTGTCGCACCATCATTCTGGTTCATCACAACCATTCACACTTATCATGTAATCTTCATCGAATGGTAGCTCATCGTCGTTTTGTGCTGAAACTGGAGTGTGGTGTCCGCTATTACGTCCGCATGCAATGATAATTCCTCGGTACTCGTAGCCTCATAACAAGCTATTCCGTTGACAATCTTAGATTTCTTCCCTCACGTTCCCGGAGTCATGGAAGAAGCTCTTGACATAGGTCGCCTGTAAGTTTCTTGTGCTTGATTAACATCTTTCTTTTTGCAAAACTTTTGTTTACATCTCTTCTTGATTTTTTTGCATCATCGTGAAAGCAGAAATTAGTTATTGGAAGGTTTCTTTGTCTGTAGCTTTATTAAATATATTTGAAGTCTCCTGTTGTACTTGGGGCGTCAATTAGAGGACGTTAATGTCTTAAGGGTTACCCATTGGAGAATTGCTTACATCTACAACTGTCTTAATCGGAGTACACTGATTTAATATTCGTAGAGTAGTTTAATGCACTCAACAGTATCGAAAAAATGTACATACAAGGTGATTTCCAAAATAAACGATATTTTTGTCATTAAAATTTTTTTGGTGGCACCATCTTTAAATGCGTAGTGTATCGAAAAGCTACATCTCTCTCTATTTTTTAATGAAAGTTTGGTGACGTTTGGTTGAGTGGAAGCGAAGTTATTAGGTTTAAAGTGACAGTATGTTTGTGCCATCAGTACAAAAATGAGTTTCCAATAAAGAGCTAATATCAAATTGTGTTTTAAAATTGGTAAAACCTTTACCGAAACATTTGAATTGATGAAAAAAGTTAATGGCGATGATTGTCTATCTCGTGCCAGAAGTCATGAGTGGTTTACATATTTCAGAGAAAGTACTCAGGACATAAATGACGATGAACATACGGGCCACCCAAGATCAGTGATCACCAAAAAATCTATCGAAATTGTGCGTGAATTCATCAAAAATGAGCCAAAATCATCGTTGAAAGTCATGGAATTTGAGTTAAATACGTCCAAAATATAGATTTATTGCATTTTTACCGCTCATTTGGGCTTAGGAAGGAGACTTTTGTCATGCACATTTTTTTGGTGACTGATTTTTTGACTAGAAATCGTATTTTAACCATCAATCACTTACCGTATTTGCCTGATACGGCTCTCTGTGATTTCTACCTATTCGGGGAATTGCATTTGGCCATGAAAGGAAAAAACGTTGCGTCCGTAGAAGGCATTCAAAAGGCTTGTGCCGGCATCCTGAAGGAAATTCCGGTCGATGACCTGAAACACTATTTCAAAAAGCTTTTGGATCGCTCAAAATAGTGTATCGAGGCTGGAGGAGACTATTTTGAATTAATCAACTCGAATTTTTCAGAACAAAGTTCCTATCGTTTCTATTTTGCCTCAGACTCGTTTATTCTATCCACAGTTCCAGGCTTACACCAAATGCTGGAAACGTTACTTTCTTGAAATTTGCGGAGGGTTACAATATCCACTTTTATCTTTTGTATAGTTTCCGTTCCGTATTAGAACTCGAACTTTGGATTTCTTTCTTGCTTACTTTTAAGTTAGGATTCACATTCCGGTTCATTGCGAGCCACGAACTCCGCCAACTGGTCAATTATCTCGCGGAATTTCTTATGAATTTGTGACTACAATCAGATCTTGTAAGCTATTTTAGTGACGGCAGCTATTGTGGTACACTCCAGCTGGTGTTATATCGATAAAGAGTGGCTCCGTCTCGAAACGATGTGCTGTGATTGTAAAAACGTTACAAGCGCGCAAGATATGCTGCAATTGCGAGTTGATGACGAAAAATTTAGCTGGAGGTGCTTTTTAATGTTTTGCTGGGGAATTTAAAGCCGAAAGTTTTGTTTTTGCAATTTAATCATTAGCTCTAGAAGACTTACCTCAACTAACTACTGCAATGAGTTTTATGCTTCACTTGAAAATATTTGAAATAAGCCAGTCCAGTTGGCCGATTTAGTGAAGGCTTCGCTGGTGCACAGAAACTGGTAGTTGCTACCTGCTAAGCTGGTTGCTACACTCGAAAGAAATTGTGTGAATTTTATGGTGGGGACTGCCTCACTGAATACCAGTGTCAGCGTTTGTTTGCTCGCTTTCGTGCAGCAGATTTTATATGTAAGACGCATCACATACTAGTTGCGTAACCATTACTGATGACGATAAAATAACGGCGTTAATCGAAGCTAACTGGCATATGACAACTCAAGAGACAGAAGAGGAGCTTCGCATATTAAATTCAACCATTTACTGGCACTTATAACAGTTTGGTTACGTTAAAAAAAATGGGTTTTATGGTTCTTCACGAATTAAAGGAAACTCACCTCACCAAGCGTATCAAGATATGCAACATTTGCTGAATCGTTACCAAAACAACCAATTTCTAAAAAAAATCATAGCGGGTGATGAAAATGTATTTTTTTTACGATAACGTAATCTGAAAACGATCATGGACCAAGCAAAATTAGCCCCCACAATTGACATCTAAAGCCAATATTTACCAAAAGAAGATCAGGCATTCTATAGAGTGGGTTTACAAGGGTTTAGTCCACTTTGAGCTGCTACCAAGAAACCAAACTATTGATTCTGTTGTCAACTATCGAAATCGAACGAGAAATTAAGAAAAAACGCCCTGAATTGTAAGGGCGTGATGTTCTATCATAATAACGTCAGTCCGCATACCTCTTTAATAACTCGTCAAAAATTAATGGAGCTCAACTGGGAACTGATGCCACATCCACTCAATAAAAAATCAATATATCATTAATTAATGTTTGTGGTTACTATAAGTAAATTTACTTTGAAAAACACGAAAAAAGCTACATTTATTATCGAACAACGCAATATATATATATATATATATATATATATATATATATATATATATATATATATATATATATATATATATATATATATATATATATATATATATATATATATTGTTACATGTACAAATAATTACATTTACAAATAATTCTGCGAGCTACTGTCGCAATTGTTTTCATCATCATTAAGAACGTCAACGAATGAATTTACTCGAACCCACGCGAACGCAACAAGCATGATCAACATCTGCAAGTGATGTCACTCCATTCATGAACTTGCTCGAACCTACCAGGTACCTCTCGGTAGAACATTCGCCAATGTACGAGAAATGGGTGAATAGGTAGAGACCCTATATAAAGGCGAGCTGAATGAATGGGGAGATTCATTCATTCGACCGCGATAAGAACTGCGATTGTGTGTGGGAAGTGTGTTTCGTAATAGTGAAGTAATTTAGAAGACAATTGCGATAATAAATTTATGGACAAGTGTTAGATTTTTTTTAATAGTGACAATTAAAATTAGTGAAAGTGTTAACTGATTATTGTGCATTTTATTTAATTAAATAAACACTTTTAACTTAAATTAAAAGACATTGCGTTTTCACTTTCCCGGAACATTAAAATTATTGGCCGCGAACCAATAACACGCGACAGTGGTGTCAAGAAGTGCGAAAGAAAAATTTTGAAAGTGAAAATTTGAACATTTTTATAGTGCGCAATAGTAAAATTTAAAGAAACATTAAAAATGCCACAAAGCTTAAACTTAAAAATTGATGAATTGACCATATCGGAGCTCAAGGAGGAATTGGAACAGCGGGATCTGGCCACACAAGGACCAAAGGCCATACTGATTGCACGCTTGCGTGACGCGATCGAGTTGGAAGGCGTGAATCTGGATTCGGATGAGCTCTCAGATGCGGAAAAAGGCGCAGAAGGTGGAGAAGTAGACACACCAAAACCAAAGGAACCAGAAAATGCGCTGATGCAAATGTTGATGCTGATGCAGCAAGAGCAGCGACAACAGTCATCCAATTTAACTGCGAAGCTCAATGAACAGTCATCCAACTTAACGACGAAGCTAGATGAACAATCAGCGAAGTTAAATGAACAATCAGCGAAGTTAAATGAACAATCAGCGAAGTTAAATGAACAATCAGCGAAGTTAAATGAACAATCAGTGAAGCTGGACCAACAAGCGATCGTAATCAAGGAAGTGCAAAAACAGTTAACCGAAATAAAAGTGGAGCTCGGTAGCCTGAACAATCAAATTAAATGCGTCGAGGAAAAGGTTTACCAGGTCGAGGAAAAGGTCAGCCAGGTTGAGGAGAAAATTAACTATGAGATCCGCCAGGTCGAAGAGAGAATTAACCATGAGATGGAAAAAGTGAAAAAAGACTTGCAAGCAGCAAAGGCAGTAGTAACCGCCCCACCAGCCCCGCTTGTAACCGCAGCGCAAAGCACATCCAGAAATGTGAAAGCACCAATATTCGATGGGCAAACGGTCTGGAGTATTTACAAGACTCAGTTTGAAGCTGCCGCAAAGGCAAATCACTGGAATGAGCAGGAACGAGCAACTGCACTGATTCTTGCTCTAAGAGGCCCAGCTGCCGAGCTTTTGCAGACGATCCCCGATGAATTGCTCTCAAACCTGAATGCTATAATGAATGCGCTCGACATGCGTTATGGAGACGATCATCTGAAGCAGATTTATCGGTCACAGCTAAGGCATCGGGTGCAGAAGTCTGGTGAGACCCTACAGCAGCTAGCCCAAGACATTGAGCGACTAGCACTTTTGGCTTACCCAGCCTACGACCCAGAACATCGAGATGATGCAGCGACAGAGGCATTCATCAGCGCACTAAAGGACCCGGAATTGCAACAAGCCGTGCGTTTAGCTCAAAAGCAAATGGTTAAGGACGCATTGGCTTACAGTCTGAACTTTGAGGCAGCGAAAAATGTGACTCGTACCACTGCCCGGGTTCGTGAAGTAGTGACAGACGAGTGCAGGTGTGACCGCGTGGAAATTGAGCTAGACCCGCATGTAAATGGTGCACCTTGATGCTGGAATTGCGGAGAGAAGGGGCACTTGCAAAGAGACTGCAAGAAGCGAAGAAAACCGAGCTATTGTCCAGGGTGTGCAGCTAGGAGGAGATCCAGACCAAGTCAGGAGCCCAGAATGGAAGCCCTTCAAACAGAGGGGTCGGGAAACATGTAAGAGCCAACTTCGTGGGGCAGAGGTTGGCTAAGAGGATCGACGTCCCCAGCACCACCATCACCTTGTCAAGACTACATCGTGGAGAAGCGGACTTATGCCTTCCGGGTCAAATTGACGGGGAACACTGCACCATAACAATCGACACTGGTGCAACCCGATCGATTATCCGACCAGACCTAGTTAGACAGCAACAACTTCACAAGGGCAGAATTTTCTCACTACGGACAGCTACGGGAGAAACTGCACCTGTTCATGGAGAGGTCAACCTCCAGATACAGTTGGGAGACCTTGTGTTCCGACATAATTTTCTGGTCGCGAACATTATGGATGACTGCATTCTCGGAATGGATTTTCTGCGACCACATGGAATCACGTTGGACTTGGGAAAACGTGTCTTGAAATGGCAGAATGTCGAAGTACTGATGGAGGATCCCAGCGTCCAAGTCCCCAAGATGAATGTAGTGGTATGTACTGACACTGATGTACCGAATTCTTCCGAAAGCATTGTATGGGCCAAGCTTGATGGTGATTCTGGAGACCACCGATCTTACCTGATAGAGCCAACGAAGACGTCCGCATTGCGCAGTTTGATTGTAGGACGAAGCCTTGTAAGATCTTTAAGGAACGGATATGTGCCAGTTAGAGTCCTTAACACCGCAGATTCAACCACGAGCATCAAAGCGGGAGAAGTCATCGGCAGCTGCCAGCCTGTTTCCAACATCACCTCTTTGGAAGCTACTCACAACCATCATTGCAAAAGGAGGCAAGACACAGAAAAAGCCAGGGAGTCCACAACTGCAATATTGAAGCAAGTCAAATTGCCGGTGCAGCTATTCAAACGAGCCTCTGATCTGGTCACCAAGTACAGTGACATCTTCTCAACAAGCCCGGATGACCAAGGCCGAACGAGTTTGGTAACTCACGTCATAGATACACAGGGAGCCAAGCCGATTCGACAAGCACCAAGACGTCTCCCTATAGCCAAACAAAGAGAAGTGAGCGCGCTGATCTCGGACATGGAAAAACAAGGCATTATTGAACCTTCTGTAAGTCCATGAGCCGCGCCTGTAGTTCTAGTAAAGAAAAAGGATGGTAGCACTCGCTTTTGTGTCGACTAGAGGCAGCTTAACGACGTCACTAAGAAAGATAGTTACCCGCTCCCACGCATCGATGACATCATGGACACTTTAGCCGACGCAAAATGGTTTTCTACACTCGATCTCAAGAGTGGCTACTGGCAGGTAAAAATTGACAAGAAGGACCGAGAGAAGACCGCATTTTCAGTTGGGACCGGATTGTGGCAATTTGTGGTGATGCCATTTGGGCTTTGCAATGCCCCAGCCACTTTCGAACGCTTGATGGAATACGTGCTACGTGGTCTAACCTGGAAGACCTGCTTGGTGTACCTAGATGACATCATCGTCATCGGGAGAACGTTCGAAGAGCATGTGCGGAACTTAGAAGAGGTTTTCTCCCGACTGCGACTGGCAAATTTGAAACTCAGTCCCGACAAGTGTACTCTTTTCGCAGCTGAAGTAAAATACCTGGGACACGTCGTATCAGCAGAAGGGGTCAAAACAGACCCTGAGAAAATTGAAGCCGTGAAAAGCTGGCCAACACCAAACAACAAGCGCCAACTACGAAGTTTCCTGGGCCTGGCAACCTACTATCGAAGATTCGTCAAAGACTTTGCCAAAATAGCTAAGTGTCTTCATCAGCTAACCGAGAAAAATCGTCCGTATGTCTGGAATGAACAATGCCAGACAGCCTTTGAGACCCTGAAGGAAAAGCTATGTGAATCACCCGTACTGGCGTATCCGAAACCCGGAAAAATGTTTGTGGTTGACACCGATGCAAGCAACGGCGGTATTGGAGCTGTACTCTCCCAGCAGATCAATGGCGAAAAAAGAGTCCTCTCGTATTACAGTCGAGTTCTTTCAAAAAGTGAGAGGAACTACTGTGTGACCAGGAAGGAGCTATTGGCTATAATAGAGGCCACCAAGCAGTTCCACAAGTACCTATATGGCCAGAAATTTGTTCTACGAACGGACCATGCATCATTGAGATGTCTACTTAACTTCAAAAACCCCGAGGGACAAGTTGCGAGATGGATCGAAAGATTGCAGTCATACGACTATAAAATTGTTCATCGAAAGAGCGGAGTTCATGGAAATGCTGACGCCCTATCTCGTCGCCCATGTCCAGCTAACTGCAAGCATTGCCGACGGATTGAGGAAAAGGAACCGCCCGTTGATCTGCGACTGATAACGGCCGAATTCGATGAAGGTTGGTCATCGGAGGAGATTCGAAATGCCCAGCTAGCCGATGAAGACATCGGACCATTGCTCGTATGGAAGGAGACGACTGGGCGACCTGAGTGGAAGGACGTTTCAACGCATGGCGCAACCCTGAAAAGCTATTGGGCACAATGGAACTCCCTTCAGGTGGAGGGTGGTGTACTCAAGCGGAAATGGGAAACGGCGGATGGCAGCTCCTATAGGATGCAAACTATACTACCCAAAAGCCGAATCCACGATGTGGTAAAGGAAATGCATGAAGGATCCTCGGGAGGCCATCTTGGTGTTAACAAAACCTTAGCGAAATTGCGGGAAAGATTCTACTGGCTCCACGCTCGAGAAGACGTAGAGGACTGGTGTCACAGATGCACAATTTGCGCTTCCGTCAAAGGCCCAAAGCGACGACTGAGAGGACAAATGCAAACCTATAACGTAGGCGTGCCATTCGAAAGGATTGCTGTTGACATCGCTGGACCCTTTCCTGAATCTGAATGGGGAAATCGATACACGCTGGTTGTAGCTGATTATTTCAGCAAGTGGCCCGAGGTCTACCCCATTCCCAACCAGGAAGCAACTACTGTAGCCGAACAGCTAGTGTTAAATTGGGTCAGCAGGTACGGCGTGCCTTGTGAACTACATTCGGATCAAGGCCGAAACTTTGAGTCACTAGTTTTTAGCGAAATGTGCGAGCAGCTGGGAATACGGAAAACGAAGACAACACCGCTGCATCCCCAATCCGATGGAATGTTCGAACGTTTCAACGGCACGCTCAATAAACATCTTGCCAAAATGGTTGACGAGAACCAAAGGGACTGGGACCGACATATCCCACTATTTTTAATGGCGTATAGAGCCGCTGAACATGCGTCGACGGGCCGAGCCCCAGCCAAAGTCATTTTTGGAAAGACTATTCGTTTGCCAGCCGATATTAAGTTCGGAACACCCCCTGAGAAACCCCAAACGATCTCGGAGTACGCAAGTGATCTAAGACAACGGTTGAACCAGATACATCGGACAGTGCGAAAACACCTCGAATCGGCTACTGACCGCATGAAGACCAGGTATGATCTAAAGGCTAATTCTACTGGCTTCCGTGATGTTCTATCATGATAACGTCAGTCCGCATACCTCTTTAATAACTCGTCAAAAATTAATGGAGCTCAACTGGGAACTGATGCCACATCCACTCAATAAAAAATCAATATATCATTAATTAATGTTTGTGGTTACTATAAGTAAATTTACTTTGAAAAACACGAAAAAAGCTACATTCATTATCGAACAACGCAATATATATATATATATATATATATATATATATATATATATATATATATATATATATATATATATATATATATATATTGTTACATGTACAAATAATTACATGTACAAATAATTCTGCGAGCTACTGTCGCAATTGTTTTCATCATCATTAAGAACGTCAACGAATGAATTTACTCGAACCCACGCGAACCCAACAAGCATGATCAACATCTGCAAGTGACGTCACTCTATTCATGAACTTGCTCGAACCTACCAGGTACCTCTCGGTAGAACCTTCGCCAATGTACGAGAAATGGGTGAATAGGTAGAGACCCTATATAAAGGCGAGCTGAATGAATGGGGAGATTCATTCATTCGACCGCGATAAGAACTGCGATTGTGTGTGGGAAGTGTGTTCCGTAATAGTGAAGTAATTTAGAAGAAAATTGCGATAGTAAATTTATGGACAAGTGTTAGATTTTTTTTAATAGTGACAATTAAAATTAGTGAAAGTGTTAACTGATTATTGTGCATTTTATTTAATTAAATAAACACTTTTAACTTAAATTAAAAGACATTGCGTTTTCACTTTCGCGGAACATTAAAATTATTGGCCGCGAACCAATAACACGCGACAATATATTTATATATATACATTTATATATATATATATATATATATATATATATATATATATATATATATTTTTTTTTTATATACATATACATACTATATATATATATATATATATATATATATATATATATATATATATATATATATATATATATGTATATATATACATATATACATATATATATATATATATATATATATATATACATATATACATATATATATATATATATATATATATATATATATATATATATATATATATATATATATATATATATATATATATATATGTATATATATATATATATATATATATATATATATATATATATATACATACATATATATATATATATATATATATATATATATATATATATATGAATAAAAAAAAATATATATATATATATATATATATATATATATATATATATATATATAATTATATATATATACATATACACATTATGACAAAAAAGTACCCGGGAATTGTAATTTAAATTCCCGTGGCAAATGATATTTAAAAAAAATGTATTTTGTTAAGTTGGTAAGACTGCCCTTAATTACTTTGCCAAATATTAGTGCGATCTGTCAACCAGTTTGTTTACAGCAGCTACTGAAGCTGGTACACCACAGTGGTGCGCCGCGATTTTTACAATGGATAAAAATATCGAACAAAGAATTTTTCTCAAATATTGTGTTCTTAACCAAATGTCGTGTGTGGAATCGTTGCGAATATTGGAAAAGGCTTACGGTGATTCAGTTTTATCAAAAACATAAGCCTACGAGTGGTAAAAAGCCTTCAAAGACGATTGATGATCGTTCTGGACGACCTTTGACCTTTGAAAATATTGAACAAGTTGAAGTAGCAGGAGAGCGCTCCTGCCGGAAGGGTTTTGTAAAATAATTAGTAAATCAAACAATATATTCTGCATATCAGCACTTGACTAATAAACAGATTCCATAAACTGAATACAATAAATTCTTATGGTTAATATGTTTTTGTATTCGCCGCCATTTTCTTTCAAGCGTTTTGACCCCGTCGTTTAATTGGTCTTGATAACACATCAATATTACAAACCACTTCTAAAATTTTCATTAGAATTTCTACATATTTGTAGTGTCTAGGTCCGTTGCATACGTGTATTTCCCTAGTATCACGTGTTAATGTTGTTGTAATTGTTAAATATTCACTCGGCTGCAACTTAGCTGTTAATTTTTCAATGATTGTGAAATTTTCAGAATGCATACATTGCTTTCAAAAAACTTAAATTGTAGCTTTTGGGAAATTTCAGGGGCCCTTATTTGATATTATAGACGAAAATTTAAAATTTACAAAATTTACTATTATTAACAAAGTTAATTGAATTCCTGCTTCTGAGGTATTTGTTTCCCTTGTACTCCTACAAGCTCACCTCTGTGATTTTTTTCAGGGATACAAAATGTTCGTACATTTCTCCTTCCCCTGCACCTTGCAAAGCAAAACTTGCCTATTTAAGATTTGTTTTGAAAAGTTCCTATCAAGATCTTTCATTTGATACACATGTTGCCAACTTGCAATGAAACTTTTCTTATGAGGAGCCACTCCCCTATATAGTGATGCCCCCCTTTGACAGCTTATCAATTACTTTTTGTGGTGAAACTTTGAAGAGGACGTCACTTTGCATCTACCTACAAAATCTTATATTTTGAGCTTATGGTGTTTGCGAGAAAAACAGGTGTGACACAAGGACAGACGGACCGACAAGATGCGATTTTAGTAAGATTTTATAAAATGATTTTACAAAAAGATATGGTGCTTGAACATCGTCATGCAAGTGTAAGAGAGATGGCAAGAGAGCTCGACATCTCTCGCGAGTCCGTTCAAATGATTTTGGTGGATATTTTGGGTATGAAATCCGTTCTTGCTCGACTTGTCCCGATAAAGCTGAATTTTCTTCGAAAAGAGTACCGTAACCTTGACCAAATTTAAAGCCAAAAACACAATAAATACCATCGATCCACCAGCGTATTCACGAGATTTGGATACGTGTAATTTTTTTCTTATTCCCCAAACTGAAATTGCCGCTCCGTGGAACCCGTTTTCGTTCGATCGAAGAGATAAAACCAAACTCGTTGAAGGAGCTGAATGCCATCCCAAAAAGTGCTTATAAACAGTGTTTAGAGAACTAAAAAAATCGTTGTGGTGAAGTGTATTGCATCTGATGGGCATAATTTTGAAGGCGACAAAATAAATATTGATGAATAATTAGATATTTTGCGTTTTATTTGCAATTTCCGGGTACTTTTTTGTCACAATGTGAATATATATATATATATATATATATATATATATATATATATATATATATATATATATATATATATATATATATATATATATATATATATATATATATATATATATATATATATATATATATATATATATATATATATATATATATATATATATATATATATATATATATATATATATATATATATATATATATATACATATATATGTATATATATACAAAGTGACTCCAAAAAGTATTCTCTCACTACACTATTCTAGTAATCTTTTGCTAATAACTTTGAAGATATAAACAATAGCACATTATAATGTTCAGTAATTTTATTCATATATATCTACAAACAAAAATAAAAATTTCAAATCAAGCCATTGTAAATTAAACTTTAAAGAAGCAATAATATGAATCAACTCCTCATTTCAACGTGCAAAAGGTATTCGCTCAATTTCAAGTTCTGAAAGGAAAACAGCGATATTTTGACATTTTTATTGACAATGATAATAAATGGTGTCTTACTCAATATTTTGTGGGTCCTCCTTTTTGTTTGATCACACTTTCCAGTCGACGAGGCATTGATTTTACCAGATTTTCTGTCGTTTCTGAAGTAATTGTTTTCCATTCTTCCATAAGGGTGTCTTTTAACTATTTTTTATTAGAGATCGACCGAATTTGGATCTTTTTCGCTAAAACATCCCATAGGTGCTCTATGGGATTTATATCTGGCGATTGTGGTGGAGTGGGAAGATATTTCGAAACATTGTAGAGCAACTAGAGCTTCGTATTAAGCGCACAGTGCTTGGGATCATTGTCTTGAGTAAATATAAAGTTATCCTTTATACCCATTTTTCAGCACTTTTGTTTAAATGTTCTTTCAAAATGTTTATATACATTTTGTGATCCATAAAACCATTAATTATATGAAGATCCCCCACCCCGTTTGCACTCATGCAACCCCATACACAAATAAAGCCTCCACATGCTTTACAGTTGGATTTAAGTTTTCTTTATTGAGCTCTGTATTTGCCATTTTCCATATGGTGCACCTACCATCTGAATAGAAAACATTACATTTACTTTCGCCTGTAAATAAAACCCTTCTCCAGAAACCAAAACCTTATTTTAATGCTCATTAGCAAAGCGCAGTTTTTTTTACGGGTTATTTCGTAAATGAAAAATTTTCTGCGTGCAATGCGACCGTGGTATTTTGCTCGATAAACAATATTGCGAATAGTTCCAGGGGAAACGCATTTTCCAATTGCAATCTGAACTTTAGTTGCTATTTTCGGCGCGCTTAATTTTGGATTTTTTTTTATTTTCCTCACTATAACACGTTCTTCCGCTTCGCTTAAAATTTTTGCGCGTCCACTTCTAATGGTTTTACTTACTGTGTTTATAAATGTAAATCTATTAATTATCCCTTTAATAGTAGAATATGGTCTGTTTATCATTTTAGAAATACTTCTTAATGATTGTCCTTGTTTTTTCAAAGTGATCACAATTCTTCGTTCTTCTTCCGTGGTTTCTTTTTGCTTTCTACCCATTTTAGAAAAAAGTTCAAAATTTTCCTTTTAAACACTGAAATTCACAACCGACTGAAGCGAATCGATTTCATAGCAACGCAGTTTTTACACAGAGATATTATTTTTGACCTATAGCAATATATTCTTCTCTAATAGTGAGCGAATACTTTTTGCGCGTTGAATTGAGTAGTCGATTCATATTATTGCTTCTTAAAAGTGTAATTTACAATGATAGCCCAGTCATATTAGGTAAAAACAGGGGTTTCAGGGGAATGAAAGATAATAAGCTGCAAATTGGTATGAACCTTTGTTTTGTCATTCTAAATGTTGTCTCAAAAGTCACAATCGTTATCGTGTTCGCGTCTCAAGATATTCAAGGTCAAAGGTCACAAAAATCGGTTTTTCGCGAATATCTGGCTTCCTATCGGTTAAATGAGATTTGCATTTATTATAAAAGTTGTAGGCTATAAAATTCCCTACAACTTTTGTTTAAACTTTTTTTTCATACGACCAACCGTTTTGAAGGTAGAGCGCGAAGAGTGCACATCGTACAGTCATATACGGCCTAATGCAAGGTCAAGCGTGAGTTATGGTTATCAGTACGTTATAAAGTCAATTATTTACTTGGAAATTATAATTATTAAACAATGCCTATTATTTATGTACTAACTATTAATTATTTATATTTAATTAAAGTAAGTAACTTGATTATTTATATATAATTATTCATATTTAACTATTTAAGTATAAAATATTATTAATTCTGGATTATATATTTTAGTTTTATTTTAAGTTAAAATGATAGTAAGAGTATATATTTTACACATATTTTTATTTATTATTAAATACGGTATAATATACATTTATCAAAATGTGAGTTCAAATATCAAAAGTATCTTTGTTGATTTTAATTGTAATGAAATTGGAAATGGAAGCTAATTATCTTCTTCTTGTTCGTCGTCTTCTTCTTCTTGTCGCTCAAAAATGTTCGATTCATTGTCATCATCCTCATTATCTGTCATGTTCATCTCCAAACCTTCCAGAATATCGGGATCATATGTATTTTCTTCATCGGGATTACTTGGATACAGTGAAGCGTTGAGGCAAGCTTGTCCGTTGCCACTGGCCGCAAGCTAAAGAACATTGTAGCCCTGATTTTCTGCATCCACAGCGGGAACCACAACCATTTTTGCAATTGCAAAATATTACGTTTAGTAGTTCGGCTGGTGCTGGAGGTAATAACGTTCGTATGGGCTCCAGGATTTCATTTTCAAGCATCCAGCCCCATTCTTTAGGTTCTAAGTCCTTCCCTAACCACGTTTGAATCTGGTAGTAGACACGTTTTATGTGTTGATGAGCTGCTACACTTGTTGGTGGAAGTGTTGACAGTTGTACAGGTTTATTTAGTTTTGTAAATTTGATGAATTGCGTGTAGCGGAAATGATCAATGTTGTCCTCAGATTTTGGAGCATTATATAATGCCAACAAGATGCGCACTCCATTTTCTAATAATGTTTGTTTTGGGCAGTTTTCTTGTTGAAATACTTCCACCAGTTTATCTAAATCAGGAATTTTTTCCAATGCTCTAGTAACAGTTTTTTTTCCTTTTTTAAATAGCGCAGAAGTCGTGTCACAGCCACTGAATGCGTGTAAAAATAAAATGTGCTTTTTAGTACGAGGATATTGGTCAAAACTTTTAGTAGAATAATTATATATAAATAATCAAGTTACTTACTTTAATTAAATATAAATAATTAATAGTTAGTACATAAATAATAGGCATTGTTTAATAATTATAATTTCCAAGTAAATAATTGACTTTATAACGTACTGATAACCATAACTCACGCTTGACCTTGCATTAGGCCGTATATGACTGTACGATGTGCACTCTTCGCGCTCTACCTTCAAAACGGTTGGTCGTATGAAAAAAAAGTTTAAACAAAAGTTGTAGGGAATTTTATAGCCTACAACTTTTATAATAAATGCAAATCTCATTTAACCGATAGGAAGCCAGATATTCGCGAAAAACCGATTTTTGTGACCTTTGACCTTGAATATCTTGAGACGCGAACACGATAACGATTGTGACTTTTGAGACAACATTTAGAATGACAAAACAAAGGTTCATACCAAGCTTATTATCTTTCATTCCGAGGTGAAAGCCCTAATATGACTGGGCTATGAGTTCATATGAATTTTTTGATATTTGTTCTTTCGATATAAATGAATAAAATTACTTAAGATTATAATGTGCTATTATTTATATCTGCAAAGCTATGAGCAAAAGATTACTTGAATAGCGTAGTGAGCGAATACTTATTGGAGTCACTTTATATATATATATATATATATATATATATATATATATATATATATATATATATATATATATATATATATATATATATATATAAAGTGACTCCAATAAGTATTCGCTCACTACGCTATTCAAGTAATCTTTTGCTCATAGCTGTGCAGATATAAATAATAGCACATTATAATCTTAAGTAATTTTTTATATATATATATATATATATATATATATATATATATATATATATATATATTTATATATATATATATATATATATATATATATATATATATATATATATATATATATATATATATATATATATATATTGTTTGCGCCCGGACTCTTTTGTCCTGGCCTCTTTCTTCCGTGAAATTACAAATTACATAACATTAAAGCAATTTTCTTTGAAATTTCACAGCTTTTACATCTCACTTAAATGAATTATCGAAAAGCTTTAAAACTGATTGGATATTAAATTTATTGGCGTGGTGTCAAGAAACTAAGAATTCAACAGACGTACTTTACTTAAATTAACTGTAAGTATTCCAACGAATAATTATTCAAACATCGACGACTGACTGATTTCCTTCCCACACCGAGCAAACGGCGCCGGCAGTTCCCACGCACGAAAATGCTGACGCTTGAGCGTCCACAAGCATTCGCTTGAGCGTCCACAAGCATTCCACGAAAATGCTGACGCTTGAGCGTCCACAAGCATTCCATGCCCGGAAACCGCTGACGCCCGCGTCTGGTACGGGAAAAGAACTTTGGTTTCGCATTGCGATACGTTCATGCGGCCACATCATGCATGCAAATGTGGTGTTTGTGTCTTCCGATCGTTTCGCTGACGCGTATAAGTTAACAAAATGATTCGAACATCACGCGAAACTGCTGACGCCCGCGTCTGTGGCGATGCAAAATGTGGCCATATGAGACATGCATGCATCTATGATTTAGCAACTAAGTCAAACAATATTAGTCACATAAGGTGACGAAATTAATTATCCATCTTTGCAAATACGATTTGTAAATAAAATTTTCACTTAAGTCTAACGCCACTGATCGTGTGGACGGGCATTAACATCCACACCCCCGTTGAATGGTCTGTTCAACCTCTTCCAGTGTGTGGGGCAAGCTGTGACGTCTAGGCAGTGGCACTGGTCTCGGTCGTTGCGATCGTGGTTGGCAGCTTACATTTTTGGCCTTGCACCATAGGAAGGCGACAATAGCGAGAACTGCGACGAAGCTCAGATATCCTAGTGCATACTGGTGAACATCATGCACATCCAGCTGGTCCCTCCAGGATCGATCCTGTTCCTTGAGTTGATTTCGCAGATCGTTGATCTCCGAAGTGTGCGTCCGGAAAGGTGTGGGCTCAAGGTGCTGTTGTACATGTCCCAGGTTGTCGTGATCAGTGTAATAATAGGTCTTCGGCTGATTCGTTTTGATTGAGGATTCATATATGCGGTGACCCTTGATAGTTACTGCATCGGATTTGAGCGTGCAGTCGGGAGTCAGCTGCAGAATTCCGGAGCCCTGCAGTGTCAGGATGGATGTGTTGCCACTGCACACAAGCTGGGCCACCACCGGTGTGGTGAAGGCATAGATCCACTCATTGGACTGTGGGATATTCGTCCACGAGAAGGATGTAAGCAGCTCAACTAGGTGACAGTTGGTCATCGTCGGCATTCCCCTTAGCAGCGTCACTTCGCAAGTGCTCATATTGCCGTCCTTGTGATACAACGGATGGGACTGTCGATACCATTGGGTGTTTGGCTCCATCCAATTACAGGCAGCATAATCCATCTCGTTGAGCGGATAGTAGACGTCGCGATGTGGGCTGATGATCAGATAAGGAGCGGTTGGCTGTATAGCAACGAGATGGTTGCGTTTTGCCGTTGGAATTGGTAGGATTCGATAGAGCTCAAACGTTGATACATCGATGAGTGGCATCTTGAGCTCGAAAAGAATGAAGTTCGCATTTGCCTTGGCCTTGATAGATGTTAGCCCAAATAATTTCAGAAAGTCCCCTCGGCCAACAGGGAGACGCTGATTTTCCGGCAGGTGATCCCTGATGTCGGTCATTGCCGCATTAAGTTGCTGTTGAGACAACAGCAGAGGATTGAAGTTCCCATGCTGTGTGTCTATGATTACGTCCAAGAGGCTGGATTGGATGCGCTGCAAATTGAGTGTTACCAGGGTCATCTGGAAAGATAGAATTGAGATTAACTCTGGTACTCGGGCTGCGGTGCCTTCGAGTTGCGGACCCTTGACCTCGTTGGAGAGTTTTGTCAGTTCGTGCTCTATGGAGGCAAAACGTTTTTGAGCCATCTGTTCCGTTTGACCGAGGAGATTCAATGTCGAGTCGATGATTGACGTTTGGTTTTTGAGTAAGGAGTGCAGCTTGGTCTGATCTCCCTGCATCGTCTCAATGGTTTGAGCCATTTGATTAGCGTACTCTTCGTCCAGAACTCCGAACAACGATCTGGCCAGTCCACCCACTACGTTTATTGCGCCTCGCCTTGACCTGATCCTCAGCATCTGGTTTGCGCTAGAAAACTGATCGGTCAAGTGTCGGAACTGCTCATGAAGATGCGAGCAGTCGGTTTGTCGAGAATCACGATCACATAGTTGTTGCAGCCAAATCGTGCCGTTCTGCAGCGTGGCCAGCTACGTCCAGTAGGCTTCGAGGTCATAGTAGACCAAGAGTTTCCACTCGCTTGTCGACAGGAAGGCATTTCCCAATGATTGAAAATGCAGTCCTGGATGTGGTCCAGTTGATGACACCTTGATGGGGTTGGTTACTGTTAGAGGGCTCAGCAGGCAGACCAGCAGGAGCGATAGAAGAGGCGTCCTTCTGCTCCCGGATCGGAGCCCGGTGCGATAAGTATCGGGTGTGTCTGCTTGCTGCGATGCCTCAGGTTGGTTTTGAGTATTCGCTTCAGGCCCAACTGCTTCAGGTATAGTGTTCTGCGTCACTGGTAGTGGCGCTAGACGATGAATGGGCCTTCTTACTATTCCAGTGGCTGTTTTTACGTCTGCAACTCTGACAAAACCATCAGCCCCTTGATGCGTGTCAATGATTCGTCCCAGAGGCCATTTCATAGTTGGTAGGTTGTCGTCCTTGATGATGACGATGGTTCCCCGGGTAGCATTTGTTTGACCTTGTTGCCACTTAACGCGAAGTTGCAGTTGGTTTAAATATTCGCGGGACCATCGGCGCCAAAACTCGTTCTTCAAATGATTTATCCGCTTCCATCGGGTATGAAGTTCGCCTGCGACCGGCTCTGCCCGAGCATCCACCATGGCCGTGAGGGGCTCACCGATAAGAAAATGGCCCGGAGTCAACGCCGCCAGGTCATTGGGATCGTCGGACATCGCAGTTAAAGGTCTGGAGTTGAGGATGGCCTCCACCTGGACCACCAGGGTATGCAGTTCCTCGTACGTGAGTGTGGCTGATGAAGCGCCCCGGCGAAGCAGGTTCTTGACTGATTTGACGGCCGCCTCCCATAATCCACCAAAGTGGGAGGCGCGAGGGGGGATGAAGTGAAATTGTATTCCCCGTGTGCTGCAAGAGTCGGTCACCTTGTGTTGACCCTCGGCTGAATGATGTGATGAAGACAGCTCGCGTAGTTGACGTTGCGCACCTACAAAATTGGTCGCATTGTCGCAATAGATGTCCTTGCAGAGACCTCGTCTCCCGAGGAAACGCTTCAGAGCACCGATGAAGGCTTCTGTGCTGAGATCGCTCACCAACTCCAGATGGACGGCCTTGGTAGCGAAGCAGCAGAATATAGCGATGTATCCCTTCTGAGGCCGCACGCCTCTACCCCGGTAGTGTATCAGCATTGGCCCGCAAAAGTCAACGCCCGAACGGATGAAAGGGCGAGCCGCTTGCACGCGAGCACCGGTTAGATTTCCCATAACTTGATTGAACAGTTCTGGCCTTGCCTTAACACATCGCACGCATTTTTTAACAACCGCCCGGGCCAGCTGCTTCCCCCTGATGGGCCAAAAGCGTTGTCTCGTGGTAGCTAGCAGTGACTGAGCTCCGAGGTGGCAATTATTGCGGTGAATATCCGTCATCAGTAGTCTAGTAAGTGCATTCGCGAACGGCAGCAACATAGGATGCTTGGCCTCGAAAGCAAGTTGTGACGCTTCTAGCCTCCCGCCAACGCGCAGGATTCCGTCCGAATCCAGGAAGGGAGTCAGACTCGATAGGGGGCTGTTTTTGCTGACCTGCCCGTGTAGTTGGATGTCTCGCCGATCCTCACGAAAATCGTGTTGCTGAATACATTTTACGATCACTCCGGTTGCTGTGGAGGGTTCGTGAGTTGTTACTGCGCGGCTGCGCACCTGAGAAGACTGGGAGCTTGTCCTGCAATGCGTTGCAAAACGCAGCATATAAACGATCACCCGTTGAAGCCTTCCAAATGAGTTGCCGTGTTGGATTGCGTAAACAAAATGGTTGCTTGCACTAGCTGTTGTTGTCATTGCAATCCTGATTTGCTTTCGTTTGACTTCGCAGGCCTCAGTGCCCTTGTATGGAGGCGGCCAGTCCGCCTCAGTTCCAGTCAAGAAAGAGGGCCCCTGTAACCAGAGCTTGCAGTCCCTTAGCGCAGCTGGCGCCAGGCCACGGGATAGGATGTCCGCAGAATTGTCGTGGGACTCCGCATGTCGCCACTGAGTTGGTCGTGACAATGTTTGGATGGTCGAAACACGATTGGCCACGAAAGTGCTGTAGGATGAAGCAGTTGAGTTAATCCATGCCAATGCGACCTCTGAATCGGACCAGAGAATGTGAAAAACATCCGGCAGACTGAGCGCTCTCTTGACTCGACTCGTCAATTCCGCTCCAAGCTTGGCGGCACACAACTCAAAACGCGGTACTGCCAACACCTTGATGGGGGCTACCCTGGATTTGGAACAGAGCAGTCGAACGTTGACTTGCCCGCTCGGCGAAGTTGAGCGAACACAGATCACAGCGCCATATGCCCCCTCCGAGGCATCGCAGAAAGTGTGTAGCTGCAGCTGAATTGGTTTCTCGCAGGCGATAACGTATCGGGGAAAGCGAACCCTTTGCAATGATGGTAGCTCACTGCGGAGCTTGGCCCACTGTGTATGTATTTCGAGTGGCAAAGCTGCGTCCCAGTCTAATTCCAACCGCCATAGCGCCTGCAGGAACAATTTTGCGGTTACGATAACCGGCGCTAGGATACCCAATGGGTCGAACATTCGGGCGATGTCTGAAGCGATCGTCCGTTTTGTGAACTTGACCTCAGCGAGGTCCAAGTTAATGCCGATTTGGAAATCGTCCGTCTTCGGGAGCAAAATTACCCCCAAGGTTTTGATGTAGTCTTCCGACAAGCTACCAAAATCCAGCTGGACCTCCTGATCCTCGACACTGATTTGCTGTAGAAGATGCGGATGATTGGCACACCATTTGTGCAAATGCATCCCTGCACTGGTAAGAATCTGACGCAATTCCTCCTGTGTTCGGATTGCCTCCGTCAAGCTGTCTGCCCCTGTCATGACGTCGTCTATGTAACAATCATGCTGCAAGGCGCTGCTGCCTAAGGGTGCTCGATTTTGTTCGGCTTGTGCCAGAACCTGGAGGCATTTAGTTGCCAAGTACGGGGCACACGTTGTGGCGTACGTAATGGTCTTGAGTCGATAATATCGCAAAGGCTGGGTTGGACTTGTTCTCCAAATCACCAATTGAAAATTGCAATCGTCATGCTGAAGCTTTATTTGCCGATACATTTTGACAATGTCGGCAGTGAGTACGAAGCTTGGCAAACGGAAACGGATCAAAATCGCAAATAGATCATCCTGAATCGTGGGTCCTGTATGTAGGATATTGTTCAGAGAAACGTTCGTTGATGTTCTGCTGGACGCGTCGAAAACCACCCTCAATTTAGTGGTACTACTACCTGGTTTCAGGACGCAATGGTGCGCCAAAAAATAATGTGCTTTCTTATTCGCTGACCATGTGATTTGCTCCATATGTCCCAGTCGTTCGTATTCGTCCATGAATTCGCAATACTGCCGTCTTAGGTCGGGGTTCTTCTCCAGTCTGCGCTCTATCGCCATGAATCTGCGTATGGCAACGTCCTGCGAGTCACCCAGCCCTTTGGGATCTTCCTTGAAGGGGAGCCGTACCAAGAACCGGCCATCGGATTCACGTTGAGTCGTCTGGGCGAAATGTACTTCGCACGCTCTTTCAGTCGCTGTGAGATTGTGTTGTGGATCCGATACCTCCTCAACCTCCCAGAATCGCTTGATAGCTTGAGTCAGCTGAGTCTCTTCCGTGAGGACTCCACACGTTACTGGTAGCCCTTGAGGTGTTACTACCTTTTCGGCAACAATCCAACCGAGGAGCGTGTTCTGGAGCACAGGGAGTTCAGGGCCCAACTTGATTTGCCCGATGGCAAGAACTTCGTAGAAATGCTCCGCACTCAGCAGCATGTCGATTTGCTCCGTTCGATGGAATTCAGGATCCGCCAGCTTGATATTCCCAGGAATCTGCCATTCCGATGTGTCCAGACTCTGAGAAGGTTGAGGAGATATGATTTGATCGAGGACGTAGGCCTCCAACTGCACGGCATATCCAGACACTCTGGATTTTAGGCCAAGCTCCACCTTACGATGCGACTTCTCGATGTTTCCACCCACTCCCTCAATCAGTGCAAATTGCGGCGAAGCCGCTAGCCCTAGTTTCTTGATAATGCGCTCGGTTACTAGGTTGATTTGCGAGCCAGGGTCCAATACTGCTCGGCAGTCGGTCACTCTTCCATTGCTGGCAACCACGTTCACAACGGCTGTGCTCAACAGAACATTTTTCCTCGCTCCAGGTTGCATGAGAGCCATCAACGTGAGGGCGGGCGGCACAGGTGGCGGCTGAATGTCTGGCTTCTTGACTGTGGAGCCAGGCGTTGTCATCTTGGTCTGCTTGGAGATTTTGCTTCCCGTCATATGTAACAAGGTATTGTGTTTTCTGGCGCACTCCTTGCAGCTTCTTGCCGCGCAGCCAGAAGACTGGTGACCTTCTCGCAAGCAATTTACACATAGCTTCTTTAAACGTACAAGGTTTAGCCTTTTCACAGCGTTGTCTTGGAGAAACTCAGGGCAGTAGTATAGCGGGTGATCCTGCGAGCACCTTGGGCATTGCAATGCAGCCACGGCGGCCACGGTAGCTTTGGTAACCTTCTTGTGATTGCGGTCTGGGTCCTCAGGCGTACTACCAAGCGCTTCGAGTGCCTGGAATCACACTTGTAGGAAATCCAGTAAACCCTTCAAAGGTGGCAGCTCGCGCGGGTTAGCTAAAGATTGCTGATAAAGGGCATGCGTTGTCGAATCCAATTTTCGCAGCAAAATGTGCAGTAGCAATGGATCCCAATCCCTTGTGGATATTTGCAGGTTTTCCAGGCCTCTGAGACACTCTTGTGTGGTGTCATGCAGCGAATTTATGGCTACCGCTGACGGTTTTTCACTGGCCTAAGATGGCTGCCCCATTAATTTGTCGATGAGGGCCGACACCAAGAGTCGTCGATTGTCAAATCTCTCATTAAGTGTCTTGCAGGCAGTTTGATAATTTTCGTCTGACAACGCAAAGTTTCTGATCAAGGATCCAGCCTCTCCTGTAAGGTTAACCTTCAGATACCAAAGCTTCTGGCACGCGGACATCGGCTGGTTATGCACCATTTGCATAAACAAATCCCGGAAATGTCGCCAGTGGAGGTAATCTCCGTTGAAGGTGGGCAAAGCAATTTTTGGGAGCACCAAGCCTGGAGTCGCAGCAGGCGTAACAGACGAGGGCGGCATTTCGGTGGTGGCGTTGACCTTTACTTGCAAGCGAACAATGCAGTCCTGCACGTCCTCCTCCAACCGGATATGCTCTTCCAAATTAAAGCCCTGCGCTTCAGGATCCTCACAGGATTCATAGACTTGCTGATGAAGCTCATCCAATTGTTGCCAGCCTCGCTGCACCGCCTCCGCTCTAGCCTTACACCAAGTCTTCGTGTTTTCTGGCGGTTCTGGGCGAGCCATCGTCCTTCTCAGTGAATCTGCCGAGGCCCGATTCCGTCGCAACTTGCATGTGAAAACTGCATTTTTCTGTACCGAGGCCAGTGCGGCTGAAGGCTTGTCATTATAGCATGAGGGTGGCTGCGACATTGGCAGTGCCGTGCCCTTTAGAGCGTTGATCCTTTCGAGGAAGTGCTTCTGAAAAGTGTCGTAATTTATCTTGGTCGTTTCATACGTTTCGCCCTTGAAGTAGTCGTGTTCCGGTGTGATTTCGGGTAAGGATCGAACTTCGGTGTCCTTGCGTTCGAATTCCTCCCAGGCAGTTTCTAAACGCCGAAGCCGCTCTTCATAGCAGCTGACATCTAGTTTGCGGCTGGCCGAATCCTTCTTATAGTTGGAGATTACGGCTTCTACAGCTCTGGCCAATGCCTTCAGCTCCCGGAACATGATCTCCGTATCAACCATTTTATTTTACGCACGCACGACAGGCACGTTTACCGGCACAACACCACCACCACTTGACACCACCACTTGACACTGGTAATGCAAATTCAGACGAGATTGCGAGTGTTAATCTCGCCGGGGCCTCCAAAATGTTTGCGCCCGGACTCTTTTGTCCTGGCCTCTTTCTTCCGTGAAATTACAAATTACATAACATTAAAGCAATTTTCTTTGAAATTTCACAGCTTTTACATCTCACTTAAATGAATTATCGAAAAAGCTTTAAAACTGATTAGATATTAAATTTATTGGCGTGGTGTCAAGAAACTAAGAATTCAACAGACGTACTTTACTTAAATTAACTGTAAGTATTCCAACGAATAATTATTCAAACATCGAAAAGAGAAAATTTGTTAGCGATCTTTGTATCGCGACGATCTGATGACGACTGACTGATTTCCTTCCCATACCGAGCAAAAGGCGCCAGCAGTTCCCACGCACGAAAATGCTGACGCTTGAGCGTCCACAAGCATTCCACGAAAATGCTGACGCTTGAGCGTCCACAAGCATTCCATGCCCGGAAACCGCTGACGCCCGCGTCTGGTACGGGAAAAGAACTTTGGTTTCGCATTGCGATGCGTTCATGCGGCCACATCATGCATGCAAATGTGGTGTTTGTGTCTTCCGATCGTTTCGCTGACGCGTATAAGTTAACAAAATGATTCGAACATCACGCGAAACTGCTGACGCCCGCGTCTGTGGCGATGCAAAATGTGGCCATATGAGACATGCATGCATCTATGATTTAGCAACTAAGTCAAACAATATCAGTCACATAAGGTGACGAAATTAATTATCCATCTTTGCAAATACGATTTGTAAATAAAATTTTCACTTAAGTCTAACGCCATTGATCGTGTGGACGGGCATTAACATATATATATATATATAAATATAAGAGAAATTCTCATAAAAATTACGATTGGCGTCACAAACCAGAGTGGCAAATTTCTATTAGGTACTATTAATTTCAGTAATCAAATAATAAGTTAGCTAGCCACTGCTTTGAAAGTTAATGCCTGTTACAAAAATGTTCTATTAAATGAATACTTCTGAGCTTTTCCATGAAAATATACTCAAACTTTGTTTGTTAATAAAATATCAAATTTCGTTAATTTCCTGAAATATTAAGGGTCGCCATAACTCCACTGGAAGGCAATAACTCCATCGTAGGCGGTTCCAAACCCGTTAGAGAAAAGAGGAGAGAAACCACTTGCTTCCTCAACCCACAGCTTACATGATTCCACATCCCAAACCCCCCAACTCAACGATAGCAAATGTTCTCTGGGTCGCACATTGGGTTTACTGGCTCCCCAATAATGGAACATTAAATGCCGAGAAATGCTAATAACTGTAAATGCATCTACAGATCTGCTAACAAATCCTACTTGCACTTCCTTTGTGGGGGCTTAAGAGGATGAAGCCGAATCTTTCGTGCCTGATAACGGAATTGAAGTAATAACCAATCCACCGGAATAGAGGTCGGGCGACGGACTAACTCCTCGTCCCTGATAAATGCTAAAGGGCTTTCCAATAAGAGGTGTTATTTTGAGTAGCCCGCTATTTCGGTAGATGTCACTTCTGAAGCTGTTATTTTTGACGTTTGACAAGCAAAAACTAAACCATTAGTAAAAATGGAACAAAATATGCTTCAACAACGCATTGAAATTATTAAAATTCGCTATGAAAATGGTCAAAATTTGGCTGAGACGGTTCGTAAAACTCGAACATTTTTGGGTCATCTTGAAGCACCTTGTCAGATGGCAATACAGAAAATGGTGGAAAAATTCGAGCTGTTGGGACAATTTAGTGATGTAAAGAATAAAATTCGTACAGGTCACTCAAGAACAGCTGAGAATTTGCTGCTGTAGCCGAAAGTGTTGAAGAAAACCCAGGTTTGTCCATTCCTCGTCGTTCTTTGGAACTAGGCATTCCACAAACGTCATTACACTGTATTTCGCATAATGATTTGGGTCTTAAGGCTTATAAAGTTCGCGGGGGAACGCCCCTGCAGGGGGAATGCCGGTCGACAAGAGCACTCTTGGAGGCCAGCATTCTTTGGGGAGTTCCGCCCCCACGTACCCGAGGAAATTCCCGCAGGGGGAATGCCGGTCGACAAAAGCACTCTTGGAGGCTAGCATTCTTTGGGGAGTGCCGCCCCACGGACCCGAGGATATGAGGGGCGCCATGAGGTTCCCTCCTGGGATGACAGGTAACGACTCTGATTGGATCTGGACTACGCCTTGGACAACGAACTGGAATTGACGCTTTGGGCTGGCGGATGTGATGGTTTGAACCTAGTTGCTTTGCACAGTAGTGCCAAGGTGAAACTTGTTTGTGAACGGCTCCAATTCAACTATCATACCGTCTCCGTCCCGGCAAAATCTTGGCAGGCCTCGGAGTGCGTTCGAAGTTTGCACCAATGGGTTGGTGGTGTAGGTTCGGTTGATACGGACTCCCGATTAGCGCTGGTCTGGCTCTGAGCACTTGTTCCATAAGCGCTTGTGCCAACCCTCGTATGGCCTCCCTGCTCTGCAAAGATAACCATGGGACCCAAAAGGCGACTACACACACGAATGGAGATAGCGGCTTGGAGGGGGGACCCAACAAAATTGGAGCAAACAAAATCAAAAGACCAAAAACATCCAAAAAAAGAAACAAAAAATAATAACGACGATGCAACCAGCGGCTGCAGCCACGATGTTAACAGTACATTGAAAGCGGTACTAACCACGACAAGAGCGAAGAATAACACAATGACAGTTAAGGCAGACGAAAAACGGAGAATAGCAGATAGTCTGGTTCAGACTGAGATTCCTGCGGCGTTCGGGCGCAGCAAAAAAATGATGCGAACACCAGAGCGCCCTATTAAGGATAAGCGGGAAACTCTGTAGGACGCTTCAGGTGTTCGAGCCTCGGAAAAATAAAATAGAAAGAGCATCAAAAATTCGATTGTCACTGCTGCGGTCGTTACTGAAGTGACCGATCCAAGGGTCGCAAATCCCGAGACTGCAACGAAAAATCCAGAAGCCAACGAGGAGATTACGGCAAAAAAAGCAACGAGTGACCAGACACCGCGTGATTGCACCACCAACGTCGAATATGTGGCGGAAGTACTGCACTCGGAAACGGAACGCGATAACTTCTCCCAAGGATGGTTGCAAGGTACAATTGCGGCCCAGCGATACGAAGAAGAAAGGCTACTCCGAAAAGCGGGAGATGTTCTGAAAAGCATACAATCTGCATGCGACTCCCCAAAAATCAGCGAAGCAGCAAAGGTGGGGCTCCTTGAACCAGAGGAGCCCCTAGATCGTATAGGACACTATCGGAGGAGCTGGTTAAGGGCCGAAGACAAACAGAAGGTTAAAGAGGCTCTTGCGGCGAAATCTAAAGGTTATATGCAGATAGCTCCACCATTAAACGTCAATAAAAGAATGGCGTCTAGCCCAATCGAAGGAGATCGGGATAAAAGAAGGAAGGAAGAGGCACTTGATGGGCGTGGAGCACCAGATCACGGGTTTCAGACAGTGCTTACAAGAGGAGCAAAGAAAGCCGCTAAGAAACTCCTTCAAAATAAGCCAAAAAGGAAAGATCGCACGGACGCCCAATTAGAAAAAGGACTTGATGCAAAACAGAAGAGGCAGAAGCCCCGACGAAGACCCCGGCAGCAGGCACTGCTCCTCAAGCCCCAAGATGGCTGGACATCAGGGGAAACTTAAGGCCCGAAGACACCAATACTACCATTAAAGCAGTACGACTAACGCAATCGGGCCACATACTGGTCGAATTTGGAGCAGAGCCCGGCAATAAAGAAGCATTCTGTGACGCAGTAAAGAAAGTCCTCGGCAAAAGTGCAACTATACCCCGCTCGAGCCGATGGCAACGGTCGAAATACGAGACATAGACTGCGTGACGGATCTGGCCGAGGTAGAAGAGGACATCAAAAGGGAGTTCCCTAGCGTGGGAAGGATCAAAGCGAGACTGACACCAGAAAACAACAGGGGACAACGCATGGCCATAGTTGACTTGACCGAAACGGACGGCGAACAATTCCGGAACAAGGGCAAAGTACGAATTGGGTGGGTTGTCTGTAGGATATGGCGAAGAGCAACATCTCCCCAATGTTTCAGATGCCTTGGTCATGGTCACATCACACAAGTATGCAAAGGATCCGATAGGAGTTCCCTATGTTACAAATGCAGTCAAATGGGACACAAAAGAAAAGAGTGTACGAAGGATGCACACTGTATTCTTTGCAAGGATGCTGATCTCAAACCTTATTTTGGACACGTCTTGGGATCGGGAAAATGCCGGGTGTTCCAGGAAGCCCTAGCTCCGCATCCTGCAGCTAAGCCTACACCGCAGTTCAACCGCCTAAAATCTGCTTGAGCAGTTTGCGAGGGACACGAAAGCCGACTTCTTGCTGCTGAGTGAACAACACCATAGTAAAAGTCCTGCATTGTGGTAATCTGATGAAACTGGTACTGCCACCATCTGGATTAGGAACAGTGACTTTCAAGCGGAGAGTTGTGGACGGGGGGATGGTGTCATGTGGGTTCGGTGCTCAGGGACCACCTTCTTTATTGTCTAGCTAACGCCGAACGAATCGATATCATCGTTCCAAGCCAAGCTTAATGCTTTGGAGGGCGCGGTCTCTAACACAGAGGGTAAAGTGCTCGTTGGGGGCAACTTCAACGCTAAAGCAATCGAATGGGCATGCCTCAGATGGATCCGCGTGGAAAACGAATCCTGGAAATGACGGCCAGGACGGCCCCCGTCGTACTAAACTCCGGAAACACGCCGATTTTCGCCGTATTGGCTGTGAGAGAACCATACCGGGCGTGACATTCGCCTTGGAGTCCTTAGTACGGAGGATACACAACTGGAAAGTATTAGAGGACTACTCAGCCAGTGATCATCAGTGCATTCTGCTTGATATAAGTGATGCTGTCTCCCGACCTCCATGCCCTCGGTCTTTT
Organism: Odontomyia ornata; assembly: GCA_963969285.1. NCBI lineage: Eukaryota > Metazoa > Arthropoda > Insecta > Diptera > Stratiomyidae > Odontomyia > Odontomyia ornata. The sequence continues at coordinate 274,434,035 of OZ017738.1, read as the reverse complement.
ACAACTGGATGGAATATCGGAAGGGTAGACGTTGAGAGGTTTGTCGAGGTGCTCCCAGCAGGTGAGCCGCTGCAGGAAGCTTCGGAAGGGACGGAAGAACGGGCTGCTCAAGACGTGGTGAACTCTACTATGAGCATCATTACGACTCCTTGCTGCGCTTCTATGCCCCGTCGAAAACCTAGGCACGACTAGCCCCCAGTGTACTGGTGGTCAACTGATATCGCTGAAAAGCGGAGGGAGTGTCAGAAGCTTTGACGTGAGGCTCAACGGGCGCGGAACGGTGACGAGGCATGCAACTGGGTGGCAGCATATAAATCGGCCAGGAAATACCTTCACAAACTGATCAACAGTAGCAAGGCTCGCTGCTGGCAAGACCTAGTGGACAATGTGAACAAGGGTCCGTGGGGCCTTGGCTACAAGCTGGTCATGGGCAAACTTGGTGCCCTACGGAATCTTTGTATATATGACGCGGAAAAGATGGACGCGATAGTGCGGGGACTCTTCCCCGCCTATCCCGTCCGTGTTGACGCTGTCTATGGTGAAACAGCAGTTGAGTGCCCACTCTTCACACAGCTGGAACTGGAGGAGGCAGCCCTCTCCTTATTGAAAGCGAGGAAAGCTTCAGGTCCAGATGGTGTTCCAGCTGAGCTGTTGCGGCTCGTCTTTCATCATTGTCCTGATTTGCTGCTCAGCACATTCAACGCTTTTCTACAGGACGGGGTTTTTCCGGTACGGTGGAAGGTGGCGAGGCTCGTGCTGATCAGCAAGGGGAAGGAAAATCCCGAGTCGCCGTCTGCAGTGCCCGAGAAACTCAGCAAGGGAAGTGCCCGAGAAACTCATCAAGGGAAGACTCACTGACGCGATTCGTGCTGCTTGGGACCTATCTCCTAGGCAGTACGGGTTTAGAGCAGGACGTTCTACCATTGATGCGATTGCAGAGGTGGTGAACGTGGTCCAAATGACAGACGCATATAGTCGCACCAAGCGACGGATCGTCCTGTTGGTGACACTCGACGTCAGGAATGTGGTCATCTTGACAAAAAAGGGAATCCCTGGAGTAAGGATGATCAGTATTGGTGACTTACGAATCGAATCAAAGCCAGCGATGAAGTACCTGGGGCTACTGATCGACTCAAAGATGAGTTTCTCTGAGCAAATCAGGGCAACGGCTGTGAAGGCTTCTTCGGGAATATCGGCTCTGAGTCGACTTATGGCCAACGTAGGGGGACCCAGCCCATCAAGAAGACGCCTCTTGATGAGTGCTATAGGGTCAGTGCTACTGTACGGAGCAGAGGTATGAGGCGACGCTCTCAGCAAGGAGGTATACCGAAAACGTTTGGCACAGGTACAGAGAAGAGGAGCACTGAGAATTGCATCTTCGTATCCAACAGTTTCTGACTCGGTGGTGAGGGTAAATGCAGTCGTGATACCTGTCGTCCTCCTTGCAAGAGAGCGCCGCGCTATTTACCTGCACCGAAACGAGGATGCGAGGGAGATGGTTGTCCGCGAGGAGAGGCAGCGCTTGCTCAACGATTGGCAGCAGTGTTGGGTCAATTGCACGAAGGGAAGGTGGACTGTGTGCCTTATCCCGGATGTGAGACCGTGGCTAAATCGAAGACAGGGTGAGACTGACTTCGATCCGATCAGCTTTTGAGCGGGCATGGGTGTTTTCAGACTTACCTGCACAAGATCGGTAAACCACGGTCCCCCGATTGTCGGTTTTGGAGGACAATGCCTGTCACACATTTTTTTCGTGTACCAAATGGGTCAGACTGCGAAGGGAACTCTACAGGGAGACGGGAAAGCTCCTCCTGGATAATATAGTTGCAGTGATGCTCAAATCGGTTGACAAATGGAACCAGGTGGTACATTATGCTCGGGCAATCCTAAAATATAAAAGGGACGCACAGCAGCCGGAGCGCTGGGGCTGGGGGATCACTTTTCTGGCATTTCCCCTTCACCTCTTCCCTCCCGCTAGGAAAGGGACTCCCCGGCTTGAAGGCGCCCCACGGCGTAACAAAACGAGACCTCGCCCGAAGTCATGTGTCAAACGGTTTCAGACTGGGTTCTCAGGTTGACAGGGGAGGTGTTTAGTGGGTAGTCCAGTTGCACATGGGAGTCCCATACTCTGTGCATAAAAAGCATTTACCTCCCTACCAGAAAAAAAACAAAAAAAAACCTATAAAATTCAGTTAACACAAGGACTTAAGCCAGATCATCAACAACGTCGTGTCTTTGCTAATTGGGTCCTTGAAATGCATGAAAATGATCCAGAATTCCACCAAAAAATCTTGATTGCTGAGGCCCATTTTCACCTCAGTTGCTTGGTCAACAAGTGAAATTGTCGCATCTGAGCTCAGAAAACCCAAGAATGTTTGTTGAAAAGCCTCTCTATCCTCAACGTGTGACTGTTTGGTGCGGTTTATGGTCCGGCAAAATCATTGGACCTTACTTTTTCGAAAATGAGGCTGGAGCAACAGTTACGGTGAATAGATTGCGCTATCGAGAGATAATTAATGATATTTTATGGCCGGAATTGGATGGTTTTGATCTGGACAAAGTTTACTTTCAACAAGACGACGCTGATCTTTTATGGGAAAAGTTTCCAGACCGTGTTATCTCTCGAAGAGGTGATCCAAATTGGCCGACGAGATCTTATGATTTAACACCTTGCGACTTTTTCCTTTGAGACCGCGTGAAACAGAAGGTCTACGCCAACAGCCCAGCATCGGTTCAAGAGCTCAAAGATGGAGTTCGGGAGGCTATCAACGGGCAGCCACTTAGCGATTTGGTTATGGAAATTTCCTGAAAAGGATATGGTCCTGTAAGCGTGATCGTGGTAATCATTTGCCTGCTGTTATTTTTCACTATTAACTGCATACCTTCTTCTTTATAACGAAATAACCATACGTTCATTGATATTAAAAAATGGCGTTTTTCTTCTCATATCAAAATAACATCTCTTATTGAAAGATCCCATACAATGTTTCGAAAACTGCAGACGGGCCTCGGAATGGATTGGACTTACGGCAACGACTTCGCAACAAAAAAAAGGTCTTTAGCATTGAATCTTGGAATGTCAGATAGCGAAATTACTCTGGCATGGTTAAGGGACTTTAACAACCGGCCAGTCAATATAAATTAAAAGTACTGACAACCCAGGAAACGAACTGGACTAGAAATGATATTCAAGACATGAGATTGCAAACAATATTCAAAAGTCGGAAGCCTACTGGGAAACGAGAATTCGGAGTGGCCCTTATTGTGGATAGGGAGTTCAAATCACAGGTTATGGATTTCAAGGCAATAAAAGAACGGTTGTGTGCAATTCACATAAAAGCGAAATCCTCCGAAATTTGGCTGATCAGTGCTCACGCTCTGACTGAAGAAAGAGACGCAAAAATGAAGGGAACGTTCTACAATCACCTGAAAAGACTAGGTGACTCACTGCATACGAACGACACAATAATGATTCTGGGTGATTTCAACGCTAACGTTGGCAATGAGCTATCTCATCGGGGAACCACTGGAGGATATAGCCTCCACGATGAAACAAATGACAACGCCCGGTGACTGATGGACTTTGCCTGTAGCAGAAATTTAGTCATACACGAGACTTGCTTCTCACATCTATGCATTCATAAAATCCCCTGTGTGTCACCGAATGGCAACACACAAAACCAGATTGACCATATTCTGATCCAAGAAATATGGGCTTCGTGCATACTTGACGTCCATACATACTGAGAAGCCAAGTGTCACTCAGATCATTACCTGATCAAATCAACCTATTAGTGTCGCATGTCAAAGGCATATTCGGTGAAGACCAGCCCGCTACAAAAATTTGACATCGAAAGGCTCCAATCGGTGTCTGTAGCCAAAACTGCCACCGAGACCGTCGACAATCAGCAGGCTTCCATCCTATCAGACGAATCGTCAAAGACAAGCAGTGAGCTATGGATAGAAGTGAAAGCGGCTATTAAGACCGTGGACATCAAGTCCGGTGCAAGAGAAATGATTGGTTCGATGATGAGTGCCAGGATGCGTTATACAAACAAAATCAGGTGTACAAAGGATACGTAGGTAGAAAAATTGCAGAAGAGTAGCGAATAAGATAATTAGAATCGAGAAAAGAAAATACTATGACAATCAAGTGGGAAGTATATATGTAAGTTTAGCGAGCAACAACACAAGACAAGCATACAAAGAAGTTAAAAGTCTGAAACGTGGTTATCAGCCCAACACCACGCTCTGTCGTGATGACATCGGCAATATCATCGCTGATGAACCCAAGATTAAGAAAAGAGCATCGGAGTCTAAAGATGTTTGCGGAGAGCTTCTATTGGCCCTACTAACTTTCGATGGAGTTTGATCCATTATCAAAGCCCAAAAGAATAATAAAGCGCCAGGTATAGAAGAGATTCCAGAGGAGCCCTTAGAATATGGTTAGAGCAGTGTTCATAGAGCTATTCACAAAGTGATCCAGCACATTTAGCAACGAGAACTTATGCCGAAAGAGTAGGACCCATCAATTATATTCCCTTTCCACAAACAAAGTGAGAATTAAAGAGGCATATCACTACTTTGTACGGCGTAAAAAATATTTGCAAAAATCTTAAAAAATAAAAGCGTATCATACGCCAAAAGTATTATTGGGGAGTATCAAGTTTGTTTTAGAGCAGGTAGATCGACAAAAGACCAACTTCCCACTGTCAGGCATGTGTTTGAAAAATGCTGGGGGATCAACCTAAACGAACACAAAATTTTGTTTGATTCTAAGTAAGTATACAACAGTATTGATCGTAACGCACTGTACCAAATAATGCTTTGCTTTGGCATTCTAGCCAAATCAGTCCATCCAACATCAATAACCAACTCACCGAAGCCTTTGACACAAATATCGGACTAAAGCATGGAGGTGGGCTGGCCCCATTGCTATTAAATTTTGCTCTGGAGTACATCATAACGAAGGTGCCTGTCGATACACGAAGTACATTACTATACCAGTTGAACCAAGTAGTAGCCTATGCGGACAAATTTGGTCACGGTCATTAACAGCTGCTAAAGATCTCTTCCTGGAACTCGAAAGCGAAGCAAAACTAGTAGGGCTACAAATCAATGAGAATAAAACAAAGCTCATGAAACCGTCGAAGTAAAATACCTCAAATACCCAAAATGTCACACTTGGCGAGTACAGTATCGAAACGTGAGTGAATTGATGTATTTAAGCACAACAATAACGAAAACGAGCAATGGAAGAGACGAGATACGGCGACGAATACAACTCGCAAATAAAATATTTTATTCAGTTTTGACGATCTTGAAGACCAGCTGCATATACAGGAAAACATAAGTCCAAGTATAGAAATCTGTGATACTCGTAAGACCTGTGTTATGCTATGGGTGTGAACCACGGACCCTAAACCCAAGCATCCACAAATAAATGGAATGCCTGAGGTGAATAATCGGATTGAAGCCAGATGAGGACCAATAGTGAATACGATATAACCATGAGCTGTATGAAATTTTTGGCGAACCGATTGTAAGACTGCGGAAGCTGCAATGGGCCGTCCACATAAATTGTATGGACAAACAACGGATACACAAAAAGATATTCGCTAGGAGAACCAGAGGCCGCAGACTCTGAAAATGACGAATTTTGTGCCGAATAAAGTGTTTTTGTGTGGAGTACTTATTCATTGAAGAAAGAGGCTGCCGAAAGTCATCGTATTTTGGTGGAACTGTATGGTGCGCATGCTCTAGCTGAGCGTACGTGCCATAAGTGGTTTGCATGGTTTAAAAGTGGCAAATTTGACTTGGAGGACGATGAACAGCCCATACAGACAAAAAAAATTTAAGATCACGAATTGAAGATATTGCTCTACCAAGATCAATCTCAAACTTGCAAAATCACTGGGCGTTGCTCAACAAACCATTCTCGATCGTCTGAAAGCAATTTGTTACAATAAAGCTCCAATTTTGGAAAAAAAACGCATGAATTAACCGGTACCCAATATATATATATATATATATATATATATATATATATATATATATATATATATGTATATAAACATCTATATACTTGTACAGTAATGTACCTTGCGTATCGATAGGTACCTTCATTGTGATGTATTCCAGAGCGAAATTGAAAAGCGATGGGGCCAGCCTATCACCCCGCATCGATGAGTTGGTTATTGTCGCGCTTGGTCGGCTATGCAGATGATGTTGCAGCTCTGGTCGCTGGACGCACCGTTGAACAAGTGCAACTCAGGCTAGGTATGCCAATGCGCCGTATGAGGGACTGGATGGCTGGTCGTGGGCTCAGTTAAGCACTGGAGAAAACTGAAGTGGTCATCTTGGCAAAAAAGAGAATCTCTAGAGTAAAGATCATCAGTATTGGAGACATACAAATCGAATCGAAGCCAGCGGTCGAATACCTGGGGCTACTGATCGACTCAAAGATGAGTTTCTCTGAGCAAATCAGGGCAACGGCTGAGAAAGTTTCTTCGGAAATATCGGCTCTGAGTCGACTTATGGCAAACGTAGGGGGACCCAGCTCATCAAGGAGACGCCTCTTGATGAGTGCTGTAGGGTCAGTGCTACTGTACGGAGCAGAGGTATGGGTGACGCTCTCAGCAAGGAGGTATACCGAAAACGTTTGGCAAAGGTACAGAGAAGAGGAGCACTGAGAATTGCATCTTCGTATCCAACAGTTTCTGACTCGGTGGCGAGAGTTATTGCAGGCGTGATACCTGTCGCCCTCCTTGCTAGAGAGCCCTGTGCTATTTATCTGCGCCGAAACGAGGATGCAAGGGAGATGGGGAGATGGGAGGAGAGACACCACTCGCTCAACGATTGGTAGCAGTATTGGGTCAATTGCACGAAGGGGAGGTTGACTGCGCGCCTCATCCCGGATGTGAGAACGTGGCTAAATTGAAGGCATGGTGAGACTGACTTCTATCTGACCCAGTTTTTGAGCAGGCATGGGTGTTTATAGTCTTACCTGCACAAGATGGGTAAGTCATGGTCCCTCGATTATGGGTATTGCCCAGGAGAGTGGACAATGCCTGTCACACATTTTATGCGTGTACAAAACGGGTCAGGCTGCGAAGAGAACTCCACAGGGAGACGGAAAAGCTATACCCGGATAATATAGTTGCGGTGATGCTCGAATCGGTTGACAAATGGAACCAGGTGGCACATTATGCTCGGGCAGTCCTAAAATATAAAAGGGACTCACAGCAGCCGGGGGCGCTGGGGCTGGGGGATCACTTTTCTGGCACTTCCTCTTCCCCTCTCCCCTCGCGCTAGGAAAGGGACTCCCCAGCTTGAGGGCGCCCCATGGCGTAACAAAACGAGACCTGGCCCAAAGTAGTGTGTCAAACGGTTCCAGGCTGGGTTCTGAGTTTGGCAGGGGAGCTGTTTAGTGGGTAGTCCAGTCGCGCATGGAAGTCCCACATTCTGTGCATAAATGGCATTCACCTCCCTACCACAAAAAAAACCTTTTTTTTGGGATAGGGAATATCATTGATTGGCTCCTCTCTTTTGGCATATGTTCTTGTTGCCAAATGTGCCGAATGGCTTTGTAGATAGCATACTGCTCCCACTCTTTTTGATAACCTTCACTAGAATCTCATCGATATCTAGCGCTTTAATTGTGGAACAAACTTCACCCAGAGTTAGTGGTGCTAATGAAAGCTTTTGGCAAACATCTATAGGCTTCGATATTCTGAAGCTGTGTAGACTATGGAGGCTCCTGAAGTATGATGCCCATCTTTCCTTAATTTGGGTTTCATCAGCGATGATATGGGCGATGTCATCACACAAAAGCGTGATTTTGGGCAGATAACCACGTTTTAGGCTTTTCACTACTTTGTATGCTTGTCTTTTATTGTTCCCCGCTAGACTTACATCTGTACTCCACATTTGATCAGCATGGCATTTCTTTTTTTTTACTTGTTATTATCTTATTCACTACTCTTCGTCTCTTTTCATCCTGGTTTTCTACCTAAGTATTCTTTGTAGGCTTGGTGCTTTTTATCTAACGCATCCTGGCACTCATCATCGAACCAATCATTCCTCTTGCACGGGGCTTGATGTCCGATTGTGTGTTCTGGCACGGTCATAATAGCCCCTTTCACTACCATCCAGAGCTCGTTGCTTGTTTTCAGCGACGCGTCTGATAAAATGGGAGCCAGCTAGTCGTTGAAGGTCTCCGTGACATTTTTGGCTACAGACGCCGTTTGGAGCCTTTCGATGTCAATTTTAGTACCGGGCTGGTCTTCGCCGAATATGCCTTTGACACACAACATCGATATGTTAATTTGATCAAGTTATGATCTAAGTTACAATTGGCTTCTCGGTATGTACGGATGTCAAGTATGCTCAAGGCGTAACGTTGTCGGATCAGAATATGATCGATCTGGTTTTGTTTGTCGGCATCCGGTGATACCCAGGTGATTTTATGAATTCTAACCCCCTATCCACAATAAGGGCCACTCCAAATTCCCGTTTTCCAGTAGGCTTGCCGCTTTTGAATATCGTTTGTAATCTCATGTCTTGAATCTCATTTCTAGTCCAGTACGTTTCCTAGATTGTCAGTGTTTTAATTGATATTGACTGGCCTGTTGTAGAAAGTCCTTAACAGTGCCAGAGTAATTGAGTGATCTGACATTCCAGGATTCAATGCTATAGTCCATTTTTTGGTTGTGAGGTCGTTGCCGTAAGTTCAATCAATACCGAGGACTCTCTATATGTTTCGAAACATTATAGGATTTTCCAGGGACGAGGAGTTAGTCCACCGCCTGACCTGCGTTCCGATGGCATGGTTATTTCTTCGATTCCGCTATCAGGCACGGAAGGCGTAAGTAGGGTTTATTAGCTGAGCTATAGATATATTTACAGTTTTTAGCGTTCCTCGGCATCGAATGTGCCATTATTGGGTAACCATCCAGCCGAATGTGCTACCCCGCGAACATTGACTATCATATAACTGTAGGAATAATTTGGATGGAGGCTGTGGGTTGAGGAAACAAGGGGTTCCCTCCACCGTTCTCAAACGAGCTTCTGACCGTCTGCGGTATACATGTATGTATATATATATATATATATATATATATATATATATATATATATATATATATATATATATATATATATATAATATATATATATATATATATATATATATATATATATATATATATATATATATATATATATATATATATATATTTATGTATATATATAAATGTATATATAGGATGGGCCAACCAAAACGCACGATGTTGGTTGAAAATAAAACAAAAAGTTATCAGAGATTTATGTCAATGTTTTTTTATTATAATACAAGGATCTATGACACTTATGTGTACAACAAAATATCGCCCAAATGCTTGCCATTGCTACGGTGGCATATTACTATCCGATGGTCCATATTTTCAATGACTCTGAGAAATAATTGAGATTCAATGTCGCAAATATGCTCAATTATCACATCCTTAACTCTTCACTTGTTATTGGCTTATTGACGTGCACTTTTTCCTTTAAATATTCCTAGAGAAAACAGTCCAATAGTGTCAAATTGCATGATTGCGGCGGCCAATTAACATCGCCACAACGTGAGATAACATGCCCATTGAATTTCTCGCGCAAAAGAGCCATTGTTTCATTAGCTGTGTGGCAAGTGGCGCCATCCTGTTGGAACCACATATCATTCAGGTCCATAGTCTCAATTTCTGGCCGCAAGAAGTCCGTTATCCTCTCGCAATAGCGAACACCATTCACGGTAACTACTTGGCCGTCCTGGATTTCAAAGAAGTACAGTCCGATGACGCTGCTAGCCCATAAACCGCAACAAAAAGTCTCTCTTTGTGGATGCAACGGCTTTTTAGGGTCTTGTAAAATAATTTTACAAAACCCTACCAAAATCGCGACATGTCTGTCCGTCCGTCCGTCCGTGCGTCCATCCGTGTGTCACAGCAGTTTTTCTCGCAAAGTACTTAAGCTAGAAACACGAAATTTTACACACAGATGTAAAGTGGTGCTCTCTTAAAAGTTCAGCTACAAAAAAAAATGTATGAGGTACTTAAGGGGGGTCTCCCCATAGAGGGGAGTTGCCCCCCGAAAAAAACATTTCATCAAAGGTCGTCAAGATGGATATCATATGAAAGGCCTTAACGAGAACTTTTCAAGACAGGTCTAAAATGACATTTTTTGCTTCAGGGGGCCGCACCAAGGGGAAATACACGAAAAATTTGTGTCCCCCCCCCCCCCTCGCGATTGGACACCTGTCTTCCCAAAAATCTGAAAAAAATAATAGAGGTAGATATTTATGAGCACAACAACAACAAATACCTTAGAAGTCGAAATTCACTCAACTTTGTTAATAATAGTATGATTTTCGAATTTCACATTTTCCCCATTTTTGCAATTACAACAACAATAACACACGGTTTTGGTATTTTATGGATTTCCCATTGGTTCAGACACTGCAATTTTGATTTGATCTTCTTAAAACTTTCCAGATAAGATTTATAACAAAAAACATATATTTTTGGAATTCATGATTTAAGTGATTTTTGTTAGTTTGGAACAAAATGGGGACCGTTGAAAATGAAGAAACAATGAGTTTTCTTTTGTATGTGCACATCCATTTGACATGTTTCTTGAATTTATTTGTTGCTGGTGACCGTATTTCGGAGAAGTTGAGTACAAAACCCTTCTGACATGACCGTAGGTCTGTTCACTTAACTTGTTAACAATCATTTGTGGATTTTCATTTGCCCAAATGTGGCGATTCTGCTTGTTAACGAGCCATATGTAATGAATCAGCCCTACGACACTGACAACGTTCCGCAGGTCGCTATTGACGTCGATGGTTCGAAACGACCCTTAAACCACTCGCTGTCACTAAGGCGTTTTGACAGCTGAGAGGAAGTTGAAGTTTGTGGTGGAAGGAAAATCTGAAGAGCCCGGGCAAAATGGCTGCACTGCCATGAGAATTGACAAATGTCATCAGGCTTCGGAGATTAAATAAAATATATGCGGCCGATAAGAAGAGTCCGTATGGACGAAATTTCTTAACGCGACCGTGAACTGTGAAATATACTAAGAAAAGTGGTGATTTTTTCAGACGCAATCGTAAGAGGATTGTGCGAAAAGTCGAGTGCAGAAACGGAAGACGGGAGGACAATTTTCTGTCCAAGTTCGCTAAGTTCTGATGTCACGAATCGGAAAAAAGTTTCTATTTTCTGCCCGACAAAGCCGTGCGAATGCAAAGACCGCAACATTATCCGTGCGGCCTGTGGTAGGCAAAAAAACATTTTTAGCTAATCCACGTACTTACTCACCAGTCATTTTATTTTCCTAAGGGAATTAACTTACCGTCCTCCTCGACAAGCACGGCAAAGCCAAGCAGGCATCGTTTTCGGTAGGGCAGTTGGAGTTCAACTTAAATATGGCTGGTTTTAGCAAAGGACGTTGAATGGAACAAGGAGCCCCACGACAACAAAGTGATGGAGGATGCCTGGTCGAAGAAGGTGATATAGTCATGGATAAATATAAAGAAGGATTTGGAAGTTAGCAAGTGCGTTTTACGATGAAATATCAGCAGTGCCCACATCATTAAATTTACGGAATAAGTCCCGGAGCAAGACAGGGTTTGCATACAATCTCGCCAGAAATTTAGTGCAACAAATTAAATTTAGTTTTGGAAGCGGTTTACCAAAAGTTAGGGTAGAGGATAGCTAATCAAAGAAATGAAACTTATTTGGCGGGGGAAAAACATTTGCAGTTGAGGAAGAAAAACCAAAAGTCAAGCTGGATTAACCGGCGGTGAAAACTGAGGAAAGTGGAGTGAAGCTGTGTTTGACTGTTCTAGACACACCTGGTTTCGGTGGTTCTACCGACAGTTCCGTTAGTTTTGGTGCAAATTTTAAAATATATCGATGAACAGTGCGCTAGATTTTTACGTGATGAAAGTGGGTTGAATCGACGAAATATTGTTGATAGTCGGATACACGGTTATTTCTATTTCATTTCAACATGGATTAAGCCATCAGTCGTAGACGTCATGAAAAAAAGATTTGCATCTGAAGTGAATGTAGTAACTGTTATTGCCAAGCTGATTGTTTGACAAGGAATGAGGTTCTACGTCTGAAACGTCATATCCTGCAATAAATTGAAGAACATGCAGTTAAAATTTATCCACTACCTGATTGTGATAGTGATGAAGAGGAAGATTATAAGGAAACAGTCAAGTAATTGAAAGAAGCGTTTCCTTTGCTGTATATGAAGTAAATCCATTTGCCAAGCGATGATTTGCTTAGCAACTATAACCGTTTGATAAAGCCAGTGTGAGATCAAATCAGTATCTGAAATTCTTATTAACTTTTTACCATATTATATATTTTGATTTACTAAGTCTACGTATCGAAAATACCATAGGCAAAAATTCTACAACGTACACAATTAGAAAGCCAAATAAAATTTCTTCGTTTTTTGATTATTTACCAACTGTTTGTTCTTCAAACTAAATAAGTGTAACGCAAACATATGTGATGAATTTTCAATAACGAATCTGTACGATGTAGCTGAGACTCTTATATTAGACGTATAGTAGTATTCTTATATCTAATTATATATTCATATTTGTGTATTGCCTTAAATTCATTCAGTCTTATCTTATGGTCAATTTCCGGCATGGCTGGCTAGTTCATCATTTCAATTTTTAATGGTGAATGGCAACTGATCCTAATAATTAACAGCACTTCAGAAGCAATTAAAACGTTTTGAAGTGCGATAAACATTGTTTTTGGACATGTAAAAATTGGCCACTATTCTATTATTTTAGAGTAATATAAAAATAAATGTATTTGAATTAATATTACTATTCGTAGAATAAGTCATACCTTATATGAGATAAAATACTCACTATGATCACAAACCCTTACGAGATGCTTACAAATCCGTTGCAAATGAAATTACTCATATGAAAAACGAAAATATCAGAACTACTCGTTTAATACTTTGATTTTATTAATTTCAAATAATTTTATTGTTATCTTATTTGGTACTATATTTAGTAGAATCTCAGCACTGATCAGGATTTGAGTGGCGGAAATAACGTAAAGTAATATATTCCTTAAGAAATTGACAGAATAATATGAATTGCTGAACGGAAAACGTCTTTCCTTTTCAGCAAACCCTTCTTTTTTTCCAGCAGAAATGGCAACGAGCGGTAAATATACTGTTACGAGGGTAGGGTTCTAGAAATCCGCACATGGCCAGGTTCACGTCGCGTTCGGTACGCGGTACCATAGTTTGTTTTGAGGCATTTTTCTTAGAGTCGGTTATTTCAAAGTCGAGTTAGAGTAGCATGATTTTTACGTACCGCGTCGGTGATATTTGGGAACGCGAAACTAGATACAGTTTTTGTTGTTGTCTGGAAGAATGTAAGAAATACGGAATAAAGTATGGGTAGGTTTCTTTTCCGTATGTTAGTGTTTTCGACGCGTTAGCAGATTGGTCATGTGGACCGGTGGTTGAATTTTTGTATTCCGGACTTAGTCTGGTCGCGCAAGACCCGCGACCGAACTCCTCTTAAAAGTAGCTAGCTAGCAGCCATCTCGGAGTAGACTAAGAGTGTCCGGACTTGTTGACCTGACGGGTACAGTCCGTTGTCACGTTCCAAGATTTCACGTCTAGAACCTATGAGTCTAGGATAAGACTGTCAAATTGCAATATTCCTCTTCAACTGCTACGGTCTATTCGCAATGGTGGGGAGGCAATTAAAACAACGCCCAATAACAACGCGTCTGAGCTATACTGATAAACCATGGATAACATGCAGGATGAGTACGACATTACCGAGACAAAAATGCGTCGACCCAGACTGGTTATAATTGGCCTGGATAATCAGTATACAAATGAGGAACTACGAAAGGAAATACAGGCGCCAAGCCCTGATGTTAGGAATAGAGAAAAAATGGAGCTCATTCATTCAAAATGTTTACACATTATTGAGGTAAATAGAAGCATTTATAAAAGATTAGCTAACAAATACGTCAACATTGATTATGGGTTATATTTTGTGAAGGAAGACTTTAACATTACGAAATGCTTTAAGTGCCAAAAATATAACCATAAAACGTTGAAATGCGTAGGAGAATAAATCTATGTGAAATGTAGAGGAGGAATGCAAAAGCATACATCAGAACTATTACAATTGTATGCGTAATAATAAGAATTCTGATCACTAACACAGAAAAGACTCATGGGAGTGCCCTGAGTATCAAAAAAGGATTATAATTGCTAGGAGAAGCACTGACTACAATTTGGATGATGAGTGTTAATCACAAAACTCAATCAAGCGACAAATTAACTTTGTTTTAATGCCAATATAAGAAGCTTATAACACAAGCTGAGTGATATTCAAATTTACCTGCAGCAAAATCTTGAAATGGACCTGATTATACTAAACAAAGTATGGATCTATCCAGAAGAAGCGAAGTATTACAGCATTCCGTTTTTCCCTGCAGGCCCGTAAGAGGAGGAGGTACAGCAATTTACATAAAAAAAAATTAATTTCGTGGCAAAGAGAGTAACATCTGACATATATAATATCATAATAATTGAAATAACCTGCGCAGGTGAAAAACTAAAAATTTGGACTTACTGCAATCCCAATCGTCTCAATTCGCAGGACTTCTGCACAGTAATAGATGCAATATACTCTGTTGAAAAAAATATAATTACAGTTGCTGACACAAACATAAACGTGATTGCAGAATCTCCAGAGTCAAGGATGTACAAGGTTACTCTGGAAACAAACGGAGCGGTCATTGTCAATAAGGACAAAATTACTCGCCCGACTTTAAGTACCTGCCTAGATCACATAGCAACAAACGAGAAAAAAATCGCTAAAAACATTAAATTCACACTTGCAGACTTTCCGGAGTTAGATCATCATGTCCTAAAAATTGTCCATGGTCAAAGTCTAAGTAAGAAACAAGTTGGGTAAACAGACCTACGCTCATGTCAGAAGGGTTTTGTATTCAATTTACAAAATGCTGTCACCAGATCGAAGGAAACCAAGAAACATGTCAATGACAATTTTATCGGAGAAAATATGAAATTCGAAGATCATACTATTATTAACAAAGTTGAACGAATTTCGACTTCTGAGGTTTTTGTTATTGTTATACTCATAAATATCTCCCTTGATAATTATTTCAGATGTCCATTCGCGAGGGAAGAAACACATTTCTCATGTATTTCCCCCCTGAAGCAAAAAGTGACAGTTTAAGAACTGTTTTGAAAAGCTCCCATGAAAACTTTCATTTCATACTCATATCGGCTACGTTTGATGATTTTTTTTCAGGGGCCAACCCCCTGTACTGTTATCATCGATTAATGGCCAATATTTTCGAATCCTAGAGTGGTTACAAAGCCCATTTGCTAGGAGCTCTCTCCCGCCTCCTTGACTCGTTTCACTTATCAGTATTAATTGCAGGTACTCATCTTCAGTCATTCATTAAATTGAATCAAGTGTTCAAAGCATGCAACTTAAATGTTGAAGTTGGGAAAAAATAACTCAAAATTATTCAATCTTCGCATTTAAAACAGCCACTATTTTGCTTGGCGATTACTAGTACCACTAGCTGAACCGATTCTCAAAGATATTCATGAGATCTATCATTCCTGAAATTTTCATGCAAATCCCAGCAAAACTGTAGCGTCTGAGTCCGTAAAAAGCGCATGTTGTTCTATAGCCATATGTTGCCATAGTAATAAATGCAGCGCATATTGTTCCATAGTAATACAGCAAAATTCAAACCGCTCTAACTTCGCTCGATATGATTCAATCTTTATGAAACTTTCAGGGTAGATCAATATTATAAATAGTTATCTGTTTACTGAATTTAATTGAATTTAAGGGTACCGTTAAGATTTTATTCAAGAAAACATAAAATCGATAAATCATACTATTACTAACAAAGTTGAGTAAACTGCCACTTCTCACGTATTTGTTGTTGTTGTACATTCTAGATTTTTTTCAGATTTTTTGGATCACAGGTGTCCAATCGCGAGGGGGGGACACAAATTTTTCGTGTATTACCCCTCCCTGTGCACCCCTTGAAGCAAACTTTGCCAAACTAAGACCTGTTTTGAAAAGTTCTCGTCAAGACCTTTCATTTGATACCCATTTCGGCTACCTTCAATGAAATTTTTTTTCGGGGGGTCACTCCCCTATATGGGGAGACCCCCTTAAATACCTTATAAAAAATTTTTGTAGTTGAATTTTGAAGAAAACACTACTTTACATTTACATACAAAATTTGATGTTTCTAGCTTAAGTAGTTTCCGAGAAAAACTGCTGTGACACACGGACGGAGGGACGGACGGATGGACGGACAGACAGACAGACGGACATACGGACAGACAGAACGCGATTTTAGAAGGGTTTTGTAAAATTATTTTAAAAAACCCTAAAAACATATTCACAAAATATTCAGATATTTAGACAAGGATCTTTTCAAATCGAAATTTCAACAGTTGATAGCAACCCGAACACCTGAAGTCCAAGCATGATTCTACAATTGAGAAAAGATCAGATGTCGACAACATACATGGATAATAAAGAAAGTTATTGACACTAGTATTAACAAAAGGAAGGCTAATGAAAAATACAACGCTGAAGATCAACCACATAAACATCTGTATAACCAAGCCCTAAAAGAATCAAAACGTCTCATAAAAGAAGTTAAGTTTTCATATTACTCCAGAAGATTGGAAACAGCGGCGGACAATTCACACGAAATATGGAAAAGAATAAATAAAGTAAAAGATAATTCGTCACCCTGGATCATGTCATCAAATGCTGAATTTTCTGGCATGGACTCTAAAAATGCAGCACGCCTATGTGGAGGAGCAAACTCGCTAAACCACTTTTTTCAACAATTGGTGAAAAAATTACCAGGGAGCTTGGTAAAAATTCAACTTGCTATTTCAATATCATAAATAGCCCATCCTGCACATTCATAAATGACGACAAGAGAACTATTAAATACAATCGAAAATTTGAAAAAAAATTCAGCACCAGGTATTGACAACATCACCACACATAAAATTATTCTAGTCAAAGAGGAGGTAGCTGAATTACTGGAAAATTTTATAAACGAGTATATTTGAAATGGAACATTTCCGGACGAAGAGAAACTGGCAAAAATAATTCCAATATTCAAAGGAGGAGATCATCAGAACCCGAATACTTACCGCCCCGTTGCCCTTTTGACAGCCTTTAGTAAAATATTCGAAAAACTTGTAAACAATCGTTTAAAATCTTTCTTAATGTACAATTCAAAAAAACAAGAGTACTTTAGATGCGCTACTTTCTGTTTTACGTTACATCAATGAAAGTCTTGATAAAGGAGATTATGTTATTGCAATTTTTGTGGACCTGAAGAAAGCTTTTGATACGGTTGATCATGACCTGTTACTTCAAAAACTTGAATCTCATAGTATACAAGGAAACCCGAAACAACTTTTTAAAAGTTATTTGGAAGGAAGATTCCAAAGAACATCAGTTAATAATGTCTTGAACAATCTAGCAACAGTGAAATCAGGGGCTCCTTAAGGATCTATACTTGGTCCAACCTTTTTTTTTGCTGTATACTAATAATTTGAATTTATAGTATGTAAACTGAAAGCTCACCGCACATTATATGCTGATGATACTGTACTTCTTTATTCAGGACATGATAAAGTTGCCATGGAGAATATCGTCAACGAGGATCTAAATAAGTATCGTTCATGGCTTATCGAAAACAAGCTAGCATTGAATACTACAAAGACAAAATACATTGACATGGTTGCCACACATAAATAAATTGAGGAGACAACTAGCACCAATGATAGGAGTGTTGAGAAGATATGAAGGTTTTTCAATGAATATAAAGAAACTTGTATTAAATGCATTTGTAATGACAAAGCTATATTATGCGGTGGTCATTTGGAGTCAATCGTCAACGCAAAACTTTAATATTATAGCCAGGATACTAACTAAAGTCTATAAAAATATTCTAAGCCCTTCAATTCTCACTCCAACAAGACAAGTGTATCAACGGACCAATGCACTCACCTTCAGTCAAATCATTACGATGGGGAAAGCTAAGTTTATCTTTAGATATCTAATTTTCAGTGAATTGGATCGAAGCCCATTTATAAAAGTATCACAAATAAATAAATATAATTCAAGAAATGCGAACAATTTTGAAATACCTTACGCTAGAACTGATCGACTAAAGAATGATGCAAAGAACGATGCGTATATACAATAATCTTCCAGAAACAGTGAAAAACATAAACCTATTATTGGCTTTTAAGAAAAGACTTAAGGAACATCTAATAAATTCAAATTAATGATAAGTCCAAAGGATTGCAAATGCAGTATCTTAGGGTATTTTAGACCCTAACGTCGAGTTGCTTAAAGACAGCAAGCTTTTATAAACTCAGAGTTTTTTTTACTGCGTCGTACTATAATATTTTTTTTTTATTTCTGCGAATTGTTCACGAATAGGACTTGATTACCGATGTTTTAGCATTGTCTAGAGGCACACGCAGGAATCGACAATGTTTGAAGTGCAGATCACACGAACGTTGTGGGACGATGAAAGAGTGATGCAGAGAGTGGTAGGGAATGGAGGTATTTAAAAAAGGGGGGTGTCCAAGTCTCTGGAATTCTACATTATACCCCAACTGACACAGAATCTTTACCTAGGGGTGAACTTCGTTTGAAAATTTAATTTGACTCCGGCATTATTTTCCAGCACGATACTTGTCGCCACTGTCCATGACGCGATCCCAACTTCCCACTCATTTCGACATGCCCTGGATGCGAATCAATTTGACTCGGCTATATCGGCTTTTTCATTGCATGAGAAGGAAAGTTTCGGCAGAACAACCTTGGTGTTTCACACAATAGATGTGGGGGATGCAAAACCCCTCAAGCAGAGACATTTTGCCATATCTCTGGCAGAGGGAAAGTCAGCATATGCCGAAGTTGATCGGATGTAAGCACTGGGCGTGATTGAAAAATCACAGAGCACATGGGCTTCACCAATCACTTTGGTTTTCAAGCCGAACAAGGTCCAACTATGCTTAGATGCTCAACGTTTGAATGCCTTCACTGTCAAGGACGCATATCCTCTACTGTTGATTGAGGGCATCTTGAGTCGATTGCCCAAAGCCCATTTCATTACGAGCTTGGACCTCAAAGCCGCTTTCTGGCAAATCCCGTTAGATCCCGGCTTAAAGGAGAAGACAGCCTTCACGGTCCCAAGTCGCCCACTGTACCAATTTGTGACCATGATATTCGGACTGTGTAATGCCCCTTAAACAATGACGTACCTTATGGACAAAGTGATACCACCGCATTTACGGCACCAAGTTTTCGTATACTTGGACGACCTACTCCTTATAACCGAGACTTCTGACGAGCACATCGGCCTGCTTTAGAAAGTTATTTGCACATCTGGAAAGCAACATACAGAAGAATCAGTTCATAATGACAGAAGTTGAGTATTTGGGTCACATCATTGGCCGTGGCAACATCAAAACTGACCCAGGCAAGACAAAAGCGATTGATGTCTTTTCACTGCCCAAGACAACCAAGTACAATAGTTACGCTGATTTCTAGGTTTATGTGGATAGCACCAACGATTGGTATGTGACTACGAAACCATCACCACACCCTTGACCGGCATGCTGCGTAAAGGATGGAAGTTCGTCTGGGAAGGGCCCAGCTTTCGAGCATTTGAAGAGCTAAAGAAGAGTCTGTTAACGGCCCCCAGACTTTGGTACACCATTTTCAATCCAATGCGACGTTAGCCAACCTGGGGTGGAAATAGTCTTAGTCCAGGTTATGTAAGACGATGAGGAGATGCCTGTAGCCTTTATGTCTCATAAGTTGAACCCAGCCCAGCGGACCTGCACGGTTTCGGAGCAGGAATGCCTGGCGGCGGTATTGGCGGTGAAACGCTTTCGAGCATATGTAGAGGGACTTCCCTTCGAAATCGTTACGGATCATGCGTCCCTGAAATGGCTGATGAGCTAAACTGATCTCCACGGCCATTTGGCTAGATGGGCCTTGAAATTACAGGCATTTCACTTTACGATTCGACACCGAAAAGGAAGTCAACATGTGGTCAACCTTGTCAAGGATGTTCACTCCTGGAAGTAACCGAGTTGGCCCAGGAGGACGACAGCCCCCTATTGATCGACCTGGACCACCCCGCCTCCAAGTCGGCAGGCTACACTCAGCTGATGCATACTATTCAGACCCAGTTTCCACAGCTGCCAGAACTGCGGGTGACAGAGGGATATATATACAAGTGGATGACACACGCATCCTGAGACTCCATACAAGAAGAGGAACAGTTGTAGTTGTGGGTGCCCGAAGAATTGACCATCGATCTTATTAGACGTGCTCATGACCACACATTGAGTGTGCACGGCAGATACGATCGTACGCTTTGGCAGCTGAGCACCTGTTTCTTTAGGCCTAAAATGGCACAACTAATAAAAGCGTATGTAGCCGCCTGTGAGTTGTACAAGTGCACCAAAGTGCCCAATACTGTCCTCCGGCCTCCGATGGGTAATTTTGAACTACCTGAGTGGATGTTCCAGCGCTTATATATCGCTCTGTCGTGGTTCTGGACCAACAGTCAAAATTCCCAATCATTGAGCCAATTCGTAACATACACACCGGCCCGATAGTCAGCTGTTTGGAGAAACGCGTCTTCCATATATTTGGAGTACCAGAAAAGGTTGTCTCCGACTACGGAGTCCAGTTCACCTCAGGCAGATTTCGGGGCCTGATGGACAAATATGGTATTACTCACCAGTGGACCGCAGTATACTCTCCTCAAGCAAATGCGTCCGAGCGGCTGAATTGTATCCTCATAGCCGCCATTCATGCCTATATCCATCCAGATCAGTAGGATTGTGCCCTGCGCTCGTCATACAATACCGCCACAGGTATCTCACCTTACTTTGCCCTGTTCGACCAGTACATGATCTGCCACGGTAACTCGTACCGGTTATCGCGGCAGTAAAAATGTTTGGAAGATCCAATAGGGGTTCTGGAGCCGCACGAGAAACTTCAAATCCTGCGAGACCAACTCCGGGAGAAGATTGAAGATAGCAAACGGGCTGGGGAGGAGCGTTACAACCTGCAACCTCACCTTTCTAGTTTTAAGGCAGGTGACGAGATCTATCTACGGAACTTCAGGCAGAGTGAAGCGGTCCAGCACTACAATGTTAAACTGGACAAGAAATTCGTAACGTGTCGGGTCCTGCAGGTGTTAAGTCCTACGCGATATCTCAATGCAGACATGTCCGGGAAGAAACTGGGAGTCTACCATGCCAAGGACTTACGATGGTGAAGCGTACCATCCCCCAAAGTGTTCCTCGTTTTTTTCTCTTCTCGATGTTATCCTGTGATTAGCCTCGCTCACTTCCACCTGGTTCGAAACCGCACACAGTAACCTTTCCTTTTAGAACGCATATTGGGAAGGTTAGCCATTCATCCGACACACGACATCCTTCAACTTCCAGACGGGTCAACGCAGCTTACAGCTGGACATCGTGCCCTTCAGTCTCCCCATGCCTGGTTGGCATCATGGACACTTCTCTGTGATGAATCAACCCTATGACACTGACAACGTTCCGCAGGTCGCTATTGACGTCGACTGTTCGAAACGACCTTTTAACCACTCACTGTCACTAACGGCATTTTGACAGCTGAGAGGAAGTTGAAGTTTGTGGTGGATGGAAAAAGCTGAAGAGCCCGGGCAAAATGGCTGCACTGCCATGAGAATTGACAAATGTCATCAGGCTTCGGAGATTAAATAAAATATATGCGACCGATAAGAAGAGTCCGTATGGACGAAATTTCTTAACGCGATCGTGAACTGTGAAATATACTAAGAAAAGTGGTGATTTTTTCAGACGCAATCATAAGAGGATTGTGCGAAAAGTCGAGTGCAGAAACGGAAGACGGGAGGACAATTTTCTGTCCAAGTTCGCTAAGTTCTGACGTCACGAATCGAAAAAAAGTTTCTATTTTCTGCCCGACAAAGCCGTACGAATGCAAAGACCGCAACATTATCCGTGCAGCCTGTGGTAGGCAAAAATACATTTTTAGCTAATCCACGTACTTACTCACCAGTCATTTTATTTTCCTAAGGGAATTAACTTACCGTCCTCCTCGACAAGCACGGCAAAGACAAGCAGGCATCGTTTTCGGTAGGGCAGTTGGAGTTCAACTTAAATATGGCTGGCTTTAGCAAAGGACGTTGAATGGAACAAGGAGCCCCACGACAACAAAGTGATGGAGGGTGCCTGGTCGAAGAAGGTGATATAGTCATGGATAAATATAAAGAAGGATTTGGAAGTTAGCAAGTGCATTTTACGATGAAATATCAGCAGTGCCCACATCATTAAATTTACGGAATAAGTCCCGGAGCAAGATAGGGTTTGCATACAATCTCGCCAGAAATTTAGTGCAACAAATTAAATTTAGCTTTGGAAGCGGTTTCCCAAAAGTTAGGGTAGAGGATAGATAATCAAAGAAATGAAACTTATTTGGCGGGGGAAAAACATTTGCAATTGAGGAAGAAAAACCAAAAGTCGAGCTGGATACACCGGTGGTGAAAACTGAGGAAAGTGGAGTGAAGCTGTGTTTGACTGTTCTAGACACACCTGGTTTCGGTGGTTCTACCGACAGTTCCGTTAGTTTTGGTGCAAATTTTAAAATATATCGATGAACAGTGCGATAGATTTTTACGTGATGAAAGTGGGTTGAATCGACGAAATATTGTTGATAGTCGGATACACGGTTATTTCTATTTCATTTCAACATGGATTAAGCCATCAGTCGTAGACGTCATGAAAAAAAGATTTGCATCTGAAGTGAATGTAGTAACTGTTATTGCCAAGCTGATTGTTTGACAAGGAATGAGGTTCTACGTCTGAAATGTCATATCCTGCAATAAATTGAAGAACATGCAGTTAAAATTTATCCACTGCCTGATTGTGATAGTGATGAAGAGAAAGGTTATAAGGAAACAGTCAAGTAATTGAAAGAAGCGTTTCCTTTGCTGTATATGAAGTGAATCCATTTGCCAAGCGATGATTTGCTTAGCAACTATAACCGTTTGATAAAGCCAGTGTGAGATCAAATCAGTATCTGAAATTCTTATTAACTTTTTACCATATTATATATTTTGATTTACTAAGTCTACGTATCGAAAATACCATAAGCAAAAATTCTACAACGTACACAATTAGAAAGCCAAATGAAATTTCGTCGTTTTTTAGGGTTTTGTAAAATAATTATAGAAAACCCGTCTAAAATCGCGTCCTGTCTGTCCGTCTGTATTTCCGTCCGTCCGTCCGTCCGTGTGTCACAGATGTTTTTCTCGGAAACTACTTAAGCTAGAAACATCAAATTTTGTATGTAGGTGTAAAGTGGTGCTCTCTTCAAAGTTCAACTACAAAAATTTTTTATAAGGTATTTAAGGGGGGTCTCCCCATATAGGGGAGTGACCCCCCCAAAAAAAAAATTCATTGAAGGTAGCCGATATGGGTATCAAATGGAAGGTCTTGATAAGAACTTTTCAAAACAGGTCTTAGTTTGGCAAAGTTTGCTTCGAGAGGCGCACAGGGAGGGGAAATAC
Organism: Odontomyia ornata; assembly: GCA_963969285.1. Taxonomy (NCBI): domain Eukaryota; kingdom Metazoa; phylum Arthropoda; class Insecta; order Diptera; family Stratiomyidae; genus Odontomyia; species Odontomyia ornata. The sequence goes on along the minus strand of OZ017738.1, from coordinate 274,410,291 downwards.
ACGAAAAATTTGTGTCCCCCCCCTCGCGATTGGACACCTGTGATCCGAAAAATCTGAAAAAAATCAAGAATGTAGGCCTTGATGAGTACAACAACAACAAATACGTGAGAAGCGGCAGTTTACTCAACTTTGTTAGTAATAGCATGATTTATCGATTTTATGTTTTCTTGAATAAAATCTTAACGGTACCCTTAAATTCAATTAAATTCAGTAAACAGATAACTATTTATAAGATTGATCTACCCTGAAAGTTTCATAAAGATTGAATCATATCGAGCGAAGTTAGAGCGGTTTGAATTTTGCTGTATTACTATGGAACAATATGCGCTGCATTTATTACTATGGCAACATACTCGTATGGCTATAGAACAACATGCGCTTTTTACCGACTCAGACACTACAGTTTTGCTAGGATTTGCATGAAAATTTCAGGAATGATAGATCTCATGAATATCTTTGAGAATCGGTTCAGCTAGTGGTATTAGTAATCGCCAAGCAAAATAGTGGCTGTTTTAAATGCGAAGATTGAATAATTTTGAGTTATTTTTTCCCAACTTCAACATTTAAGTTGCATGCTTTGAACACTTGATTCAATTTAATGAATGACTGAAGATGAGTACCTGCAATTAATACTCATAAGTGAAACAAGTCAAGGAGGCGGGAGAGAGCTCCTAGCAAATGGGCTTTGTAACCACTCTAGGATTCGAAAATATTGGCCATTAATCGATGATAACAGTACAGGGGAGTGGCCCCTGAAAAAAAATCATCAAACGTAGCCGATATAAGTATGAAATGAAAGTTTTCATGGGAGCTTTTCAAAACAGTTCTTAAACTGTCACTTTTTGCTTCAGGGGGGAAATACATGAAAAATGTGTTTCTCCCCTCGCGAATGGACATCTGAAATAATTATCAAGGGAGATATTTATGAGTATAACAATAACAAAAACCTCAGAAGTCGAAATTCGTTCAACTTTGTCAATAATAGTATGATCTTCGAATTTCATATTTTCTCTAAAAAAATTGTCATTGACATGTTTCTTGGTTTCATTCGATCTGGTGACTGCATTTTGTAAATTGAATACAAAACCCTTCTGACATGAGCGTAGGTCTGTTTACCCAACTTGTTGATTATTTACCAACTGTTTGTTCTTCAAACTAAATGAGTGTAACGCAAACATATGTGATGAATTTTCAATAACGAATCTGTACGATGTAGCTGAGACTCTTATGTTAGACGTATAGTAGTATTCTTATATCTAATTATATATTCATATTTGTGTATTGCCTTAAATTCATTCAGTCTTATCTTATGGTCAATTTCCGACATGGCTGGCTAGTTCATCATTTCAATTTTTAATGGTGAATGGCAACTGATCCTAATAATTAACAGCACTTCAGAAGCAATTAAAACGTTTTGAAGTGCGATAAACATTGTTTTTGGACATGTAAAAATTGGCCACTATTCTATTATTTTAGAGTAATATAAAAATAAATGTATTTGAATTAATATTACTATTCGTAGAATAAGTCATACCTTATATGAGATAAAATACTCACTATGATCACAAACCCTTACGAGATGCTTACAAATCCGTTGCAAATGAAATTACTCATATGAAAAACGAAAATATCAGAACTACTCGTTTAATACTTTGATTTTATTAATTTCAAATAATTTTATTGTTATCTTATTTGGTACTATATTTAGTAGAATCTCAGCACTGATCAGGATTTGAGTGGCGGAAATAACGTAAAGTAATATATTCCTTAAGAAATTGACAGAATAATATGAATTGCTGAACGGAAAACGTCTTTCCTTTTCAGCAAACCCTTCTTTTTTTCCAGCAGAAATGGCAACGAGCGGTAAATATACTGTTACGAGGGTAGGGTTCTAGAAATCCGCACATGGCCAGGTTCACGTCGCGTTCGGTACGCGGTACCATAGTTTGTTTTGAGGCATTTTTCTTAGAGTCGGTTATTTCAAAGTCGAGTTAGAGTAGCATGATTTTTACGTACCGCGTCGGTGATATTTGGGAACGCGAAACTAGATACAGTTTTTGTTGTTGTCTGGAAGAATGTAAGAAATATGGAATAAAGTAAGGGTAGGTTTCTTTTCCGTATTTAGTGTTTTCGACGCGTTAGCAGATTGGTCATGTGGACCGGTGGTTGAATTTTTGTATTCCGGACTTAGTCTGGTCGCGCAAGACCCGCGACCGAACTCCTCTTCGAACTAGCTAGCAAGGCAGCAGCCACCTCGCAGTAGACTAAGAGTGTCCGGACTTGTTGACCTGAAGGGTACAGTCCATTGTCAGGTTCCAAGATTTCACGTCTAGAACCGATGAGAGGTCAGTTCAGATTTCGTTCGAGTGAGTTTAAACGAATAACGTTGCACATGGTTGGTTGGTCGCTGAAGAGAGCGCATCACTGTTTGAATTTCAAATCTGAGGAACTGGTCAATGGACCGAGACAGTTGGAGGCGCTATTTGCAGGAAACAGTAGAGATATATAAAGGCATTTATATATATATATATATATATATATATATATATATATATATATATATATATATATATATATATATATATATATATATATATATATATATATATATATATATATATATATATATATATATATATAGAGTGGTATATATATATGTATATATATATATATATATATATATATATATATATATATATAGAGTGGTATATATATATATATATATATATATATATATATATATATATATATATATATATATATATATACAGGGTAATAATAAGTAACCGGACTGAACTCAGGAAATTTTTTATTGGCAAAATATGTCTAGAGCCCTCGTCGTAGCACGTTGAACGTTTTTCAGAGTCCCCTTAAGGCTTCTCTTGATCTCGGGGAACAGAAAAAAGTCCGCTGGTGCCATATCCGGCTGTAACGCCCTGGACTGTTTGGCCAACTGCTAGTCGACGAGCAGGCAGGTGTACGACGGAGCATTGTCGTGATGGAGGATCCACGAATTGGCAATCTCCGAACGGACTCGGCGAACCCGGGCGGTTAGTCGACGGAGCACCTCTCTGTAGTATTGGCCGGGTGGCACAAACTCTTTGTGAACAATGCCTTTCACGTCAAAGATAGCAATGAGCATCGACTTAACTTTGATTTGCTCATGCGCGCTTTTTTCGGTCGTGGTGACTCCGGTGTGTGCCACTCCGAACTCTGCCGATTCGTTTCAGGATCATATTCGAAAACCCACGTCTCGCCTCCTGTAATAACGTGGTTAAAAACTCCGGTTCGGTTGCTCGATCTTACGGCCCATTTTCACTCTGACGACGTAACTGAACGCGCACTCCACTCTCGCTCGATGCTATCTCTCCAAGCATTTGGAGGCAACTGCTGCAGCCCAGTTTCCTTGACCTGCACCCCTACCACCACTACAGAACCAGATACCGGTGAGCAGACACTATGACGGCGCGGGGCAGGCTCAGTCCGGTTACTTATTATACAGACCCTATATATATATATATATATATATATATATATATATATATATATATATATATATATATATATATAAATAAATATATATATATATATATATATATATATATATATATATATATATATATGTATATATACACAGAAATACATATATATAAATATAAATATATATATATATATATATATATATATATATATATATATATATATATATACATATATATATATATATATATCTACATATATATCTACATATATATCTTCATATATATCTACACATATATATATATATATATATATATATATATATATATATATATATATATATATATATATATATATATATTTTTTTTTTTTTATATATATATATATATGTATTTATATATGTATATATATATATATGTGTATATATATATATATATATATATATACATATATATATATATATACATATATGCGCATGTAAAATGTAGATGCATACATATTTGTATAAATAGATATATAAATAGATATATATATATATATAAATATATATATATATATATATATATATATATATATATATATATATATATATATATATATTGTCACGGGAGCCTTCCACACACGAGTTTAAGGGTGCCCACGGTCTTATTTAAAAGTATATAAAAAAAAAAAATATATATATATATAAGTTCTCCGCGAGGATAACTTCCCGAGCCAGGCGGAAGTAGAAATTTAATATGTATTTAATCCTTTTTTTTTAATTTTAGTTGAAACTCTTAACCTAGTCACGAAATTTAGTGTAAAGCAATAAAACATTAGTTTTCTGTTTTGCGTAGATAAGTCAAGCTTTACATATAAGTAACAAAAAAAAAGAAAAAAACACTAAACACTTTAGTTATTTAATCCGTTTTTAAAACGAAACTACTCACAACATCGTAAATTTTAACTAACCCGACAGATAAGAAACCATGCAAAATGTTAACATTTTTATAAAATACGATTTACTCATAGAGATATTTTAACCTTTAACTCAGCAAAGGAAAATCAGCGAGTCCACAAAAAAACGAGACAGAAACACCAACAAAGAAGGTGGAGAAACACACGCTGAAAAGAGCACTTACAAAATCGCAGAGTGATGATGAGGAAGAGTCCCAAACCTAAACAGACCAAACAGGGCAAACCACAGTCGTCGACTAGCAAAACACAGGGTACACCTTCAAAAAGTGTGGCTGAAACATCATCGCTACTGTTGCTCAGCCAAATGGGTTGATAAAAAAATATTATTCGGGACGAGTGACAGAAGAGAAGGCCGGCAACAAATTTGTAGTTTTATTTGAAGACGGAGCATCCAAAATACTTCCACGAGAATCAATTGTGTTTGGCGAAGGAGATACTCTACCATTGAAGGATCATTCTGTCTATGCTCTGCTCGAGGTGACTATGAACTAGGTACAGTGAAAGCAATCGACAAAAGCTGCGAAAAGGTAATGTACACTGTAGACATAGACGGAAAAGACATTAAAGTCAGTGCTTCCCACATTTATTTGACGGACCAACAAGCGAAAACAATTCAAAACCAAAAGGATAGTTCAAGTACACCATCATCGTCCAATAAGAATGCAGTTGACTCACCAACAGAAAAATCATCACCTGGTGCATCGCGATCGACCAGAAAACGACCGGCAACGTCACCAATAACACCAGCCGAAAAGTTCTTAAACAAAAACAAACAAGCGTACACACTGATTCGACGATTAACCAATTATACTTGGCGCTCGCCGTTACTTCGGATGAAAATGAAGGAAAGATCAATTTTATCAGATATTGTAAATTCTTGATCATCGTCTGTATTCGCATTTCAAGACTCAACTATAAATACATGCTTCGAACAAGAGAACAAAAGTGTTAGTAAAGAAAATATATCGGATATTGTGGCAAGCTTATTAGATATAGACCAAGAAAAGGTCCAAAATGATACAACGCAAAATTGTTCTACTGCTGATATGCCAAATGAACAGCAAAGCAAAGCAGAGCAAATATTTTATTGTTCCATATGTGGAAAACCGTATAACAATTTGCACACTCTTGCAACACATAAAATACGACACAAAGAAAGGCAATATGAATGTGAAATTTGCAAAAGAAGATTTTACAAACCTTACACTCTTCAAAATCATATGAACTCTCACGGAAAAGGAAAGCGGCATACTTGCACTCAATGTGGCAAAACATTTTCATTCAATTGCAATCTACAACGACATTTAAAGTAAACGCAAAACAAAAGTTGGTCTCGGCAACTAAATAAACATTGGGAATGACAGTTCCCACCGAGAGCTTTTGAGCTGCCATATGATCAGTGCGTTCAACTGAACTTTTACAACAACGCCTACGGAAAATGCAGCAAAGTTTGTAATGCCGCGCGCCTCCACTGGACGAGAAAGTGGAGCCACGTTCGGAAGCTCGTTTGGAGGAAAGCATGGCAACGAAGAAACGATAAAAGGCCCCGGATGGAGCTTGAAAAGCTCTCTTCTCTGGATTCTGGGAATTGGACTAGGCGAGCGTTTTTGGCGGAATTTGCTTTTGGAGGTTAGGCGGAATATTGAAGAAAATACAATTTTGGAGTTGGCGGGACGGCAGATTTCGGTGAACTGCACGGAAAAAGGCGATTGGATGCGGAATATTCAAGCAAGTGCAATTTTGGAGTTGGCGGGACGGCAGATTTCGGCGAATTGCACGGAAAAAGGCGATTGATGGAGAAAGCCAGGAGAACGCTACAGTTGGAAGCCGCAGACTAGGGGGCCCCCGGATAGTTAGCTACTATCCACATACGAGCGTAAGAGTATTTTTCGTTGTAGTATTTCTTTTTTGTATACTTTATTTTTTTTAAATCTGAATTTCACGATAATAATAATTAGTTCCAATAACATTTGCTTTTGTAGAATTTATTTCCACAAGTGGAACGTGCCAAAGTGTAAGGTTTGGCTCGGGAAGTGGCGTAGTGGGCGAGCACGAATAGTACCCCAGGTGTGGAAGGCTCGAGGGTGCTCCGCCAACACGTGGTGTGGCTCAAGGGTCCGGCAGGACATAAATTCCCCTTAGATTGCACGCGCTGTTTAGGTGTGCGAGTTGGTGTAGGGAGGAATAGGCGACACAGTCGGTACGCGAGCGCAGAAATAACGTCGGTGCCGGTACGAGTCTTTGACGAGTCACGATTCTCGCTTGGCGACTCCCGTGGGGCCCATTGGAAAAGCGAGTGGCGCACGGCCCCTCTTCATTGGGCTAACCGGGTCCGAGGGCCCCCAGTCGAAGGTCTCTACCAGAGGCCCAGAGTGCTCCGGGACGGAAACATTATAATATTATGGCGCCCAACGTGGGGCCGGTAAAGTGAAGTAATAGTAGTTGCGAAGAAAGTGAGTAGTGAAAGTGATTGTGTGGTATTGCGGGAGTGTGCAAGATAGTGAAAAGTGCTCTGTGAAAGTGGCAAAAAGGACGAACTGAGTGTTGTGCTATCCATTGCGGGGGTGTGCAATTCAGGGTCAAGTGCTCAGTGCAAGCGGCGAGGGAAACGGGCGTGTGTGTAGTGTTTTACATTGCGGAAGTGTGAATTTAACCATTCGATGTAAGGATTCATGTTTGACAAAAAAAGAAGAGAGTTCCAATTCAGCAGAAACTTCATCTATTTAATTAGTTCTTAAGGATTTATTGCGTTTTAAATTATAATAGTGATTAATTTGGGTACGTATCTTTTAGAGAAGATGTCGAAATCAGGAAGCTTCTTGGTCGATCGTCTCGCGAAAGATGAATTGGCGTACGAGCTGGTCATACGCGATTTGCCAACGGGAACGGTCGAGATTATGCGGACAACTGTGCGGGACGCACTTCGGTCGGAGGATGATGCCAACGAGTCCCTACTAGCGAGGGAGTACCCGATACCATATGCGGATGATCTGGCCGCAATGACGGACAAGGTGGCAGAGGTCGAGAGCCTGGCAGCGGTAGAACGGTAGCTAAGGGACATCCAGAAGGTTAGGGCAAAGGTGGCGTTTGGACTACGGAGACTACGCTACATGTCAAATTCCCCAGAGGCTTCGATCCCCGTAATAGATAAGTAGTAGTCCCGGGATCACCTTCAGCACCAGAGGTGGAGGAGGAGGTGGACACCCCAAGTCACGAGGTAGAAGTAAAGGCGCCTACAGCGGATCCAGATAAGCCGAGCTCCTGTTCTACGCCGCTGCCAGGGCAAGAGGAAGGAAACGCCGAAGCAATGCAAGAGCCACAAGGGGGCATAGGGACTTCGGAGGGGCAATCGAGGAGCCATGGCGGACAGGAGGTGGACAACGCATTACATGAAATCGGGAGGAGCGAGCCACCACAGCCAGTCATTCGAGTGGACTCCGTGACTCCCAAAGGGTTCGACATCCACAAATAGGGTTTGAAGTTCAGCGGGGACTCGGGATCTTTGAGTGCGTTCCTGGAGCGGGTCGAGGAGCTACGACTAGCTCAAAGAGTGTCTACCGCGCGGCTCTACCAATCGGCCATAGAGCTGTTTGAAGGCCGAGCGTTAGTATGGTTTCGCGCCAACCGTGCCAGGGTGAGCTCATGGGCGGAATTGATGGTAGAATTGCGAGCCTAGTTTCTTCCTCCAAATTACGATAAAAAGTTGCTGGAGGAAATCAAGGAACGTACCCAGGGTCCCGACGAAACCGTAGGGATGTATGTAGCGATAATAGAGGGGTTGTTTCGGCGCAGGTCAATTACATGCTCAGAGGAGGACAAGCTCGAGATTATCAGGGCAAATCTCACACCTTTCTACCAGACTCAGTTGTCCTTGGAGTCGGTGAAGACAGTGGCCGAGCTGGTAAAACTGGGCCGGAACCTGGAGACAACACGGGCATCAGTAGAAGCTTATCGACCCCCACCGCTCGCGAGCTCCCAACACTTGCTGGAGCCTGACTTGGCCTACGCGGGAAGACGAGGATCGACTAGGGTAGCCGCGGTGCACAGTTCGGGGATACAGTGTTGGAACTGTAAAGGCCTAGGTCACACTTCAAGGGAGTGTGCTGCGCCTTTGAAATGTTTTGGGTGCGGCCGCGAAGGGGTTAGGAAGAGCAATTGTCCTAACTGCCGACAGGCCGCGAAGTCGGATTGGCCACGACAGCGGGAGATTACTGAAGGGAATAGAAGGGCCAGTGAGAGAATGGGGGCAGAGAGGCCATCGCATGCAACCCCAACCCAACCAGCGTCGGAAAACTTCCGCGGTGCTCAGTAGGCGGCGAACCGAGCACATATAGAAGGGGGAAAGAAGCCGCGGTACCGGGGGTAGCTTTTCTGCTGAGAGATATGGGTGGAGACAATAGGCCTCACTTGGAGGTGGAGGTATTGGGGAATAAGTGGCTGGGGCTCGTGGATTCCGGGGCAACGCATACCATCTTGGGAGGATCCAGTTGGGATTTGCTGCGAGTACAAGGGCTAAAACTTCGAGAGGCAGGACACTCGGTTATACGGCTAGCGGACAGTGGTTGTGTTCCAAGTGAAGGAGACGTTTGGGTTCCAATAACCGTGAAAGGGGTCACCAGATGGATGAGGGTTTTAGTGGTGCCCGCAGTCCCACAAGCGCTGATTCTAGGAGTGGACTTCCTGCGTTTATTCCGGATTGTCCTGGATCTCGGCCAGGAATCGTGGGAATTTGCGGCACTGGCCTCCTGTGAGATGTTGCAGAGGAGGACCAGGTTGACACCACATGAAGAGACACGCCTAGAATCGCTAGTAGCGGAGGAATTCCAGTTGATGGGAGACGGCCAAGGGTGTGCTCGAGGGGTGGAACATGTCATCAAGACGTCGGCCGAGCCCATTAAGCAGCGGTATTACCCCGTGTCTCCGGCAGTGCAGGCACACATCAACGAGGAGCTGGACGAGATGCTGCGGCTGGGGGTGGTGGAACCTTCCGGAAGTCCATGGTCATCACCCATCCTTCTAGTGAAGAAGAAGGACGGAAAATTTCGGTTTTGCGTGGACTTCCAAAAATTGAATAGCGTGTCCGAGCGGGACGCCTACCCACTACCCTACATCGCCACCACATTAGACAAGTTGCGTCCAGCACGCTACCTCTCCTCATTGGACATCAAATCGGCTTACTGGCAGATACCAATGGCAGAGGCGTCTAAGCCGCTCACAGCTTTTACTGTGCCTGGTCGAGGCCTCTTTCATTTTAACCGCATGCCTTTTGCGTTGCACAATGCTCCAGTGACGTGGCAGCGTTTTATAGATCACGTTTTGGGGCCGGAGTTAGAACCATACGTGTTCGTGTACCTAGACGACGTGATAGTAGTCACTGAAGATTTCGACAAACACCGAGAGATCCTCCGAGTGGTACTGTCACGTCTCAGGGGAGCTGGAATACGGGTTTCACGGGAGAAGTGTGAGTTTTGTCGGCCGCAGCTTAAATACTTGGGATATGTAGTAGACGAAAGTGGACTAAACGTCGACCCAGAAAATGTAGAATGTATACTGCATATCCCCCGGCCGAACAACGTGAAGAAGGTCGGGCAATTTCTGGGCATGGTGTCTTGGTACCGGCGATTCATCCCGGACCATGCAACGTTGATAGCACCACTCACAAATCTTCTTCGAAAGAATAAGAGGTTCGAGTGGACGGAGCAATGTGAGCTGGCTTTCTTGCGCTGCAAGACGATGCTGTCAACGGCACCCATCCCCACCTGCCCAGACTTCTCCCTACCGTTTAAGGTGCAAACAGATGCTTCAGATGATGGCGTCGGGGCGGTGTTGAGCCAGAGCCACCCAGAGGGTGAAAAGGTGGTATGCTACCTTAGTCGTAGCCTTTCCAAGGCGGAAAAGATTTACTCCACCACCAAAAAGGAGTGTTTGGCGGTGCTGTGGGCCATGGAGAAACTCAGGCCCTACCTGGAAGGGTCACGCTTTACGGTGGTTACCGACCACCACTCGCTGGTGTGGCTCAATAATCTGCGAGACCCAAATGGTCGACTGGCGCGCTGGGCGGTAAGGCTCCAGCAGTTTGATTTTAACGTCATTCACCGGAAGGGTAAGGAGCATTTGGTACCCGACGCCCTGTCGCGAGCAATCCCAGAGGTCTGCATGATAGAGACGGGAAACCAAGGGGACAAGTGGGTAGACGGCATGCGGGCCAAGATATTGGAAGAGCCCGACAAGTTCCCCGACTGGCGAGTGGAAGGAGAGACCTTATGGAGGCATCTACCAGGTCGACATGCGGAGTTGGCGGGAAATTCATGGAAACAGGTGGTTCCCAAGCACGAGCGGCAGGCCACCCTCCTACAATACCATGACGATGCCACGGTTGGGCATATGGGGGCTAGCCGGACATATGACCGGATTGCCCAGCGGTTTTTCTGGCCGAAAATGAGGGCAGACGTTCGTCGGTATGTGGCACGGTGCAGAACCTGCCAAGCGACCAAGGTGGAGCGGAGATCTCCCTATGGGCCGATGGCCTCCAGAGCGGGGCAAACCAAAGAACCCTGGGAGGTCATTTGTGTCGATTTGGTGGGACCTTTACCGCGTTCCACTCAGGGGAATACTCATATTCTGACAGTGGTGGACTATTTTTCCAAAATGCCCTTAATTTTTCCCCTTCGGCAAGCGACAGCGGCCCAGGTAGCGAGGCTGTTAGAGGAACGAATCTTCCTGGTGTTCGGGGTCCCCGCCTTGGTGGTCTGCGACAATGGTGTCCAATTCAGGTCCAAAGAGATGGACAAGCTAGTGACCGGGTATGGAGGCCGAATACAGTTCACGCCCTTTTACCATCCACAAGCCAATCCCGCAGAGCGAATCAACCAGACCATCAAGCAGATGTTGAGAGCGTATGTGGGCGACAATCACCGGAAGTGGGATGTTCAGCTACCGAAGATTGGATATGCGTTGCGTACATATACGCATGAGGCCATGGGAAGCACCCCATTTTTCATTAACTTCGGTCGGGGGATGGTGGTTACGCGGAAGGGGCCAAGTTCACCCTCGGATGAAAACACGTTGAAAAATCCTGCAGAGAGGGCCGTGAAACTAAGGGAAGTAAGGGAAGACGTGCTTAGGCGTTTAAAGGAGGCCGCGAAGAAAAGTACCCAACGGTATAATCTTCGGAGGCGGACCCCCCCCCTTCCTCCCCAATGACTTGGTGTGGTGGAGGAATTTCGGGTTGTCCGATGCGGCCCAGTACTACTCGGCCAAACTGGCACCGGAGTACCTTGGCCCTTTCAAAATTGAAAAACGCGAGTCACCAGCTCTGTTCAGACTACTGGATATGGATGGAAGGAGTGCAGGGACCTGGCACGCAAAGGGCCTCAAGCCATACCTATCCTGAGACCGCAAACAATGTCGAGTGTGCGAGGGAGGCCGACCAGCGAATTAGTGAATAAGTTAGTTAATAAGTTTAATCAGTAAGATGGTGGAGGGTACTAGTGCTAAGTTTCTTTAAGGTGGTGGTGGGTTATAGTATTAGTTTAAATAGTGAGCGGATTATGCGCAACCGGCTAGTAATGCGGCAAGTAAGTCTCGTCGATGGCAACACGTATCGGGACGCGCGCGCTACGGTCTAAGGACCCCGTGGTCCTCGTCTTACGTCCTATCGGGATTAACTAACTGGCCTAGTTATGCCAAATCACGTTTCACTCTCCGGGAGACGCGAAGTTTTCGGAAAAGAAGTCGTCGGACGGAAACCGTACTGGCAGGTCGCACAGGTTTGCTATGTATTACAGTTTAGACTAGATTAGGATGTCGAAGTCATAAACTGTGACTTATATTAGAATATAGGCCGTATAAAATGGAGAAAATTAGGCGATGCTTATGTTAAAGTAGGCGGTACATATAGTGTAATTTAGAATCCAGATAGCTTATAATCGAGTTCATTGCATATTAGAATTTAGAATAAATATATATATATATAATTTGAAATACGTTAGGAGTTTAGAAATATAGAATTCGGAATATAGAGCAATTTGTAATATTCTAGACAGCACAACATGAAGAAAATGAAATATATACCGTCTCTGCTTAATCTTAGCTACGTTGTCAGCTGGAGTGACCTGATTGACTCCTTTCCCTTTCCGTTTACCGTTAATTCGCGGCACAAGGTGATTATTTTATCTTCCTTCATCCGAACTTGAGCTAAAAAAAAAGAAAAGTCCGTTGGCATTAGGACTAACTTAATGTGGTTCGAGTTAAGGGGAGTGACAAATGGGAAATAGAAGAGAGGCTTCGAGGAAATTCTGGTCGATAGGCGTTAGGGTAAATAGTTTAAAAGTAGCAGATTATTGTTAGGCGTAGGTTAGAATTAACAGATAGGCACACGACTTAGAATAGTTAAGGGTGAAATCTAATTTAAGATATTGATCTGAGGAATAGTTTTTCAATGAGTGAATTTTAGGAAAATTCCCTTGAAGTAAGGGGGGGATTGTCACGGGAGCCTTCCACACACGAGTTTAAGGGTGCCCGTGGTCTTATTTAAAAGTATATAAAAAAAATATATATATATATATATATATAAGTTCTCCGCGAGGATAACTTCCCGAGCCAGGCGGAAGTAGAAATTTAATACGTATTTAATCCTTTTTTTTAATTTTAGTTGAAACTCTTAACCTAGTCACGAAATTTAGTGTAAAGCAATAAAACATTAGTTTTCTGTTTTGCGTAGATAAGTCAAGCTTTACATATAAGTAACAAAAAAAAAGAAAAAAACACTAAACACTTTAGTTATTTAATCCGTTTTTAAAACGAAACTACTCACAACATCGTAAATTTTAACTAACCCGACAGATAAGAAACCATGCA
>OZ017738.1:274389495-274391995 GCA_963969285.1 Odontomyia ornata | reverse complement strand
GTCCGGAGATTGCCGATTCATGGATCCTCCATCACGACAATGCTCCGTCATACACCTGCTTGCTCGTCACCGAGCAGTTGGCCAAACAGTCGAGGGTAACGTTGCCACAGCCTCCTTACAGCCCGGATATGGCACCAGCGGACTTTTTTCTGTTCCCCAAGATCAAGACACACCTTAAGGGGACGCGGTTCGCGACTCTGGAAAACGTTCAACGTGCTACGACGAGGGCTTTAGACAGCATCGAGGTTGCCGACTTCCAGGGAGCGTTCGGGGATTGGAAAATCCGGTATCAGCGTGTTATCGACTCCAATGGAGACTACTTTGAAGATTTATAAAGAAAAATTGTACATATTTTGCCAATAAAAAATTTCCTGAGGTCAGTGCGGTTACTTATTATTCCGGCCCTGTATATATATTTAAATATATATATATATATATATATATATATATATATATATATATATATATATTGTATATATATATATATATACGAGTATATATATATATATATATATATATATATATATATATATATATATATATATATATATATATATATATATATATGTACAATGTATATATCTATATACATAGATATATATATATATATATATGTATATATATATATATATATATATATATATATATATATATATATATTTATATATATATATATATATATATATATATATATATATATATATATATATATATACATTTGTGTGTGCGTGTGTGTGTTTGTGTGTGTATATATATATATATATATATATATATATATATATATATATATATATATGTTTATAAACATATGCATCTATGTATGTATATATATATATATATGTATATATATATATATATATATATATATATATATATATATATATATATATATATATATATATATATATATATATATAATAAAAATATATATATAAACACATATATATATATATAAATATATATATATATATATATATATATATATATATATATATATATATATATATATATATATATATATAAGTATGTGTGTGTATTGACAACAGGTGAATTTCACTCAAGAAATTTCTTTCACCGGTATGCGATTTTCGACATATAAAATCTCTGCACTTGTTCCGGTTGATCTGGTACGACTATGTACCTCTGCCTTTTGGACCACGCTCACCACCTCTGCAATCGCATTGATAGTAGGACGTCTTGCTCTAAAGCCGTGCTGCCACGGAGTTTTCCTTCGATGAGTTTCTCTGACACTCCCCAGCCGTGTCTAGCATGCATAACGGGCGGTATGCAGATAGCGATTCGGGATTTTCCCTCCCCTTGTTGATCAGAACGAGCAACGCCACCTTCCATCACCCCCGGGGAAACCCCGTCCCGTAGGCAAGCGTTGAATGTGTTGAGCAGCAAGTCAGGACAATGGTCATAGACAAGCCGCAACACCTCATCCAGAACACCATCTGGACCTGGAGCCTTCCTCGCTTTTAATGAGAGGACTGCCTCCTCCAGTTCCAGCTGGGTGAAGAGTGGACACTCGACTGCTGTCTCACCATGGACAGCATCAACACGGACGGGATAGGCGGGGAAGAGTCCCCTCACTATCTCGTCCATCTTTTCCGCATCATGTATGCATGGCTTCCGCAGGACACCAAGCTTCCGCATAACTAGCTTGTAGCCAAGGCCCCACGAATCCTTGTTCACATTGGCCACTAGGTTTTGCCAAAAGCGAGCCTTGCTATTGTTGATGAATTCACGAAGGCATTTCTTGACCAACTTAGATGCAGCCACCCGGTTGCATGCCTTGTCACGGTTCCGCACCCATTGAGCCTCACGTCGAAGCTTGTGACACTCCCTTTGCTTTTCAGCAATTTCAGTCGACCACCAGTACAATGGGGTTTGCAGTGCCATGTTTTTCGACGGGGCATAGAAGGTTTGCAAGCAGTCGTGACAATGCTCATAATTGAGTTCACCACGTCTTGAGCAGCCAACTCTTCTGTCCGCTCCAAGGCACAGATCTGATTAGTCACATGAATGTGCAAATCTCTGGAATTAAATATAGGAATTACTGCGAAGTAAACTTTTTTGGTGTGTTTATTCCCTTCCATATTTCATTCTTCTTTATACCCTTTCTTTCAAGATAGACCCCTAAGTATGGGAAACTATCCACACTTTCCAATTTGTAGACTTCTAAGGCCGAGTTCTGTCGAACTTACTCGCACGCAAAAACTATTTCCGTAAAGCGTCCAAAAGAACAGAAATTTAGATGGCAGCATGGTCTCTCAGCAACATCACACCAATTGTTCTTCCGCTAACAACTGCCTCTAAAGCGATCGGTTAAAAAGTCTAAGTCCAGCTTCTTATTCATCATGAAAAAATACAAAAGATGACTAACCTGCCTTCTTGACTCATCCGAGCAGGTTCATTCAATACTTTTCACTTTGGCGCAGCCCCAGCATAATCGTCCTGACATAATTTATATACACCGAGAAGTGTTTCGCTAAAATCT
>OZ017738.1:274216995-274384495 GCA_963969285.1 Odontomyia ornata | reverse complement strand
GTGACGATGACAGCATGTCCCTTCATTTCTTGAGCGATGTTGTAGTCCGCCATTTCTTATCTGAAAAGGGAAAAAGATAAAAAAAAATTCGCGAAGTTAAAGTCACATTAATGCATGTCATCAAATACCGTACGCACCGTGTATATATATATATATATATATATATATATATATATATATATATATATATATATATATATATATATATAGATATATATATATATATATGTATAGATAAGTATGTGTGTGTATTGACAACAGGTAAATTGCACTCAAGAAATTTCCTTAAAAGGTATGCGACTTTCGACATCTAAAGTCACTGCACTTGTTCCGGATGATCTGAATTTATTTGACTTGGCTAATTACTTTTAGTGAGTTTAACTTGAGAGTTAATTACCAAAGTGAAACTTGTATTAAATCTCAAGCGTAAAACCTAGGAAATAAACTCCGCAGTAAGACTCGACTCCTTTGAATTTAAACTCCCGAGCTAATATATAGGGCTTGATCCTACTATATTATCGCTCTCTTTGCGATTCGATAGCAAAGCCTTGATAATGGATTCTTTGAGGACTCAATCGGCATGTCCCGTGTTTCTAGGGTTTATAAAATAATTTTAAAAAACCCTACTAAAATAGCGACGTGTGTGTCCATTCGTGCGTCACAGCAATTTTTCTCGCAAAAATATAAGCTAGAAACATCAAATTTTGTGTGTAGGTGTTAAAAGCTGTCTTCTTGGAAGTTTAACTACATAAAACTTTTATAAGGTTTCCCATACAGGCGATTGGCCCCTGAAAAATAAGGTAGCCGATATGGGTACCAAATGAAAGGTCTCGATGATAGCTTTTCAAAATAGATCTTAAACTGACACTTTTTGCTTCAAGGGGCGTACAGGGAGGGGAAGCATACGAACAAATTGTGCCCACCCCCGCGATCGGACACCTGTCGTCTTGAAAAAATTATGAAGGCAGATGTTTATGAGTACAACAACAAAAAGTAACTTAGAAGTTAAAATTCGCTCAACTTTGTCAATAATGGTATGATCTTCGAATTTCAAATTATCCTCAATAGAATCTTATAAATTCCTTTAAGCTTAACGAAATTTAAAGTTTAGGTAGTCGTATAAAAATTCATAATACTCTATAAGTTTGATGAACATCGAATCATATTCACGAAAGTTATAGCCATTTTAAATTTCTCCGACTACAACAACAATAACAAAAGATGTTGATATTTTATGGATTTTCGAATCAGACACTGCAGTTTTGATTTGATCTTCTTAAGATTTTCAGAAAAGGCGGGTAACATGAATATTTTCGATAATGCATGATTTGAGTGATTTCTGTTAGTTTGCAACAAAATGCCGACCGATGAAATAGGGAAACAATGGATTTTCTTTTAGAGGTGCACATCTTTTTGACATGTATGTTATCTTGAATTTATTCATTGCTGGTGACTGCATTTCGTAAGTTGGGTACAAAGCACTTCTGACATGAGCGTAGGTGTGTCTACCCAACTTGTTATCAAATTCCGAGTGTATTAAAAGAACGTGATCGTAGGTAACATTTTATTCAGATTTAATGCATGTAGAATATACTGTTTGTGTTTCAGTCGTTATCAAATTGGTGTACTGAAGACTCCTCATTTACTCACTCTGAGATATGATTTCAAAGCGATCTAAACTTTTACTCTCTATCCCTGGAGAGATTTAAGAAAACCTAAGTAGTATTCAATCATATTACTATGTTATTATTTTTGAAGTTTTCCCACAAAGATTGCTTTTTCAAATGTTGCTTAAGGTGAAATAATGTTGTACTTAGCCAATTTTCTTGATGTTATTGATTTTCAATATAATGGAAGAATAGCAGTTCTGACTTAGCTTTTCTGAAAGAACCATGCCACGGCCCGAAAAGAGTTGTATTTCTAAGACCATAGTCCTACTAAGAAACCTTGGGTTATTTCTGAATTGATGACCTTATCCAATTTTTCTTTTAATGTAAATTTCTCTGAAAGCCCTTTATGAAGGACTTGACAACAAATTTCCGATATGAAGGAAGGAAGATTCATCGTTCCTGTAAAATTTTTCTTCGAATTATTTTTTGAATAAAATTGCTTTTATCTTGTTAACATTAAAAATCAATTGTAGTTGCTATACTTTATCATTGTATTTCTGATAAAACTCATATACATAAGTCTTAACTTCTAGCCGGTAGAGTTCTAATTTCCTTTCCAACATAACTAGTGCTTCTTTCACATGTACCAAGGTTATAAATTTTCCTGATTTTTTCGTATAATAAGTCAAAGCATTTCCATAAACTTGTACAGTGTGCTGTGATGTCTAAATAAACCTTTTTAGGGGTTTGTAAAATAATTTTACATAAATTAACTAAAACCACGACCTGTCCATTTCTCCGTCCGTGGGTCACAGCAAGTTTTCTCGCAAACCACATAATATAGAAACATGAAATTTTGTCACTAGGTCGAAACTAGTAACATCTTTCAAATCCCACTGCAAAAAATAATTTGAAAGTTATTTAACAGGATCTCCCCATATAAAGAGATGACCTTGTTAACGCCCAGCTTGTAATTGGGATATAATCAGGTGACGAAAATTATTTGCTTGGTTACGTTTCTGATGGTTTAACTTTTGTGCAAGAAGTGATTGGAACTTTGCGCACTTCATTATCCCTTTTCAAATACCAAAAAAATGTGTGAGCCCTTTCGCGATTCACGACTCTTTTAGACAGGTGGACGATTATCCTAGATACAATTAGTTTCCATATGAAATCTTTCCGTTAAAATTTCTTCTTCATGCGTGTGCAAATATCTCAAATATAGTGCAGCATGTTCTTCACAGTTCTTGGACAATTTGAAGATTTTAGCAAAACACTTCTCGGTGTATATAAATTATGTCAGGACGATTGTGCTGGGGCTGCGCCAAAGTGAAAAGTATTGAATGAACCTGCTCGGATGAGTCAAAAAGGCAGGTTAGTCATCTTTTGTAGTTTTTCATGATGAATAAGAAGCTGGACTTAGACTTTTTAACATCGTTTTGAAGGCAGTTTTTGGCGGAAGACCATGCTGCCATCTAATTTTCTGTTCTTTTGGACGTTTTACGGAAATAGTTTTTGCGTGCGGGTAAGTTCGACACAACTCGGCCTTAGAGAACTACAAATTGGAAAATGTGGATAGTTTCCCATACTTAGGGGTCTATCTTGAAAAAAAGGGTATAAAGACGAATGAAATATCGAAGAGAATAAACACCCCAAAAAAGTTTACTTCGCAGTAATTCCTATATTTAATTCCAGAGATGTTCACAGGCAAAATCAAATTTGCACATTCATGTGACTAATAAGATCTATGCTTCGGAGCGGACGGAAGAGTTGGCTGCTCAAGACGTGGTGAACTCAATTATGAGCATTATCACGACTGCTTGCAAACCTTCTATGCCCCGTCGAAGACCCCAGCACGGCAAACCCCCAGCACGGCAAACCCCCAGTGTACAATACTGGTGGTTGACTGAAATTGTTGAAAAGCAAAGGAAGTGTCACAAGCTTCGACGTGAGGCTCAATGGGCGCGGAACCGTGACAAGACATGCAACCGGGTGGCAGCATCTAAGTCGGTCAGGAAATGCCTTCGCGAATTTATCAACAAAAGCAAGGCTCGCTTTTGGCAAAACCTAGTGCACAATGTGAACAAGTGTCCGTGGGGTCTTGGCTACAAGCTAGTTATGCAGAAGCTTGGCGCCCTACGGAATCCTTGGATACATGATGCGGAAAAGATGGACGAGAAAGTGAGGGGACTCTTCCCCGCCTATCCCGTCCGTGTTGACGCTGCCCATGGTGAAACAGCAGTCGAGTATCCACTCTTCACACAGCTGGAATTGAGGGAGGCAATCCTTTCATTGAAAGCGAGGAAGGCTCCAGGTCCAGATGGTGTTTTGGATGAGGTGTTGCGGCTTGTCTATCACCATTGTCCTGACTTGCTGCTCCACACATTCAACGCTTGCCTACGGGACGGGGTTTCCCCGGGGCGATGGAAGGTGGCGTAGCTCGTGCAGATCAGCTAGGGGAAGGGAAATCCCGAATGCCGTCTGCATACCGCCCGTTATCCCTGCTAGACACGGCTGGGAAGTGCCAGAGAAACTCATCAAAGGAAGACTCACTGACACGATTCATGCTGCTGAGGACTTATATCCTCGGAAGTACGGCTTTAGAGTAGGTTGTCCTACTATCAATGCGATTGCAGAGGTGGTGAGTGTGGTCCAAAAGGCAGAGGCACAAAGTCGTACCAAGCGACGGATCGTCCTGTTGGTGACACTTTTCACGTTCCAGAATATCTAATGCTTCTTTTGAATGACTACCTAAAGGACCGAAGCCTGCTCTACGGCACGACTCAGGGCCGACGAAAGATGGCAGTTACATCGGGTATTGCCTAGGGATCTATCCTTGGTCCGGCCCTGTGGAACGTGCCTTACAACAAACTAATGAGACTGGAGATGCCAGATGAGTCAGCTTGATTGGCTTTACGGATGACTTTGTCAACTTGACAAAAAAGAGAATCTCTGGAGTAAGGATGGATACGTTGGAAAACTCTTTTCAAGTTCCAGAGTGTCTAACGCGGCTTTTGAGGAACTACCTAAAGGACCGAAGCCTGCTCTACGACATGTCACAGGGCCAATGAAGGATGGAAATTACGTCCGGTGTTGTCCAGGGATCTATCCTTGGTCCAGACCTTTGGAACGTGTATTACGACGGGCTTCTGAGACTTGAGATGTCCAATGAGTCACGCTTGGTTGGCTATGCTGATGATGTTGTGGCTCTGGTCGCTGGAGGCACCGTTGAACAAGCGCAACTTAGGCTTGGTATGCTAATGCGCTGAGTGAGAAACTGGATGACTGCTCGCGGGCTCAGTTGAGCACTGGAGAGAACTGAAGTGGTCATCTTGACAAAAGAGAGAGTCCCTAGAGTAAGGATGATCAGTATTGGCGACTTACAAATCAAATCGAAGCAATCGGTGAAGTACTTGGAGCTACTGATCGGCTCGAAGATGTGTTTCTCTGAGCAAATCAGGGCAACGGCTGAGAAGGCTTCTTCGGGAATATCGGCTCTGAGTCGACTCATGGCGAACATAGGGGGACCCAGCCAATCAAGAAGACGCCTCTTGATGAGTGCTGTAGGGTCAGTGCTACTGTTTGGAGCAGAGGTATGGGGTGACGCTCTCAGTAAGGAGGTTTACCGAAAATGCCTGGCACAGGTACAAAAAAGAGGAGCGCTGAGGATTGCACCTTCGTATCCAACGGTCTCTGACTCGGCGGTGGAAGTAATTGCAGGCGTGATACCTGTCGGCCTCCGTGCTAGAGAGTGCTGTGCTATTTATCTGCGTCAAAACGAGGATGCGAGGGAGATAGTTGTCCGTGGAAAGTGACAGCACTCACTGAATGATTGGCTGCAATCTTGGGTGAATTGCACAAAGGAAAAGTGGACTACGTGCCTCATCCCGGATGTCAGACCGTAGCTAAGTCGAAGGCATGGTAAGACTGACTTCTAATACACATTTTTCGCATGCATAAAATGGGACAGGCTGCGGAGGGCCCTCTACAGGGAGACAGGAGATCTCACCCCGGATAATATAGTCGCAGTGATGCTTGAATCTATTGACAAATGGAACCAAGTGGCACATTATGTTCGAGCAGTCCTAAAAGATAAAAAGGGCTCACAGCAGCCAGGGCTGTTGGCGCTGGGCGATCGTTTGTCTGGCACTTCCTCTTCCCCTCTCACCTTCCGCTAGAAGAGAGATCCCCCAGCTTAAAGGCGCCTCACGGTGTAATAAAACGAGACCTGGCCCGAAGTAATGTGTCAAAGAGTACCAAGCTATGTTCTCAGGTTGACAGGGAGGTTTTTCGTGGGTAGTCCAGTCACCTTCTTCCGAAAATGGTAGTCCCAAACTCTGTGCATAAATGGGCATTCACCTCCCTACCACAAAAAAAAAAGATCTGTGCTGCTTCTGGATGTGAAACCTAAACTCTTACAAATGTTGCCGAAAAGGCCCTGAACGTATTCAAATGCAAGTACTCAGGAAGATATATGGCCCAGGAAAGCATGGATCAGATTAACGACTTCTTCCCAAACAGCGAGTTGTAGAGCCTTCATAGAAACCCACCTATATTTGCATACATAAAGATACGCAAACTACATGGACAAGACATGCTATACCACAAATAATGATGAAATTTACCGTTGCAAAGCGGATGCGAATTTGTCCTTTTTAATTAAAAACACGAACGAGAAAAATGAAACTTTTGGGAACAAAGCACTTTGTGTACAGTTATTTTGAGGGTATAAAACTCGCAGACATCACCGGTACGAATGTGCTTGCCGGAACTTACGCATAAGGTTCCTATTAGAAGGAATTAAGATTAAATGAGGAAGGATATGAGAGAAGCTAGTGTGATCTTCTGCTTACTACTTTCATTTTAAGACGACCAAAAGATTATCAGCCGTTGAGTACTGATAAATCGCACAACGGAATTCACGTTTGTTAAAATTATTATCAATAAAAGCTGACAGCCAAATAATTTTTAACTAAACTGTACAGTCTTGAGAGAATAGATAATATAAGGTGCAAGCAATAAGGTAAGTATTTAGGCCTTATATAATGATGAACGAATGTTAGTAGAAAGAAATGATAAATGATTCACTTTTGAACAAAATTGAAAAGATGTATTCATGGTGCTATAAAACACGACGAGAATTGATTAAAGACGCCGATCACAAACCATCATCATTTTTAATTTCAATTTTTTCCGCAACATTTCGGCTCTTATATGTTTTAGAGATATACTATATATACATATATATATTCAAAGTAGTCGAAACGCGTCTGCTCACACAACTAAGCAAGGCCTGACGGCTTTTAAAGAAAAAAAAAAAAAAAAATATATATATATATATATATATATATATATATATATATATATATATATATATATATATATATATATGTATATATATATATATATATATATATATATATATATATATATATATATATATATATATATATATATATACTTGCCGATCACATACCATCATCATTTTTAATTTCAATGCCTTTCCACAATATGTCGACTCTTACATGTATTATAGATATACTATATATTTATATATATATATATATACATATATATATATATATATATATATATATATATATATATATATATATATATATATATATATATATATATATATACAGGGTGGTCAAAAAGTCGTGGATCAAACGCAACTAGGGGTTAGATGGGGTCATCAGCGGCAAAAAATTGTTCTACGCGAGGTCTTTAAAGTCAAACCCTGCAGAGTTATAATTTATTTTGTGTTTTTATGAGAAAATTAACTATTTTTACTAATTCTTATAAAAATTCGAAAAAATCTACAACCTGTATTGTTTTTATGATTTTCACTAGATTGATACTGATGAGTCCTTGCGTTAGACATGCTATTTATGGTTGTTTATTGGGTGTGTTGAAGATAATATTGAGTTTTACGATTTTTTTTTTTCTCAAATCATTACTTCTTATTTACTTCGAACCCCCCTGTGAAAAAAATACTCTACCGAAAAGTGACCCTGTATTATAAGTTTTGGCACATTAAATAGGGATTCTGAAAAGGTATAACACATGGCTATGCGTAGCTTTGATATCTTTCGAGGACGATCATTCGTAGGAAGACCAAAATTAACCCAACCATAAAACTCGGCCTAACCGATTTAAAAATAAACTAGAACTAATACAATTAATGACAAAGACTTTCTGCCTCCCTTTTACACTAACCGTTTCATCCTTTCTCAATAAAAGGCCAGTTCGCCCATCACTTCAGGTAGCGATATTTTTTCGAGGAAACGAATGGCCGGGCCGGGTGGGGTGGTGGCTGGGGGATGCGCGTGAGTATCTTTCTTTTGAATGTTTACACTGTTCTTTAGTGACTCGTTTCCTGCCTGTGACTAAGCACGTGTTCTTTTTCTTGGTTTCACGACAACTTGTGATCAGTTTCTTTCCCTTGACCATTTGACCTACGCTTTGTTCTTCGGACTTGTGATAGATTGCCTACCTGTGACCAGTGCTGTGTGAATCGGACTAGATTCGGAATCGGACGGATTGGCTAAATAAGTGGACAGATGGCTGCTGCGAGGAGAGAATACACTCAACGGGAGTATGCAGAAATGCATTACCTGTATGGCTTTTGCGACGGCAATGCCCGGGCTGCTGCCAGGGAATATCATCAACGCTACCCTAACCGTGATGGTTTTCCGGACTACAGGGTCTTTATGCGCGTACATAATTCCTACATGGAGGGAGTCTTACCTGGTCAGCATGCTCCAAGAGCAGGCAGACCAGTGGTGCGACTTGAAAATGAAGATGAAGTGCATTTATTGTAAAATGTTTTATTTTATTAAAACAATTATTTCACAATCTTTGTTTTGTTTTTTCTTCCTAGAAAGATATTAAAGTCACTCATGGCCATGTGTTATACCTTTTCAGAATCCCTATTTAATGCGCCAAAACTTATAATACAGGGTCACTTTTCGGTAGAGTATTTTTTAGCATGTCTAACGCAAGGACTCATCAGTACTAATCTAGTGAAAATCATAAAAACAATACAGGTTGTAGATTTTTTCGAATTTTTATAAGAATTAGTAAAAATAGTTAATTTTCTCATAAAAACACAAAATAAATTATAACTCTGCAGGGTTTGACTTTAAAGACCTCGCGTAGAACAATTTTTTGCCGCTGATGACCCCATCTAACCCCTAGTTGCGTTTGATCCACGACTTTTTGACCACCCTGTATATATATATATATATATATATATATATATATATATATATATATATATATATATGTATATATATATATATATATATATATATATATATATATATATATATATATATATATATATATATATATATATATGTGTGTGTGTGTATATATAAATATATCTATGTAAATATACACATATATATATGTATATATATATATATATATATATATATGTGCGTGTGTGTGTGTGTGTGTGTGTGTGTGTGTGTGTGTGTGTGTGTGTGTGTGTGTGTGTGTGTGTGTGTGTGTGTGTGTGGGAATGAAAAAACATAAGCTCATTATAGCCGTTTCCAGCTGTGTTCCTCAATCTACACTCATATCATACAACCTTGCAATACTACCTTGTTGCGTATTAATTTGTTACAATTACTTTCCGAGTCTTGCTTGTATTGAAAGTAACCGTAATGTACATCGTATCAATTGGATCCAGTCACTCAAGATCAGATATCAGCACTGTTTTATTTACCTCAAATTCCACATCCCGCATTATTTGAGGGCTCATCCGGGAACTGAAGTCAACCGGGATCTGAAATCAACCAGGATTCAAGTCATCCGGGATGTGAAGTCAACCAAATTGGAATCAATAAAGATTTGGAATCATCCGAAATTGGAATTATTTACAATTGGACGGGCAACAGTGATTTCTAAATAATAAAAAGTGACTGGAAACTGAAAATTGCATTGGGGTGATAAGTGAGTGACTGCAAATTACATATCAATAAAAAGTGTACAAAACGTGTAACAAGACATAGCTTATGATACTGATAGTGAAAATTAACGTTAACTTCAACAGTTCATTTCATGCTGCATGACAGTACCAACATATAAACAGTAAATTAGCAAAGTTGGTATGTCAACACGGATACGGTGCGTTGCGGGTATAACGCTTATTTAAAATATATTTCTTGATTATAAATGAGCGAAAGAAGGCATGAAAATCGACAGAATAGCCACTCGTTGGTAGATTTTGACTCTGGTGTGGAGGGAACTTCGAGAGGAATGACTCTTATACAAAGAGATATGTCTGTAAAATGCAGTTACACCGACTTCAAAAACATCCTACGTAAATTTTCCGGCGACGGAAATGGATCTTTGAGTTCGAGCAATATGCGAATACTTTCGGTTGGGGCGAAATACAAAAGTTTATATTTTGTAAACGATCATTGACGGGAGCAGCCAAGATTTTTGCGGATTACGATGCCAAGCCACTCACAGACCCAGAGTTGAAGAGTGCATTGACTTAAGAGTTCCAAATATCTAGCGCAAACGTCCACAGCAAGCTGAAGAAAAGAAAAAAAAAGAAAACTGATGAAACACTCCGCGAATATTTGTATCATATGATTGACATCGTGTTACAAGCTGATATAGAGGAGATTTCCATAATTGAATATGTCATACACGGAATAAAAGATTACGCGAGTAACAAAAGTGTTCTTTATGGCGCAAAAACAATTAAAGAATTTAAGGAAAAGCTTGAAATTTACGAAAAAATTAGAAACGAGAATAGTAAATACTTGAACACTAAAAGTAACAAAGGAGAAAGACAGTCTAAAAAAGAACAAACGAAGAGAAATGAAAAAACAAAACCGCAGCGATATTGCTTTGACTGTGGATCGGTGGATCACGAGTTCCACTCTTGCCTAAACAAGAAAATAGGTCCTAAGTACTTCGGCTGTAATCAGTTCGGACATAAAAGACCCAACTGTCCTGTGGTAGCAACAATGGGTAAATCTACGCATGTCGCTGTCACAAATACAAGAAATGTATCATGTAAAATTAATGGTTGTTTGCTACAATTTTTACTAGACACGGGAAATGACATCTGCATAATAAAAGAAAGCCATTTAAAGTCGAATAATCCTAAATATTACCAAGAAGTTGCTAAACTGACTATTGCAGCTTTGGGGGCAAATATCATGACGAGAGGTTCTTGTATGCTGGACATCGAAATCAATGGAGAAATTTTTTGTAAATATTGGAGTACACGTTGTTAAAAATTCCCATATGATACCAAATTTTATAATCGGAATGAACCTGTTGCAGTTAGCAGTTATCTTAATTGGAGAAGGGAAAGTGAATATAAGTAAAAAGAAAGTGCCGAGCAACGTTGACAATAAATTGTAACCCGAAGATTTCAGTCAGACATGCTTCTTAGCAGAAATTGAAGGAGATACGGTGGATAAAACTTCCGAAGTTTCCTGACCTAACCCATTTAAAAGACGAAGATATTAGGAAGATGGTGCTTGTATCAATAGAAAATTATGTTCCCGAAGTTCCTTCAGAATCACCCATCCAAATAAAATCCAATACACAGACCGCCAAAGAGATTCCCACCGATAGAACAAAACATAATACAGAACCAAATCAAGGAGTGGTTAGAAAAGGGCGTTATCCAAGAAAGTAGTTGTGATTATGCAAGTCAGGTAGTTCTAGTGAAGAAAAAAGACGAAACATACCGATTATGCGTTGATTACCGGGGCACCAAAATAAAAAAATCCACAAGGATCGATATCCTTTACCTGTCATAGAAGATCAGGTGGACAAGTTAAAGAATACTAAGCTTTTCACCACCCTCGACTTAGAAAACGAATTTTTTCATGTGACGGTGGAAGAATTCAGCAGAAAATATACTGCATTCGTGACCAGTAGTGGACAATATGAATTTATTCGAGTTCCATTCGGTCTCTGCAATCCCTTTCAGTGTTTCAGAAGTACATAAATTACGTATTGAGAAATAAAGTTAACGAAGGCATTGTAATTGTATGTTTGGAAGACTCCAGCAGGTGCTGAAAGTGGCTGCCAGAAACGGATTGAAGATTAAATGGTCAAAATGCCAGATATTGCAGAATGAAATCGAGTACTTAGGATACCAAGTCAGAAGTGGTCACATAATGAATGTCTATAATGAATTTCCCGATCCCCACGAAGATGAAACAGATGCAGGGCTTCTTAGGACTGACAAGCTACTTTATGAAATTTATATGCAACTTCGCAATCAAAGCTAAGCCTCTTAGTGATTTATTAAAGTAAGGGAGTGATTACAACCTAGAACGAAAACACCTCGAAGTAATAAGTGAATTGAAAGAAGTGCTCATCAGCAAACCAGTATTGAAAATTTTTGAAGACGGAATGGAAACAGAGTTACACACATATGCTTCCAGAGAAGGATACGGAGTGGTTCTTTTACAAAGAAGCAACAACGACGGTGCCCTACATTCAGTTTATTTTATGAGTAAGAAGACCACGGATGCGGAAAAGTGATATTGCAGCTACGAACTGGAAGTGTTGGCGGTGATTGAAGCAGTTAAAAAGTTCAGAGCATATCTCATTGGACAGCGATTTAAACTAGTGACCGACTGTAAGACATTCTAATGTACATTGAAAACGAAAAATCTAGCGACACGAGTCGCTCGGTGCGCCCTTCTCCTAGAAGAATTTGATTATAACGTGGAGCACAGAAGTGCAAATCCAATGAAACATGTAGATGCTCTCAGCCGCAACGCCATTAGCATGTGCATGAGAAGTCAAAACGATGGTCTTTTGAAAAAACTAGGAAAAGCCCAAGAAAATGACGACAAACTGCGTGTGATTATCGAGATCTTGAAAGATAAACCCTATCGAGACTAGGTTGTTCATAATAGTATACTTTGTAAAAACGTGAATAATAATCTTTTGTTTGCAGTTCCAGATACAATGATTACCGAAATCATCAGAAAGACGCACAAACAGGGCTACTTTCATGCAAGAAAGATGCGAGAAATTCTGGACAAGGAATACAAAACGCCTCTAACAGGATAGAGAATCAAATAAACGGTTGTGCTAGGTGCATACTTGAAGAAAGGAAAAGAGGAAAAGCGGAGGGTTACCTCCAACCAATTTCGAAAGGTGACCAGCCATTGCAGACATTCACGAAATATTCCTGGCTGTTTCCCACTAAAACGGTAAATGTTTTCGATTTTCTGGATTACCTCTTCTGTAATCCAGAAAATCGAAAACATTGCAGAAACTTTTGGGTACCAAAAGAGAATAGTAGCACACCACGGAGGCACATTTACTTCAACAAAATTTAGAGAATACTGTAAATAACACGACATTCAACTAATCCATACTACAATAGGTGTCCCGAGGAGTATCGGTCAGGTCGAGCGACTCCATTCCACAGTAATCGCAGCATTAACGAAATTGTCGATGGATCAGCCCGAGAAGTGGTACAAGTTTTTGAAACCTCTACAGCAAACTCTGAATTCGACCTTTCAAAGAGCGATACAAACAACACCAGTTCGCCTATTAACTGGAATCGAGATGAAGACCAATAAAGAAACCAGAATTGTGGTGATCGTAGAAGAGAAGTGGAGGATGCAGTTTGAAGACAACAGAGACGATATTAGACAACTTGCGATGAGCGATATTGATACAATGCAAAGGGAAAACAAAAAATACTACGATAAGCGAAGAAACAAGGCCAGATAATATGAAATTGGAGATTTAGTTGCAATAGAAAGGGTGCAGTTCGGTTCGGGGTTGAAAGTTCGGCCTAAATTTCTAAGTCCATATAGGATTACAGCAGTGAAGGCGTTTCACCGATACAAACTGGCAAAAGAAGGCAATCACGAGGGTCAGAATCTAGCGTAGACAAAATGAAATGTTGGCCAAGAAATGAAGTGGAATTAACAGATGACGTAGAGGATGTGACAAATAACGATAAAGATAAATTTAGTGGCAGAAATCCTTCATCAGAGGCTGATGAATGATCAGGAGAGGACAAGTGTGGGAATGAATAAACATAAGCTCATCATAACCATCTCCAGCTGTGTTCCTCAACCTACACTCAAAGCATACAACTTCGCAATACTAACTTGATGCGTATTAATTTGTTACAATTACTTTCCGAGTCTTACTTGTATTGAAAGTATCCATAATGTACATCGTATCAATTGGATGCAGTCACTCAAGATCGCTCTCCTGCCTTTTGACCGTGGCTGTGTATCGATTGGAATACGACTAAACATATTAACACTGTTTTATTTACCTCAAATTCCACATCCCGCATATATGTACAAATATGCATATATATATATATATATATATATATATATATATATATATATATACATATATATATATATATATATATATATATATATATATACAGATACATGCATTTATATATTAACATAAAGTGGACTGCGTTTACAGTAAACTATGGCACATAATTTTCAAGAAAACTAGATGAAAATGATGTCAAATAGTTAAATAAAAACTTTACTATGCATTTTCATGTTAATCTTTAAAGTTATGATCAGTTATAGAAGAAAAGTATCGTCTTTTTAGGCCGCAACTCTCGTTGAGCGTGAAATGTACAATATACTAGGAAGTAACGAATCAATATTCAAATGGCGATTAACTCTCAATCTCAATCACACAATCTTTATTATTTATTCGTGGAATTTCGCAAATCCTATGCGTAACATTTGCGCCCAAAGACGTAAATCATTAAATGATCCTTTTAATGCGTTTATCAGCAGGCAAAGAATAAATGCGGAAGAGAAAACCATCCTGAAATTTTCCCCAATGGTATTACTCTATATCATGTTAAATTGAATTTATTGGGCATTTAGAAATGATATATTGGTTAATCCCGGTAGAAATGATTTACTAAAATGTACCGTTTATGCAAAAAAATAAAAATGCTGATCTTTTTTATCATCTTTTACAAAAACATTCGGTATGTCCATCAAATCCTTGATGAGTGCGAAATAGTTAGAATCTTTCGTACAAAAGATCATTAAAATTTAATTTCTCGACATCAACGTACCATATAGAACCGTTAGTATCTACAAAGCCCTTGTAAGGATTACAATTCTGTGCTGATACATTTTATTCAGTTCTTTTAAAAACTTTACGATCAAAATCCTAACAATTAATTAGGCTGAAAAATCGAGGTGAACGTTGGAAATTTTTTAGTTTCAACGATAAAAGTCTTTTGCCGTTATTTGACTTTCTTATCCTCCAAACAAAACCTAATAGAAAGAAAGGCGTATTATTTGCTAAAAACAGGACTCTTCTATCCATCTTCGTTCAAAATTATGCGTGAACATAAAAACATAAACAAGTTGAAGGGTATTGTAAAACAATTAGTAAATCAAACAATATATTCTGCATATCAAAACTTGTCTAATATACTGATTCCATAAATTGAGTTCGAAGAATTATTATGGTTATCATATTTTCATATTCGCCGACATTTTGTTTCAAGTATTTTGACCCTATCGCTTAATTAGTCATAATAACCCATCAATATTACAAACCATTTCTAAAATTTTTATAAAAATTCCTACATATGTAACAGATAGTGTCTAGGTCCGTTGCAAACGTGTATCTCCCTAGTATTACGTGTCAATGTTGCTGTAATTGTTAAATATTCAATCGGCTATAACTTAGCAGTTTATTCCGATACTGTCAGACCACATTTTGAATAACTCGGCAGGGTCGCTCATACCACCAGTGAGTGAAAGATCATGGTCTCTTACAATTCATCCACATATTGGGAACAGATCAACACATTCAAAATATGGAATAAACTTGTTAAAACGGTATTGCAGTAAGACCGAGAGCGAATCTGGATGCAGTCATCTAATCACACAATTTCAAAATATGGAACTAAATATATTCTTGGATAACAGGCTCTTCAATTCCAACCGCAAACAAAGAGGAGCCATTGATCTTGTTGGCAATTCAGCACATTCACTTTTTGATAAAAAGGCATCTACAATGAACCAATTTAAACATGATGAACAACATGTTTTAAAATTACTTAAAAATCAAACTTCAGCTTTAGACTCCACAATTAACATCATGAAATTCAACCAGCTCAATGCTGAGAAAAGGTTTGTACAATTAGATGAAAGTATAAAATATATCATAAATGTAATAACTCACAACGCATCAGAAGAATATAGATCCAAGGTCATGAAGGCATCAAAAATTCTTTCATTCAACCTTATTATTGCCAATATTGACTTACATCGGACACAAGCTGCGATAATAGACCTACTCACAGCCACCCATCATGAAATGATCAGTTCAACATTATTCTCACCACTTCAATTGGCTAAGGAGCTAAAGAATATTAAGATTCACTTACCAATAGCCACTCAACTACCAACAGATGAGACCGATATTATACACCTTTATCAGCTAATGAGGATTGAAGAAAGATTCGTTAAAAAATATCTGATCATTATGGTTCATGTGCTATTGATAGACCAAAATAGATTTGACCTCTTCAGTGTAACATCTATACCAATAAAGATAGGAGACACCTTAGCCAAAATAAAAGCAAGTGAATTCTTAGCAGTAACCACGCACCGCAATTTATATTTTGTGATGGCACAATATAAGTTGAACTCATGCAGTTTGATGTCAAAGGGATCGTTTATATGCAAGAAACAGGACCTATGAATCGTCAAGGATCCTCCGCTGCGTCCTGCATATTGAGCCTTTTACTGAATGAAAGGCCAAGATCATGCGTAACCGAGAACATATCGTCTGAGTATAGTTGGACCTAGCTACGTAACAAAAATAAGTGGATTTATGGGCTGATATCACCAGTGTGACTACAAACCGTTTGTGGAGACTAAATCCATCACATCCGCTTGAATGGAACAGGGTTATTGTCAATATAGCCTAATTGTATTATTAAACACGATCTATTTACTATTACAGGAAGTGACGTTGGATGGTACTATTACAGGATGTGACGTTGGTTCAACACGACATACAGTGAAGCCGATATTCTGGTATTATTCCCTTCGGACACACAGCAAGCATCTTTGCCAGATTATAGCACATACCACCTATACATAGCCGAACTCGACACACTTCAAAAATAATTACCAACAGAAGATGACTTCAAATTTACTAACAGCAATTCTATCAACCACGTTCACTATGTCATCCCTGGCTATACCTCACTGGTTCTGGTACTAGGATTGATTATCTTCGGCACTTGGAGAGACCGAGCTTAGTTTACAAGGTCAGGATTCAGCCCAGTTCCAGCCCTCAGATCTACAAACCAGCAGGACTTTTCAGTCGAAGTTTCTTGACCGTAGTTCAACGCGGGGAGAACACGTATAAACTTAACTTGTATAAACTTACCTTTAAGATTTACAATCCAAATCCATAATCATACAAAATAATTTAATCATAAAGTTCATTGCCTTATTTGCATTCAAATATTTTATTAATTAAGTAATTTGAACGGAAATTTTAAATAGGCATTTTCTATCAAATACATTGTACTCATTGAAATGTTTCTTATTTGTTGTGATAAGCATTTTTCATCGTTTGGGTAGAGTGCAAGTAATGCTATTGACCTATTGCAATGTAATTTGTATGATTTGCTGACAACAGTTAAAGCAGATACTTATAAATTGTAAATTTTGTATAAATAAATCAGTTAACAATAACGATATCAACTCGGGCGTTTCATTCGATATAACTACAGGTTCAAGTGCCTGATAGTGGTACGTATTGTTATACTAAGTTCAAGTGCTTAAGTTTTGTTTTGGTGAAGAAGTAGTTTTAGCGCTCGAAGGCAACTGCCTATTGGTTACATCCTTTTATTCTGACAACGTTGTTACCAGGTTTAAGTGCTTGTGTAACAAATAAATAAATATTATTTTAATACACAAGTGTCTGCAGAATGTTCCTTAAATGTTGAAGTCCGGGAAAAATAACAGAATTTTCTGCAATGTTTTCTTTTGAAACGGCTGCTATTGCGTTTCACGATTACGGATTTCACTCGCTGAACAAATTGCCTAAATTTCGTGAATCCCACTTCTCCTGACTTCCTTGATACTAATAAAATAATTATGAGACCTGTTTTGTAAAGATCTCATTAAGACCTTGTTGCGAATTCCGGCGTACCGACTTTCTCCCAGTCGCAACTTCAAATTGCCGCCGTAACACTTCCACCTTCCTTTGGGCAATTCTACCTTTTCCTCTATAAATTTATTTATTTTTTTTTTACATTCTTCCATTTTCCCTTTAATTTTTACTTCCCCATCATCACAATACTTCCCTTTTTCCTTATTAACAACTACGAAAAAATAGTACATACTAATAATTTCAATTTTCCCATTAACAACGTTCCATTTATTAATTCCCACTAACAAAATTTCATTCTATTCATTTTCCCTAACAAAACCTAATTCCTTCCTTAATACTTACTAATTCTATTCCCACTAACAAATTTTATTTTTTTTATACTAACAAAAATGAATTCACTAATTCACTAACAAAATTCAATCTCATGCCCAAATGCATCGTTGAACTTGCTTTTGAGATGAATGGGAGATCGACAATCCATGGCGCCATTAGCTGCGTCGTGGGTTCCCGATCGAGGGTCTGCTGGAACTCTGGGTTCAAGTTCCCTCGGGCGCAAGGAAGTATTCTTTTTGGGGTATCGGCAAAATCAATAGTTTTCGTAATGTATATGTGACACTTTACATTCAATCAAGCGATTCTTGGGGATGTAAATTGCCATATTTGCAAGTCAATGAATACTATTGTGATTGTCGATACGGGAACAAAAAATGTGTGGGTAGCGGAATCGAAGTGTAATGAACTTCGATTACGTTACTCAGATGCGGCAGCGGTAATTGGAAAAGGGATTGCGGGATCGAATGGGATGAAGGTGGAAGGTGAAAATTAAGTGGTTGGAATTGGAGAGTCAGATTTTGATTTGGAGAAGAGAAGGGTGTTTCCGGTGCGCGGCAGAGTTGATTTTTGGAGGTGTTAAAAGTGTGGAAAAAAGGAGTTAGTCTTTGACTAGGAGATAAAAGGAATTGTGTTTGGCGACGTGTGATTTTGAATTTGATTTCAATTATAAACGTGGGAAATTCAAGATAAAAACTAATAAATTTTGCTTGTGGCGTATGCGGGTGGAGTTAAGTGTGAATTTCAGAGGAAATAAAAACTTAGTTTGTGGAGTGAATCGGGAATAAAAATGGTCCAAAACGACTCAAATCCGAAAATAAAATCAAAAAAAAAAAAAAATAAGAGAGAGTTTGGACATTTAAAAGTAAAGTATAAAAGTGTCCTAATTTGATTGAATGAAAAAAAATGAGAAGAAAAACGAAAAAAAACGAAGAGTAAAGTTTCCGTGAAGCACTTTGTGATCAAAACATACAATTTGTTGAATTCAAAAGTATCCTATTGGATGAAGGGTAGTGAAATGGTGAAGAAAGTGGAATTAGCGTCTTGCGAAAAGTGGCCGTTCAGTGCTTTAATTTCTGGATTTTGTTCACATTAATTCGTAAATTGAAGTTTGAGTTTCAGGTGCCCCGAAATTTTTTCTTTTGTTCTTCGCCGAGCGCTCGGAGTTCAACAAGGAAAGTGTAAGTAACTATTTGAATTTTTTTTTTGTATAAATATACTGTTAGTTTTTGTCTCAAATTAATAATTTTCTTTTTTTTTCTTCTTGTTAATAAATTGTATTTAAATTGTATTTTGCTTACATAAATTGTAAAACGGGGAGTTAAAATTAGTAAATTTCACTTTTAGAATTTTTTTCTTTTGTTTTTGTTTGAATTAAATAAAACGGCCATGTCATATTAGAAATCTTATTTTCATTTCTCAAAATGACCTCCCCCTTTCCCATCCTTTTCCCTTTGTGCTAGTTTTTATGTAAGGTGGCTCAGCACGAGCAGAGGGTGTCCCGAAAGACCCACGACACGGCTGAGCGCTAGCCGGCCTCAGTATGCCACCCCGGTCTACACACCCCTCTGCTAATTCTTAATGTCTGCAACTGCGGTGACTTCCGTGGTTGCTACAACCTTTCATATGACATCCCACTTGACTACCTTTGCTAAAAATTTCTTAAACTCTTTGAAATTTTTGTTCACCCCAAGACTTTCTAGAAGTCATAAATACCGACTTTTCCACAAAGTTTCATGTTTATAGCATCGGAGTTAAACTACTATGACACACAGACGGACGGATGGATGGATGTCAGACGGACACAGATACCGTTTTCATTAGGGTTTTGTGTTTTATTACAGTTGATAGTTAAAAAAGATCGTAAACTTAGGCGGAACTGAACGTTGGATCTTAACTAAAACATTTGCTTCAGATTTTTTTACAGTGACCTTATTTGATCCCATTTAATAGAAATCAGTCAATCATTACAGTTAAAATTAATGAGTTTTTCTTTAGAGACTCTTGCTTAACAAAATTTCGTATATCTATATACATAAAAAGAAATGTACATTTTGATTGCCACTCCATAACTCGAGAACGGCTCAACCGATTGCCATAAAATTTTTAGGGAAGGTGCAGGGAGGAGCGATGATGGTTGGTTAAATTTCAAAACTGGTCTAGCCATTCTCGAGTTATGATTTTTTTTCATGAAATGAACTCGCTCTTTGTTAAACAACAATAAATACACCTAAAATCGAAAAATTGCAAATATACCGAAAATGGTGCGCCTGAGCGAAAAAATAAGGCCATAAAATCTTTTTATTGATTTCCCAATTCAAGTTGATTTGATGGTAAACATGTTGATATGATTATGGCATATAACATACGTATTTGATGTGGAGAAGAAGCAATCGATGCATCATGAAGCCGTGGCATCTGGGGCTCGGAAAACCCAAGAGTTATTGTTGAAAAGCATCTCTATCCTCAATGTGTGACTGTTTGGTGTGGTTTATGGTCCGGCGGAGTCATTGGACCTTACTTTTTTGAAAATTTGGCTGGAGCAATAGTTACGGTGAATGGATTGCGCTATCGAGAGATGATTAATGGTTTTTTATGGCCGGAATCGGACGATATTGATCTGGACAACGTTTACTTTCAACAAGACGGCGCTACGTGCCACACACGTAACGAAACCATTGATCTTTTACGTGAAAAGTTTCCGGACCGTGCTATCTCTCGAAGAGGTGATCACAATTGGCCACCGAGATCTTGTGATTTAACCCCTTACAACTTCTTCCTTTGGAACCACGTGAAAGAGAATGTGTACGTCAACAGCCGAGCGTCGATTCAAGACCTCAAAGATGGAATTCGTAAAGCTATCGAGGACATAGGGCAGCCACTTTGCGATTTGGTAATGGAAAATTTAATGAAAAGCTTATTGTCCTGTAAGCGTGGTCGTGGTAGTCATTTGCCTTATGTTATTGTGTTTTTTACGAACCAGCCATATCAAGATGTTCGCGTGCGGCAGCCCTCTCTTTTGCCATTCAATCGAAATACATTTGCAAATATGTGAAGAAAGGCAGTAATATGGCTATTTTTGGAGTTACTGGTGACAATATCAATGATGAAATTGCTCAATATCAAATGGGGAAATAAATACAAAGATTTTATGGCCGAAGACTATTTGATTGGCATGTGTCATCACACAAGAAACGTTGATTTGCTGATTTCATTAGAAATGTATAATGAGGCATTGATAGCGATTGCAGATCTGTGCCAAACGATTGTAAATAAAGCGTTACGGCAATTAGGTTTATCACCACCCAATCGTCCCATGCATGATTAATTTGATCAAAAATTGCTACGTGAACAACAGTATGATCCCAATGAATTGCAAACATTTGTGGATTTGAATGTTCCCAAATTAAATGACCATCAAAAACATGTCTATGGTACCATCATGCAAGCTGTACAAAATTAAGTTGGTGGATTATACTTTTTGGATACGGCTGGTGGTACGGGAAAAAAATTTGTGATATCACTGATTTCGGTAGCCATTCGATCCAACGAAAAATTGCATTGGCACTTGCTTCGTCGGGAATCGCTGGTACTCTATTGGATGGTGGACGAACAGCGCACTTGGCATTTAAATTGCCGTTGAATGTGCATATGTGCTTATATTTATTGATTGATCACTTTAAAATTTAATCGATATTAATTATTGTAAATTATAATTACTCTCAAGTTAACAGGTGATTGAACATCTCACGTGCAATATTTCAAGAAATTTTGCGATGCCAAAAGTTTTGCAACAAGCAGCAATTATTCTTTTGGATGAATGTACAATGACGCATTACACCGTACAATGCAAGATCTACGTCAGAATCAAGAAATTTTTGGTGGTGCATTGATATTATTGTAAGAGGATTTTCGTCCAATATTGCCTGTGGTTCCACGATCAACACCGGCGGATGAGATCAATGCATGCTTAAAGTCTTCTCTTCTGTGGCGATATGTGCAAAAGTGACACTGAACATAGATTTGTGCGTTCAATTGTACAACGTCCAATCTGCAGATCGGTTCTCGAAGCAATTGTTAGATATTGGAAATGGCAAAATTTGAGTCGACAATACAAATGGATTGATTACATTGCCGAACAATTTTTGTGCCATTCTCCAATCAACAGAAGAGTTGATTGAAAGTATGTTTCTAAATATTGTTCAAAATTACAGGAATCACAATTAGTTGAGAGACTGCGCAATACTGCCACCAAAAAATGTATACGTCAATGCAATCAATTATCAGATTCAAGAAAAATTACCAGGTGCAGTGACATCATATAAATTTGTTGATGGCGCAATGAATGCAGATGATGCAGTGAATTATCCAATTGAATTTTTTTAATTCATTGGAACCACTTGGTACGCCACAGCATTGTTTGAATTTAAAGGTTCGGTTCATCAATTGTTTTACTGCAGAATTTAAATGCACCGAAACTGTGCAACGGCACAAGATTGGCAATAAAAAATTGATGCCGAATCGAATTAAAGCCACAATATTGACCGGAACAGCGAAAGGTGAAATTGTGCTCATACCACTTATTTCAATGATTCCAACAGACATGCCATTTGAATTTAAGCCTTTGCAATTCCCAGTGCGTCTATCACTTGCCATGTCCATCAATAAGCCGTGAGGAAAAACGCTTCAAATATGCACATTAAATTTGGGGGAGCCGTGTTTTTCACATGGACAGCTATACATGGACTGCTCAAGAGTTGGAACTCCAAATTGTTTGTTTGTGCTCGCTTTAAATGGGCAAACGAAAAATATTGTATATCCAAATGTTTTAGATAAACATTAATAATTTTGAAATACAATGCATTCATTTCATAAAAAAATAAAGAATTTTCATTCCTTTTTTTGGTTGGTTGCAACGAAGTGCATCGAGGTCCGTTAGTTGTTTATGAAATTAAATGCACTTAATAAATTGAAAACGTCAAAACATAAGTTTTGGCAAAAAAAGAGGCAAAAGTGTAATTTAATTTGTTTGTTGCAAAAATTAACAAGATTTTTCTCATATGTACATATGTAAGTGACTATAGATTATTAAATTAAAAAAAAACCCTTCCAGTAGGATGAAAGGTTTTGATGGAAATTTTTCGTTGTTTGCATTTTCCGCGCTTAGTATGATATCGGCATCATGGATTGTTGTCTTTCTGATTTTACAAAACCCTACTAAAATCGCGTCCTGTCTATCCGTCTGTCCGTGTGTCATACCACTTTTTCTCGTAAACTACATAAGCTAGAAATATAAGATTTTGTGTGTAGGTGTAAAATCTCACCACAAAAAACAAGTTGGGTAAACAGACCTACGGTCATGTCAGAAGGGTTTTGTATTCAATTTACAAAATGCAGTCACCAGATCGAATAAAATCAAGAAACGATTTTATTGGAGAAAATATGAAATTCGAAGATCATACTATTATTAACAAAGTTGAACGAATTTCGTGTTCTCAGATTTTTGTTGTTGTTATACTCATAAATATCTCCCTTGATAATTATTTCAGATATCCATTCGCTAGGGAGGAAACTTATTTTTCATGTATTTCCCCCCTGTGCCCCCACTGAAGCAAAAACTGACAGTTTAACAACTGTTTTGAAAAGCTCCCATGAAAACGTTCAATTAAATAAAAATTCATCAAACGTAGCCGGTATGAGTACCGGCTACGTTTGATGAATTTTTATTTTCAGGAGCCACTTTCCTGTACTGTTATCATCGATTAATGGCCAATTTTTTCGAATCCTAGAATGGTTACAAAGCCCTTTTGCTAGGAGCTCTCTCCCGCCTCCTTGACTTGCTTCGCTTATGAGTATTAATTGTAGGTACTC
The DNA here is from genome assembly GCA_963969285.1 of Odontomyia ornata. Classification (NCBI taxonomy): domain Eukaryota; kingdom Metazoa; phylum Arthropoda; class Insecta; order Diptera; family Stratiomyidae; genus Odontomyia; species Odontomyia ornata. The sequence goes on along the minus strand of OZ017738.1, from coordinate 274,360,526 downwards.
ATCTTCAGTCATTCATTAAATTGAATCAAGTGTTCAAAGCATGCACCTTAAACGTTGAAGTTGGGGAAAAATAACTCAAAATTATTCAATCTTCGCATTTAAAACAGCCACCATTTTGTTTTACGATTACTGATACCACTAGCTGAACCGATTCGCAAAGATATTCATGACACCTATCATTCCTGAAATTTTCATGCAAATCCTAGCAAAACTGTAGTGTCTGAGTCGGTAAAAAGCGCATGTTGTTACATAGCCATATGTTGCCATAGTAATAAATGCAGCGCATATTGTTCCATAGTAATACAGGAAAATTCAAACCACTATAACTTCGCTAAATATGATTCAATCTTTATGAAACTTTCAGGATAGATCAACACCACTTTACACCTACATACAAAATTTGATGTTTCTAGCTTAAGTAGTTTCCGAGAAAAACTGCTGTGACACACGGACGGACGGACGGACGGACGGACGGACGGACGGACGGACGGACGGACAGACAGACGGACAGACGGACAGACAGGACGCGATTTTAGAAGGGTTTTGTAAAATTATTTTACAAAACCCTAAAAATGTATAAGGCGCTTAAGGGGGTGTCTCCATACAGGAGAGTGCTCTTGAAAAAAACAATTTCATCAAATGAAAGCGATATGGGTGTCAATTGAAATGTTTTGATGGAAACTTTTCAAAACTGGTTATAAAAGGACATTTTTTGCCTTTAAGAGTGCAGGAGAAGGGCAAATGCACGAACATTTGGTGTATCCCTCTCTGGATTGGACATCTTTGACCCGAAAAATCTGAAAAAAGTCACAGTGGTGAGACTTTAAAAGTACAAAGGCAGCAAATGCCTCGCAAGTCAGAATTCGATCAACTTTGGTAATAATAGTATATATTATAAATTTTAGATTTTAGCCTATCAAATTGAAATGGGACCCGTTAAGCTTTAATTTGATTTTATCATAGCAATTCTGTGTGTTCTGAGCATTTCACAATAATCGAACAATAAACAGCTAAATTACAGCCGATTGAATATTTAACAATTAAAACAATATTAACACGTGATACTAGGGAGATACAAGTTTGCAACGGACCTAGACACTAGAGATATGTAGGAATTTCGATAAAAAAATTATTAATGGCTTGTAATATTGATGTCTTATCATGATTAATAAAGCGATGGGGTCAAAACATTTGAAACAAAATGGCACCGAATTTAAAAACATAATAACCAGGATTTGATTTTTCGATCTCAATTTGTGGAGTCTGTATTTTTATCAAGTTTTGATATGCAGATAATATTGTTTGATTTACAAATTGTTTTACAATTTCATTCTGACAGAAGTCCTCTCCTGCTACTTCAACTTATAATACGAGTAAGTGTAATTCATTTCGACTTGAGTGGAAGTAGATTAGGTACTAGTGCTGTGGAGGTATATAAATCGGCAATATGTGAGATCATTTTTTTAGGTAAATTTCTCGAGAGAAATTCACGTATTACGGAGAGTATCTTATATATATATATATATATATATATATATATATATATATATATATATATATATATATATATATATATATATATATAACGAAATTTGTCACCACGCTGGAGGCTGCAATTCTTTTCCGATTTTCACCACATTTTCAAGAAAGGTGTATTGGCTAAATATCTCAGTTAAGTTCGTGAACCAGCTATATCAGCAGGGCAAAAACAAAATGGCGGCCATTTTAGACGAAAAATCGTGATTTCTGTTCCGACCAAAGTATAGCTCCGATTTGGATGAAACTTGGTACAAAGGTTCACTGATGTATGCGATGAATATCACAATAAAAAATCTAAAGTCGGTACGGCTGAAACAAAATGGCGGCAATTCAAAGGTCGAAAAACGTGCAAAATTTTGTTGTAATAGTGGTCAAAGCTTTCAACAGATGTTCATGAAATTCGGCAGTTTGATGTAATATATAATTATCTAAAGAATTTAGTAAAGAACTGGAGGTCAGGTCACAAAAAACAAAATGGTGGCCAGTTTAAACTCAAAACTTCAAAGGCTTCTTAAAGTTGCAATTTTGATGCGACATATATGAAGCTTGGTTTCGAGATAGACATTAATTAGATCTGCAGTCTTTGACATTTTCGTGATGATGCATGTGCAAATTTCGAAATGGCGGTGATTTAAATATGCGTTTTTTTCAGATTTTTGTGGCCCTCTGGCGGTCACATTTTCCAGCGGATTTCGATGAAACTTGAGATTATGGATTTCTGTACTATGTTTATGTATTTTGCAGAAAATTATTAAAATTGAATGAAGTCGAAAATTTAAAACTTAATAATTTTAGCTGCCATTTTCACTAAAAATTGAATTATTTTGCCCTGCCAAGAGTGAAACTCCGATTTGAACGGAATTTGGCACATTGATTGATGAAGTCCTAGCATACAAAGATTTAAAATAATCCAAAATCAAATGTATGCATTCAAAATGGTGGCTCCCAAAGGTCAGAAGGAAAGCAAAATTCGCTATTTTAGTAGCAACTGAAATAATGAATTTTTTTCACGGAAACGTTTTAAATGACTTTACTTAAAAGTATTTATAAATCAGACTATTTTTTAAATACTGCAAAATATTTTTAACAAAACCCTAAAAAATGATAAAATTGCGACTTGTCTGTCTGTCCGTCCGTTCGTTTGTTCGTGGGTCACAACAAGTTTTCTCGCAAACCACATGAGCTAGAATGAAGAAATTTTCTACGTAGGTCAAAAGTGGTGCCTGTTGAAATTTGTAGTGCAAGAAAATATTTTAAAGTGTTTAAGGGGGGGGGGGACATAAACATGTTTTTAGCTTCTGTAGCCCTCTAGCAGCCAAGTTTCTCAACAGATTCCGAAAAAACTTGAAATTATAAGTTATTAAGGCAAGCTAATTTAATTTAATAATGCAAATTGGATAACAAATAAAAAATTCGAAAATTTACAGCTTAATATTTCTAGCAGCCGTTTTCAATAAAAATTCAAAATGACGGCCCCTGATGGTTCAGAAAAGAATCGAAAATTCGTATATTAATGGCAATGCAAGTACTAATTAAACTTTTATGGAAATCTTTAGAAATTAACAATTTGAGCTATTTAAGCCAAAAAAGTTATCACCTTTGTGTGGTAACCACTGTGAAATTGTAAACAGCAAATATGAGAAGGGCGAAATCAGTATTTATATGTTTATAACAATTTATTACCCGCTGATTTCCAATGTGTGATCCATACGTGTGCAACTCAATTTAATTAGCAAAATTTTTGCGCCTATATGAAGGGTCTCCAAAAACGAACGGTGACAGATTCTTTTTATGTTAATGAATACCCATGTGGTGCTACAAAAATTGCACGTAAGAAGTCCAGTAGTAGGCAAGCCAAATTCTTTTTCGAACCCTTACGCTACGCACGAGAAATTTACCTTTCTGGCTGGTGCTGCCAACGGGGATTTTTAATGTTTTTGGGAGTACCAATCGGCAGAGTAATGTAGAGCATTCTGAAATTTTTTAAACAGGTTTAAAATCGCGCGAATTCGACAGTTACTCAAAAGTGTAAACGAGCAATAACCCGAATCATCGTACGACCTACGACCAAATTCCTCTCCGAACTAGATGGCTGATCAGCAGCTTCAATGAAGTAGACTGTTGAGTTACCGAATCTGGTAACCTTACAAGTACGATTCGTTTGCAAGGGTCATGACTCAATGTCTTTGAATCGTTGACAGGTCCATTCAGATTTCCTTTAGAAAATAGGCGATCAAACAAGCGCTTAACAATCACTACAATTTTTTAAAATGATTTGATCAGAGATAGCCAATATGGATATCAAATGAAAATTATCAATAAGAAATTTTTCAAACAGGTATTAAACTGACTCCTTTTGCATCGAATACTGTAGGCAAGGAGAAGATGTGTGAAAAAATTGGATACCCTCTCTCTTGATTAGACACTTTAGATCTGAAAAATATGAAAAAATCATGAACATAGGTCTTTATGGTCACGAGTTTTTTTCATCTCACAAATCAAAATTTGATCAACCTTATTAAAAATAGTACTTTTAATAAATTTTATGTCTTGGCCTCTGAAACCAAAAGCCCCTTAACAACTCATATTTTAATGTCTTATTAGTATGTATATATGTCTTAAAAGTTTCACAGTAATTGAGCGATAAACAGCAAAATTACAGCTAGTTTGAAATTAACTATTACAGCAACAATACGCGGTACTGGGCAAATACACACTTATTTTTTGTTAGAACCTCATTTCTACATATTCTAAAAACTCCCAAAAATTAAAAAAATTTTCCCGGACTTATAAGAAGTCAGCAAACCCGTATATTATGGGGCATTTTAGTTCCCAGAGAACGATCAAGACAGCTGTGAGTATGGCAAGCAAATTACGCTTTCAAGTGAAAAATACGAAAAAGTAACCAGAAAAAACGCAAAGGTTACTAAACAAAATGATGAACTCCGAATACAAAATTTGGAGAAAATGGTCCGGGTATTAACAAATGCAAACAAAACAAAAGCGATGAAGCCACAAAATACGTTCGGCAAAGAAGAAGTGATAACAAATAAGAATAATGAAAAAAAGAAGCGACGATAAACTAGACGAATGAATTAATTTTGGCCACGCAAAAGGCTCAAACATATAAAACAACATTACAAGACACGAACAAGACATTGATCCATGATGCTGAAAACATATTAAGGGCGGGAGGAGCAAACGACAGCGTCAATTACTATGCGGTACAGTCTGCGATGAATGGTGAAATGGACATCGAAGTGGAGTGCCAAAATAACATAGGTCATATGAATGATTGTCGTAATAATTTTATTGAATAATTAGAATCGAAAAATAAGGAGAAGGAGAAGAAGCCAACCGGTGTGTCTGCTGGTACTCCCATTCAAAAATATTAAGATAACTGAGAAAGTTCCTCCGATTAATGTCTTTAGGCAGCGTGGAGGGGATATGGTTCGGCTATTGGCAGCCAAATATAAGGTCGACAATTTCGAAGTTAAGAGAGTGACCGCTGATAAATTCACAATTGAAACAAAACCGCAAAAGATGCTCTAAATAGTGTAAAAGCCTCCCACTTCACATACACCCTAAAGGCGGGAAAAAATCAGACCTTCCTGTTGAAGGGCTTGGACTGTGGGGAGAAAACAGTTGATTTCCTTGAAATGTTACAGCAAGCAGCACCAGCTATTAAGTTCATCAGTTTGAAAAATTTTGCTACAAAGCAATCAACTATTAAAGACACAATATTACCATTTTATTTAGTCCAAATTTCCAACCTGGACTGCTATCCAAGTGCCCTTCAACAGGTATGATACTTAAACTTTAGAGTTGTGAAGTGGCAACGCCTCTAAAAAACTGAGGTAAACCAATGTTACAGGTGCCAAAGACTCGGTCATTTGGCTGCCAATTCTGCCATGCCCTATCGTTGTGTTAAATGCGGCGATATTTATGCCCCCGGTGAATGCAAGTTGGTTCAGATGGAGCCAAAAGGGAAATTATACTGAGTTAACTGCGGTATATTTGGTCAGCCAGCATCATATCGAGGATGTACTCGGTATCAAGATGCGAGAGTTAAATTTTCCCCAAAACAAAACCAAGCACGTCGCAATTTGTTACCTCCCAACATCGTCAATCGCGGAGTATCATTTGCACTTGCTGCTAGAAAACCAGCAGACAACAATGTAAATAAAATAAATAATGTGAGTGGCAATAATTAGCTGTTTTTTAAAATCTACCAAACAGTTTGAATCTCTTTCTGAAAGAATAAAAAAACAATTTCGTTTTTCAACGTTTGGGCCAACATGCTTCACAATAATTTGTCATTCAGTCATATTCCCATGGATAGGATTCGTCTCATATCGATCAATGTCAACTCCATTGTTGCTATACATCGGCGTGACTGTCTCTTGGAGCTCCTTATCAAGTAAAAGCCTGACATCATGCTTCTCACCGAAACCCACCTCAATTCATGGCACTCCATGACATTCAAGGATTTTGAATTCGTAAGAAACGATAGGGTAAACATTCATGTGGGAGGTGGCACCGGGATATTAGTTCAAAGACCTTATTGCACCCAAAATATTGTAAAAGTCAAATTCAAAAACTTTGAATCTCTTGAAGTCACCGTTATCAAAATCTCACTGCAAGGTGGCCTATGTAACTGGTCGGAATGTTCTCAAGCTCAAGGAGAAGCTCTATTTCATGTTTTAAATACTCGAATTGAACAGGCTGCATAGTTATTTTACTCTTCCTGGTGTCCTGAATGCCCAACATACATCACGGCTGAACCCCACCAATAATCCGAGAGGTGTTTTCCTGAAATCTTGGATAACAGAGAACCAAATTGAATACAGGTGCAATCTATATGGGTCGGAGTTCCCAACATACCCTAGAACAAACTCATATTTTTACCTCTGCATTGCTGACGCAAGAGCTGAATTCAGCTTTTATAGTCATCAACGGAAACTGCAGGTGCTTCCTAATGATAGTGACCATAACGCAATCGTAATGGAAATCAATCATCAAAGGGATGATGTCTTCCTCATTCCAGTTCAACATGAAAATTGTCGGTTGAATTCCAAAAAAAAGACCAGGAAAGGTTTCAAAAGAAATTCAACCGAGAGTACTAGAAGCAATGTCCGCCTTCTGATGATGGCAACACTCGCTGAATGGTTCTTAATGACAGGAATCTAACTAACGATGAAATAGATCTCTATTTGTCGAAGTTAGAGAAGCTGACGTTGGAAATGATTGAAAAAGCAGTTTTCAAGATTAAACATCGAAACAATAATGTAGGATACCACTGCAAGGTTGAACAAATTAAAAAGCGCCCTTCTCACGCACGTCAACAATATTTATCGGCAATTTCTGTACTAAAAACATACCTCGTTAGCTTTGTTGTATCGAATCTTGAAGTCACTAGTGATGAGATAAATCTCTTCGATAGGGCTGCTATCGAAATTGATAGAAATGGAAACATAAACTATAAATATAAACATAAAACATAAACTTGCCCTGATCGGAACACATTTCGAATTGGTTCATCTACCAAACCCTGAACGAGGGAATGAAATATATTTAGGGGTTGTTGAAACAAAAGTTTCCGGGATAAAATCAAGCCTGAACGGCACATCAATTCTTCATTTCAATGAAACATTAACATCTGACCTCATACCGAGTATGAATCTTATTGATTATTTTGTCAGCTATGAAGACTTGTGTTTCATATTTGGCTGAATAAACAACAAGAAATTATGTGAAACTGATGGTATTCCAAAAATAGCTCTCCAACCTTTGCTTGAGGTTGTTATCAGGAATTATTGCATATTGTCCAACGACATATTGAGCAATTCATATTTCCCAAATGAAGGGGAAAAGGCGACGGTTTTTCCGGTTTAGAGAAAAGGAAAAGAATCTTCATCTAAAAGCTATCGCCCCATCAGCTTATTGCCTAACATCAGCAAGCTGTTTGAAGTGATACTTAATAAAGCATTAAACGCCTACATTGAGAAATATGAGTTGATGCCGAATTGCCAATTTGGTTTTCATGCCAAGCATTCAACCACACATGCAATAACGAAAGTAACTTCAGACATCTGTTGGAAACTAAACAACAGAGAATGTGTTTTTTTTTGTGGTAGGGAGGTGAAGGCATATACGCTCGCCAAGTCTGGCAGTGTGGGACTCCCATGGAGGATACCTTTGGACTACCCACTAAACACCTCCCCTGTCAATCTGAGAACCTAGCCTGGAAACGTTTGACACATTACTTCGGGCCAGGTCTCGTTTTGTTACGCCGTGAGGCGCCTTCAAGCTGGGGAGTCCCTTTCCTAGCGGAAGGGGACAGGGGAAATGGAAATGCCAGAAGAGCGATCCCCCAGCCCCAGCGCCTCCAGCTGCTGTGAGTCCCTTTTATATTTTAGGACTGCCCGAGCATAATGTGCCACCTAGTTCCATTTGTCAACCGATTCGAGCATCACTGCAACTATATTACCCGGGGTGGGCTCTCCCGTCTCCCTGTAGAGTTCCCTTCGCAGCCTGACCCGTTTTGTACACGCAAAAAATATGTGACAGGCATTCTCCTCCTCTCCTGGGCAAAACCGACAATCGGGAGACCGTGACTTTCCGATCTTGTGCAGGTAAGACTGAAAACACCAATGCCCGCTCAAAAGCTGGGTCAGATAGAAGTCAATCTCACCATGCCTTCGATTAAGCCGCGGTCTCACATCTGGGATGAGGCACGCAGTCCACCTTCCCCTCGTCCAATTCCCCCAAGACTGCTGCCAATCGTTGAGCGAGCGTTGTCTCTCCTCGCGGACAACCTTCTTCCTCGCGTCCTCGTTTCGGCGCAGGTAAATAGCGCGGCGCTCTCTAGCAAGGAGGGCGACAGGTATCACGCCTGCAATCACTCTCACCGCCGAGTCGGAGACTGTTGGATACGAAGATGCAATTCTGAGGTGCTCCTCTTCTCTGTACCTGTGCCAATCGCTTTCGGTATACCTCCATGCTGAGAGCGTCGCCCCATACCTCTGCTCCGTACAGTAGCACTGACCCTACAGCACTCATCAAGAGGCGTCTTCTTGATCGGCTGGGTCTCCCTACGTTGGCCATAAGTCGACTCAGGGCCGATATTCCTGAAGCAGCCTTCTCAGCCGTTGGCCTGATTTACTCAGAGAAACTCATCTTCGAGTTGATCAGTAGCCCCAGGGACTTCACCGCTGGCTTCGATTCGATTTGTGTATCTCCAATACTGATCATCCTTATTCTAGGGATTCTCTTTTTTGTCAAGATGACCACTTCGGTTTTCTCCAGGGCTAAACTGAGCCCGCTAGCAGTCATCCAGTCCCTCACTCGGGGCATTAGCATACCTAGCCTAAGTTGCGCTTGTTCAACGGTGCGTCCGGCGACCAGAGCCGCAACATCGTCCGCATAGCCGACCAAGCGCGACTCATCTGGCATCTCAAGTCTCAGTAGCCCGTCGTAAGACACGTTCTAAAGGTCCGGACCAAGGATAGATCCTTGGGCAACATCCGATGTAATTTCCATCCTTCGTTGGCCCTGTGTCGTGTCGTAGAGCAGGCTTCGGTCCTTTAAGTAGTTCCTCAAAAGCCGCATTAGATATTCTGGAACTTGAAAAGAGTTTTCCAGCGTATCCAGAATATCCACCCATCTAGCGGAGTTGAAGGCATTCCTGACGTCGAGTGTCACCAACAGGACGATCTGTCGCTTGGTGCGACTATATGCCTCTGCCTTTTGGACCACGTTCACCACCTCTGCAATGGCGTCAATGGTAGAACGGTCTGTTCTAAAGCCGTACTGCCGAGGAGACAGGTCCTCAGCAGCACAAATCGCGTCAGTGAGTCTTCCTTTGATGAGTTTCTCTAGCACTTTCCCAGCCGTGTCTAGCATGCATAACGGGCGGTATGCAGACGGCGATTCGGGATTTCCATTCCCCTTGCTGATCAGCACGAGCCTCGCCACCTTCCATCGTACCGGGAAAACCCCGTCCCGTAGGCAAGCGTTGAATGTGCTGAGCAGAAAGTCAGGACAATGGTGATAGACGAGCCACAACACCTCATCCAGAACACCATCTGGACCTGGAGCCTTCCTCGCTTTCAAGGAGAGGACTGCCTCTTCCAGTTCCAGCTGTGTGAAGAGTGGGCACTCTACTGATGTTTCACCATGGACAGTGTCAACACGGAAGGGATGGGCGGGGTAGAGTCCCCGCACTATCGCGTCGATCTTTTCCGCGTCTTGTGTACAAGGCTTCCTTAGAGCACCAAGTTTCCCCATGACCAGCTTGTAGCCAAGGCCCCACGGATCCTTGTTCACATTGTCCACTAGGTCTTGCCAGCAGCGAGCCTTGCTACTGTTGATCATTTTGCGAAGGCATTTCCTGGCCAACTTATATGCTGCCACCCAGTTGCTTGCCTCGTCACGGTTCCGCACCCGTTGAGCCTCATATCGAAGCTTGGGACACTCCCTCCGCTTTTCAGCGATTTCAGTAGACCACCAGTACACTGGGGGCTTGCCGTGGCGGGGTCTTTGACAGGGCATAGAAGCGCAGCAAGTAGTCGTAATGATGCTCATAGTAGAGTTCACCACGTCTTCAGCTGCCCGTTCTTCCGTCCCCTCCGAAGCTCCCTGGAGCGGCTCACCTGCTGTGAGAGCCTTGACGAACCTCTTGACGTTCCATCCTTCCGATGTTCCATCCAGTTGTGGAAGGCCAAGAGCACGGACGTCGGGAGACAGCATCACTTATCTCAAGCAGAATGCTTGATGATCACTGGCTGAGTAGTCCTCTAATACTTTCAAGTTTTGTATCCTTCGAACTAAGGACTCCGAGGCAAATGTCACGTCCGGTATGGTTCCCTCACAGCCAATACGGCGGAAAGTCGGCGTATATCCGGAGTTTAGTACGACGAGGGCCGTCCTGGCCGCCATTTCCAGGACTCGTTTTCCCCGCGGATCCGTCTGAGGCATGCCCCATTTGATTGCTTTAGCATTGAAGTCGCCCCCGACGAGCACTTTGCCCTCTGCGTCCGAGACAGCGCCCTCCAAAGCATTAAGCTTGGCTTGGAAAGATGATATCGACTCGATATGCGGTAGGTACATGCTAAAGAAGGTGATCCCTGAGCACCGAACCCACGCGAAACCATTCTCCCGTCCACAACTCTCCGCTTGAAAGTAACTGTTCCGAACCCAGATAGTGGCAGTACCAGTTTCATCAGAGTACCATAATGCAGGACTTTGATTATGGTGTTGCTCACTCAGTAGCAAGAAGTCGGCTTTCCTGTCCCTCGCAAATTGCTCAAGCAGATTTTGGGCGGTTGAACTGCAGTGTAGGTTTAGCTGCAGGATGCGGGTCATCAAAGCTCTGATTTTGCCTTGGCTATGGCTTCTTGGAACACCCGGCATTTTCCTGATCCCAAGACGTGTCCAAAATCAAGCTTTGGATCAGCATCCTTGCAAAGAATACAGTGTGCATCCTTCGTACACTCTTTTCTTTTATGACCCGTTTCACCGCATTTGTAACAAAGAGAACTCCTATCAGGTCCTTTGCATACTTGTGTGGTGTGACCATAACCAAGGCATTTGAAACATTGAAGAGGCGTTGCTCTTCGCCGTATCCTACAGACAACCCACCCAATTCGTACTTTGCCCTTGTTCAGGAATTGTTCGGCGTTCTTTTCGGTCAAGTCAACTATGGCCATGCGTTGTCCCCTATTGTTTTCTGGTGTCAGTCTCGCTTTGATCCTTCCCACGCTAGAGAACTCCTTTTTGATGGCCTCTTCTACCTCGGGCAGATCCGCCACGCGGTCTATGTCTCGTATTTCGATCGTTGCCATCGGCTCGAGCGGGGCTATAGTTGCGCTTTTGCCGAGAACTTTCTTTACTGCGTCGCAGAATGCATCTTTATTGCCGGCCTCTGCTCCGAATTCATCCAGTATGTGGCCCGACCACGTTGGTCGTACTACTTTAATGGTGCCTTACGTTTCCCCTGATGTCCCGCAGTACTTCCGCGTAGGATCGGCCATCTTGGGGCTTTACAAGCAGTGTCTGCTGCCAGGGTCTTCGTCGGGGCTTCTGCCTCCCCTGCTTTGCATCAGGTCCTTTTTGTAATTGGGCGTCCGTAAGAACTTTACTTCCTGGCTTTTTTTGAAGGAGTTTCTTTGAGAGAATGTGTTCGAGCATATCCTGATGATATGGAGAAAATCTGTGGTTACATGGCCTAATTTTTAAACTCCTTCAGGGCAGCTTGTAATGATTTTGCTTCGCACACGAACGTCAAGATTTCCCAAACAAAATCTGAATCGACCTCTCATCGGTCCTAGACGTGAATTCTGAGTCATGCCAACGAATGTTTCCCAATCGGTCAACTTGTCCTTGCACTCGTAATCCATTTTGCGGTGGCTGCTTGTCGGCCAGCTAGTTCGGAGAGAATTTTGGTCGCAGCTCTTTTAAATGGATTACGCTCGATTACATTAATTTAGCCACCATTACGCGCCCGTTTTAAACGCGCCTGAAATACAACCATACGGAAAAGAATCCTATCTCTACTTTATTCCGTATTTATCTTCAATTCAGTCAAACAACAACAAAAAAAACTTGATCTCATACCACGTTCCCGAAAAATACACTACTCTAATCCAAACTTCAAAATATCCTACTCTAATCAAAAACATCAAAACAAACTATGGTACCGCGTACCGACCGAGATGCGAAACCGGCCATTTGCCGATTACGTGAACCCTACCCTCTTAGCGGCATCCTCACCTCTCACTCGCATTTCCTGCTGGAAAAGAAGGGTTTTGCTGGAAAGGAAAGACTTCGTTATCCTAGCAATCTCGTTTATACACATTTATCTTTCATTACTCGTACAAGGATTCGATCTGTTTACAAGTCTATAATGTACCAAACTTTAAAGAGAACTCAGGGAATCAATAACAAAATGCACGATCTTTAGTTTTGTGGTAGTCAATGATCAATTACAATAAACTGAATCTTATTTTTGGAACGAGTATTTCTAGTCAAACTTTGATTTTCCATACTTAAGAGACTTTTTGAAAGTTCAGGTTTCTTCGATAATTAAATGTTTAATTTGAGCTCAATTTTAAGGCCTCGTTTCTTTGATATTCACTCCTGTCATAATGTTAATTGATTGAAATAATAGCATAAAACAAGTTGGATAAACTGACCTACGCTCATGTCAGAAGGGTTATATATTCAATTTACAAAATGCAGTCACCAGATCGAATAAAATCAAAAAACATATCAAAGACGATTTTATTGGAAAGTTGAAAGAATTTCGAGATCTGAGGTTTTTGGTATTGTTATACTCATAAATATCTCCCTTGATAATTATTTCAGGTGTCCATCCGCGACGGAGGAAACACATTTTTCATGTATTTCCCCCCTGTGCCCCCACTGAAGCAAAAACTGACAGTTTAACAACTGTTTTGAAAAGCTCCCATGAAAACTTTCATTTCATACTCATATCGGCTACGTTTGATGATTTTTTTTTTCAGGGGCCACTCTCCTGTACTGTTATCATCGATTAATAGCAAATTTTTTCGAATCCTAGAATGGTTACGAAACCCTTTTGCTAAGAGCTCTCTCCCACCTCCTTGAGTTGTTTCACTTATGAGCATTAATTGTAGGTACTCAACTTCAGTCATTCATTAAATTGAATCAAGTGTTCAAAGCATGCACCTTAAACATTGAAGTTGGGAAAAAATAACTCAAAATTATTCAAGCTTCGCATTTAAAACAGCCACTATTTTGTTTTACGATTACTAATACCACTAGCTGAACCTTTTCTCAAAGATATATATGACACCTATCATTCCTGAAATTTTCATGCAAATCCTAGCAAAACTGTAGTGTCTGAGTCGGTAAAAAGCGCATGTTGTTCCATAGCCATACGAGTATGTTGCCATAGTAATAAATGCAGCGCATATTGTTCCATAGTAATACAGGAAAACTCAAACCGCTATAGCTTCGCTAAATATGATTCAATCTTTATGAAACTTTCAGGATAGATCAATCTTATAAATAGACATCCACGTACCCGATTTCATAGGTACCGTTAAGATTTTATTCAAGAAAACATAAAATCTATAAATCATGCTATTACTAACAAAGTTGAGTGAATTGCGACTTCTCACGTATTTGTTGTTGTTGTACTCACCAAGGCCTACATTCCTGATTTTATTCAGATTTTTTGGATCACAGGTGTCCAATCGCGAGGGGGGGGTCACCAATTTTTCGTGTACTTCCCCTTCCTGTGCGCCCTCGAAGCAAATTTTGCCAAAATAAGACCTATTTTGAAAAGCTCTCATCAAGGCCTTTCATTTGATACCCATATCGGCTACCTTCAATGTAATTTTTTTTTTCGGGGTGTCACTCTCCTATATGGGGAGACCCCCCTTAAATACCTTATAAAATTTTTTTGTATATGAAGTTTGAAGAGGTCACCACTTTACACCTACATACAAAATTTGATGTTTCTAGCTTAAGTAGTTTACGAGAAAAACTGCTATGACAAACGGACGGACGGACGAACGGACAGACGGACAGACGGACAGACTAGTCGCGAAACTAATAGGGTTTTGTAAAATTATTTTACAACCGCTAGAGGACCACGAAAACCTCAAAAAGTGGCATATTTAAACCGCTACCATTTTGAAAATTGCTCATGCACGATCACCAAAATGTAAAAGTTTTTAGTTCTAATTGATTTCTATCTGAAAATTATGTTTCATATACATCGGATCAAAATTGCGACTTTTACAAGACTTTGAAATTTTGAGATTAAACTGGCCGCCATTTTGTTTTTTGCAACCTGACCTCCATTTTGTTTAGATAACTCTTTAGATACCTACAGTTTCTATTAAACCACTGAATTTCATTAACATTGGTTGAAAGCTTTGGTCAAAACTACAACAACAAAATTTTGTACGTTTTTTGACATTTGAGCGGCCGCCATTTTGTTTCAGCCGTACTGACTTTGGATTTTTTACTGTGAGATTCATCAGATAGATCAATGAATCCTTGTACCAAATTTCATCCAAATCGGAGCTATTCTTTGGTCAGAACAGAAATCAAGATTTTTCGTCTAAAATGGCCGCCATTTTGTTTTCGCCGAGCCGATATAGCTGGTTCACAATTTTAACCGAGAAATGTATTCAGTACATCTTTCCTGAAAATTTGGTGAAAATCGGAGTAAAATTGCAGCCTCTAGCGTGATCACAAATTTCGTTATATATATATATATATATATATATATATATATATATATATATATATATATATATATATATATATATATATATATATATGTATATATATATATATATATATATGTATATATGCATATATATATATATATATATATATATATATATATATATATATATATATATATATATATATATATGTATATATGCATATATATATATATATATATATATATATATATATATATACAGGGTGCGTACGGTATTTGAGGACAACTTGAGAGAATTAATAAGCTTTTATTTCCAACAAAATTTAAGGAAATTTCAGGAATTTTTTATTCAACGTTAAAGTAATATATGGCTATAAAGTTTGTCAATAAAATCGTCATTAGCAGCAATAACCTCTTCGATCCGGGCCCAGAAATGATTACATACCCGAATCAAATGCTCCTTTTTCATATTGACCATAACGGCATTAATAGTAGTCTTCAGCGAAGAAGTGGTATTCTGAGGACGCTTATTGGTCTCACGCTCAACTACGCCCGATACGTAATAATCCAAAGGATTAAGGTGCGGGGAGCTAGGCTCGGTGTTATGTGGTCATGACAATTTTCGGCCATCCAATCTTGTGTCGCCATCGCTTTATGTGAAGGAGCAGAGTCTTGTTGAAAAATTTATGACCTGCCTCCACTTACATTGCCTATCCAGGGTCTCACTACCGTCTCCAAAATCTCGATGTACGCAGCAGAGTCCACTCGAAGTCCTTAAGTAAAAAAGTGTGGTGGCATAACATGTCCTTCGTTGCTGACAACACCTTAAACCATAACAGTGGCTGGAAATTTTGTGTGTATAACAACAGGAACCTCCGTAGGATTTGAACATAGCCATCTGTCATTTCTGCGATTGCTTTTTTGATCTTGGTCTTGGATTGGTTTTTTGATCTTTGTTTTTCGTCGGAAAAAAACCATAACATTTTGGGTGCCTCAGGGTGTTTGATTTTGTTTTAAAGACGTTTTGATCGTTCCCGTGTTTGTTTCGACATGACCTGTCCTCTGCGCTTCACGTAAGACTTATGCCGAAGGTCTTCGTGGACAACTCTACGAATAGAGCGATTAGAAACATGAAGCTCACTCGCAAGGATCCTCATTGATTTTGAAGGGTCCTCGTCTATGATCGCTTGCACTTGCTCTAAAAATTCTGCAGATCAGACAGTGTCAGAACGTTGTTCGTGCTTTTTGGGTTTTCTGTATCGCCTCCTGATGCTTCCAATTCACAGCGAACTTTATGCACGAATGAACGGGCGCAATTAAGAAAATAAGAGATCTCTAAATCTGTATGGTTCGCACATATAGCAACGATGACAGCATGTCTCTTCATTTCTCAATTGATGTTGTAGTCCGCCGTCATATCTGAAAAGAACAAAAAAATTAAAAAAAAAATTCTCGAAGTTATAGTCACATTTATGCATGTCCTCAAATACCGTACGCACCCTGTATATATATAAGATACTCTCCACAATAGGTTAAATTTCTCTCGAGAAATTCACCTAAAATGTCAAGCAAGATATAAACGGTTTAGTACAAATGGGGTTTGAACACATTCAAAAATACATTAAATAGTAGGGTTGATATTTTTACATAAACACTAACAACAAAAAATGTACTTACAATGTTCGTTCAGCTAATTTGG
This sequence comes from Odontomyia ornata, assembly GCA_963969285.1. Classification (NCBI taxonomy): domain Eukaryota; kingdom Metazoa; phylum Arthropoda; class Insecta; order Diptera; family Stratiomyidae; genus Odontomyia; species Odontomyia ornata. The sequence continues at coordinate 274,344,063 of OZ017738.1, read as the reverse complement.
TTTATAATAGTTTGAAGTGTAATGTGAAAGAATTTCTGAATATAAATAGATTTTGAATGATGCACAATCACCAACAAGTCGTTAGTGAATAGGAAGAGGTCAAGCAGTGCATTCATATGACTCATTAATTAAAATTGAAATTAATTGAAGATGCCTTGTCTGAGCGAAGCAAAACTAACCAGAACAAGTTGAATAAGCAGGAGAGTGCTCCTACCAGAAGGTCTTTGTAAACATCTTAGGGTTAGCAAGGAGTTTTCCAATAGCGTGATCCGATAACTTGAATTATTCATCCAAAATTTGGATATGAAATCGTTCAAATTTTGCAAAAGATGCACAGTTTTTTTCATAAGCACAGAACAGCCGCCATTTTGATCTAGTTTAAATGATTTTTCTGAATTCTTGGCGGATTGAACATATTCAAGTTAGACACTATTCTTTAAATTTTCATGAAAATTGAAAGAAAATAAACGTGCCTAGGTCAATTTGAAATATGTATCAACCATAAATACGTCTTATTGTTGTTGTAATTCCATACAATTGAAATGGCTATCACTCACTTGATTATGATTCGACCTCGATTAAATTTGAAATGCCTTATATCAGTCTATATAATTGCAAAATTTCAAGAAGTTTAAAGGTCGCGTTTTGATTTTATGGGTGAAAATGTAAAATCTACAAATCATACTATTATTAACAAAGTTGAGTGAATTTCGATTTCTGAGGTATTTGTTACCCTCGTGCACATAAAGGCCCACATTCATGATAATTTTCAGATTTTTCGGCTCAAAGGTGTCCGAGGGGGGAGTACACAAATGTTTGGTACATTTTGCCTTCCCCTGTACTCGCTAATTCATAAAATGATTTTTTTTCAGATTCTAAAAGTTCTAAGCAAGACCTTTGATACCCCACTCGACTACCTCTGATTAAAAAATGTTTAAGGGTTATTTCGGTATAAGGGGGGACCCTCCATAAAAAATTTTTAAATTTTTGTTAAGACCTCAACTTTTGAGAGACTATCACTTCAGACCTTTTCACAAAGTTTGAACATTCTAGCTTCTATAGTTTCTGAGGAAACTAGCTGTGACACACGGACAATCGGACAGATGGACAGACAGGTCGCGAAACTAGTAGGTCTTAGTAAAAAAAATTTTTACAAAGACCTATAAAAGCTGCTAAGCCTTATTGCGTTTTTTTCTCTATCAAGCAAACTACAAATCCAAACAGCTGCATTATAAATTGTCATGATCAATGGATGTGAACGTCGATATGTACAATATTTATATACGATGTATCATTCATTCATTATTGTGACCCTTTACTAAAATGGGTTTCAGTATAGGTTACGTACCTGTATATGCTATGTTTATTGTATTAGGTTTAGAGATAAGGTTAAATGCGTAGGTTAGGAATATTGTGATAGAATTTTTTAATTTAAGAATAAGTTTTTGATCGAATTTTATTAGAATTAGGTTATAACATATTAGGAATTGGATCAAAGTTCACTGTTGTGTTAAAATTATAAATAATTTTGAATAGTGTAGGTTGGTTTTTTCTCCTTTTTCCAACCAAATCATAAAATATGTAATAACCTTGATTAATTTCAATTTGCTATAGTTTTTTTGATAAGATGTGTTTAACTGATAACGTATAAATTTAGAGAGCCATTTGGGCCATTAAGTTTTTGTATAGTTATTGTTTGGAATTCGCGTTATATTCTTGTAGAATTTATCATGATTAGTATTGAATAAAGCGCTTTTACCTTTGACTTTATGATGATTATGATAAATATAATTAATGTAGATACACTACATATGATTATATTATTTCTGTGTTTGCCATCAGTGTCCAGTTACAAGACCGATCAATTGTTTTCTTCTTCTTAAATGTTGTGATTATACTTAATGTATTTATTGAAGGTAATAATTTTTTGCCTAATAAATCTTTAAAACCTAATTGCATCTTTTTGGTTAGTGTAGTCTAAGTATCTGCAAAAAATGATAGTATTGGTGTAAAAGTTGTAGAATTAGTGAATGCAGTACATAAAATTTGTTTATTGTCCTCTCTATTTTCTTAAATCTTTATCATCATGGTGTTCTTAGCTAAATTAACAAATTCAATGGAGCTGTTGGTTCGTTTCAAAGTTTTTGCCCTAGATTAAATGAGAAAGGAATAAATTTAGAGGTAGTTGAATCATTTTAAAGCTGAGTGAGGGCAAAATGCATTTGTTTCAGAGTCAAGAAGTATTGGGAGAATGTTTTTGCCAGCAAAGGGCTATGAGCAAATTATTAAATACATGATTGTCTTTTGAAAGTCAATAACTTGACTTTTACATAGAATCTATCAGTAGAGTTTTGACAAAATGTGTAAATTTTTAGCTCATCTGTTTTCATTTTTCTGACTTCATTGTTTGAGCAGTCTTTTTAACACATAAATTTTTGAAAATTCTAGCATATCTGTAATGTCAGTGTCATTTGGAAAGGCATTCGTTAACAATATCGCAGCTTTATAGTGGTCATCAATTTTTACATTTGTAAGCCTCAGAGTTTCCAAGAAAGCTTGATGTGACGTACCAAAGGAAAGATGGACAATTCTCGTAAGGTTTTATAAAATTAATTTATGGAATCCTTAAATATCTCAAAAATTGCTTGAGCTTCGCTAAAAATATAAAAGTAAACATTTTTGAGAAATCAACAAACTTTTTATTAGACATTCCAATATTTTAACCCATACATTGAAAGAAAAGAAAAAAATTGTAGCACGACAGTCCCTTTTGGGCATTTGCTTAGAGACAGTTAGAGTATCTCATTATCATGATAGAATGTGTCAGCCCTCCACAAGGTGATATGGTCAGTATCACGCTTTGGTCGTGTGTCCGTCCGCACAGCTGCGATACGATCTGAAACCAGCACATATCATAACTGAACATAGCCCAGTCATATTAGGGCTTTCACCTCGGAATGAAAGATAATAAGCTGCAAATTGGTATGAACCTTTGTTTTGTCATTCTAAATGTTGTCTCAAAAGTCACAATCGTTATCGTGTCCGCGTCTCAAGATATTCAAGGTCAAAGGTCACAACAATCGGTTTTTCGCGAATATCTGGCTTCCTATCGGTTAAATGAGATTTGCATTTATTATAAAAGTTGTAGGCTATAAAATTCCCTACAACTTTTGTTTAAACTTTTTTTTCATACGACCAACCGTTTTGAAGGTAGAGCGCGAAGAGTGCACGTCGTACAGTCATATACGGCCTAATGCAAGGTCAAGCGTGAGTTATCGTTATCAGTACGTTATAAAGTCAATTATTTACTTGGAAAATAAACCTGTACAACTGTCAACACTTCCACCAACAAGTGTAGCAGCTCATCAACACATAAAACGTGTCTACTACCAGATTCAAACGTGGTTAGGGAAGGACTTAGAACCTAAAGAATGGGGCTGGATGCTTGAAAATGAAATCCTGGAGCCCATACGAACGTTATTACCTCCAGCACCAGCCGAACTACTAAACGTAATATTTTGCAATTGCAAAAATGGTTGTGGTTCCCGCTGTGGATGCAGAAAATCAGGGCTACAATGTTCTTTAGCTTGCGGCCAGTGCAACGGACAAGCTTGCCTCAACGCTTCACTGTATCCAAGTAATCCCGATGAAGAAAATACATATGATCCCGATATTCTGGAAGGTTTGGAGATGAACATGACAGATAATGAGGATGATGACAATGAATCGAACATTTTTGAGCGACAAGAAGAAGAAGACGACGAACAAGAAGAAGATAATTAGCTTCCATTTCCAATTTCATTACAATTAAAATCAACAAAGATACTTTTGATATTTGAACTCACATTTTGATAAATGTATATTATGCCGTATTTAATAATAAATAAAAATATGTGTAAAATATATACTCTTACTATCATTTTAACTTAAAATAAAACTAAAATATATAATCCAGAATTAATAATATTTTATACTTAAATAGTTAAATATGAATAATTATATATAAATAATCAAGTTACTTACTTTAATTAAATATAAATAATTAATGGTTAGTACATAAATAATAGGCATTGTTTAATAATTATAATTTCCAAGTAAATAATTGACTTTATAACGTACTGATAACCATAACTCACGCTTGACCTTGCATTAGGCCGTATATGACTGTACGATGTGCACTCTTCGCGCTCTACCTTCAAAACGGTTGGTCGTATGAAAAAAAAGTTTAAACAAAAGTTGTAGGGAATTTTATAGCCTACAACTTTTATAATAAATGCAAATCTCATTTAACCGATAGGAAGCCAGATATTCGCGAAAAACCGATTTTTGTGACCTTTGACCTTGAATATCTTGAGACGCGGACACGATAACGATTGTGACTTTTGAGACAACATTTAGAATGACAAAACAAAGGTTCATACCAATTTGCAGCTTATTATCTTTCATTCCGAGGTTGACCCCTTTTTTTACCTAATATGACTGGGCTAACAGGCTTTTAATCCATCCAAAGAATCACTTGAAAAGGGGAAAAGAAATTTTGTGAAACAGTAGTTTTCTATATATTTGTATTTACTATTTAAGGGTATGGAGTACTTTATTGCACTCCTTTCGCAATATCAATGTTAAACCATCGATATTTTAACTTTGAGCATAGATTTTCATCGTGTCTATGATCAACCATCGATCATCACCATTCATGCTCAAGAAAACCATTAAAAATAATAAACAACATTGTAGTGGCTGACGTGTATGATCTCAAATGTACCATTCCTATAAGAATAGTGGCGCAGGAGAAAATACAGCAACTAATTAAAAAAGGACAGCAAATTCGTGAGCTAAATTAATTAACATATATAAAATGTAAATTGATTAAAACAATTTACCTTCTCAATCAATCAATAACCACCAGAAACAAAAATAAAAATACCTCCCGAAGGTTCAAGTTAATATAAGTGTTTCTTATTTTTGAACAATGCCCATCACAACTATATGGAAAAAAAATAATCTAATTTGTTGCAATTATCAAGAATTCAAGTAGATTATGGCAACCAAAACATCATATTGGCACATGTATATTTCCAACTATCATAATGAATAAAGCATTTAAACTTACCTAGAGTTCCTGGTAAATATGGGCAGCTTGTTACATGATTAAAATTTTGGCTTTGCATCTCCTCTTGATCAGTTTCTCGATGGTAAAAATAATTGAAATTACTCACAATTACTGGAACAGGTAATGCAATGGTCAAAACACCTGCGATTGCACATAGAGATCCTACAATTTTGCCCCATACCCCGACAGGCCTGTAAAAAATTGAATATGTATGAAGCCAAAATATTAATACTTTCTTAAACTTTCAGGGTCGATGAATAATATGCATCACATACGAGTATATCTAATCTCTTGAAAAATCATCAAGAAAAATTCAAATTCATCTAAAACTTATTTCAATTTTAAAATAATGTATTTCGCTGGCTTTCGTAAACCAAAAATAGTAAAGCAACTTTATAAAAATGTTTTTTCATGCGATTGATTGTGCAATCAATTAAATAAACACAAATATTTGCCTGGACAATTTGTACATTTTCAATTTCTGCATAAAATATTCAAAACTGCATTGATTTCCACTCATACGCGTAGGTACATTAAATTTCAACTGAATTTTAAAGAAGAAATACATGAATGTCGACATGCAACGTCTAGCATTCATTACGTATAAACGTAGTTTTAAAACTCCTCGCAATGATTTTTAAAATTAAAATAATTTTTAAGATGTCAATATGAAACCGATTTTTCAACTTATTACATCGTCGAATTATTCGAAAAATTTATCGAATATCTGGATTTTACTTGCAAAGAAGTCTCAGAAAGCTCAATAAAGAAGTAACGTTTTTTTAACCGGAGGCATGGAGGAGTTCGACGGCTTCCCACGACTGGGAGACCCGGGGCCAGGCATTTCAAATGCAACTTATGAAAAAAAAAAGTTTGTACATGGGAAGCATATTACTCTATCAAGCAAAGAACTGGAAAGAGTTACCAGAGAAAATGAATTCTGAATTTGGAGGAAACGATTCGTTAACCATCAAACGTCAACAAAACTAAAGGGTTTTTTTTTTTGGTAGGGAGGTGAATGCCATTTATGCACAGATTGTGGGACTCCCATGCTCGCAAAAAGGCGACTGGACTACCCACTAAACACCTCCCCTGTCAACCTGAGAACCCAGCCTGGAACCGTTTGACACATTACTTTGGGCCAGGTCTCTTTTGTTACGCCGTGGGGCGCCTTCAAGCTGGGGAGTCCTTTTCCTAGCGGGAGGGAAGAGGAAGTGCCAGAAAAGCGATCTTCCAGCCCCAGCGCCCCTGGCTGCTGTGAGTCCCATTTATATTTTAGGACTGCCCGAGCATAATGTGCCATCTGGTTCCATTTGTCAATCGATTCGAGTATAACTGCAACTATATTAACCGGGGTGAGCTTCTTCGTCTCCCTGTAGAGTTCCCTTCGCAGCTTGACCCATTTTTTGCACGCAAAAAATGTGTGGCAGGCATTGTCCACTCAACTGGGCAAAACCGAGAATCGGGGGACCGTGACTTACTGATCTTGTGCAGGTAAGACTGAAAACACCAATGCCCGCTCAAAAGCTGGGTCAGATAGAAGTCAGTTTCACCATGCCTTCAATTTGGCCACGGTCTCACATCCGGGATGAGGCGCGCAGTCCACCTTCCCTTCGTGCCATTCACCTAAGATTGCTGCCAATCGTTGAGCGAGCACTGTCTCTCCTCGCGGACAACCATCTCCCTCGCATCCTCATTTCGGCGCAAGTAAAAAGCGCCGCGCTCTCTAGCAAGGAAGGCCACAGATATCATGCCTGCAATAAATCTCACCGCCGAATCAGAGACTGTTGGATACGAAGATACAATTCTCAGTGCTCCTCTTCTCTGTACCTGTGCCAAACATTTTCGGTATACCTCCTTGCTGAGAGCGTCACCCCAAACCTCTGCTCCGTACAGTAGCACTGACCCTACAGCACTCATCAAGAGGCATCTTTTTGATGGGCTGGGCCCACCTACGTTGGCCATAAGTCGACTCAGGGTCGATATTCCCAAAGAAACCTTCTCAGACGTTGCCCTGATTTGCTCAGAGAAATTCATCTTTGAGTCGATCAGTAGCCCCAGGTACTTCACCGATGGCTTCGATTCGTAAGTTGCCAATACTGATGATCCTTACTCTAGGGATTCTCTTTTTTGTCAAGATGACCACTTTGGCTTTCTCCAGGGCTAAACTGAGCCCGCGAGCAGTCGTCCAGTTGCTCACTCGGCGCATTAGCATACCTAGCCTAAGTTGCGCTTGTTCAACGGTGCCTCTAGCGAACACAGCCACAACATCATCCGCATAGCCGACCAAGCGCGACTCATCTGGCATCTCAAGTCTCAGAAGCTCGTCGTAAGACACGTTCCATAGGTCCGGACTAAGGATAGATCCCTGGGCAACATCCGATGTGATTTTCATCCTTCGTTGGCCCTGTGTCGTGTCGTAGAGCATGCTTTGAAAAGAGTTTTCTAGCGTATCCAGAATATCCACCCATCTGTGGCTTTAAGCCACAATGTAGGTGCGGAAAACAAAAAGCCATAACAAATAAGACGAGCAAAAATAAATTAGCCGCACAAAAGGCTCAACAAAAAAAGAAACCAACAATACAAGATGCAGACAAGTTGAAGTACCAGCTCTTGCCAAAAGGGTTCTGTGAAAAATATGTTCTGCATATCAAAACAAGCCATATACAGATTCCGTAAATTGAGTTCGAAAAATTATATCCTGGTTATTAAGCATTTAAATTCGCCGCCATTTGGTTTCAAGCGTTTTGAACCCGTTGTTTGATTCATTATGATAAAATATCAGCACTTCAAACCATTTCTAAAATTTTCATCGAAATTCCTACATATTCATTGGGTCTAGTTTCGTTGCAAATGTGTATCTCTCTAGTATCACATGTTAATTTTGTTGTAAATGTTAAATATTCAATCGGCTGTTACTTAGCTGTTTATTGTTCGATTATTGTGAAATTTCCAGGACATATACAATTGCTGTCAGAAAACTTAAGTTGCAGCTTTTGGAAAATTTACAGGTCCCATTTTAATTTTATAGGCAGAACTGTAAAATTTATAAAATGTACTATTATTACCAAACTTGATTGAATTTTGACTTGTGAGGTATTTGTTGCCCTTGTGCTCATAAAGACTAACCTTTGTGATTTTGTTCTTCCCCAGCACCCCTCAAAGCAGTATTTGTCATTTTAAGACCTGTGTTGAAAACTTTCTATCAAAACGTTTCAATTGATACACATTTTGCTTACACTTGATGAAATTGTTGTTTCAAGGGGCACTCCCCTATATGGGGACACCGCCCTTAAGCGCCTTATAATTTTTTTTTGTGGTGAAAGTTTGAAGAGGGTGTGTCTTTATACCTACTCACAAAATTTTATATTTCTAGCTTATGTAGTTTGCGAGAAAAATTGGTGTGGCACATGGACGGACGGACGGACAGACAGGACACGATTCTAGTACGGTTTTTTAAAATTATGATAGAGGGAACCAAATGCTTTCATTTTAATAAAACATCAACATCTGACTTCATATCGAGCTTGAATTTTCTTCATTATTTTGTCAGCTTTGAAGGCTTGTGTTTCATATTTGGCAGGACAAACAACAAGAAATTGTGTGGTATTGACGTTGTTACAAATATAGTTCTTCGACATTTGCCTGATTCATGATTCCCAAATGAGTGGAATAAGGCAAGATATTTTGGATTTGGAAGAAGGGAAAATAATCTCCATGCCTTAAAGGCTATCGCCCAATCAGCCTTCTTCCTAACATCAGCAAGCTATTTGAAGTAATACCCAATGAACATTGAAAAATATGAGTTGATGTTGGATTGCCAATTTAGTTACCCTGCCAGGCATATGACCAGACCTGCGATAGCAAAAGTAACTTCAGACATCTGTTGGAAACTAAACAACAGAAATTGTGTTGGAGCGTGCTTTGTTGATATGGACGAAGCCTTTAATACGGTGTAGTTAGATGGACTAATTTTTAAACTCTTTCAGGACAGGTTCTCTAGACGCCTTGTCAACATGATGTAAAATATGCTATACGGGAAATTATTTGTGGTAACTAATGAAAATCTGATGCCAATGCGCAGCTTTAAGATCTTAAATGGTCTACAATAGGGAACAGCTACTGCGCCACTGATTTTCTTGATATTCATTTGCAAGCTATTGTACGGCTTTTAACGTCTCGCTAACGAGATCATTGGTAGGGTTTGATGATGATCTGATCATCTATATGGCAGACCAAAAGGCTACAATAGTTCAAAGCAATCTTCAAGAAATGTTCAATGATGTGGAGCTGTGCACATATAATTGGCGAATGAAAATCAATGCGCAGAAGTGCGAAATAATTTTGTTTTGGGCAACGCAGCAGAGGGCCAGTCAAGATCAGAAACGTAATTGGAAGGATTTCCACATTATGGCTGGTGAGGGTAGTTCAGAGTGGGTTCCACATATATCCTCTGTTCGATACCTCGGTGTTCATCTGGATCAGTATCTGTACTATACTGAACATTTAAAAATCATACTCAGTAAATCATAAAATGTAGGCATTGCCCTCCGACAACACTATCATTCCAGAAACATGTATCAAAAGGTCAAAGTTATCTGCCACAAGACCCTGGTTAGACCAGAGTTTCCTAGAGATCTAGTACAAACAGAGTGCTATTACTATGCAAAAATTAGGCGTTTTCGAAAGGAAATGTCTTCCTGCATGTACTAGTTAGTACAGAAAGCCTGAGACGGATTGGAAGCACTATATACCGAATAGGAAAATTTATCAAACTGCTAAAGTGACTTGGGTCGATATCTTCATATTGAAACTTCTTCCGAATCATATCGAAAATTCTGTTTCTGTGAGCAAAAATCCCTAAATATTGCAGCCGTTCCACCCTACAGATGGATTTATTGAGACCTGGCTCACCACTGGCTTCATTCGTATATTTGGACATGAATCGATATGTTTTTGATCCTGACTATGTCTCAATATCCGCCAAATTTGAGTTTACGAAATCAACAATCCCAATGGAGATACTCATTTGTGAGATTTGTTGATGCTGGTTGAGCTGAAATGCAGTAATCTACGTATTGGTGGCTGAATGACAATGTCTAAATTATTTGGGTTTTTTCTCCGATTTTGTGTATTTTAGTTATTTCGTTTTGAGTTTTAGCTCATCGTTGCTACATTTAATTTTGTTTGTCAAAAATCAGCAATAAGTTTCAATATTTTGGATGGGAATATATTATTTTCATTATATTACGCTTAGAGATAAGGTTGAACGTTTAGGTTAGGAACAATATGTTAGTATTGTATTATTATAAGATAAAGTTTTTGATCGAATTTGATAAAAATTAGGTTATGACATATTTAGTGTCGGATAAAAAATATAAAATGTGCAATAATTTCAGTTAAGTTGAATTTAATATTGATTTTGGCTAATTCTTTAAAAAATGATATTGCATAAATTTAGAGAGACATTTGGGCCTATAAGTTGAAGTATTTTTATCGTTTGGAATGTAATTTATATTCTTTAAAAATTTATAACGACTTGTTTTGAATAACGTGCCTTTTTTTGTGGTCAGGAGGTGAATGCCATTTACGCACTGAGTGTGGGACTTCTATGCTTGTAAGTGATTGGACTTCCCACTAAGCACACCCCTGTCCACCCCAAAAACTCAGCCTGGAGGGAAGGGGAAAAAGCGAATTGCCAAACACGCAATCCCCCAGCTCCAACGTCCCCGGCTGCTGTGCGTCCCTTTAATCTTTCAGAGCTGTCTAAACATAATGTGCCACCTGGTTCCATTAATCAACCGATTCTAGCATCATCGCAACTATATTACCTGCGGCGAGCATCTTCATCTTCCTGTAGAAGTCTGTTTGCAGCCTGTCCCATTTATTGTATGCAAGAAATGTGCAGCCAGCATTGTCTTCCTGTCTTGGGCAAAACCGACAATCAGCGGACAGTGATCTATCAATCTTGTCCAGGTTAGACTGAAAGTATCCATGTTCACTCTAAAGCTATCTCAAGAAGTCAGTCCCATCATGCCTTCAATTTAGCCGCAGTCTCACATCTGAGATGAGGTGCGTGGTCTACTTTCTCTTCTTGCAATTCACCCAATACTACTGCCAATCGTTGAGTGAGCACTGTCTCTCTTCGCAGACAACCATGTCCCGCACGTCCTCGTTCCAATGCACTTAAATTGTGCGGCACTCTCTAGCAAGGAGGGCAACGGGTTTCAAGCAAGCAATAACTCCCACCACAAAATTAGAAACTGTCTGATATGACGATGCAATCCTTAGTGCTCCTCTTCTCTATATCTGTTGCATGAGTTTTCGGTATACTTCCTTTCTGAGAGCGTTGCCCCACATTTCTGCTCCGCACAGTAGCACTGACCCTAAAGGAGTCATCAAGAGGCGTCTTCTTGATGAAAGTCAACTCAGAGTGGATACCCCCAAAACAGCTTACGCAGCCGTTGCCCTGATTTGCTCAGAGAAACTCATCCTTCATTCGATTAGTGCCCCAGATACATCATCGACTAGTACGTTCACAAAACTGATCATCCTTACTCTAGGGATTCTCTGTTTCGTCAAGATGACCTATACCGTATTCTCCAGGGCTAAACTGAACCCGCAAGTAGTCATCTTGTCCCTTACTTAGTGTGTTACCCTACCAAGCCTAAGTTGCGCTTTTTCAACGGTCCAGCACAGTAACATTATCCGCACAGTCGATCAAGCGCAAATCAACTGGCATCTCCAGTCTCTGTTGCCTGTTGTAAGACACGTTCCACAAGTCTGGCCCAAGGCTAAATCCCTGAGTAACACCCAATGTAAGTTCACTCCTTCCCTGGTCCCTTGTTAGGTTGCAAAGCAGGCTTCGGTCCTTCAGGTAGTCGCACAAAAGCTGCATCAAATATTTTGGCACTTGAAAAGGTTTTCCAGCGTATCCAGAATATTCACCCATCTAGTGGAGTTGAAGGCATTCCTCACGTCGAGTGTCACCAACAAGTCGATACGTCGCTTGATGCGGCTATATGCCTCTGGCTTTTGAATTGCACTCGCCGCCTCTACCATTGCATCAATGGTGGAACTTTCTGCTCTAAAGCCGTGCTGCTAAGGAGATAGGTGCCCAGCAGCAAAAATTGCGTTAGTGAATTTTTCTTTTGGAGAGTTTCTCTAGCACTTTCCCGGCAATATCTAGCATGCATAACGGGCAGTATGCAGACGGCAATCTGGGTTTCCCCATGCTGATTAGCATGAGCCTCGCAATCTTCCACCGTACCGGGAAAATCCCTTCCTGTGGGCAAACATTGAATCGGCTGAGCGGCAAGTCAGGACAATGGTGAAAGACAAGTTGCAATACCCCAGCTGGAAGACCATCTGGACCTGGAGCCTTCCTCGCGTTCAGTGAAAGGACTGCCTCTTCGCGTTTCAGCTATGTGAAGAATGGTCCCTCGACTGTTCCACCATGGACAGCGTCAACAGGGACAGGATGGGCAGAAAAGAGTTCCCACACCACCTTGTCCATCTTTTTCGCATCATGTATTGTCACCCTTAACCACTGGGGTGCTCCCGCAACGGGGCCCTGTGGTCCCGACTTTGCTCGCCGCAGGCAGGCAAGGGCGCCAACTCACTGCATTAGCCCGGGCCTCACACTTGACCGGCAAGTGAGAAAAGCGGTTTGCCGAAGCTCGTTAAACGAACACGCCTTGCACAAAACATGTCGCTACTCGGGGGGCCCCTATCTCCTCCAACCAATGCGACACCACTCAAACACCACCGAAAAAAAATCAACCACACTGACGAACACCCGCGCGGGATATTTCCCCGAACCAACCCGTTACACTTCCTGAAAAGACAAAAAAACAATACCACTTTCTTTGATATTAAATAAAGTTTATCAACAAAATAATCAATGAAATAAGTTTCATCAACAAAAACTAATCTTAACAATTTTTTTTTTTGACTCAACTCTCACCTAACCTTGCTACTAAGGAGGCCTCCTGGTACAATTCCCGTCGTCGACTGCATGGCGAAAAAGATCCTGCGCTCACTCGAGCAATGGCCAATTCATCGGCGATATCTTTCTCCCGGTGGTGATTGACGCTGACAACAATTTCACTTAATTCTGTTTCGTATTCTTTGCTTTTGTTCCTCCTTTTTTTCTTCCGATTTCTTTTAAACTCCGCAAACACTTTTCTTTCTGCCTTTCCACTACACGTTTTGATCACAAAAGGAGCAGCTTTTCCTTTGTCCCTCACCCTTCTATCTACTCGTTTACAACGGAGCACCGCTGATTCCGGAGTGAACCTTATAGTTCTCCTCTTCTTACAGAAATCGCAACCCGGTTCGTGCGGTCGGGCAATTCCATCTCAACTGGTGTTTCCGAGATTCGGGGTCGTAGGTATTTTTTTCGGAATTGTCACTATGACGGACATTCGACGTTTTCCAAGTATAGACGTAATGTTGTCTGTTTATGTTTGGTGCGATGTGAGTGCTGGCGGTTAGCAGGATTTCGGGTGGATCACTGAGGATTATCAGATAAGTAGTACCTTTATATTTTATCCCTTAGACAAGACACTTTGTGTGCCTTCTTTTCTTCTTTTCTAGGCATTCAGATTTCTTGGTGAACGTTAACTTCGACATTCAGCGGCGTTGTTTGATCCATTGTAGTCTTGCGGGTACTGCATCTTTTGGGGCTGGATATCATAGGCATCGTAACAGTCACCAAAAAACGGTGGCTGCGAGTAGCTATCGGAATCGAAATAGCGACTCTGACAATCGAAGCAACGACAAGTATCACAAAGTGTACATGTAAGTCCTAACAGTTCAGCAGCCTCTTTATGCGATTCCGTACTTGACTTTTGATTGCTACTTTCACCTGCGCTTTTATTACGTCCTCCATTGTTTTTATTTAATTACTACCGTTGTTGTTGTTAATGTTACTCTGGCTGATGGTGTTGTTAGTGTTGTTGATCATCACGCCTTGTTCCTCATCCGGCTGTTCCTTTCGCAGTTCCTTATAGTCAGATTTCCTACATTTGCCGACTTTTTCCACTTCTCTTCCTCAACATACTTCCAAAACTTTGCCTTCGTAGCAATTATCGCCGACTTTAATTTAGACGCATTCTTTGATGATGACGATATTATCGTGGCCGTCCCTGTCACCACCGCAGCCGGTAATGTCACATTTGAAGATTTTGCGGATGGAATTTGCTTTAGCTGCGTTTTGTAGCGTGAGAGGTGATGAGGATGTTGGTGATGGGGATTGGGGATATGTTTTTGAAGTGAATGGTCGCTATGTTCGTTGAGACTATAGTGAAACCGTTTACCATTCACTAGAGCAGCAGAGGAGCTTCTGCAAAGGTTATTGCTGTAGTTTTTGACTGTGTAAATTGGCGGTGCATTTCGTAGTGAAGTAGGTGGCCCGAGGGCTCCGCTTCTTGACTCGCAGAATGTATTGTTGATAGTGAATGCTCGAAAAAGGTTAAGGTAACAGAATTCCCGATAAGCGTAATTCGTATTTAGCACGTAAATAGCATTATTTTTGCATTCAAACAGCATGTCGTCCATGTCACTGGCATTTATAAATGGTGCCTCACTATATTGTTGTCCTCCAAACGATTTTGGTTTTAGTTGCTGCGATGAATTTCCTCATCTTGTCAGTTCCTACGATGATCGCTTCTCACGCATCCTTTTGACTCGTTCTTTCCGTGGTTGTTGATCACAGATGATGTCGTTGTGGAGCAACCGTGCACACACGGGAGTGGTATCATGAATTTCGTCGAGCCTAACTAATCTCAGTTGAGTTGCACTAACCTAAATCTACTCTGATGTAACTACTGAAATTAGAATTTATTCTTTTTCTAACTGTACTAGAACTATGTAAAATCCATGGCAATGTCTCCTATTCCAGTTTGACTCGAGGATACAACCTTCGTGCAACGTTTTCCGGTCGTGTTTAAGTGGTGTTTAAGTTGGCCGTAATAATTCCCCCCCTGCTTCAAGTGGATTTCCTGGAAATACACTACTCTTTCGCATCTGAGAGACTACGATATAGCTTCCTGGTACAGTTGCCCTCTATCAGCAAACATAAACACACCTACAGTATTCACGTCTGCCTTATCGCGTCGTCCTAGCTAGTTCAACAAAAAAATTTCTAAACCTGTTTCGCTATCCTTAAACCACCGACGCCTTCTCTAATTAACTTAACAGAACTAGGTAGCCAAATTGCCTTAACGTCTACCCCTTATTCCCTACAACTGACTCTGAAAAGAGGAAATTCATTGCTAAGGTTTCGACTACACCTAATCACCTGCTTGCATATGATGCCCTATATTTCCTGGTACTAGCTTCAAAATGAACCATAAACATCAACACTATCAGCACCATCAACTACTTAGATATTGTGCCCTATTCTTTAGGTACTAGCTCCAAAAATCAACCAATTCGCTATCATCTAAAAGTAAAAAAGAAAAAGAAACCCCACCACCAGCTTGCCTTAAATTACCTATGCCTGACCAACTCTTTAGCATGGAACCACGACCCAGCCTCCTCGAACTAACCAATTCATTGCTACCGTTCCCTGAACCAATTATGCCCCAAAAAGTCACGATAGCTAACGAGTATCTCCTAAACTAAGGGAGCTAAAATGAATTATTTCTCCTGAAATGCTCCAACCATTTCTAGTAACAATGATGCGTAACTTGCTTGTTCTAACGTTCGAAAACCTTCAACCTTATTGAGCCACAAAAAGTTAAAACAAAAGAAAAAAACAAGGGAAAAGAAAACGGACGCAATATGAGAGAGAGAGAGAAGCCGGAAAAAAACCGACGTAAAGCGACAGGAAAAGAAGGATACTGATGCTACCCATTACCTCGGAGTGCCATATATGAACCGGCCATCTACTAAGTACATCATGTAAGTCTCTCCTCCTTGCGCACCTCCTCCTGCATAGCTGACCTTCTCTTGGGCCCAGAGCTCTCTAAAGCTGACTTCGGTTGCTCCTTTCTATCTCAGTATGTGATCATCTCCCTACCAATTTTATAGAAAAACTGGGTGACTTTAGTTATATCATGTTGGCGCACATGCTATTTTTGCCAAATTTTGATCCCAGTCACGATGGTTGTCCACGACGTAAGACCTCAGCATCCGCTTGATGTTCTGGTTCCATCTTTCAACCGGCCATCTACTAAGTACGTCACATAAGTCTCTCTTTAACCATGTTTCATTGGGATCGTTAACCGATACCTAATTCCTTGAATTTTATATATATTTTGTCTTTATTCGCATTGGTAGTTGCATTTTGATGCTATTCAGGTGTCCGCTTAACTTCTCTCCCCCCGTCGATCATCATCGGCCTAATCTATATAGGGTTTCAGGTTTTTGGCATACCATACTCCGCACTCCTCCTGGCATTCATTCTCTAGCCTAAAAGTCCAACTAGAGACTCTTTCCTTGATCTTAAACGGTTTGACGAGCTCAGGCGCTAATTTTGCGCAGGAATATTTTGCGGCATCAGATAGAGCATAGTTCCTCCTCCAAGCTCGGTTTCCGACTTGATACTGTACGTCGCGCCTCCTCAGATTATAACGGGTCTCGCTGCGCATCATGGCTTGCGCTAATCGTTGCAATACCTCCTTGTGCACCTCCTCCAGCATAGTTGACCTTCTCTTGGGCTCTGAGATCTCTAAGGCCGACTACGGTTGCTCCTTTCCATCTCGATACAGGTATGTGATCATCTTCCTACCAACGTTAAAGAAAAACGGGCTGTTCGTAAGTACGCAGCGCACATGCTATTTTTGCCAAATTCCGATCCCAGTCACGATGGTTGTCGCCGACGTAAGACCTCAGCATCCGCTTGATGTCCTTCCGTCTCTGAACTGGGTTAGCCTGCGGGTGATAGAATGCCGAATGTTTCACCACGTAGCCATATTCTCTGGCTATTTTTGTAACAACTTTCTCCGGAATTGGACTCCGTTGTCGCACACTAGCTAGCGTGGAGCCCCAAAAAGTAAAATAACCAATTCCTCTAGAAGGTGACTTACGTCTTATGCCATGGCCTTACGGAGTGGGAAGAGGAGAGTGAACTTACTGACATAGTCAATAACTGTTAGAATATAGATATGACCTTGTTTCGAACGTGGTACGGGACCCTCCAGGTCAACACACAGCATCTCCCATGGTCAGCTCAACACACAGCATCCCCAATGGGTGTCGTATACCAGTTCCTTGTGACACTATCTGTCCAACTGCCAACTGCAGAACTCGCATTTTTCCCTTGATACCCTCAAACCCGCAGACCGCAACCTCCGGAAAATTTCCCTTAGCACCTCTAGATGCTTTTCAAAGTCCTGGGTTACCACGATGATATCGTCGAGATATGTAAACACAAAAGGTTCTAAGTCTGGTTCTAGAACCCTATCAATCGGCCGTTGCCACGTCACCGGTGCATTCTGCAGACCGAAAGGCATCCGCCTAAACTGAAATAATCCACGATGTGATACAGTAAAGGTTGTAAGAAGTCTGGACTCTTCTGCCACTGGAACTTGACAATAAGCTGATTTCACGTCGAGTGATGATAAATACTTGGCCTCTCTCAATTTGTCCAACGTGGTGGATACATATGTGATTGGACAGGCATCATGCTGCGTAACCTTGTTCAGCTTCCAGTAATCTACGCAAAATCGGAATTGGCGAGGCCCACAAATTAGCTGACGGCTCAATAATACCCTGTTCTTGCATTGAGTTCAGCTCCTCATCGATATGTTTTTGTACCGCCGGAGATACCGGGTAGTAACGTTGTTTAATTGGGAGCGATTCAGTTTTGATCACGTGCTCGACCAGACTTGTGCTACCAATGGCCGCCCCCATCAAGTCAAACAGTTCTTTTAGAAGTGTCTCTAACGCTCGGCTCTCTGTCTCGGTCAACCGACTCCGGGAGCGCAATTCTTCCCCCCCCTTCTTCCTGTAAACCATCCAGGAAGCTCCATGTGTTTTGCCCTAACGCCACAATCAATTTAAATAGCCGAATGAAATCGACGCCCAGGATAACCTCATGGGTCAGAGACGGGACTATCAGCACCGTAATCCAATTCATCCGCCCCTGTAATGTGAAAGGCATACATGCCCTCCCTGCGACCTCCACATTGGCATTATTAGCCATTCTGATAAAAGCCGACGTGGACCCCAACCTGTCAACTCCCAATCTCCTCAAGGTTTCCCAGCCCTTGGCCCCCACGACGGTATTGGATGCCAACAGACTCAAAAGGCCCAATAGCTTCCAAATGGGGTCTATTATCCCCGCTCTTCCTCTCAGTCACATAAGCCACCTCTGGCTTTGTGGCCTTTCTATTCCCCTCCGTCATGCTCAGCTTGTCGCCTACTGAGCACAAGACAAGTTTCCCGGCCCCCAATGTTGAGACGGCTCTTGGCCAGAGCTACCACCTATTCTTCTTCCACTGTCTGAACTCCCTTGATTCCGCCTTTGGGTTGCTTCTGAGCCTCTTTCCCGGCAGCAGTTCTAGTAGGTTGCTTTCCACGCTCCAGGCTGCCCATAACCAAAGTACCTTGCTGGTTCCATACATTTCCTAGATGTATGCCCCTGTGCTTTGCAATTCCAACACTGGGTCCCTCCACTAGAAATAGCCGCTACTTGCACAATCTTATTCTTCCCAACATATGGTTCAGGTCAGGTTCCAACAAACTTTGTCCCTCCATCGGTGGTGGTGGCCGATAGACGTCCCCAGGAACACGGGCAGCTTTCAGGATGCGTCCCAGTTTGACCAACTCCACAATCCTTTAAGGCTTTAAGGCTAATTGTGTCTGATAAAAGGGGGTTAAATTAGCTCGAATAATTTCTAATTTTTTGGCCTCCGCACATTGAGTTAACTTTCGCCGAAACAACCCCTCCATAGTGGCCACATAAATCCCCATGGACTCCTCCGGTTCTTGGGTATGCTGCTTGATTTCTTCCAGAAGTATTTTATCATAGTCGGGTGGTAGGAACTCCGCACGTAATTTCTTTACGAGTTCTACCCATGAAACAATACTGGTGCGATTTGCCCGAAACCAGACCAGGGCTCTGCCCTCAAACAACTCTACCGCAGTCTGATATAGTCGGTCTGTTGACACTCCTCTCACAAGACATACTTCTTCGACTCGTTCTAGGAATGCGGTTAGGGATCGGGAGTCTCCGTTATATTTCAGTCCCCATTTGGAAACGTCCTGTATCTTTCCGAACTCCCCACCTCCTCGAGAAGTTGTCACTTGCTCCGTTTTATTCGTCTCCAGGCTTCTCTTGTCTACGATGCACTGTCGTTTAACTTGAGATTCTATTCCGGCACTTGACTAGAAGCTCTTCCTCCGTTCGGCCATTGGTGGGCTCCCATTGTACACGAGTACATTCCAGCTGTTCATCATTTACCGTCCTAATCGCATCTGCTACTCCTGTTCTTTTTTCGGTCTTCTCCAATAAAGCGCTCATAGCCATCACTTATTCACTCTTGAGCTTATTTTCCATCTCCTCCTGTTCTTCATCTTCCGTAGTTATGTTCGCGAGTCGCCGCAGGCCAAAAGCGATTTTAGTCTTAATCTTCAGGAAGTCCGAAATTTGTGGAGTTCCCGAGAATTCCGCAATTAGCGCCTTCACTTCTTGGAGTTTTTCCTTCACTGCCTCCAGACCATCCTGCGGTGAAAAAGGATAAGTCTTCGTCAAAATCAGCAAAACGCCCAACGAACTCTCACCCCTCCCTGCGTCTCGAAGTATTTTCCTCATCTTTTACACCGTTCCTGTTGGCTGTCCTTGGATCTTCAGCTCTTCCTTGTTTAGCCTGTTAATTAATATTTTACTGGCCATTTTATTTTCTTGATATATTCAAATAAATCAAATCTTCACTTAAACCACCTTATTGATAATTTATAACCTAACTGAGACAACGAAATGATTCGGAATGAAAGAAATTTGTTTTTTTTTTGCTATTTTACAAACACGGACAATAGATATGAAATTAGAAAATTAAATTTATTTGAAAAATAACTATTTCGTATAATTACTACGAACCACCGCGTAAAACAAGTTTTCGAAAAAAAAATTTGCACCCACTCGTCGCACTTCACACTTGCTTCACTTTTAGTTTTGGGTTACTTTACACTGATTCTCTTTCAACTCCCGTAAAATGAAACATTCACTACCCAGTGAGTAAGGCGGTACAGCTGAAGCTCGTTAAACGAACACACCTTGCATGAAACATGTCGCTACTCGGGGGGCCCCTATCTCCTCCAACCAATGCGACACCACTCAAACACCACCGAAAAAAAATCAACCACACTGACGAACACCCGCGCGGGATATTTCCCCGAACCAACCCATTACACTTCCTGAAGCGACCAATTTATAAATTTTCCAAGTGAATTTAGTAGAAAAAAAACAATACCACTTTCATTGATATTAAATAAAGCTTATCAACAAAATAATCAATGAAATAAGTTTCATCAACAAAAACTAATCTTGACAATTTTTTTTTTGACTCAACTCTCACCTAACCTTGCTACTAAGGAGGCCTCCTGGTACAATTCCCGTCGTCGACTGCATGGCGAAAAAGATCCTGCACTCACTCGAGCAATGGCCAATTCATGGGCGATATCTTTCTCCCGGTGGTGATTGACGCTGACAACAATTTCACTTAATTCTGTTTCGTATTCTTTCCTTTTGTTCCTCCTTTTTTTTTCTTCCGATTTCTTTTAAACTTCCGCAAACACTTTTCCTTCTGCCATCCCACTACACGTTTTGATCACAAAAGGAGCAGCTTTTCCTTTGTCCATCACCCTTCTATCTACTCGTTTAAAACGGAGCACCGCTAATTCCGGAGTGAACCTTATAGTTCTCCTCTTCTTACAGAAATCGCAACCCGGTTCGTGCGGTCGGGCAATTCCATCCCAATTTCCACCACACTTCAACTGGTGTTTCCGAGATTCGGAGTCGAAGGTATTTTTTTCGGAATTGTCACTATGACGGACCTTCGACGTTTTCCAAGCATAGACGTAATGTTGTCTGTTTATGTTTGGTGCGATGTGAGTGCTGGCGGTTACCAGGATTTTGGGTGGATCACTGAGGATTATCAGATAAGTAGTACTTTTATATTTTATCCCTTAGACAAGACACTTTGTGTGCCTTTTTAGGGTTTTGTAAAATAATTTTACAAAACCGTACTAAAATCGCGTCCCGTCTATCCGTCTGTCTGTCTGTCCGTCCGTGTGTCACAGAAGTTTTTCTCGGAAACTACTTAAGCTAGAAACATCAAATTTTGTATGTAGGTGTAAAGTGGTGTTTTCTTCAAAGTTCATTTACAAAAAAATTGTATAAGGTATTTAAGGGGGGTCTCCCCGTATAGGGGAGTGACCCCCCGAAAAAAAAATTTCGTTGAAAGTAGCCGATATGGGTAACAAATGAAAGGTATTGATGAGAGCTTTTCAAAACAGGTCTTTGTTTGGCAAAGTTCGCTTCGAGGGGCGCACAGGGAGGGGAAATACACGAAAAAATTGGGTCCCCCCACCCTCGCGATTGGACACCTGTGATCCGAAAAATCTGAAAAAATCAGAAATGTAGGCCTTGGTGAGTACAACAACAACAAATAAATGAGAAGTCACAATTCACTCAACTTTGTTAGTAATAGTATGATTTATCGATTTTATGTTTTCGTGAATAAAATTTTAATGGTACCCTTAAATTCTATGAAATTCAGTACACAGATGACTATTTATAAGATCAATCCATCCTGAAAGTTTCATAAAGATTGAATCGTATTAAGTGAAGTTATAGCGGTTTGAATTTTCCTGTATTACTATGGAACAATATGCGCTGCATTTATTACTATGGCAACATACTCGTATGGCTATGGAACAACATGCGCTTTTTACCGAATCAGACACTACCGTTTTGCTAGGATTTGCATGAAAATTTCAGGAATGATAGGTGTCATGTAGATCTATGAGAATCGGTTCAGCTAGTGGTATCAGTAATCGTAAAACAAAATAGTGGCTGTTTTAAATGCGAAGATTGGATAATTTTGAGTTATTTTTTCCCAACTTCAACGTTTAAGGTGCATGCTTTGAACACTTGATTCAATTTAATGTATGACTGAAGATGAGTACCTACAATAAACGCTCATAAGTGAAACAAGTCAAGAGGGCGGGAGAGAGCTCCTAGCAAAAGGGCTTTGTAACCATTTTAGGATTCGAAAAAATTGGCCATGAATCGATGATAACAGTACAGGAGCATAGCCTCTGAAAAAAAATTCATCAAATGTAGCCGATATGAGTATGAAATGAACGTTTTCATGGGAGCATTTCAAAACAGTTCTTAAACTGTCAGTTTTTGCTTCAGTGGGGGCACAGGAGGGAAATACATAAAAATATGTTTCCTCCCTCGCGAATGGACATCTGAAATAATTATCAAGGGAGATATTTATGAGTATAACAATGCCAAAAACCTCAGAAGTCGAAATTCGTTCAACTTTGTTAATAATAGTATGATCTTCGTATTTCATATTTTCTCCAAGAAAATCGTCTTTGACATGTATCTTGATTTGATTCGATCTGGTGACTGCATTTTGTAAATTGAATACAAAACCCTTCTAACATGAGCGTAGGTCTGTTTACCTAACTTGTTTTCTTCTTTTCTAGGCATCCAGATTTCTTGGTGAACGTTAACTTCGACATTCAGCGGCGTTGTTTGATCCATTGTAGTCTTGCGGGTACTGCATCTTTTGGGGCTGGATATCATAGGCATCGTAAAAGTCACCAAAAAACGGTGGCTCCGAGTAGCTATCGGAATCGAAATAGCGACTCTGACAATCGAAGCAACGACAAGTATCACAAAGGGTACATGTAAGTCCTAACAGTTCAGTAGCCTCTTTATGCAATTCCGTACTTGACTTTTGATTGCTACTTTCACCTGCGCTTTTATTACGTCCTCCATTGTTTTTATTTAATTACTACCGTTGTTGTTGTTAATGTTACTCTGGCTGATGGTGTTGTTAGTGTTGTTGATCATCACGCCTTGTTCCTCATCCGGCTGTTCCTTTCGCAGTTCCTTATAGTCAGATTTCCTACATTTGTCGACTTTTTCCACTTCTCTTCCTCAACATACTTCCAAAACTTTGTCTTCGTCGCAATTATCGCCAACTTTAATTTAGACGCATTCTTTGATGATGACGATATTGTCATGGCCATGATGTCACATTTGAAGATTTTGCGGATGGAATTTGCTTTTGCTGCGTTTCGTAGCGTGAGGATGATGAGGATGTTGGTGATGGGGATTGGGGATATGTTTTTGAAGTGAATGGTTGCTATGTTTGTTGAGACTATAGTGAAACCCTTTAGTAATAGTTCGAGTGGATACTGACACCGTCGTTGTCGTCGAGGATGTCCTTTCAGTAACGGATATGTACAGTGCTTTCGCAATGTGCAGCAGAGGAGCTTCTGCAAAGGTTATTGCTGTAGTTTTTGACTGTGTAGTTTGGCGGTGCATTTCGTAGTGAAGTAGGTGGCCCGAGGGCTTCGCTTCTTGACTCGCAGAATGTATTGTTGATAGTGAATGCTCCAAAAAGGTTAAGGTAACAGAATTCCCGATAAGCGTAATTCGTATTTAGCACGTAAATAGCATTATTTTTGCATTCACACAGCATGTCGTCCATGTCACTGGCATTTATAAATGGTGCCTCACTATATTGTTGTCCTCCAAACGATTTTGGTTGTAGTTGCTGCAATGAATTCTCTCATCTTGTCGGTTCCTACGATGATTGCCTCTCACGCATCCTTTTGACTCGTTCTTTCCGTGGTTGTTGATCACAGATGATGTCGTTGTGGAGCAACCGTGCACACACGAGAGTGGTATCATGACTTACTTCGAGCCTAACTAATCTCAGTTGAGTTGCACTAACATAACTTGAGGAAATTAAAATCTACTCTAATGTAAGCACGAAAATTAGAATTTATTCTTTTTCTAACTTTACTAGACTATGTGAAATCCATGGCAAAGTTTCCTATCCCAATTGAGCTCGAGGATGCATCCTTCGTACAACGTTTCCCGGTGGTGGTCAAGTTGGCTACAATCTCCAATTCGCCGTGACAGTATGCAAGGTTTCCTTAGGGCACCAAGCCTCCGCATAACTAGTTTGTAGCGAAGGCCCCACGGATCCTTGTTCACATTTTCCACTAGATCTTGCCATCAGCGAGCCTTGCTGTTTTTAATAAATTCACGGAGGTGTTTCCTGGCCATCTTATAAATGGTTATCCATTTTACGCTTGGGAAAGTAAAGCTGAAAACCACACATAAAATATTCAGATGGAAACAAAATTTTTTATTCAATATAAAGATTAAACCTTGTCATTATATGTGAAACACAACATCATTCAAATGTTTTCCACGGGACCTCTTGCAGGCCTCAATCCTTTTGAGGTAATTTTCAATGACTTTTCGGCACATTCCCGGCAATATCTCGGCCATAACTTCATGAATATTGGTTTTCAATTTGCTCAAGATTTTGAGGATTGTTCGCATAAGCACGGTCTTTCGCATAGCCTCATAAAAAGAAATTCAAAGGTGTTAGGTCGCAGGATCTTGCGGGCCTATTGACATCACTCAATCTCGAAATTACGCGTCCTAGAAATTTCTCTTGCAAAAGTGCTCGATTAGCCTGTGTTGTTTGGCTCCATCTTGTTGGAACCACATGTTCTCCAGATCATAATCTACAATTTCTCTCCAAAAATAATCGGTTAACATCCGTCCATAGCGGTGAGAATTGACTGTAATGGCTCTTCCTTGATCGTTTTCAAAAAAATATGGGCCCCTAACACCACCAGTCCATATTGCCCACCAAACGGTCACCTTTTCCGGATGCAAAGGCCTTTCTGTGATCACCTGAGAGCCGCAAATGCGGCAATTCTGTTCATTCACGTAACCACTGAGCCTCATCATTAAAGAAATTTTGTTCGAAAAGTCGTTATCAATGACTTGTTGTTCAATCACCCAATTCGCATACATTCTGCATTGTGTATGGTCTTGAGGCTTAAGTTCTTGAGTGAGTTGGATTTCGTATGGATGGAGATGCAAATCCAAATGCAAAATCCGCCACAATGAGTCGTAAGACAAGCCCAAATGTTAAGCACGTCAAGGAATCGACAAATTTGGGTCTTCTTCCACACTCTGAGCAACGACAGCGAACGAATGTTGCGATGATGCACAGGCCTTGCAATATCAATAACCGATCCAGTCTCTTCAAATGTTCTCACTGTGTTCGAAATTTCGATGATGTCGACCGTAATCGGCTCGTAAGGCCCTAAATGTTGTTACAGCAGAATCACCATTTTTATAATAAAATCTAATAATTTTAACGCATTTTTCGACTGCTAAACGGTCCATATTTCTAAATGGCAAACCTTCAGCTAAGAAAAACACGCTTTGGATGATATTTAATTTTATCAGATGTCAAATGGCAGGGTTATACTTTTCCTACCACGAAATGGATAAACCTGTATGCTGCTACCCAGTTGCATTCCTCGTCATGGATCCACGCCCGGTGAGCCTCATGCCGAAGCTTGTGATGCTCCCTTCGATTTTCAGCGCTTTCGGTTGACCACCAACACGCTGGGCGCTTGCCGTGTCGGGGTTTTCAATGGGACATAGAAGCATTATAAGCAGTCGTGGTAATGCTCATAGTTGAGTTCACCACGCCAATTCTTGCGACTTCCTCCCTGTGTCACTTGCTGTGAGCACCTTGATAAACCTCTTGATGTCCATCTTTTCGATGTTCCACCCTATTGTAGAAAGTCAAGAGCCCAGACGTCAGGAGACAACGTCACTGATCTCAAGCAGAATGCACTGATGATCACTTGCTGAGTAGTCGTCTAAAACTCTCCAATTGTGTATCCTCCGTACTAAGGACTTCAAGGCGAATGTCACATCTAGTATGGTTTCATTACTGCCAATACGGTAGAAAGTCGGCGTTTTTCCGATGTTCAGTATGACGAGCACCTTCCTGGCCGCCATTTCTAGGGTTTGTTTTCCCCGCGGATTCTTTTAAGGCACGCCTCATTCGATTGCTTTAGCATTGAAGTCTCTCCCAACGAGCACGTTCTCGTCTGCGTTCGACACAGCGCCCTCCAAAGCATTCAGCTTGGCTTGAAAAGATTATATAGATTCGTTTGGCATTAGGCACATACTAAAGAAAGTGGTCCTTGTACACCGAACCTACACGTAATCTTCCCTCTGTCCACAACTCTCCACCAGAAAATGACTGTTTCAAGCCCAGATAGCGGCAGTGCCATTTTCATCAGGATTTAAGGATGCATGGTGTTGCTCACTCATCAGCAAAATGTCAGCTTTCACGTCCCTCGAAAACTGCTCCAGCAGGTTTTTGGCGGCTTAACTGCAGCATGCCGTTCAACGAGGTTCTTATTTTGCTTTGACTGGGGCTTCCTGGAAAATCCAACATTTCTCTAATCCAAAGACCTGCCCAAGATCTGGTCTTGGATCAAAATTCTTGCAAGAATACATTGTGCCTTCTTTGTACACTCTTTGCGATAATGTCAAATTCCACCGCATTTGTGATATAAGGAAATCCTATCGGGTCCTTTGCGTACTTGTAGAGTGTGATCATAACTAAGGCATTTGAGACATTGAAGAGGCACTGCTCTTTGCCGCATCCTGCAGATAATCTACCCTTTGCTTATTTGGCCCTTGTTCAGAAATTGTTCCGCGTTCCATTCGGTCAAGTAAATGATGGCCATGGGTTGTCAGCTTTGGTTTTCTGGTGTCAGCCTTACTTTGATCCTACTCACGTTAGGGTGCTCCCATCTTCTATCTGCGCCAGGTTGGTGATGCAGTCAATGCTTCTTATTTCGATCTTTGCCATCGGCTCGAGCTATTTTGCAGTTACACTTTGCCGAGAAGTTTCCATACTGCGTCTTAAAATACCTCTTCATTGTCGGCCTCTGCTCCAAATTCGACAGTATGTGGCCCAACCACGTTGGCCATAATGCTTTGATGGCAATGTTTGTGTCTTTGGGTCTTACATTTCCCCTGATATCACGCACCACCTCCGGCCATCTATGGATTTTACGAGCGGTGCCTGCTGCCAGAGTCTTCGTCGGGGCTAGTTTCTCTTGTGTTTTACCTTAGGTTTTTTTCTGGTAGGAGATCCATGCGAACTTTATTTTCTGGCACTTTTTGAAGGAGTTTCTTTGCAAGTTTCTTTGCTCCTTTTATAAGCATTGTGTGGAACCCCACGCTAACTAAGTGCCTCTTCTCCTTGCTTTTAACCAGATCTCCTTTGATTTGGCTAGATGCCATTCTTTTATTAATGTTTGATGGTGGAGCTACCTGATTGTGCCCTTTAGGCTTAAACCTCAGCGCTTCTTTAGCTTTCTGCTCTTCTTTGGCTTTCTGGTCCTCTTCTGCCTTTAACCAGCTCCTCGGATAATGCTCTATGCGATCGAGGAGCTCCTTGAGTTCAAGGAGCCCAATCTTTACTCCTTTGTTGATTTTTGGCGAGTCGCACGTCGATTTTATTCTTTTTTAACATCTCCCGCTTTTCAGATTAGCCTTCTTTCTTCGTTTTGCTGTGCGGCAATTGAATTTTGTGACTAACTTTCTTGGAAAAAGTTATCGGCTCCCATTTCCGCCACACTTTCGATGGTGGTGATAGAATCCTACAACGGAGTTTTATTTGTCCCGTCACTTCTTTCTTTTCCTGCCCTCTCACCTTGTAGACTTCAGGAGAGTTCATTATTATTTTGGAATCTACGACTCTTGCTTCGGTCACTTCGGTAGCAATTGCAGCAGTGACCATCGAATTCTTAATGTTTTTTTTTTGATTCCCCTCCATCGCTTGAGCATTTGGCGCATCTTGCAGAGTTTCCCGCTTTTCCTTTAAGGACGCTCTGGCGTTTGCATCATTTTTTTTGCTGCGTTCAAACGCCGCAGGAATGTCAGTCTGGACAAGACTCTGTTAATCAACGTTTTTCGTCCGTCTTCACCGTCATTGTATTCATCGTCATTTTTGTCATCGTTAGTACCGCTTCCAATGTGCTGCAAAAATCGTTGCTGCAGCCGGTGGTTGCGTCGTCATTGTTGTCATTTTTGCTTTCTTTTTGGGTTTTTTTATCTTTTTGGGGTTTTTGGTTGCTCCGGTTTTATTGGGTCCCCCCCAAAGCCGCTTTCTTCGTTTGTGTGTGTGATCGCCTTGTTGGTCCCATGGTTTTCTATCCAGAGTGGGTGTCAACCCTCGTATGGCCTTTTGTAAGCCCTCATCGGAACCCGTTATCTGGTGCTTCACGCCCATCAAGTGCCTCTTCTTTACTTCTTTTATCCCGTTCTCCTTCAATTGGGCTAGACGCCACTCCTTTATTAATTTTTGCTGCTGGAGCCACTTGCATGTGGTCTTTAGATTTCACCCCTAGCGCTTCTTTAGCCTTCTGCTCTTCTTTGGTCTTTAACCAGCTCCTCCGATAATGCCCTATGCGGTCTAGGAGCTCCTCTAGTTCAAGAAGCCCAACCTTTACTGCTTTGCTGATTTTTGCGGATTCGCATACATATTGTATTCTTTTCAGAACATCTCCCGCTTTTCGCAATAGCCTTTCTTCTTCGTGTTGCTGGGTGGCAATTGTACTTTGTGATCATCCTTGGAAGCGATTATCGCTTTTCGTTTCCGAATACAGTACTTCCGCCACATTTTCGACGTTTTGCTTACAAAAGGAGCGAAAAATGCCGCAAAGAAACTCCTTCAAGAAGTGCCAGAAATTAAGTTCGCTCGGACACCCAACAAGAAAAAGACCTGATGCAAAACAGGAGAGAAAGAAGCCCTGACAAAAACCCCGCCAGCAGGCACTGCTCGTAAAACCCCAAGATGGTCGATCCTACGCGGAGGTACTGCGGGACACCAGGGGAAACGTAAGGCCCGAAGACACCAACACAACTTTTAAAGCAGTATGACTACCGCGGTCGGGCCACATCCTGGTCAAATTTGGAGCAGAGGCCGAGAACAAGGAAGCATTCTGTGACTCAGCAAAAAAAGTTATCGACAAAAGCGCAACTATAGCCCCGCTCGAGCCGGTGGCAACAATCGAAATAAGAGATATGGACTACGTTATGGATCTGGCCGAGGTGGAAGAGGGCATCAAAAGAGAGTTCCCTAGCGTGGGCGGAATCAAGGCGAGGCTGACACCATGGAAACCATAGGGGACAACGCATGGCTATAACTGACTCGACCGAAAAGGACGCCGAACAATTTCTGAATAAGTGCAAAGTACGAATAGGTTGGGTTGTCTGCAGGATATGGCGAAAAGCAACGCTTCTGCAATGTTTCAGATGCTTTGGCTATGGTCACACCACACAAGTATGCAAAGGACCCGATAGGAGTTCTCTATGTTACAAATGCGGTGAAATGGGATATAAAAGAAAAAAGTGTACGAAGGAGGCACATTGTATTCTTTGCAAGGATGCTGATCCAAGACCTGATGTTGGACACGCCTTGGGATCGGAAAAATGCCGGGTGTTCCAGGAAGCTCTAGCGAAAGCAAAATCAGAACTTTGATGAGCCGTATCCTGCAGCTTAACCTACACCGCAGTTCAACCGCCCAAAATCTGCTGGAGCAGTTTGCGAGGGACATGAAAGCCGACTCCTTGTTGCTGAGTGAGCAACATCATGATAAAAGTTCAGCATCATGGTATCCTGATGTAACTGGCACTGCCGCCATCTAGTTTCGAAACAGTGATGTTTAGGTCAAGAGCTGTGGACATGGGGATGGTTTTGTGTGGGTTCCGTGCTCAGGGACCACCTTCTTTAGTGTGTACCTAACGCCGAATGAATCGATATCATCTTTCCAAGCCAAGCTTTAGGGTTTGGAGGGCGCTGTCTCGAACGCGGACGGGAACGTGCTTGTGAGGAGAGACTTCAACGCAAAATCAATTGAATGGAGCGTGCCTCAAACAGATCCGTGGGGAAATCGAGTCCTAGAAATGGTGGCCAGGACAGCCTCATTGTACTAAACACCGGAAATATGCCGACCTTTCACTACATTGGCTGTGAAGGAACCATACCGGACGTGACATTCGCCTTGGAGTCCTTAGTACAGAGGATTCACAACTGGAAAGTATTAGAAGACTACTCAGCCAGTGATCATCAGTACATTCTGCTTGAGATAAGCGATGTTGTCTCCCGACGTCCATGCTCTCGGCTTTTTACAATTGAATGGAACATCTGAAGGATGGACGTCGAGATGTTCGTCGAGGTTCTCACAGCAGGTGTACCGCTGCAGGAGCTTCGGTGAGGGGACGGCAGAACTGGCAGCTCAAGACATGGTGAACTCAACTATGAGCATCATCATGACTGCTTCTATGCCCCGTCAAAAACCCCGGCACGGCAAGCTCCCAGTGTAGTGGTGGTCAACTGAAATCGCTGAAAGGTGAAGGAAGTGTCACAAGCTTTGGCGTGAGGCTCAACGGGCATGGGGCCGGAGCGAGGCAAGCAACCGCATAGCAGCATATAAGTCAGCCAAGAAATGCCTTTGAAAATTGATCACCAACAGCAAGGCTCGCTGCTGGCAAGATCTAGTGGACAGTGTGAACAAGGATCCGCGGGGCCTTGGCTACAAGCTCGTTATGCGGAAGCTTGGTGCCATATGGAAACCTTGAATAGATGATGCGGAGAAGATGTACGAAAGAGTGCGGCCACTCATCCGTGCCCATCCCATCCGTGTTGGCACTGTCCATGGTGAAGCAGCAGTCGAGTGTCCCCTCTTCACACAGCCGGAACTGCAAGAGGCAGTCCTTTCAGTATCAGCTCTGAGTCGAATTATGGCCAATGTAGGGGGACCCAGCCCATCAAGAAGACGCTTCTTGATGAGTGCTGTAGGGTCAGTGCTACTGTACAGAGCAGCAGTATGGGGCAACGCTCTCAGCAAGGAGGTATACCGAAAATGTTTGGCACAGGTACAGAGAAGAGGACCACTGAGGATTGCATCTTTGTATCCAACAGTCTCTGATTCGGCGGTGAGATTTATTGCAGGCGTGATACCTGTAGCCCTCGTTGCTAGAAAGTGCCACGCTATTTATCTGCGCCGAAACGAATATACGAGAGAGATGGGTGTCCATGAGGAGAGACAGCGCTCGCTCAACGATTGGCAGCAGTCTTGGGTGAGTGGCACGAAGGGAATGATGGACTGCGTGCCTCATCCCAGATGTGAGATCGTGCCTAAATCGAAGGCATGGTAAGACTGACTTATATCTGACCCAGTTTTTTGAGCAGACATGGGTGTTTTCAGTCTTATCTGCACAAGATTGGTTAGTCACGGTCCCCCGATTATCGGTTTTGCCCAGGAGAGAAGGACAATGCCTGCCACACATTTTTTGCGTGCGGAAAATGGGCCACACTGCGAGGAAAACTCTACAGAGAGACGGGAGAGCTCACCCCGAATAATATGATTGCGGCGATGCTCGAATCGGTTAATAAATGGGACCAGGTGGCACATTATGCTCGGTCAGTCCTAAAAGATAAAAGGGACTCACAGCAGCCGGGAGCGCTGGGGCTGGGGGTCGCTTTTCTTGCACTTCCTCTTCCCCTCTCCCCTCCTGCTAGGAAAGGGATCCCGAGGCTTGAAGGCGCCCCACGGCGTACCAAAACGAGACCTGGCCCAAAGTAATGTGTTAAACGGTTCCAGGCTGGGTTCTAAGGTTGACAGGAGAGATGTTTAGTGGGTAGTCTAGTCGCCCTCTCAAGCATGGGAGTCCCACACTCTGTGCATAAATGGCATTCACCTCCCTACCACAAAAAAGCCTCGTATGGCCTAAATCTTTATGAGAACAAGTGCTTTGAGCCAGACCAGCGCTAATTGGGAGTCTGTCTCAACTGAACCTACACCACCAACCCGATGGTGCGAACTTTGAACGAACACCGAAGCCTGCCAAGGTTTTACCGGAATGGAGGCGGTATGAGTGTCACCTCGGTGCTACCGTGTAAAGCAACTAGGTCCAAACCATCATAACCACTAGCCCAAAGTATCAATTCTAGTTCGTTGTCCAAGGCGTAATGCAGATTCAGTGGGGATTGTTACGTATCATCCCAGGAGGGAACCTTGTTTCACCATCCATATCATCGGGTCCATGAGGGCGGCGCACACCAAAGAATTTTAGCCTTCAGGAGTGCTCTTATCAGCCGGGCCCCCTGCGGAATTTCCTCGAGTACGTGGGGGTGGAGTTCCCCAAACAATACTAGCCTATGGGGATAATAAGTGGCCTTTGGCTTTAACTACATTAATGCCAATGAATATTATTTTGTTCTTCATGATCTTCTAAGCAAGAAGAAGAATAAGTAATAATTAGAATAATTAAGTTTACTTTTTGGTTTTGTATCGCAATTTACACGGAAACTACAATTATATATTTTAGCTTACTGATGAAAAATTGTTTCTTCAAACATTTTTAAACGTTTTTAAAATATTTGCCTGATGTATGCAAAGTGGTTACTGAGATCATCAAACATCAAAGGAATTTGTTGCTAATGAACCGAAGATGCGTATCATTATTTACTGATTTGGTGAAATTCAAGCTCGCAGTCTTATCATGTAATTGTAATTGACAGCGATAAGCGTTTTGTTGTTAAATACCTCCATTCCCTACCACTCCCTCCATCACTCTTTTTTCGTCGCACAATGCTCGTGCAATCTGCATTCACATTACGTCACTTCGTCCTTTGTGCCACCCAGACAATTTTTATTACATCGGTATAAGAGGGCACACAAAATAATATGAACAAATCCGTTTCATGAACATCTAATCCAAAATCATGATCAGCGCTCAGAGATAAAAAAAAATGCAATACAATACGACGAATTCAAAAAAAAAATCTGAGTAACTGTCTCTTCAGTAAGTTTCCGGTTATGATAAATATGAGAGGAAATTTGAGGCTCTGAGTTCATGAGATTAGAAGTACTTGTGGTGGGTTAGTGGTGAAGTTGGTAAAAATTATATTTTGAAGTGATTTACTCGAATAAAATGTGAAAGTGTGAGGGTTCATATGTGAAGTTTTCAGCAACGACTTTTTAACAACAGGCAGCTTGAAGGATACATGTAGCATAAACATCATGAGCATTAGTTTAAGATTATTATAATTACTGTCTGACTGTTTTTCTTTTGAAAATATCACACCTTATCGAAGTTCAAAAACAAGTAATAAGGACATTTTTCAGCCGGGTTTAAAATTTTGTGAACGATGGAAACTATCCATGAATCAGTCATAATGTAATTGTCATAAACGCATCAATATTTATAAAATTAATGCGTTGCAATCAGCTGATGAGCATTTTCAAATGATCAGAAGTCTTTTCAAAAACAAAGCACACTCTAGTGTAAAAATCTCAGACAAGAGTGTATTAAGTTCTGCGTCATTTTTTGAAAAGCTGTGGAGTTTGTTACTTGAGACTTCTATTTCATTTAAATTCGGTATGAAAATTTCGGGCATTACAAGAGTGAAGATAGCGAGTATGTGATAAACATTGTAAATGCTGTAAGTCAAACCAATAATTTGATGAACCTAATCCTGTATGTGAATTTGCACTGAAACGCAAACCCCGGGTTATGCTTGAGCAGTTTGCACGGGATGTGAAAGCCTAGTGGGAAATATTACGATAAGAACTTACAAGCCTGCTACCCTAACAAATCAGGTATCAGTGCCATATAGATTTGGAGCAGTATCCACCAACAGGTGCAGGGCTGCAGACAAGGAGATGGGTTGTGTGGGTGATATGTTCATGAACAACTGGTTTTAGTGTTTATTTAACACTAGATGAATCGATGCCATCCTTCCTAGTCAAACCAAATCGTTATGGAACTCAGCCGTGGGGGCCCAACCCATCAAAAATATGCCTCTTGATGAGTGCTGTAGGGTCAGTGCTACTGTGCAGAGCAGAAATATGGGGTGACGCATTCAGTAAGGAGGTATACCGAAAGCACCTGGCACAGGTAGAGAGAAGAGGAGCACTGAGGATTGCATCTTCATATCTGACAGTCTCTGATTCGACAGTAAGAGTTTTTGTAGGCGTGATACCTCCTGCCCTCCTTGCTAGAGAGTGCTGTGCTATTAACCTGTGTCGGAACGAGGACGCAAGGAAGAAGGTTGTCCATTTGGAGAGACAGTGCGCACCCAAGGATTGGCAGCAGTCTCGGGTGAATTTCCGGATGTGAGATCGTGCCTAAATCAAGCCATGTGGCACATTATCTTCGGGTACTCCAAAAAGATAAAAGGGACTCACAGCAGCCGGGGACGTTGGGGCTGGGTGATCGCTTTTCCCTAAGTTCCTCTTCTCGTCTCCCCTTTCGCTTAAAGAGCGATCCCTCAGCTTGAAGGCAGCTCATGGCGTAACAAAATAAGACCCAAAGAAATGTGTCAAATGGTCCCAGGCTGGATTCTCGGTTTGACCGTGGAGGTGTTTAGTGGGTGGTCAAGCTACTCACCTCCAAACCACAGAAAAAAACCATACATTTAGTTTGGCTTTAGCCATAGAAGACACTGTTTTGGGCACAATGGCCTAGTTGCTCGTTGTAGTGACTTAAGTGCTAGAGCCATCAAATGAGGCAAACGTCAATCTAACAACAGAGGGAACTGGATCGTGGAAATAGTGGCCAGTCTAGCATTTGTTGTCCTAAACACTAGAAATACCCCAACTTACTTGTGCTGGAACCATACCTGATGTTAAACTCGCTCCAGAGTCCCTAGTCCCAACAGCACACAACTGTTGTGCTTAGGAATTACTCGGGCAGTGACCGCCAGTATATAGCAGTTGAGATCCACAGCGGTGCCTCTCAGCATACAACCACCCAGACTCCAGCTTTTGGATTGAAAACAGAGATGATAGATGCTTGGAGGTTCGCTGACGTGCTCGTGGTGGATGTAGCGTTACATTTATTATTCACACTACAAAAAACACTCAGTTAAAAATTTATTATTCACACAACAAAAAACACTCAGTTAAAAATAATGTAAATGTCATTTCGATATACTTAGTTTTTACTTTCGCTAAATTTTGATTGTAATTATAGGAGACTTGGTTTTGATAAAAACAGCATATAATTTTTGAAATGTAGTTACTCAGTGAATTTAATTAGAATGGAATATATAGTTAATAAGTAAGTGTAATATTTAATGCAACAAAAAATGACTATCATCCGAGCTTTCAACCTAGATTGTGAAGAAGACGCGTCAGAGTAACAACCAACAGCCATAGCAACACGAGAAGATTCAAATACATTGTATTGTTGCTATTTTTATACGTTTCGAATTGTCTGAAATTTGATTTATCGCTTTGGCAAGCTATCACCCCTGGAACTTATAGTAACTGCAACAGAAAATCATCAGGAATACCATCAAACCGCGTAATAAATGTAATTGATAAACCGAAAGTCATACAAACGGATTTGCTGAACGGAGCTGGCAACAACAGAGCGCCTCTATCCAAAAAAGCACAAGCGCTTCTACGTAAAAGGCACAAGCGCCCCAACTAAAAAATCACAAGATCAATTTATAAGTAAGTTTTGTAAAAGTCTCCCATAATTTTATTAAATACCCGATTATTTTAATTTTTAGGAACGCACACAGCACGAGGGAAATTTATAAAAGTTCATCATATTTTCGGATTTACCCCACATACTATATTTAAACTTGATAAAATCCGCAAAGTATATTTAAACTGAATAAAATACAGATCTTAGACACAAATAATACTAGAATAGCCTTAGTAATTATAAAAAGTATTATGGATAATTCAGGGAATGGAGATTCTTCCCAGAATTCAATTAACGCGGTAGCTTTGAAACTACCTACTTTTTGTAGTAACCTTCCTGCACAATAGTTTACCATTGTAGAAGCAAATTTTTCACTAATAGGAATTACTGCTGAAACTACAAAATTTGAATATGTTATTGCTTCGTTACCACCTGACATGAAAGAGTCAGTGTTTGATATCATTCAAAATTGTGCTGAAAATTCTACATCTCCATAAACCATTCTTAGGAAAGCGCTTATAGAAAGACGTTCACTTTCCGAGAATAAAAGGTTAGAGAAATTACTTTCGGGAACTGAAATGGTCGATCAAAAGCCATCTGAATTTTTCCGAAAAATGAAACAAACTGCTGGAGAATCAAATATTGTTTCAGATGATTTCATGTTGAAATTATGGTTGAGAAAACTCCCACCTTTTATTCAGACAATTATGAAAACTCAATCTAATTCTGATATTCAAACTTTAAATAAATTAGCTGATGATCTTTGGGAAATGAATCCTTATCAAAATTCCCAAATTTATGCAATTGCCACTACAAGTTCTTCTAATTCTCTCGCAAATTCTTCTAATTCTAATGATTTTACAATGGCCAAAATTATATTACAAAATCAACAATGAAAAAATGAGATAAAAGAAATTAAAGAAATACATAAAAATTTGAGTTTTAGCCTTCAAAACAATAATAATAACTTTCAAAGTAATTTTCATCAAAATAATAATAATCGATTTAGAAATCGCTCTCGTTCAAGGAGTAATAGTCAATTTACTTCAAACAATAATAAGCAACATGACTCATGTTGGTATCATGGAAAATTTGGTGATAAAGCTAGTAAATGTGTTTCACCTTGCAACTATAAACAAAATGTTTTAAACTAAGAAGTTCCGTTATCCATGCGGTGGGTAACGGATATTCCGAAATTCAATGGAGCCACTTATTTATTAAAGACCCAATTACGAAATTTAATTTTTTAATTGATTCTGGTTCAGACGTTTCAGTTTTACCCGTCACTTCTTCTTCAAAATTTAGTAAACCTATTGAAGCTTTATCAGCAACGAACGGCTCAAACATCAATATTTTTGGTTCTAAAATTTTAGCGATTAGTTTTGGCCTTAGAAGATCATTTTTCCATAAATTTTTTATCGCTACAGTCTCCAAACCAATTATAAGAGCTGATTTTTTAGTGAAGTTTAATTTAATTGTTGATTTAAAGCAAAAACGCATTATTGATCAAAAGACTAACTTAGGTTCTAATGGCAATTTAAAAAGAACAAACTTAGCTTCATTAAAATTTTTCGAAATTACATCTGAGTTTGGAAGTATTACAAAAGAATTTCCAGAATTATTACTAGAACCAGATTTCAATAAGCCATTTAAACATTTTATTGTTCACAATATTGTTACTAAAGGACAATTACCAGTTTCTAAGTTTAGAAGACTGAATAGAAATAAAACAAAAATTGCAAAAACTGAATTTGGTTATATTATAAAAATCGGTATTTGCCGTCCTTCAAAATCATCATGTACTTCAGCTTTACATATGGTGCCTAAACAAGAATCTTCAGATTGGCGACCTTGTGGCGATTACCGCCGCCTAAACGCAATAACTGAACCAGACAAATATCCAATCCCTAACATCCAGGATTTTTCAACTAATTTAAATGGTTGTATAATTTTCTCTTAAATCGATTTAATTCGCGCATATCACCAAATTCCTGTTGCACCTGAGGATATTCATGAAACTGCTATTATTACCCCTTTTGATTTATTTGAGTTTACCTGCATGCCTTTTGGCTTAAGAAATGCAGCTCAAACGTTCTTTTCAGAAATCAAAAGAAAGTCTAGCTAATGCTACTCTTTTAAACTATCCTAAAGATAATGTCCCCATTTTGTTAGCAAACGACGCTTCAAATTCTAGTATAGGAGCAGTTTTGCAACAATATTTTAATGGCATGTGGCAACCTTTAGCCTTTTTCAGCAAAAAATTAAAGGCTGCTCAAGGAAAATATTCAACTTTTGATCGTGAGTTATTAGCTATATATTTAGCAACAAAGCATTTTCGATACTTTTTAGAAGGTCGACATTTCAATATTTTAACTGATCATAAACCTTTAACAAGTATATTTACAACTAAAACTGATAAAAATCCCCGTCAAGAAAGATATATTGATTATACCTCTCAATTCACGACGGATATCAAGTATATAAAAGGAAAGTCAAATGTTGTTCCTGATGCGTTATCACATCTCGATACTAATGCAATTAATCTTAAAGAGATTGATTTAAAATGTTTAACCTAGTGAGCAAATGAAAGATCAAGGCTGTAATAGTTCCAATCAAAATTTCAAACGATATCATTTTATGGTGTGAAAATAGTTAAGGCACTTTCAGAACTTTTGTTCCTTTTAATTTAAGACGTATCATTTTCAACTCTTTTCATAATCTTTCCCATCCTGATACTAGGGCAGCTCGTAAAACAATTACAAAAGATTATTTTTGGCCCAAGATGAATTCAGACATAAATTTATGGGCAAAATCATGTGGAACCTGTCAAAAGAATAAAATTAATAAACATATAAAATCAGAAGTTTTGCAAATCCCTCTACCATCTAAAAGATTTCAACACATTCATGTAGATTTGGTAGGTCCTTTACCACCGTCACAAGGTTACTCCTACTTACTAACAGTTATCGAACGTTTTTCTAGATGGCCAGAGTGTTATCCAATTAAAGACATAACAGCCACTACGGTTGCTAATACATTATGGAGAGAATATTTTTCCAGATTTGGTTCACCTTTAGAAATAACAACCGATCAATGATCTCAATTTGAAGCTAAATTATTTAATGAATTATTAAAATTAATAGGTTCACATATTATCCATACAACAGCTTATCATCCACAGCTAATGGAATGATTGAGAGATTTCATAGAACCTTGAAGACTGCAATTAGATCTAGAGACAATATCAATTAGTTTGATGACCTACCTACTATTCTTTTAGGTCTTAGATCTTCTTGGAAAGAATCAATAAATGCTTCTCCAGCCGAAATATTATATGGTGAAAATATAAAAATCCCTGCCAGTTTTTTTCTTAACGATTTAAAAGCAGATCATTCATCAGCTGATAATTTTATTATTAAATTAAAAAACCATTTTGAAAATATTAAAAGTAAAGATCCCAAAAAAGTTAATAATAAAATTTATCTACCAGAATCTTTAAATACTTGTAACAAAGTTTTTTTACGAGTAGAAAGTAAAAGAAATACTTTATCTTCACCTTATGAAGGACCATTTAATGTAATTAAAAAAGATAATGAAAATTTCATAATTGAAAAAGACGGAAAGAATCTCACAGTTTCCATTGATAGAGTTAAACCTATATTTAAAGTTAAAAGTATTTTGTTTCGTGATTAAACATCACAATTAATTTTGACATATTGTTAAAAATATTCTAATACGAATTTAAATCAATATCCAGTTTTAATTTATATCACTAATGCTGAAGGGGCAGTAATGTAGCGTTACATTTATTATTCATACGACAAAAAACACTCAGTTAAAAATTTATTATTCACACTACAAAAAACACTCAGTTAAAAATAACGTAAATGTCATTTCGGTATACTTAGTTTTTATTTCGCTAAATTTTTATTGCAATTATAGGAGACTTGTTTTTAGTATAAATAGCATGTCATTTTTGAAATGTAGTTAGTCAGAGAATCTAATCAGAATGGAATATATAATTAATAAATAAGTGTAATATTTAATTAATATAATTGAGTTTTAATTAAAGTGAGTTTTGATTAAGTATATAAATTAGTATAGTATGCACACTGCCGCTGGGAGCTCAACCAGGGAGTAGAGGACCTAATGGCAAGGGCGTGGTACCCGCAGGGGGAATGCCGGTCGACAAGAGCACTCTTGGAGGCTAGCATTCTTTGGGGAGTTCCGCCCCACGTACCCGCAGGGGGAATGCCTTTGGGGAGCGCCGCCCCACGGACCCGAGGATATGGGGGGTGCCGTGAGGTTCCCTCCTGGGAAGACATGTAATGACTCGGATTGGATCTGGACTACGCTTACTGGAATTGACGCTTTGGGCTGGCGGATGTGATGGTTTGGAACTAGTTGCTTTGCACAGTAGCGCCGAGGTGAAATTCGTATGTGAACGGCTCCAATTCAACTACTATACCATCTCCGTCCCGGTGAAACCTTATCAGGCCTCGGAGCACGTTCGAAGTTCGCACCATTGCGTTGGTGGTGAAGGTTCGGTTGAGACGGACTCCCGATTAGCGCCGGTCTGGCTCTGAGCACTTGTCCCCATAAGGGCTTGTGCCAACCCTCGCATGGCCTCCCTGCTCTGCAAAGATAACCATGGGACCAAAAAGGCGACTACACACACGAACGGAGATAGCGGCTCCGAGGGGAGACCCAATAACACTGGAGCAACCAAAATCGAAAGATCAAAAAAATTCAAAAAAAGGAACAAAAAATAATAACAACGACGACGCAACAAGCGGTTGCAGCCACGATGTTAACAGTACCTCGAGAGCGGTACTAACCATGACAAAAATGACAAATTACACAATGACACTGAAGGTAGACAAAAAACGGAGATTAGCAGACAGTCTGGTTCAGACTGAGATTCCTGCGGCATTCGGGCGCAGCAAAAAAAAAATGATGCGAACGCCAGAGGGCCCCATTAAGGAAAAGAGGGAAACTCTGCAGGACGCTTCAGGTGTTCGAGTGGTGGAAAATAATACAAACAGCATCGAAAATTCGATTGTCACTGCTGCGATCGTTACCGAAGCCACCAGTGCAAAAGTCGCAAATCCCGACATAGTAATGAAACATCCTAAAACTAACGAGGAGATTACGGCTCGAAAAGCAACGAATAACCAGAAAAATAAAGCGACGTTGTGCGATTGCACCGCCAACGTCGAAAATGTGGCGGAAGTGCTGCATTCGAATACGGAACGCGATAACCTCTCCCAAGGATAGTTGCAAAGTACAATTGCCGCCCAGCGATACGAAGAATAAAGGCTATCCCGAAAAGCGGGAGATGTTCTGAAAAGCATACAATCTGCATGTGACTCAGCAAAAATCAGCAAAGCAGTAAAGGTTGGGCTTCTTGAACTAAAGGAGCTCCTAGATTGCATAGGGCACTATCGGAGGAGCTGGTTAAGGCACGAAGCTGAACAGAAGGCTAAAGAAGTCCTAGGGGCAAAATCTAAAGGCGACACGCAGATAGCTCCACCATTAAAATCCAATAAAGGAATGGCGTCTAGCTCAATCGAAGGAGATCGGGATAAAAGAAGGAAGGAAGAGACACTTGCTGGGCATGGAGCACTAGATCACGGGTTCCAGATAGTGCTTACAAAAGGAGCGAAGAAAGCCGCAAAGTGCCAGTAAGTAAAGTCCGCACGGACGCCTAATCAGAAAAAGGACCTGATGCAAAACAGGAGCCACAGAAGTTCCAACGAAGACCCCGACAGCAGGCACAGCTTGTAAAGCCCCAAGACGGCTGATAGCTGATCCTAGGTGCTGCGGGACATCAGGGGAAACGTAAGGCCCGAAGGCACCAATACTACCATTGAAGTAGTACGACCAACGTGGTCGGGCCACATACTAGTCTAATTCGGAGCAGAGGCCAGCAATGAGGAAGCATTCTGCGACGCAGTAAAGAAAGTCCTCAGCAAAAGCGCAACCATAGCATCGCTTGAACCGATGGCAACGATAGAAATAAGAGACATTGACTACGTCACGGCTCTGGCCGAGGTGGAATAGGCGATCAAAATGGAGTTCCCTAGCGTGGGAAGGATCAAAGCGAGACTGACACCAGAAAACAATAGGGGACAACGCATAGCTATAGTTGACTTGACCAAAAAGGACGCCGAACAATTCCTGAACAAGGGCGAAGTACAAAAAGGGTGGGTTGTTTCTAGGATAACGCCTCTTCAATCCTTCAAATGCCTTGGTTGTAGTTACACCATACAAGTATGCAAAGGACCCGATAGGAGTTCCCTATGTTACAGATGCCATGAAATGGGACATAAAAGAAAGGAGTGTGCGAAAAATGGCACACTGTATTCTTCGCAAGGATGCTGATCCAAGACCTGATGTTGGACACGTCTTGGGATCAGGAAAATGCCGGGTGTTCCAGAAAGCCCTAGCCAAGGCAAAATCAGAACTCCGATGACCCGCATCCTGCAGCTAAGCCTACACCGCAGTTCAACAACCCAAAATCTGCTTGCGTGGTTTGCATGGAACATGAAAGCCTTCTTGCTGCTGAGTGAGCAACACCATAATAAAAGTCCTGCATTATGGTATTCTGACAAAACTGGCACTGCTGCCATCTGGGTTCGGAACAGTGACTTTCAAGCGGAGAGTTGTGATCGGGGGGATGACTTTGTGTGGGTTCGGTGCTCAGGGACCACCTTCTTTGGTGTGTACCTAACACCGAACGAATCGTTATCATCTTTCCAAGTCAAGCTTCAGGCTATTCCGGGCGCTGTCTCGAACGCAGAGAGCAAAGTGCTAGTGTGATGCGGCTTCAACGCTAAAGCAATCGAATGGGGCATACCTCAGACGGATCCGTGGGGAAAACGAATCCTAGATATGGTGGCAAGGACGGCCCTCATCCTACAAAACACCGGAAATACGCCGACCTTCCGCCATATTGGCTGTAAAGGAACCATACCAGACGTGACGTTGGCCTCGGAGTCCTAAGTATGAAGGATACACAACTGGAAAGTATTAGAGGACTACTCAGCCAGTGATCATCAGTGCATTTTGCTTGAGATAAGTGATGTTGTCTCCCAACGTCCGTGTTCTCGGTTTTCTACAACTGGATGAAACATCGGAAGGATGGACGTCGAGAGGTTCGTCAAGGTGCTCACAGCAGGTGAGCCGCTGCAGGGAGCTTCGGAGGGGACGCAAGAACTGGCGGCTCAAGGCATGGTGAACTCTTCTATGAGCATCATTACGACTGCTTGCTGTGCTTCTATGCCCTGTCGAAGACCCCAGCACGGCAAACCCCCAGTGTACTGGTGGTCGACTGAAATTGTTGAAAAGCGAAGGAAGTGTCACAAGCTTCGACGTGAGGCTCAACGGGCGCGGAACCGCGATGAGGCATGCAACTGGGTGGCAGCATGTAAGTCGGCCAGGAAATGCCTTCGCAAATTGATCAACTATAGCAAGGCTCGCTGCTGGCAAGATCTAGTGGACAGTGTGAACAAGGATCCGTGGGGCCTTGGCTACCAGCTAGTTATGCGGAAGCTTGGTGCCCTACGGAAGCTTTGTATACATAACGCGGAAAAGATGAACGCGAAAGTGCGGGGACTCTTCCCCGCCCATCCTGTCTGTGTTAACGCTGTCCATGATGAGACAGCAGTGGAGTGTCCACTCTTCACACAGCTGGAACTGGAGGAGGCAGTCCTCTCATTAAAAGCGAGGAAGGCTCCAGGTCCAGATGGTGTTCTGGATGAGGTGTTGCGGCTTGTCTATCACCATTGTCCTGACTTGCTGCTCAGCACATTCAGCGCTTGCCTATGAGACGGGGGTTTCTTGGTAAGATGGATGGCGGCAAGGCTCGTGCTGATCAGCAAGGGGAAGGGAAATTCCGAATCGCCGTCTGCATATCACCCGTTATTCATGCTCGACACGGCTGGAAAAGTGCTAGAGAAACTCATCAAGGGAAGACTCACTGACAATATTCATGCTGCTGGAGACCGATCTCCTAGGCGATACGGCTTTAGAGCAGGATGTTCTACCATTCATGTGATTGCAGAGGTGGTGAACGCGGTACAAAGGACAGAGGCATGTAGTCGCTTCAAGCAACGGATCATCCTGTTGGTGACACTCAACGTCAGGAACGCCTTCAACTCTGCTAGATGGATGGATATTCTGGATACGCTAGAAAACTCTTTTCAAGTTCCAGAATATCTAATGCGGCTTTTGAGGAGCTACGTAAAGGACTGAAGCCTGCTCACAGGGCCAACGAAGGATGGAAATGACATCGGGTATTGCCCAGAGATCTATCCTTGATCCGGACCTGTGGAACGTGGCTTACGACGGGCGTCTGAGACTTGAGATGCCAGATGAGTCGCGCTTG
Source organism: Odontomyia ornata (assembly GCA_963969285.1). Taxonomy (NCBI): domain Eukaryota; kingdom Metazoa; phylum Arthropoda; class Insecta; order Diptera; family Stratiomyidae; genus Odontomyia; species Odontomyia ornata. The sequence continues at coordinate 274,300,017 of OZ017738.1, read as the reverse complement.
GTCGGCTATGCGGATGATGTTGTGGCTCTGGTCACTGGACGCACCGCTGAACAAGCGCAACTTAGGCTAGGTATGCTAATGCGCCAAGTGAGGGATTGGATGGCTGCTCGCGGGCTCAGTTTAGCACTGGAGAAAACCAAAGTGGTCATCTTGACAAAAAAAAGAATGCCTAGAGTAAGCATGATCAGTATTGGAGACATTTAAATCGAATCGAAGCCAGCGGTGTAGCACCTGGGGTACTGATCGACTCGGTTTCCCTGAGCAAATCAGGGCTGTGGCTGAGAAGGCTGCTTCGGGAATATCGGCTCTGCGTCGAATTTTGGCCAACGTAGCGGGACCCAGCCCATCAAAAAGATGCCTCTTGATGAGTGCTGTAGGGTCAGTGCTACTGTACGGTGCAGAGGTATGGGGCAACGCTCTCAGCAAGGAGGTATACCGAAAATGTTTGGCACAGGTACAGAGAAGAGGAGCACTGAGAATTGCATCTTCGTATCCAACAGTCTCTGACTCGGCGGTGGGAGTTATTGCAGGCGTGGTACCTGTCGCCCTCCCTGCTAGAGAGTGCCACGCTATTTACCTGCACCGAAACGAGGATGCGAGGGAGATTGTTGTCCGCGAGGAGAGACAGCTCTCACTTAACGATTGGCAGCAGTCTTGGGTGAATGGAACGAAGGGAAGTTGGACTGCGCACCTCATCCTGGATGTGAGAACGTGGCTAAATTGAAGACATGGTGAGACTGACTTCTGTCTGACCCAGCTTTTGAGCGGGCACGGGTGTTTTCAGTCTTACCTGCACAAAATTGATAGGTCACGATCCCCCGGTTGTCAGTTTTGCCCAGGAGAGTGGACAATGCCTGCCACACATTTTTTGCGTGCAAAAAATGGGTCAGGCTGCGAAAGAAACTCTACAGGGAGACGGGAGAGCTCACCCCGGATAATATAGTTGCAGTGATGCTCGAATCGGTTGACAAATGGAACCAGGTGGCGCATTATGCTCGGGCAGTCCTTAAATATAAAAGGCTTGAAGGCGCCTCATGGCGTAACAAAACGAGACCTGGCCCGAAGTAATATGTCAAACGGTTCCAGGCTGGGTTCTCAGGTTGACAGGTGAGGTGTTTAGTGGGTAGTCCAGTCGCCTTCTTGCGAGCATGGGAGTTCCACACTCTGTGCATAAATGGTATTCACCTCCCTACCACAAAAAAGGGCGTGGTGAACTAAACTGTAAGTATCATCATATCTGTTTGTGAGCCTTCTATAGCCCAGTGAAGATCACGTCACGTATACTGATGGTCAACGACAATCGCTGTACAGCAAAGAAAGTATTACAAGCTTTGATGAGTGGAGGCAAACACAAGGCTAGCAACAAACAGATTGGCCAATTAATCTTTTCGCAAAATAATTAACGAGAGTAAGACCCAATGCTAGTAAGACCTCGTAGACGATGTGAGTAGAGTGGGGATATGGGCACTTATAATAAAACCAAAATTTCATAGCGCAACTGTTTTTGTTGAAAACATGACAGCCATTCAAACCAATTGCGCCCTTGTATGTTATATGTAAGTATCCAATTTTCTTCTGGCTTTGCATTCTCGACGTATCAAAATTTAAAATATATGACTTTCATCACCTCAACTACATGAATACGGACTGTTTTATCTATACGATACCAGTGATTTGTATTAAAATAAAACAGGCGATAAAGATACTCGCTTCGATACAATTAAATATACTCAAGCGTTTGATAAGATATAAATATGGATTGAAGAAATGGAGTACTATGTGGAATTGTTTAGTTAAGCCAAAAGATGCCGCAAAATTAATACTTACAGGGCCTGAATAATAAGTAACCGGACTGACCTCAGGAAATTTTTTATTGGCAAAATGTGTACAATTTTTCTTTAGGAATCTTCAAAGTAGTCCCCATTGGAGTCGATAACACGCTGATACCGGATTTTTTAATCCCCGAACGCTCCCTGGAAGTCGGCAACCTCGATGCTGTCTAGAGCCCTCGTCGTAGCACGTTGAATGTTTTCCAGAGTCCTGAACCGCGTCCCCTTAAGGTGTGTCTTGATCTTGGGGAACAGAAAGAAGTCCGCTGGTGCCGTATCTGGGCTGTAAGGAGGCTGTGGCAACGTTGCCCTCGACTGTTTGGCCAACTGCTCGGCTACGAGCAGGCAGGTGTTCGACGAAGCATTGTCGTGATGGAGGTTCCACGAATCGGCAATCTCCGGACGGATTCGGCGAACCCGGGCGGTTAGTCGACGGAGCACCTCTCTGTAGTACTGGCCATTCACAGTTTGGCCGGGTGGCACAAACTCTTTGTGAACAATGCCTCTCACGTCAAAGAAAGCAATGAGCATCGACTTCACCTTCGATTTGCTCATGCGCGCTTTTTTGGGTCGTGGTGACGCATGACGCCGGTGTGTGCCACTCCGAACTCTGCCGCTTCGTCTCAGGATCGTATTCGAAAACCCACGTCTCGTCTCCTGTAATAACGTGGTTAAAAAACTCTGGTTCGGTTGCTCGATCATACGCTCCATTTTCACTCCGACGACGTAACTGAACACGCACTCCACTCTCGCTCGATGCTATCTCTCCAAGTGCTTGGAGGCAACTGCTGCAGCCCGGTTCCCTTTACCTAGACATCCACACCACTACAGCACCAGATACCGGTTAGCAGACGCTTTGACGGCGCGGAGTAGGCTCAGTCCGGTTGCTTAATATTCTGACCCTGTAAAACAGATATTATTTAGTTTTATATGGGCGGATAGTATATCAAATTGCAAACAAAATTAATAGATTTAATTTTTAATTAGTTGATAAATTTTTGCGATTAAAATTACAACTTGCTGGATACGAATGTTTAATTTTGATTATTTGAATAAATTTTACCTGCGCTTTATTTTCTCTGAATGTTTTTAAAGTTAGTTATTCATGAAAAAATGAGCCTTAAATAATTCATATTTGTGCCATAATACCCACCTGGCCTTTTCTTGGCATTAAAAGCTGCTATGTATCTTGTTTTGCACAAACGAGATGTTGGTAGTTCGAAAATAGCATTTTATAAAAACTGAATTAATACCAAATAATAATCTTAAATTTAGGGATTTGTATTAGTTTGGATATGAATCTCCACCAAACCTAACTGAACATACTATAACATCACATAGTCGTTCTTATCCAAATGTTCGACTCTAATTCGGTAGGAAAGATCAAAATAATAGTTTTTGTCGTAAAGATTAACAGAAATTCAACTTTTCCTGGCTTTAACCATATGTTGATATCAATATCTGTTGGATTGATATTGAAATTAAGCAAATGCAACGAATATGTGAATATGAAATTTACTAGCAAAGGTTGAGTTGTAGCATACATTATTTTTGGTCACAGTCAACAAAATATACACTGATGAAATTGATAACTATGTGTTTCTAAAAGTGGATTAAAATGTATATTACACTCAGTTGTAAGTATGTATAGTTATGTCTTTAAGAACAGTTAAAATATCTGATAAGAACCGAAGATTTTGAAATAATATTTCTTAACGTTGTTTAATACTTGATGGAATATTTTCTATTCCCCTGGAGCCAGTATAAATTAATATCTATATTTAATAACTATAATACAGTTACAAAACTTTTTTGCCGTGTTTGCTATGTAAAGAAAGCATTTAATTCAAACTCAAATTCGAACGCCATAAATAACATAAACAAGTTAGGTAGACAGAACTACAAAAGGGTTTTTTACTTAGCCTACAATATTTGGATAAATAGAATGATTTAATTCAAGAAAAACTTTTATGACATGCAAAACAAATATATTCTTGTTTTAATCGAACTCCATTTCAACCAGCCAACATTTTCTTCCAATATTACTAAAATCATTAACTGACCTGAATCTTGAATGTATTTTTGTTATTCATCTTATCTTCAAAATTTGGAGAAGATTCAATTAAAAGTGTTATATCTGATTCGATGGAAAGCCCATGTAGTCAAAAAATCGTATATGGTTGTTGTAATCAGAGGAAATTCAAATGGCTATAATGTCGGTATATTTTAATTGAAGCTTAAAGAATAAAATGATATTTTGAAGAACCACTTAAATGGCTGATTTCATATAAATTAATGATACTGATACAGCTTTATTGAAAAAAATAATAAATCCTCCTACTATTTCCAAATTTTAACGAATTTCAGCCTCTAAGTTATTTGCTAGTGGGTCCAGCTCGATGGTTTTTAAGACTTTCTGAAAGAAATTTTGCAAAAACCTACTAGTTTCCCATCCGATCTGTTCGCCCGTCCGTCCATCTGTCCGTTCGTCCGTCCGTCTACCCGTGCGTCATAAGTAATTTTGTCCAAGCTGCAAAGCTCAAGCTTTGTGAGAAGGTCAGAAGTGGTGGTTTCTGAAAACAACAATATTGGTGTCCCCTCCTTACACGATTGGAAACGTTAGAGCCGAAAATCCGAAAAAAAACAACGAAATTAGGTCCTTATGAGTCCAAGGGCAACAAATACCTCAGAATTCAAAATTCACTCAAATGTGTTAATAAAGGTATGATCAGTAAATTTAACATTTTTTCCCAAAAATCGAAACGGTGCCCTTAAGCTTCTTAAGGTTTTACATGTATGGAGGTTGATATAAGAGTAGTCCGCGTGGCTTAGTGGCTAGAGCACTAAGCCCGTAAATCGAAGGTCTCTTGTTCAAGTTTCGTTGGCGTCAAAGAGATTTAGTTCGAGTAGTTCTTCGGACGGACGGACTATACGCCTATTCAGTTATGATACGTGCTGGTTTAAAATCAGAACGTATCGCAGCTGGATGGACCGACACACGGTCAGAGCATGACAATGAGATACTCTATCTCTAAGCGAGGGCTCGGAAGGGGCAGTAGGGCTACGAAGAAGAAGAAGGTTGATATAAGATCCTTATGCCCCAAAATTTCAAGGAAGTTAAGTAATAATCAAGTGAATTATCACCATTTTAATTGTCCGGAATTACAAAAACAATAACGCATGTTCATAGTTAATACTCGTATATTAGAAAGTCTAAAGAGTATTGAGCCTTTTTTTGTCACTAGATGATGTTTGTTGTTATATATCGTGCAATACTAATCAGATTGTATCAAACTGACATGCGTTTGAAAGGAGACATTCTAGTCTACAATTTTCACACGGACAGTTTTGTATTTCTTCATTCGCGTCAAAAGTGGTATTCATTTAAAAATTAGTGAAATTTCTGAAAAAATATGTTATATTTTACAATATCACTACGATCAAGGTGAGAGTGCATTGCAGGCTCGTGAAAAAATTTGTGGTCTCTACAGTCAAGATACTTTATCAAAAGCAACAGCCAAGAGATGGCTCACTCGCTTTCGTTCTGGAAATTTTGATGTCAAAGATGCGCCTCGCTCAGGTCGACCAATCACTGAAAAAGTCGACGAAATTTTACAAAACATTGAAGAAGACCGACACATAAGTAGCCATGACATTGCTAAGGAACTGAATATTCATCATCAACCAGTTTTGAATTATTTGCGTAAGGCTGGATACACAAAGAAACTCGACGTTTGGATGCTACATTAATTACCACAAAAAAATTTGATCGACCAGATTTCCATTTGCGTAATGCTGATAAAACGCAACGAAATCGAGCCATTTTTGAAGTAAATCATTACGGGTGGTGAAAAATGGGTAAGATACGAGAATGTCGTTCGAAAAATTCACGGTTAAAAAAAGGTCTGTCATCACAAACGACAAATAAGGCTATGCTGTATGTATGGTGGGATCGGAAGGGAACTGTTTATCATGAAGTGCTAGAACCTGGCCAAACACTTAATTTGGCTCTGCATTATCAACAATTTTCCAGATTACAAGAAGCAATTAAAAAAAACCGGCCAGAATGGATCAATAGAAAGGGCGTTGTCTTCCATCATGACAATGCCAGACCACACACATCTTTGATGACCCCGCAAAAATTGACGAAGGGCTGGCAAGTTTTGATGCATCCCCGTATAGTTCAGACCTTGCACTATTAAACTACCCTTTTTTCCAGTCTCTGCAAAAGTTCCTTCATGAAAAGCAATTCACTTCCAAAGGGACTCTGAAAGTCACTTGGCCAAGTTTTTCGCCGAAAAATCACAGAAGTTCTATACAGATGGAATAATGTCTCTACCAAAAAAACGGTAATAGGTTATAGGTAATAATGGACGGTTTGTACTTAAATAAAATCCATTTTAAATAAAAGAAGTATTCAGTCGAGAAATGACAAAAAGGCTCAATACTTTTTACACTTACCAATATATTTCAAATCAACCAAGGCACCCTTATTTTCTTCGAATTTCCATGAAAATTAAAGGAAAAGTGATTTATTTTGGATGTGTTCAATGCGCCGAGCACTAAGAAAAATTATTGAACATGGAACGACCTGGATGACTTTGAACGATTCTTTAAACATGTTTTGGGTGAATAATTCAAATCATCGATTCATGGATCCGAAAAATTTTTTTTTGTTGTGTAAATACAAACCACTATAACTTAGTTAAATACCATTTAATCCTCATGAAACTTTCAGGACAGGTCAATCTTATAAATAGTCATTTGTGTACTAAATTTTATTGAACTTAAAGCTACCGTTAAAATTTGATCCAAAAAATGTAAGATCGATAAATCATACAATTACTAACAAAGTTGAGTGAATTTCGACTTCTCACGTATTTGTTTTTATTGTACTCATAAAAGCCTACATTCATGATTTTTTTCAGATTTTTCCGATGAAAGGAGCCTAATCGCGACGGGGGAGGGGGTGTGCTCAAATAGTTCGTACGTTTCCCCTTCCCCTGCCCCCGCAGTACTGATAAGGCAATTTTAAGACTTGTTTTGAAAAGACCAAACAATTCTTAATTTGATTACTTGTGCAATGAAAATGTCCTTCGGAAATCAATTTTTCTTTCAATCGAATAGGATAAATCGACGTGTATGAGAAATGGTTCGAAAGTGCTGATGACCTTGCATTTTATTATCAACAAATTTAAGGACATTTTAGGCTGAAATTTCATTTAAAGGTAAAGAGAATGAACTTAAGAATTATTTGAAGGACTATAAAAATATTTCACTTTGCCTTTCGGTGATAAATCATGGCCTGAAAAACGCATTTTTTATCATTGTGTGTGTGCAGTTGTGTATGACTACCATAAAACCGATTCAGTTAAATGTCAACGTTACCTATTTTGTGCATATATTCTAAGGTTTAAGCTTTTGATAAGGTATACGTTAGATTACAGGTATGCATACACATATATGTGGCGATGCTTACCAGAATCATTTTTCTCATCGTTTTGATTGCTTTATAATATTTAAAACAAGTTGAGTAGACAGACCTACGCTCATTTTAGAAGGGGTTTGTACTCAACTTACAAAATGCAGTCACCAATAACGAATAAAATCAAGAAACATGTCAAAGAGATTTGCTCGTTCAAAAGAAAATCCATCGTTTCTCCATTTTCAACTAATAAAAATCACTCAAATCATGAAATCCGAAAAGCATTTATGTCATCGATCTTATCTGAAAATTTTAAGAAGATCAAATCAAAACTGCAGAGTCTGATACCGAAATAGTGTGTTGTTGTAATTGGAGAAATTTCAAATGGATATAACTTCTGTGAATATGATACGAATTTCATCAATCTTACAGAGCATTGCGATCTTGTGTAGTTTTGTAGTTTGTAGTTTTGTTGGGTTTAAAGGCATGCATACGATTTTATTGGAGAAAATGTGAAATTCGAAGATCATACTATTCTTAACAAAGTTGAACGAATTTTGACTTCTAAGTTATTTGTTATTGTTATACACATAAATATCTTCTTAATAATTTTTTCAGATTTTGTAGATCACAGGGGTCCAATCGCTTGTTTCGTGGATTTCTTCCCTTGTGCCCCCACTGAAGTAAGAACTGTATTGAAAAACTCTCACTGTACTGTAATCATCGATTCATGGTCTATTTTGTTCAAACCCTAGAATGGTTACAAAACCCTTCTGTTAGGAGCTCTCTCCTGCCTTCCCGACTGATTTCACCTATGATTATTAATTGTCGTTACTCATCATCAGTCATTCATTAAATTCAATTAAGTGTTAAAAGCATGTACCTTAAACGTTGAAGTTGGGGCAAAATAGCTCAAAATTATTCAATCTTCTCATTTAAAACAGCCACTATTTTGTTTTACGATTACTGATACCATGAGTTGAACCAATTCTCAAAGATATTCATGATCCTTATCATTCCTGAAACTTTCATGCAAAACGTAGCCAAGCTATTGTGTCTGAGTCGGTAAAAAGCGCGTATTGTTCCTGTTATGTTTTCCCTATCGGGGGTCCTGCCGGCCTCTTCCGGGGAGCCCCGCGATACTACTAGTACCTACACTCACCTACGCACCTGTAAAGCCTGAATAACCTTCCTTGGAATAGATACGCAAGTGTTGTTTTTTCGGTTTTTACTTTATTTACTCCTTTGTTTATCTTCGCTTATTCTAAGTTGATCGACGGCGGGCGCTGCAATGTCGTCCGTGGTTGGAGTACAAGGACTTGCTGCAGTGCGATGACGGGTCGTGATCTCCCGACGAATCCCTCGGCGTAATTCCCGTGCTTGGCGGCGAAAGAAGGCCCGCTCCGTGGATGTGACGGCTAAACGGGCTAGCCGCCTCAGCTCGTAGAGCTCGTGCCGTTGACGCTCCCGCCGGCCTCCTCGTGGACGCCTCTGTTTGGCGGTGTTGTCACTGGTGTCCAAGGGCGCCTTCAACCTGCGCAAAAACTCATCTGGGCCGGCTCGGGGTTCTTCTTTGAGCACCTGCTCCAAACTCCGAGTGGGAGCCTGCTGCGGTCGAATCGATTCCGCCACCTTTCTGGTGCCACTGGCCGATAAGGGATAGAGCGGCACGCAGACGCTGCTTAACCCTGCTCCTGTTGACTTCGTGCTGCTCGCTGCTGCGTCGGCTGCCCTGCCGCGGTGTCGCTCCTGGGATGCCTGCAATTATGGGGAAGATTAACAATGGTAGCCAGCAGCGGTTACGCTAAAAGGCATTGAGGAAACCGGCTAGTAATGCCAACACCTCAGCATTTGTTTCTTCGTTTCGTAGGTTTCGGGACTGCTTTCCGTAGATGCGCGTTGTTGCGCATTCGGCTTCCAACTGACTTTTCCACCTCGCTCAAGAAGTTTAAGTACTATTCTTTTGACCTAAATTCTCTTAAAATGCGTTAAGTAGTCAAACACGTGCGCTCTCGTTCCACGAACGTTTTCCCTCCCCGCTTCGTCTCGCTTGCTCGACTGGTGAATTTGCGAAACTGGGGAAATTGAGTGAAAGAGTGTTTTTCGCTTAAGCTTTCGACTTCGAAAGAGTACTTTCAGCTTAAGCTTTCGGCTTTCTCACTATCTCCTGAGGTGAAATAGCGAAACTGGGGACATTGAGCGAAGTGCGAGTACATAGGTTTTGTTTGCTCGCTACTATTGCAGCTATGAGGCGGGAATATATCCGAGCATGTTTTATGTGTTCGCTCGCAACTAATTACTAATTGCAGTAATTTACCAATGCAACATTCCAAAGCCATATGTTTCCATAGTAATACAGCCCATATTGTTCCATCGTAATACAGGAAAATTTACATCGCTATAATTTCGTTAAATACCATTCGATCTTTGCGAAACTTACAGGACATGTCAATCTCATGAATGATCATCTGTGTACTTTTATTGAATTTAAGGGTACCGTTAAGACTTTATTCAAGAAAACGTAAAAACAAGGTTGAGTAAATTTCGACTTTTTACATATTTGTTGTTGTTTCACTCATAAAGAACTACATTAATGTTTTTTTCCCGATCTTTCGGATGAAAGTTGTGTAATAGCGAGGGGGGGAAGGCTTTCGGAGAAAAAGTGCTGTGACATACAGACGGACGGACACAGGTCGTGATTGCAATAGGGTTTTGTATTTTGGTACAAAACCCTTAAAAATGGCCCATAAATTACTATACTTTATATTTTATTATACCTAAAATTTTTGAATAAACTTAAATGCAAAAATTAATTTATGATAATTTAACATCCACACTAAATGAGTAACCGTAAAAATTCTTCTGATATTTGGCAAAAAACAATAGTAAAGTTTACTCTCAAAAATATATTGATTTTCAATAATTTAATTATTTGCATACACAATGTCTAATAATTCAATGTTTGGATTCATTGTATGGACTTATATATAAGTAAGTTGAGTAAACAGGAGAGTGCTCCTACCAGAAGATCTTTGTAAACATCCTAGGGTTAGCAACAAGTTTTCTAATAGCGTGAATCGATAACTTGAATTATTCACCCAATACTTGGATATGAAATCGTTCAAATTTATCCAAAAGATGCACAGTTTCTTTCGTAAGCACGGTGCAGCTGCTATTTTGATCTAGCTTAAATGATCTTTCTGAATGCTCGGCCGATTGAACATATTCAAGTAAAACACTTGTCCTTGAATTTTCATGAAAATTGAAACAAAATAAAAATGCCTAAATCAACTTGAAATACGAGGTACGTCCACAAATTAAATGTACTCAATTTATGTAGGGTTCCAGAAAATTTTAATTAAACAAAAACATACTTGGTTACACTTGTACATATGTAAGTTATTTTTCGATGTAGTCACCATCCCTCTCGATGCAAGTGGTGAGCCGCGGGAATAATTTTTTTAATGCCTGCCTGCACCTTAAGGGAAGTGAAGAGATGGAAATCTGAAGGGGCCAAGTCAGGGTTCAGCGTCAGCGTTCCAAAAACTCTTTGGAGCTCTGCACTCGATTCAACTTGTGCTGTTCTGTCAGCTGTTTTGGGACCCACCTCGCAGACAATTTCCAATATCCGAGAGTTTCTGTGATTGTTTTGTGTATCAGGGATCTGAAGATTTGCGGAAACATTGCAGAAAGTTCATCTAACGTCAATCTGCGATCGTCACGGACCGCAATCTCGATATTTTCCAAAAGTTCGTCAGTCACAATTGAAGGTTTTCCGCTCCTCTGATCTTCATGCACGGAAGTACGGCCATTTTTAAACTCGCAACACCACTTGTACACACTCGTACGATTCATAGCTTTATTATCGTTTTCCCCTCATTATAAATTTCCCCTTCACAACGAGGTATGACGGCGCGAATTTCGCACTTGGCGGGATCGACATTTTTCACGAGAGATGCTACTGCGTCAAGAGTTTTCAACACACTAACCTCGGATTGGTCTCATTTTGAAGGGGGGGGGGCACGAATTTCGCACTTGGCAGGATCGACATTTTTCGCGAGAGATGCTACTGCGTCAAGAGTTTTCAACACACTAACCTCTGATTGGTCTCATTTTGAAGAGGAGGGGTCAGGCTAGGCGGCAGTGTTGCCGACATGTCGAAAAAGTATTCCTTAAAACTGTGAGTGCACCAGTACACTTACTTTCTGGACGTGCCTCGTATGTATCAACCATAAACACGTGTAATTGTTGTTATAGTTCAATACAATTGAAATGGCTACACTCACTTGATTATTATGCGACCTTAATTAAATCTTGTAAACATTAGAATCTTGTATCATTCTATAAAATTGCAAAATTTCAAGAAATTTAAAGGTACCGTTTTGATTTTAAGGGCGAAAATGTAAAATCTACAAAGCATACTATTATTAACAGAGTTGGGTGAATTTCGATTTCGTTTGCGATGATTTTCAGATCTTTCGGCTCAAAGGTGTCCGGTCGCGGGGGGGGGATGCTCACAAATTTTTGGTACATTTTTCCTTTTTCTGAACTCTCTAACTCATAAAATGATTTTTTATTTCAGATTCTAAAAGTTCTAAGCAAGATCTTTCATTTCATACCCCATTCGACTACCTTTGATAAAAAAAATTTTTAAGGGCTAGTTCGTTATTAGGGGGGACCCCCCTTAAACATTTTTTGAATTTTTGGTAAGACCTTAACTTTTGAGAAACGATCACTTCTGACCTTTTCACAAAGTTTGAGCACTCTAGCTTTTATAGTTTCTGAGGAAACTAGCTGTGACGCACAGATAGACGGACGGACGGACGGACAGACAGGTCACGAAACTAGTAGGTCTTTGCAAAAAAAAATTTTACAAAGACCTAAAAACAATAAACAAAATAAAAATCTAAGATTTCTTTTTTAATTAGCAAAAGAGATTAAAGAAGACATTAGTTGTCTTAATCTTTGCAGGTTCGGATTGAACCCACAACTGGTGGCCCCGAAGAATCAACAGATAATCTCGCTTCAACACGGACAGTATCTGAATGTTCAGATAATAATTGCTTGTTTGGTGATAGCGGAATCGATGGCTCTCTTGATACGAAAAAGAATCTTCCAGAAATAGAAATATCATCAAAAACAGATCTATATCAAATGAAAGTTAATGTACAGTCAAATGTTCAAACGCATCAAAAGTAAGTAGCAGAATAGATTGACGACAGCGTCAACGACTTCTGCAGTAGCATCAGCAAAGGCAACAAAACTATCAAGCGTAAAAAGCGCAAACAAAGCAGAAACAGAATCAATATTTCTTCCATTGAAAAATTTTACAAATAAAAGTTTACTTTTTTATTGGAATAGTACATCAACCATCAATGCCAGTAACGATGGTTGGTACACTTTGAAAGTACTAATTAAAATATCAACTAGCATTTAGCAGTTTGCACACTATGCTTGCTCACAATGGTTGCTGCAGCGTTATCACCTTACTAGATATAACGCTAAAATTGCTTAACAATGATAAGTGAAAACATGGTACAAAGAATATCAAGGTATGCTCAGTCAAGCGTCTGTGACGTCACTGGGAGTCAGTTGAATAGAGCGAAAATTGTAAACGCGCTGGAAGTGACAATTTTGCTTTGATTTGCACCAAATTTTCAGGAAAGGTATATTAGGCAAATATATTAGCTGAACTTGTTAATTTTGTTCGAAAAAAATAAAATTGAGGTATTATTAAGCGAAAATTTATGATGTCTTGCTCTGACCAAATTAAAGCTCTGATTTGAATAAAACTCGACACAAAGATTTCTTAGAGTTTATGTTGAAGTATCTAAGCAATAAAAAAATTATAAGTTGAATAGTTCGAACCAAATTGGTGACTGTTCAAATGCCAATAAAAGTGTAATATTTGTTGTCGTTATTATGAGCACACCGCTCGTCCGATTTTACTGAAAATTTGTAGTATGGTAGAAACTGAATGCATGTTAACAACTAAATTAAATTTTTGGGGTCAAGTGTTAACTTTCAGAATGGTGGCTGATTAAAGTTTGAAGGCCCGTTAAAACCATAGTTTTTGTTTGATTCATATTAAACTTGAAACAATTACAGATGCTGCAAGTTTTTTATAGTGCTGTAATTTAGAAATGACGGCTTTTGGAAAAAGCCAATTTTCATAATTTCGTGACCCACTAACAGGAAAGATTCTTTACGGAATTCGATGAAATTTGTAATGCAATAGACTCATGTTCCTTCTTCTTGTAAAAAATTAGTTAAGAACAGATTTAAAATAAGAAAGCCGGAAATTTAAATCCACATGTTTTTAACAGCCATAATGATAATTGGTAATAGCTATTTTGATTCAATCAAAGCTCCGGTTTGAACAAAATTAGGCTTGGTAGTGTGTCAGACCATAGAAAAAATCTGTGAATAAATTTCCATCCTTGAAGTTAGGAGCCCAGTCATACTTCGTGGTTTTTGACGTAATCAAAACGCTGAATATACACATTTTCACCGTAATTTATTACACGACTTAGGATGTTATAACGCAATGGTACAGGCAATACAACGTGTGTTCACTCCAGAAATAAATTATCTGCGTGTCATCACCGAAACCATACCTTGAAGCGTTTTTATTTTAATTGATTGTAAAAATAAAATCCACATAGCTTTGGGTACATATTTTTCTTATTTTTTCCCCCCTTATATCTAACTTCGTTCTTATGTAAATTTAAATGCTTGAGTCTGAAATATGTTCTACATCGGAAAAATAATGCCTTAGCCTTATTGCTTCGTTCAACACTTTGTGAAGCTGAAATTAAATGTTGAATGAATCCGGGTCTTATCATTATGCTATTAGAACTGAGTTTAAAGAATATCGAATCTAATTTCTTGATTCCTTGGAGGAATCGCTCTGATGGCTTAATCAAACCACCTTCAGAAATTTTGTCGATCCATGTGAATGAATTTCTACTATTATCAACGCATTCATTTTCATCAGAACCTCCTCATTTTCGAATGATGTTTCCGGCAAAATTTTCCAATTCATCTAAATGTAGTTCATCGAATTCGCTATCGTTGTTGCATTCTACACTACAATCAACTTGCTCCATGGAGATTGAGCCTAAAAGTAAATGACTCATCACGGTGTTTTGAGCTTCTGTGTAGTTTAAACCAAGGCATCATCGTTATCTTTTTCTATGTTCGATGAATGCAGTATTGACTCGTTACGTCCTTTATGTATATTGAAAAACGAAGCTCATTAACATTTATTCATTTGAACGATATTGAATGATAAGACAAAAAGGAGCACAGACAACACAAACAAGGGGAAGGTAATAATATAGTAGTAAATTACTAAGCAAATCCGACCGTAATCTATACTTAAACTGCAACGCTGTTGGATGATCATTTAGTCCTCTTTTAGATCTTATGACATTGTCAAAGTTTTCAAGTACATCCTGGTTCAAACGGTTCGTTAAAATATACTTAAAATTATAATTAGTCTTTAAATATTGGAGCATATCTCTCAATGATTTATTGTTAATCAAAATGCCTTTTTGGAACGGAAGCAGGCAAGACTTGGCAGGAGTTCTTAGATTTGAAATCAACACATCAACTGCTTCTAAGATTCGATCCTGCTCTTGCAGCGCGAGACCATATGCTTTTTTCCGATCTCACATATCAATTTCCGGTACTTTTGAATTAAATATATCGAAACAGTCATTCATCATTTTCACAAAGTCTGCACATTCAATTGCATTTTCGCCTTAAGCAGGAAGACACAGTTTGTGACAAATGTTGCGCTGCTAATCTAACATTCTGTCTAGCAGCATCTCGCAGAGTTAGATGGGTGAAGCTTATTTTGTGCGTTATTTTCAAATCGGTGCTATTTGTCGCATTAATTATTTCTTTGATTGGATTAATATTGACCAACTTCCCATTTATAACAAAGCCAGGGTCCAAAAAGTGATTCCTTACTGATTTCAGTAGGAGAGGCGCATTCGCAATAACAAATATTTTGTGTTCTGGTAATTTAGGTTGAGGAAATGATGCATTTTTAATATCTACTGATAATTGTTTCAAAAGACCTTGGTTACCACGACCCATATCAGAAACAATTGCAGTGGCAATATATCCTGCTTCATACAATTCCGAAATTATATTATTTAAAATAGATGATGTCATATTACAGTCGTCATTATAAAAAATCCCCGTTGGCAGCACCAGCCGGAAAGGTAAATTTCTCGTATGTAGCGTAAAGTTTCGAAAAAGAATTTGGCTTACCTACTACTTAACTTCTTTCTGCAATTTTGGTAGTACCACATGGGTATTTATTAACGTAAAAAAAATCTGGCCACGTTCGTTTTTAGAAACCTTTTATCGGGGCGCAAATATTTTGCTAATTAAATTGAGTTGCTTGCGTATGGATGTTGTAAACATATAAATACCGGTTTCGCCCTTCTCGCATCTGCTGTTTACACAGTTCACAGTGGTAACCACACAAAGGCTTAAATAGCTCGAATAGTTAATTTCAAAAGATTTCCATAAAAGTTTAATCAGCATTTGCATTGCCATTAATATATACATTTCAATTTTTTTCTGAACTGTGAGGGCCGTCGTTTCGATTTTTATTGAAATCGGCTGTTAAAAATATTAAACTGTAAATTTTCGACTGTTTTATTTGTCATTCGATTTGCATAATCAAATTAAATTAACTTGCCTTAATAACTTATAATTTCAAGTTTCAACGGAATCTGTTGAGAATCTTGGCTGCTAGAGGGCTACAGAAATAAAAAAATTGTATGCCATCCGCCTGTATGAAGAGACCCGCCTGTATAGGGAGACCCCCCTTAAATACCTTGAAATATTTTCTTGCACTGCAAATTTCAAGAGGCACCACTTTTGACCTACGTAGAAAATTTCCTCATTCTAGCTCATGTGGTTTGCGAGAAAACTTGTTATGACGCACGAACAAACGGGCGGAGGGACGGACAGACAGACAAGTCGCGATTTTATAATTTTTTAGGGTATTGTTAAAAATATTATACAATATCTTAAAAATGATCTGGTTTATAAGTTCTTTCAAGTAAAGTCATTTAAAACGTTTCAATGAAAAATATTCATTATTTCAGTTGGCACTAAAATAGCGAATTGCGCTTGCCTTCAGAACTTTGGGGGCTGCCATTTTGAATGCATGCATTTGATTTTGGATTATTTTAAATCTTTGTATGCTAGGACCTCATCAATCAATGTACTATCTCGTTCAAATAGGAGTTTCACTCTAGACAGGGCAAAATAATTCAATTTTTAAAGAAAATCGCATATTAGGCTTTAAATTTTTGACTTTTTTATTTTTCATTCAATTTTAATAATTTCCTGCAAAATACAAGAACATAGTACAGGGATTCATAATCTCAAGTTTCATCAAAATCCGTTGGAAAATGTGACCGCTAGAGGGCCACAAAAACATGAAAAAAACGCATATTTAAACGGCCGCCATTTTGAAATTTGCACATGCATGATCACCAAAATATCAAAGACTGTAGGTGTAAGTAATGTCTATCTTGAAACTAAGTTTCATATATATCGGATCAAAATTGCGACTTTTAAAAGCCTTTGAAGTTTTGACTTTCAACTGGCCGCCATTTTGTTTTTTGCAACTTGACCTCCAGTTTTTTTACGGGATTCTTTAGATACTTCTAATTTCTATCAAACTACCGAATTTCATGAAAACCTGTTGAAAGCTTTGACCACTATTACAACAACAAAATTTTGCACGTTTTTTGACCTTTGACCGGCCGCCATTTTGTTTCTGCCGTACCGACTTTGGATTTTTTATTGTGAGATACATCACATACTTTAATGAGCCTTTGTACCAAATTTCATCCAAATTGGAGCTACACTTTGGTCAGAACAGAAATCGCGATTTTTCGTCTAAAATGGCCGCCATTTTGTTTTTGCGCAGCCGATATAGCTGGTTCATGAACTTAACCGAGACAATTACCCAATACACCTTTCCTCAAAATTTGGTGAAAATCGAAGCAAAATTGCAACCTCTAGCGTGGTCACAAATTTCGTTATATCCCATATATATCTATATATATATATATATATATATATATATATATATATATATATATATATATATATATATATATATACATATATATATATATATATATATATATATATATATATATATACAGAGGTGGCCAAAAGTGATCGGACAATACAAGAAACAAGCAATAAAATACTTTTACGAGCATAAGCTTTGAAATGAAATAAAAATTTTTCCCTTATATAAAAGTTACTTGTATTCTCAATTAATTGCACAAAAAAATAAAACAGAAATAAAAAGATTTTCACAAGAAAATTAACAACTAATTCAAATTCACATTGCATCAAGTGGACAAAAGTAATCGGACATTTTGAAAAGTGTGAAATTAGTCATTGAAGTTTGGAGCAATTCTTTTCTTTTCATTTCCGAGTTTAGAAGGGAATTCCCCTAATTATATGTTGATATGTGTTTTTCTGATATCAGTCATTTACTTGTCAGTTTTAAGTGAAGAAAGTTAAACATGGCTAAGAATCGCAAAGAAACCTGTATACATGAAAGAAAAGTTATAATAAAGTTGTATAAAGAGAATAAATCCTTTTCTGAAATATCAAAAATAATTGGAAGAAGTCGTTCGACAGTTTTCGATATCGTGAAACGGTTCAGAAAAAATAATCAGGTGGAAAACGAAATTAGGAGTGGTCGACCATGTAAACTAACAGAGACAGACGCACGAAAAATCTTAAGAATTGTTAAAAAGAATCCGACTACAACGTCCAGAAGTATTAGGGATCAATTAGCAGATGTAAATGGTACCAATGTTAGTGCCCGGACTATTCGTAGAGCTCTCAGCCGTGCTGGTTATCAAGCGAGAGTACCTCGAAAGAAACCACTAATTAGCAAAGTTAATAAGAAGAAAAGATTATGCTTTGCAAAAGAATTTAAAAGCAAGCCGCTCGACTTTTGGACTCGTATAATATTCTCTGATGAGAGTAAGTTTAATATCTACCACTCCGACGGCAGGTTGTTGGTGTGGAGAACTCAAAATAGTGAGCTTCATCCCAAAAACATTCAACATACAGTAAAACACGGAGGTGGCTGTGTAATGGTCTGGAGTTGCATGGCTGCCAACGGTGTAGGAGAACTTGTTTTCATTGACGAACCTATGGACAAACTAGGTTACTTGTCGATTTTGAAAGAAAATTTGAAAAAAAAGTGCACAAAAATTGGGTCTTGATGGTCATTATTTGTTCCAGCAAGATAATGGCCCAAAGCATACAGCTCATGATGTTCGTATGTGGCTCCTTTTCAACACCCCTGGTCAATTAAAAACACCACCGCAATCCCCAGACCTAAGTCCCATCGAACATCTTTGGGATCATCTGGATAAAAAAATAAGGAACCATCACATTACTAATAAAAGTCAACTGAAGACGGTGTTATTAGAAGAATGGGACAACATTACTCCGGACGTTACCCGTAAGTTGGTACAGTCTATGCCCAATAGGTTAACAGAAGTTATAAAACAAAAAGGATACGCAACTAGATATTAAAAGCCTATGTTCTAATGGAATCATCAGAAAGAAAAGTATTACAATTGAACGTCCGATTACTTTTGTCCACTTGATGCAATGTGAATTTGAATTAGTTGTTAATTTTCTTGTGAAAATCTTTTTATTTCTGTTTTATTTTTTTGTGCAATTAATTGAGAATACAAGTAACTTTTATATAAGGGAAAAATTTTTATTTCATTTCAAAGCTTATGCTCGTAAAAGTATTTTATTGCTTGTTTCTTGTATTGTCCGATCACTTTTGGCCACCTCTGTATACATATATATATATATATATATATATATATATATATATATATATATATATATATATATATATATATATATATATATATATATATATATATATATGATGCTCTCCGCAATAGGTAAATTTCTCTCGAGAAATTTACCTAAAATAGGCTGCTACCACTTTTTTACAAGTCCTCATGCAACAGCAACTTGGCCATAATTACATGAACTTATAATACTATCATTTCTACGATCATATTCAAAGTCAGATTTTATATTCATCTCGTCAAAAGACAAAACGCAGATCCTCTCTTTTATTAAAATTAACATTTCATCAATTTTAAAACACCTGTTAAGACTCCAGGCTGAACGCTAATTTTCAAGGCCCACTTTCCCAATGTAGACATGCCTGGTAAAAGAAAACCTTTTTTATATAAATATTTATAAGCTCGCAAGCCAGCCGAGTGTAAACTTATTGCTGACGAAATATCGTCAACACTCCATCTGATGCATTTGGATTCTTTTCTCGATTTTTTGAATTGGCCAGATGTAAATATATGATGCAAAGAATTTTCTAACTCCGTACGATCTGCGTGGCATTTTTCCACTTGTTTTTGTAGATCACTAATTATTCTGTTGGCGTCCTTCAATTGCCTTTTCAAATTAAATATTTCTATTTGCAACTCAAACTCAAGACTTCCCCTAGAAAAGTTGAATTAAATCAGAGTTTTCTATATATGTATTCTATTATTGTTTATTTACTCTGTTTGAATACCTGCATTTACATTTAAAGATGATTTAGAACACGTATTCAAAGAAACTTAAAGATCGTTCGTTTGGTTGTCAATTCTTAATTTTATGTCCCATGAAAATTTTCATATTAAAATTTCTACCATTGAAAAATAAACAATACTTACCCAATCGACTCGTTAAAAATTCTTTCAATTTTTCTGCTAGTTTCGTTTGCACTTTCTGTAACTGTTACTCTCAGTGGTAGGTACAAACTTGGCACTGCACATTTATTTAACAATTTCCTTGTTGAAACATCCACTCAAAAGCCTACTTTTTAAGGTGTAACTTTTCTCATTAAAATGTATTGCACAAATTCTTGCAGTTTTCAAATTTGGTATTTTCCTGTTGCATGGAATCATTCATTCTTTAGACGCTTCAGTCTTGGGGTATCTATGAAATTGTCCGCTAAATTTATTTTTTAACATAGGGTTATTTGTATTAGTACACCCACTAACACTACAGTGAACCATTCGTAGCAACACAACACACCAAAAATCCACATTCAATCAAGAATTGCATAAAAAACTAACATTTTACCCAAGCAATATCCAATATTATGCAGACGTGCTCCCACTGACGTCACAAATGCTTTAAATGGCGGCAGTACTTCGGTGAGCGAGCATACCTAAGTTTCTTTGTACCATAGTATACTCAACTAGTAACCACACTCCATCAACCCTCCGGAAAAATTCGAACACAAGCCGAACAGCGAGCCATAAATCTTCGGTAGCAGGTAGATGGTAAACGCTGATGCGAGGAATGGCGCGAATATAAACATATGCTTCGATGAGAGATTTCAGGGCTACCAGAGCTAAAAAATCAATAACAATGCAGAAAAACAAATTCGTTCCATGCAATCTTTTAGTTTTTGTTAGGATGTGGCAGCACTCCTATGTTCTGAAATGCGTAAAAGAACACGTGCGTCGGAAATTTTATTTGCATTTTGCTTTGTTTCTTGAGCGCGCGAAACATGGGATCAGCTTTCATGCCCCGGATCAGCTGACGTGCCCCTGGGAAAATTCAAAAAGTGTGCAACACAGGGTAAATGAAAGGTGTGGCTGCTATTTGAGTATACTATGCTTTGTACCATGAGTAAAACGATGACCAACTTTAAAATTACATCTCTCTTAATCTAAAGCGAGGATTTTTTTTTATTTTTAGGGTTTTGTAAAATGATTTTACAAAACCCTACTAAAATCGCGTCCTGTCTGTCCGTCTGTCTGTCCGTCCGTCCGTCCGTGTGTCACAGCAGTTTTTCTCGGAAACTACTTAAGCTAGAAACATCAAATTTTGTACGTCGGTGTAAAGTGGTGTTCTCTTCAAAGTTCTACTACAAAAAAATTTTATAAGGTATTTAAGGGGGGTCTCCCCGTATAGGGGAGTGACCCCCCGACAAAAAAATTTCATTCAAAGTAACCGATATGGGTATCAAATGAAAGGTCTTGATGAGAACTTTTCAAAACAGGTCTTAATTTGGCAAAGTTCGCTTCGAGGGGCGCACAGGGAGGGGAATACACGAAAAATTTGTGTCCCCCCCCTCGCGATTGGACACCTGTGATCCGAAAAATCTGAAAAAAATCAAGAATGTAGATCTTGATGAGTACAACAACAACAAATACGTGAGAAGTCGCAATTCACTCAACTTTGTTAGTAATAGTATGATTTATCGATTTTATGTTTTCTTGAATATAATCTTAACGGTACCCTTAAATTCAATGAAATTCAGTACGCAGATGACTATTTATAAGATTGATCTATCCTGAAAGCTTCATAAAGATTGAATCACATTTAGCGAAGTTATAGCGGTTTGAATTTTCCTGTCTTACTATGGAACAATATGCGCTGCATTTATTACTATGGCAACATATGGCTATGGAACAACATGCGCTTTTTACCGACTCAGACGCTACAGTTTTGCTGGAATTTGCATGAAAATTTCAGGAATGATAGGTGTCATGTAGATCTTTGAGAATCGGTTCAGCTAGTGGTATCAGTAATCGTAAAACAAAATAGTGGCTGTTTTAAATGCGAAGATTGGATAATTTTGAGTAATTTTTCCCAACTTCAACGTTTAAGGTGCATGCTTTGAACACTTGATTCAATTTAATGAATGACTGAAGATGAGTACCTACAATTAATGCTCATAAGTGAAACAAGTCAACGAGGCGGGAGAGAGCTCCTAGCAAAAGGGCTTTGCAACCATTCTAGGATTCGAAAAATTGGCCATGTATAGATGATAACAGTGCAGGAGAATAGCCTCTGAAAAAAAATTCATCAAACGTAGCCGATATGAGTATAAAATGAACGTTTTCATGGGAGCATTTCAAAACACTTCTTAAACTGTCAGTTTTTGCTTCAGTGGGGCACAGGGGGGGAAATACATGAAAATTGTGTTTCCTCCCTCGCGAATGGACATCTGAAATAATTATCAAGGGAGATATTTATGAGTGTAACAATGCCAAAAACCTCAGAAGTCGAAATTTGTTCAACTTTGTTAATAATAGTATGATCTTCGTATTTCATATTATCTCCAATAAAATCGTCTTTGACATGTATTTTGATTT
Source organism: Odontomyia ornata (assembly GCA_963969285.1). Lineage (NCBI taxonomy): Eukaryota > Metazoa > Arthropoda > Insecta > Diptera > Stratiomyidae > Odontomyia > Odontomyia ornata. The sequence goes on along the minus strand of OZ017738.1, from coordinate 274,277,551 downwards.
GATTCGATCTGGTGACTGCATTTTGTAAATTGAATACAAAACCCTTCTGACATGAGCGTAGGTCTGTTTACCCAACTTGTTTTTAGTTGCTTCTTCTAACAGAACATTAAAATCTTCAATGCCGAGTAACCATTGAGCAAAATTTTTTTGAAAAGACATTGAATTTTTTGATAATTTTATTTCGATTGGTAGGTAGCAAAAATATTTAGGCCCAATACACACAAAGCTTCTTCTGAACATAATGTTTTTACTTTTGGGCATTTAAAAGTCATATTATTTTGACTTCTCGTATAATACTATAAGTTCTTCTCTTGCCGCACTTTATGGAAAATGTGCCTAACACTTTGAAAATGAGTAAATGTTGTACAGGAAGTATGTTTAACCCTTTTCAAAGTCAAAGTCAAAAGCGCTTTATTCAATACAAATCGTTATAAATTTTAACAGAATATAAAGCAAATTCCAAACAATAACAATACAAAAACTTTGTGGCCCGAATGGTTCTCTAAATTTATACGATATGAGTTAAACACATTTCATCAAAAAACTATAGCAAACTCATATTAATTAAGATTCTAATATATTTTATGATTTGATTGGAAAAAGGAGAAAAAACCAGCCAACACTATCCTAAAATTATTTATAATTTTAACACAACAGTGAACTTTGATCCTACACCTAAGATGTTATAGCCTAACTCTAATAAAATTCAATCAAAAGTTTTATCTTATAATTAAAACTTCTATCACAATATTCCTAACCTATGCGTTTAACCTTGTCTCTAAACCTAATATAATACACATAACATATACCCAACCTATCCCAAATTTTAAACACAAATAAACAACAACACTAAATGTAGCAATAATGAGCTGAAACTCAAAAACTAAGTAACGAAAAACACAAAAACTGCGAATAAACAAGAATAATTTAGACATTGTCATCCAGCCACCAGTACCTAGATTGCGCCGTCTCAGCTCGATCAGCTTCAATGAATCTAGCAAATGAGTATCTCTATTGGAATTGTTGGTCTTGTGAACTCAAATCCGGAGGATATTTTATCTTCTTATCGGTGGCCTGTCCATATATGTGATATATGACTGGGACACCGTCAGAATACAAGTAACTTTTATATAAGGGAAAAATTTTTATTTCATTTCAAAGCTTATGCTCGTAAAAGTATTTTATTGCTTGTTTCTTGTATTGTCCGATCACTTTTGGCCACCTCTGTATACATATATATATATATATATATATATATATATATATATATATATATATATATATATATATATATATGATGCTCTCCGCAATAGGTAAATTTCTCTCGAGAAATTTACCTAAAATAGGCTGCTACCACTTTTTTACAAGTCCTCATGCAACAGCAACTTGGCCATAATTACATGAACTTATAATACTATCATTTCTACGATCATATTCAAAGTCAGATTTTATATTCATCTCGTCAAAAGACAAAACGCAGATCCTCTCTTTTATTAAAATTAACATTTCATCAATTTTAAAACACCTGTTAAGACTCCAGGCTGAACGCTAATTTTCAAGGCCCACTTTCCCAATGTAGACATGCCTGGTAAAAGAAAACCTTTTTTATATAAATATTTATAAGCTCGCAAGCCAGCCGAGTGTAAACTTATTGCTGACGAAATATCGTCAACACTCCATCTGATGCATTTGGATTCTTTTCTCGATTTTTTGAATTGGCCAGATGTAAATATATGATGCAAAGAATTTTCTAACTCCGTACGATCTGCGTGGCATTTTTCCACTTGTTTTTGTAGATCACTAATTATTCTGTTGGCGTCCTTCAATTGCCTTTTCAAATTAAATATTTCTATTTGCAACTCAAACTCAAGACTTCCCCTAGAAAAGTTGAATTAAATCAGAGTTTTCTATATATGTATTCTATTATTGTTTATTTACTCTGTTTGAATACCTGCATTTACATTTAAAGATGATTTAGAACACGTATTCAAAGAAACTTAAAGATCGTTCGTTTGGTTGTCAATTCTTAATTTTATGTCCCATGAAAATTTTCATATTAAAATTTCTACCATTGAAAAATAAACAATACTTACCCAATCGACTCGTTAAAAATTCTTTCAATTTTTCTGCTAGTTTCGTTTGCACTTTCTGTAACTGTTACTCTCAGTGGTAGGTACAAACTTGGCACTGCACATTTATTTAACAATTTCCTTGTTGAAACATCCACTCAAAAGCCTACTTTTTAAGGTGTAACTTTTCTCATTAAAATGTATTGCACAAATTCTTGCAGTTTTCAAATTTGGTATTTTCCTGTTGCATGGAATCATTCATTCTTTAGACGCTTCAGTCTTGGGGTATCTATGAAATTGTCCGCTAAATTTATTTTTTAACATAGGGTTATTTGTATTAGTACACCCACTAACACTACAGTGAACCATTCGTAGCAACACAACACACCAAAAATCCACATTCAATCAAGAATTGCATAAAAAACTAACATTTTACCCAAGCAATATCCAATATTATGCAGACGTGCTCCCACTGACGTCACAAATGCTTTAAATGGCGGCAGTACTTCGGTGAGCGAGCATACCTAAGTTTCTTTGTACCATAGTATACTCAACTAGTAACCACACTCCATCAACCCTCCGGAAAAATTCGAACACAAGCCGAACAGCGAGCCATAAATCTTCGGTAGCAGGTAGATGGTAAACGCTGATGCGAGGAATGGCGCGAATATAAACATATGCTTCGATGAGAGATTTCAGGGCTACCAGAGCTAAAAAATCAATAACAATGCAGAAAAACAAATTCGTTCCATGCAATCTTTTAGTTTTTGTTAGGATGTGGCAGCACTCCTATGTTCTGAAATGCGTAAAAGAACACGTGCGTCGGAAATTTTATTTGCATTTTGCTTTGTTTCTTGAGCGCGCGAAACATGGGATCAGCTTTCATGCCCCGGATCAGCTGACGTGCCCCTGGGAAAATTCAAAAAGTGTGCAACACAGGGTAAATGAAAGGTGTGGCTGCTATTTGAGTATACTATGCTTTGTACCATGAGTAAAACGATGACCAACTTTAAAATTACATCTCTCTTAATCTAAAGCGAGGATTTTTTTTTATTTTTAGGGTTTTGTAAAATGATTTTACAAAACCCTACTAAAATCGCGTCCTGTCTGTCCGTCTGTCTGTCCGTCCGTCCGTCCGTGTGTCACAGCAGTTTTTCTCGGAAACTACTTAAGCTAGAAACATCAAATTTTGTACGTCGGTGTAAAGTGGTGTTCTCTTCAAAGTTCTACTACAAAAAAATTTTATAAGGTATTTAAGGGGGGTCTCCCCGTATAGGGGAGTGACCCCCCGACAAAAAAATTTCATTCAAAGTAACCGATATGGGTATCAAATGAAAGGTCTTGATGAGAACTTTTCAAAACAGGTCTTAATTTGGCAAAGTTCGCTTCGAGGGGCGCACAGGGAGGGGAATACACGAAAAATTTGTGTCCCCCCCCTCGCGATTGGACACCTGTGATCCGAAAAATCTGAAAAAAATCAAGAATGTAGATCTTGATGAGTACAACAACAACAAATACGTGAGAAGTCGCAATTCACTCAACTTTGTTAGTAATAGTATGATTTATCGATTTTATGTTTTCTTGAATATAATCTTAACGGTACCCTTAAATTCAATGAAATTCAGTACGCAGATGACTATTTATAAGATTGATCTATCCTGAAAGCTTCATAAAGATTGAATCACATTTAGCGAAGTTATAGCGGTTTGAATTTTCCTGTCTTACTATGGAACAATATGCGCTGCATTTATTACTATGGCAACATATGGCTATGGAACAACATGCGCTTTTTACCGACTCAGACGCTACAGTTTTGCTGGAATTTGCATGAAAATTTCAGGAATGATAGGTGTCATGTAGATCTTTGAGAATCGGTTCAGCTAGTGGTATCAGTAATCGTAAAACAAAATAGTGGCTGTTTTAAATGCGAAGATTGGATAATTTTGAGTAATTTTTCCCAACTTCAACGTTTAAGGTGCATGCTTTGAACACTTGATTCAATTTAATGAATGACTGAAGATGAGTACCTACAATTAATGCTCATAAGTGAAACAAGTCAACGAGGCGGGAGAGAGCTCCTAGCAAAAGGGCTTTGCAACCATTCTAGGATTCGAAAAATTGGCCATGTATAGATGATAACAGTGCAGAAGAATAGCCTCTGAAAAAAAATTCATCAAACGTAGCCGATATGAGTATAAAATGAACGTTTTCATGGGAGCATTTCAAAACACTTCTTAAACTGTCAGTTTTTGCTTCAGTGGGGCACAGGGGGGGAAATACATGAAAATTGTGTTTCCTCCCTCGCGAATGGACATCTGAAATAATTATCAAGGGAGATATTTATGAGTGTAACAATGCCAAAAACCTCAGAAGTCGAAATTTGTTCAACTTTGTTAATAATAGTATGATCTTCGTATTTCATATTATCTCCAATAAAATCGTCTTTGACATGTATTTTGATTTGATTCGATCTGGTGACTGCATTTTGTAAATTGAATACAAAACCCTTCTGACATGAGCGTAGGTCTGTTTACCCAACTTGTTTTTAGTTGCTTCTTCTAACAGAACATTAAAATCTTCAATGCCGAGTAACCATTGAGCAAAATTTTTTTGAAAAGACATTGAATTTTTTGATAATTTTATTTCGATTGGTAGGTAGCAAAAATATTTAGGCCCAATACACACAAAGCTTCTTCTGAACATAATGTTTTTACTTTTGGGCATTTAAAAGTCATATTATTTTGACTTCTCGTATAATACTATAAGTTCTTCTCTTGCCGCACTTTATGGAAAATGTGCCTAACACTTTGAAAATGAGTAAATGTTGTACAGGAAGTATGTTTAACCCTTTTCAAAGTCAAAGTCAAAAGCGCTTTATTCAATACAAATCGTTATAAATTTTAACAGAATATAAAGCAAATTCCAAACAATAACAATACAAAAACTTTGTGGCCCGAATGGTTCTCTAAATTTATACGATATGAGTTAAACACATTTCATCAAAAAACTATAGCAAACTCATATTAATTAAGATTCTAATATATTTTATGATTTGATTGGAAAAAGGAGAAAAAACCAGCCAACACTATCCTAAAATTATTTATAATTTTAACACAACAGTGAACTTTGATCCTACACCTAAGATGTTATAGCCTAACTCTAATAAAATTCAATCAAAAGTTTTATCTTATAATTAAAACTTCTATCACAATATTCCTAACCTATGCGTTTAACCTTGTCTCTAAACCTAATATAATACACATAACATATACCCAACCTATCCCAAATTTTAAACACAAATAAACAACAACACTAAATGTAGCAATAATGAGCTGAAACTCAAAAACTAAGTAACGAAAAACACAAAAACTGCGAATAAACAAGAATAATTTAGACATTGTCATCCAGCCACCAGTACCTAGATTGCGCCGTCTCAGCTCGATCAGCTTCAATGAATCTAGCAAATGAGTATCTCTATTGGAATTGTTGGTCTTGTGAACTCAAATCCGGAGGATATTTTATCTTCTTATCGGTGGCCTGTCCATATATGTGATATATGACTGGGACACCGTCAGAATCAAAAACATATCGATTCATGTTCAAATACACGAATGCTTCTGGAGGAACGAAGCCAGTAGCGAGGCAAGTCGCAATATACCCGTCAGTAGGGTGGAACGGCTGTAAAATCCAAGGGTTTTGACTCACAGTTACAGATTTTGCCATATGATTCCATAGAAGTTTCAATATGAAGATATCGACTCTTGTCACTTGAGCGGTTTGATAAATTTTTCTATTCGATAATAGTGCTTTCAATCCGTCTTCAGGCTTTCCGTACAAACCAGTACATGCACGAAGACATTTCCTTTCGAAAACTTCTAATTTTTCCATAGTACTAGCACTCTGGTTGTATCAGATCTGACATCCATATGTCAAAACTGGTCTACCAGGGTCTTGTAACAGATTACTTTGACCTTTGAACCAATGTTTTTGGAATGAAAGAGTCTTCATAGGGCCATGATAACTTTTTATGCCTTACTGAGCATGATTTTGACATGTTCAGTACAGTACAGATACTGATCGAGATGAACACCGAGGTATCGAACACAAAATTTATGTGAAACCCGTTCTGAACTACCGTTGCCAGCCATGATTACGTTTCAGGTCTTGATTGACCCCCTTCAGCGTTGTCCGAAACAAAATTGTTTCTCAATTCTGCGCATTGATTTTCATTCACCAATTGTCATTGATCATTTTTTGAAGATTGCTCTGAACTATTGTAGCTTTTCGGTCTTCGTGTAGATGATCAGTTCATCATCAATCGCCACCAGGAATCGCGTTAGCGAGACATTAAAATCAAAGCCATTCAATAACTGGCGAATGAATATTGAGAAGAGCAGAGGCGCAGTAACTGTTCCCTTCTGTAGATCATTCAAGACCTTGAATTCGCGCATTGTTGTCAGATTTCAATCAGTTAGAAGAAACGATTTCCCGTATAACATATTGCACATCTTAGCGACAAGGTGTCTGGGGAAGTTGTCCTGAAGAAGTTTAAAAACTAGTCCATGTAACCACACCGTATCGAAGGGTTTCTCTATATCAATGAGACATGCTCCAAAACATTGTCTATCATTTAGTTTCCAACAGATGTCTGAGTTTACTTTCGTTATTGCACGTGTAGTCGAATGCCTGGCACGAAAACCAAATTGGCAATTTGGCATCATTTCTCAATGAGTGCGTTTAATGCTCTGCTGAGTACCACTTCAAACACCTTGCTGATGTTAGGCAGCAAGCCGATTGGCGATAGCTTTTGGGGCATGAAGATTCTTTTCCTTTCTTTAAGATCGGAAATACTTTAGCCTTTTTCCATTCATTTGGGAAATAAGAATTTCTCAACATGTTGTTGAATAATATGCAATAATTCCTAATAGCAGCCACAGGCAAATGTCGGGTAGGTTTATGCAATCCCTTACATGTAATCCTGTTTCCATTTCTATCCGGAGTCATACTATCAATTTCGATATCAGCCCTATCGGGAAGATTTATCTCATCACTAGTGACTTCAAGACTCGATACCTTCTCTCGAGACTTCTTACGGAATGTGCTATTCACTTTCAGGAAAACGCCATCTGGTCCCTGTGGGCTGAGACCCCTCAATTTTTCCGCCCATTGATTGCTGACCTCACTCCTGAAGTATGAACGGATTAAGTTCCGGACATACTTCTAGTGTAATTCCAACAAAGCTAACGAAGGATGGTTGCAGTCCAAAAATCGACCATAAAGGTTGGCTTTGACTTTCCAAAGGAAAGAAGGTTATCAATTCATCACGTATGTTTTAAGGGTGTTGTAAAATAATTTTAAAAAACCCTGTCTGTTCGTCCGTCCGTGTGTCACAGCACTTTTTCTTGCCAACTACTTAACCTAGAAACATCAAATTTTGTAAGCAGGTGTAAAGTGTTGGTCTCTTCAAAGTTCAACCACAAAAAAATTTAACAACGTATTTGAGGGAGTCTATCCATATAGTGGGGGTAGCCCCCAAAAAAAAAATTTCAATACAGGGAGCCAATATGGGTATCAAATGAAAGGTCTTGATAAGAACTTTTCAAAACAGGTCTTAATTTTACACTTATTGCTTCGAGGGACACATGGACGCACGAAAAAGTTGTGTCCCCCCCCACCTGTGATCCGGAAAATTCGAAAAAACTATGGGGGTAAGTATCTATGAGTACAACAACAACAAATACCTTAGAAGTCAAAATTCGCGCAACTTTGCTAATAATAGTATGATATTTGAATTTCACATTTTTCGCAATAAAATCTTATAGGTGCTCTTAAACTAAACGAAACTTGATATTATTTAAGTAGGCCTGCGAAAGCTCCTTAAAGTTTATAAGTTTGATGAAAACCAAATGATATACGCGGAAGTTATAGCCATTTGAAATTTCTTCAGTTACAACAACAATAACGCATGATTTTGTGATTTCATGGACATTCCATCGAATCAGTCGCCGCAGTTTTGATTTGATCTTTTTGAAATTTCCAAATGCTGTCAACAATATTAATATTTTTGGAATTCATGGTTTGAGTGATTTTTGTTGGTTTGCAACAAAATCGCGACCGTTGAAAGCGGAAAAACTTTGAAATATTTCTTGACTTTATTCGTTGCTGGTGAGTGCATTTCTGAAAAGTTGGGTACAAAGTCCTTCTAACATGAGCGGCAAAAGATACGTCTTTCTTCCTGTTTGGTCCAATTTAAATATATATATATATATATATATATATATATATATATATACACATGTGTGTGTGCATGTGCCGTTGTGAGTGTTTGCCTGGAGGTCACATTTTCGCTTCGATTTTCGCCAAATTTTCAGAAGTATTTCGACTTGTGTTGTAATTCATTCAAATTTGTTAAGCAGAAACAAAGTACATGATGTTTTAGATGAAAACCCGTGATTTCTGTTCTGACCAAAGTGTAGCTCAAGTTTGTACCAAATTTGATACAAAGATTAATTCAAGTGTGTGATAAAGCTCACAATAAAAAATCCAAAGTCGGATAGTTTGAAACAAAATGGCGGCCGCTCAAAGGTTGAAAAATGTTGAACAATAAAAAAGCGCTTCACTGTTAGGTTAGAATATCATGATAGTGGCTAGGCATAGTTCGGAATTCGAAAATTTCTCAAAGCTACAATTCATATCAGATTTTTATGAAATCTAAAATCAAGGTAGACGTTTATGAGATCTTGTATTAAATGTATCAGCATTAAATTCGATCCCTATGAACGCTGAAGATTTTAGCCGTGGTGGTTTCGCATTGCAGAAAAAAACTATATTTTAATATACACGGTACAATGTATTCGAGAAACGGAGTTTTGAAAGGTTTGAAAAAATTTGCCACTAAACAGGGTGAAATAAAAAAGAAAAAAAAGAAAACAGACTTCAAAATGCCCTAAAAAGTATGAGATTAATTTTATGGAAGCGGTGCCAAATTAATTCCACCATTTCAACATAAATACTTCCAATATCTGCACCACCACAAAAGAATTGGGGAAAAAATGATATGGCATCACTTCCATAAAATTTATTTCATCATTTTGTGACAATCGAACACGGTTTTCTTTTTGTTCTAAAAGCTTTTTTTAGATAGAATTCTTCACAACTAATGGTTTTCTATGGTTTTCAAAGAATTAAAGTAAGTTTTACATGTGCCTGCCCAACACTGAATTACATGTTGGAGTCTTGAATGGATGAATGCAGGGTACAACGAACGAAGTGATTCTGAATTGGAAATTCTTCTTAGAAAATAAAATAATCTTATTTTTTCTCGCGTGGCGGAATCGAAGTGTAATGAACTTCGATTACGTTACCCAGATGCGGCAGCGGTTATTACAAATGAGAGTATTGCGGGGTTGGATTTTCTGGGTGTGAATTGCTGGATTGGGAAGGGTAGTCAGTATTTGACTTTGAAAATGAGAGGGAGTGCTTTAGGCGTTAATTTTTGGAGTTAGTTTTTACTTTGAAAAGAGGAAGAAGTTCTTTGACGGTGTGAAGAACATTTATTAATTCAGTAATTGGAAGCGAATTTTCACTTGGATTTTGGGGAAAGGATTTTAGTGTGGGCGTTAAGTGAATTTTAACTTGAATTTTGCGAAAAAGGATTTTAATTTGGGTGTTAGTGGATAAAGTTTTAGTGGACGAAAGTTTAAGTGTGCGAATATAATTTTAACTTGAAGGCTCAATCCTAGGTCGAAGTGTGTCGTGAGAAGATTTCAGCTTCGATATTAATGAAATAAATGACACCTAGAAATAAAAAAAAAAGAATTAAAAAGGAGTGAGGAAAAAAAACTGTGAATATCAAGGCGTTTAGTGTAACGTGAAGAGGAACGAAGGTCCAGTCCCGAACAATAAAAGTGGGAAGTTTGACAGTTTAAACAAGCCAGTGCAGAAGTTACAAAAAGTGGAAAAACACGAAAGAAACGGAGAGACAGCGGATGGTGCTTATTAAAGTGGCCGTTTTACTATCTTTCTTTGATTTTTTAGGGTTTTGTACTAAAATACAAAACCCTATTGCAATCACGACCTGTGTCCGTCTGTCCGTCCGTCCGTCCGTCCGTCTGTATGTCACAGCACTTTTTCTCCGAAACTATAGAAGCTACAGCCATGAAACTTTGTGGAATGGTCAGAAATGGTGACCTCTTGAAAGTTCAATGGTGGAAAAAATTTTCAAAGGGGTTTAAGGGGGTCTCCCCATATAGGGAAGTGACCCCCCAAAAAAAAAATTTCATCATTGGTAGTCGAATAGGGTGTCATTGGAAAGGTCTTAATGAGATCTTTTCAAAACAAGCCTTAAAATTGCCTTAAGAGTACCGAGGGGGGCAGGGGAAGGGTAAATGTACGAACTTTTCGCGTACCCCCCCTCGCGATTGGACACCTTCCATCCGAAAAATCTGAAAAAAATCATGGGTGTAGGTCTTAATGAGTACAATAACAACAAATACATGAGAAGTCGAAATTCACTCAACTTTGTTAGTAATAGTATGATTTATTGATTTTATGTTTTCTTGAATAAAATCTAGACGGTACCCTTAAATTCAATAAAATTTAGCGCACAGATGCCTATTTATAAGATTGATTTTTTCTGAAAGTTTCATAAAGATCGAATAATATTTAACGAAGTTATAGCGATTTGAATTTTCCTGCATTACTATGGAACAATATGCCCTGTATTACTATGGAAACATATGGCTATGGAGCCATATGCGCTTTTTACCGACTTAGAAACTACAGCTTTGCTAGGATTTGCATGAACATTTCAGGAATGATAGGTATCATGAAAATGAGTATATACAATTGAAACAAGTCGGAAAGGCAGGAGAGAGATCCTAGCAAAAGGGCTTTGTAACCATTCTAAGATTCTAACAAACAGGCCATGAATCGATGGTTACAGTACAGAGGAGTGGCCCCTGAAAAAAAAATTCATGAAAAGTAGCCGATATTAGCATCAACTGAAAGTTCTCTATGAGAGCTTTTCAAAACAGTTCTTAAACTGACAGTTTTTGCTTCTGGGGGGCATAGGGGGGGGAAATACATCAAAAATATGTTTCCTCCCTCGCGAATGGACACCCGTGATCTTAAAAAATCTGAAATAATTATCAAGGGAGATATTTGTGGGTATAACTATAACAAACACCTCAGAACTCAAAATTCTTTCAACTTTGCTAGTAATAGTATGATCCTCAAACATGACATGTTTCTTGATTTTATTCGTTACTGGTTACTGCATTTTGTAAGTTGAGTACAAAACCCTTCTGACACGAGCATAGGTCTGTCTACCCAACTTGTTTAACATTACAGACATTTCAATCTTAATTTACAGTGGCTCCACGCTTCTTTTTTTGTTTTTCGCTGAGCACTTGCAGTTGTGCAAGAAAGGGAGTGAGTATAAATTTGACTTTTTCTCTAATTTATTTAATTATTTGCATTATATCAAATCATGTTATTTTCATTCATATAGTATTATTAAGTTAATCTTCGTTTAGCTCATTTTTCATTATATTAGATTTTTGAAGGGGGCGGATTTGCCTTTGGTGTTTATATTAATTTCTTTTGGTAAATTTGCGAATTTTTTTTATAAATTTTCTTTTGTTGTGTAATAAAACGGCCATGTCTGTGCAAGGAAAAAAAAATTTTTTCATTTCTTAGAATGACCTCCCCTTTTCCCGTCCTAATCCCTTCGTGTTAGTTCTTATGTGCAGGGTGGCTCAGCACGAGCAGAGGGTGTCCAGGAAGTCATACGACACGACTGAGCGCTAGCCGGCCTCAGTATGCCACCCCGGATTACTCACCCCTCTGCCGAAACTTAATGTCTGCAACTGCGGTGACTTCCGCGGTTGTAACAGATGGCACCCAAGTTGAGGTTTTCTATTGATTTCGGTTGATTATGTTAAGTTTTTAATTGTAGTGTATAAAAATAATATTTAATTATTTGTTACTCAAGCACTTAAACTTGGTAACAACGTCGTCAGAATGATAGTATGTAACTAATAGGTACTTGAACCTATAGTTACCGTCGAACTAAAAACCACTTCTTCACTAAAACAACACTTAAGCACTTGAACTTAGTGTCAAATACAAATACGTATCACTATCAGGCACTTGAACCTGTAGTTCTTTCTAATGAAACGCCCGAGTTGATATCGTTTTATCAACTGATTTATTAATACAATATTTTACAATTTATAAGTATCTGTTTTAGCTATTGTCAGCAAATCATGCAAATTACATTTCAATAGGTCAATAACATTACTTGCACTTTACCCAAACGATGGAAAGTGCTTATCACAACAATTAAAGAAGATGACAATGAGTACAATGTATTTGGTAGAAAATGCTTATTAAGGATTTCCGTTCAAATTACTTTACTTATTTGATAGAATGCAAATTAAGGCAATGAACTTTATGATTAAATTATTTTGTATGATTATGGATTTGGATTGTAAATCATAAAGATAAGTTATACAAGTTAAGTATATACATGTAGATTAAATCTTTTTAAGTTTTTAGATTTAGTGGGCTTGAGTACTTGGAATGCCTGACTTGAATAGTGATCTGAGCATTCCAGGGATTTTTTTTTGTTTTGTTAGAAATTTTGATGAGATTGGATATAATTTCTACATGATGATTTTGGTTGTTTATAGTTTCCATCATGGTTTTATTGAGGGTTTTGAGTTTAATTTTGAATTTTAATATTAATTTATAGATATTTGATCACGGGGTTCGCCGCAGTTGCAGTGGCGCCCATCGTGCTGAATTTGTGTTTGATAGTCTCCACCGGCTATGACAGTGGATAAACTGTGGCAATGTAGATGTTGGTTGGGATCAACCGAATTTCACGACGTTGGTTATACCTCCCTGCACGGGATAGTTGGACTTTGATCTAACACTTTGAATCAGCCAATGCTTTCGGCCCTTCCAACATCTATCTGGTTTTAGCTTTGGGACTTGCGCGGCTCTTGTCTCAGCCATCATGAAATTCGTAGTGTTTCGTAATGGTCTCGTAGTCAGCCCTTTGTGGTGACAATTTGAGCGGAGTCCGCCTTCAAGTTCCATAGTTATACCACGCACTGTTGTGGTTTGCCTGCTCTTGTTGTGTGCAAACATTAACTTTTATCTCATTTAATTATCCTTTCTTTTCCTTTTCCTCCTAGGGAGATCATTTTGAGAAATGAATTGTATGACATCTTTCAACTTTATTAATTTACATTTTCTCTTCACTTCTTTGTTTTTCATTGAATTTCAGATTAATTACTTGGTTATTTTTAATTCTGGTAATGTTTTCTATTTAAAGTTACGAACTTAGGTTTAGTTTAATTATGTGTTATTGGGTTTTAATTACAGTTTTCATTTAGATTAGTTATATTTTATTTGGGTTTTGATAAGCTATTGGGTATTTTGGATAGTTCATATACGATTGATTTTAGTTTTGATTAAAATTGTAGTAAGTTTGTGTTTTGTTGATTGAGTTTAGTTTAGGCTATTGAATTTGGGATTTTGGTTTAGTAGAGTTAAATAGAATTTTTCGTAGGATAGTTTTATTGACATAGATATAGATTAGGGAATTCGAATTAAATTTTATTTTAGCTTAAGTTAGGCGTTAACATTTTATATATTTATTTACATGTCGGTTTGTCTGTCTGCTGTTCAATTTCTAATTTATTTTCAGTGAAACGTTTGTTTGTCTATCTGTGATTTTTTTAATTATTTATTTCATTCAAATTGTCTGTGCTGTCCGTCCGATACTTATTGATTTCGTCGGTGTGTGCGTGGTAAATTTTTAATTAATTATTGATTTGTATGTTTGATTATTCCTTTTTTTTATATTTATTTTATATCATGGCACCACATGACACCTCTTGCTCCACATACTTTAGCTCTGACGAAGAATTTTATTCCTTCCCGTGAATGGATTTTGATGGTTCTTCTGCTGGTCTAGATGTTGAGCAGTTCCTTTTTCGAGCCACTATCTTGGGAGGAAACCACAATATTCACTTGGATGAACTGGCATCTGGCCTACATATTCTTCTGAAACGACCAGCAGAGGAATGGTACTGGTTATTCCGGCAGCTCAACCCCAATTTTACGTGGCCCGATTCGGAAGCTGCGTTCAAGGAGCGTTATGGACCTCATTGGGCTGACGTAGATGTACGGCGAGCAATTAATGCACGTTTCCAGAGGCCAGGCGAATCTTTCCGTGAGTTTCATGGCTCCATAATGGAGATAGCTTTGTGTCTTAAAAATCGATTATCCAATTTTGACATGCATCCTGTTGCGAAACATGGCCAAACAAATGAATAATCATTTGGCAGGCTTGGAATCCGCATTGATAACAGAGTAAGTTCATCACTACACTAGAGTTGAAGCTGTGTGGTATCCCTGTGGTTGACCATCACAGTAGGTATATTCCCAACATTGACACTGTTGATATGTTGGAGAATGCCTGGTGTGATCCTCAAGCGAGATCTGCTGTAGGATATCATGCACGCTTCCAGAGTCAACCTCCAAGTGAGGTCCCTTCTTCTTTCCAATAACATCATCACCCGATGAATAGCCAGATACCAAACCAGTGCCCACCCACAAGTTTTTTCACCTCGCCTCATATGTCCGTCTATCCACAATTTTCTAGCGCTGTGATTGCTAGTTTCTTTTATCCCTCCAAAAGTGATGGAATGGCGGGCGATGATCGCAAATCACCCACTAGTTTTAGAGCACTACCTTTTTGGGATCGCTTTCGGAGATCCTGGAGATATTTCTTACCCAGGCGTCTCTTAAGGCATGCCTGCTCGGAGTCAATTGTTACGAATCCTGGCGACAATAGGCCCTACGCAGAGATTTTCGTCAAGGGTCACGAATTGACGGGCTTGCTTGATAGCGGAGCCAGTGTCAGTATCCTTGGAGCAGGAGCCTTGGACCTACTGTCGGACTTGGGTTTGCATATGCATGCCATGCATGCTCATGTTCAGACTGCATCAGGGCACAAGAACCCAGTTCTGGGATACGTCACCACATTGGTGCGATTTAACAACAACACCAAATTGATGAGTTTCCTGGTTGTTCCTTCCCTGACGCACACAGTGTATCTTAAAATTGACTTCTGGGATCTCTTCAAAATATCACCAATCCAGATCAACGCTATCGAAGCAGCCGCAGAGCCTCCAAGTCTTGAATTCCATCTGCTGTCTCCAAAAGATCAGAAACGACGAGTTTCTGTCATATAATGTGTAAGGCTTGGGTAGGACCAGTCTCGTTTCTCATCACATTGACACTGGTCCTGCTCGAGTCATCATGCAGTGGCATTATGCTGTCTCGCCCGTTATACAGAAACTATTGTCTGACGAACTCGATCGTATGTTCTCCTACGGGGTAATAGAGGAAAGTCAGAGTTCATGGAGTTCTCCGGTGAACCTCGTCAGAAAACCTGGCACGGTACTTTTATATCTTGACGCTAGATGGCTCAACGATGTGACCGTTAGAGATGCGTATCCGTTGCCGCTAATTAAAGGTCTGTTGGCACGGTTACAAAACACCAGGTTCATTATCATTTTGAACCTGAAGGATGCCTTTTGGCCAATACCATTGGATGAGGCAAGTAAGGGGAAAATGGCCTTTACTGCCCCTGGCAGGCTCTTGTGCCATTTCAAGGTCATGCCGTTCAGTTTATGTAATGCTCCCCAAGCGATATGTCAGTTGATGCATAAATTAATACCGCATGAGCTGCAGGACAAAGTATTTGTTTACCTAGATGACCTGCTTGTTGCAATTTCAACATTTGATGAGCACTTAGAGCTCCTGAGTACCATTCCAAAACTGCTCAGGGATGCCAACTTGACCATCAACGTTAAAAAGAACAAGTTTGTCAAGAAGGAGATCAAATATCTTGGCTTTGTAGGGAGTGATGGTATTCTGCTCACCAAAACGGAGAAGGTTTCAGGCGTAGTTTCCTATTCTGAACCCCGAACGGCCAAAGACGTGAAACGGTTTATGGGCATGGCAGGATGGTACAGGCGTTTTATTCCAAACTTCACCTTGGTAACTGCCACTCTAAGGGATTTGCTAAAGGATAAACCCGCCTTAAAGTGGTCTGCATCCTCCGATAGTGCCTTCAATTAAGTGAAGCACTTGTCGATTTCTGCTCCAGCGCTGGCCAACTGCGATTTTATGAATCACTTTAATATCCAGTGTGACGCAAGTACAGTGAGTATTGGAAGTGTTTTGTTCCAGAAGGACGATGAAGGTGGAGAGCATCCAATTGCATATATGTTGATGAAGCTCAACGCTGCTCAACGTAACTATAGCATTACTGAATTGGAATGTTTAGCTGCAGGGTAGAGCCTAAAGAGATTCAGGGCATATATCGACGGGTTGCCCTTCACCATCATAACCGACCATGACAGTCTAAAATGGCTGATGCAACAGTCGGACCCTTCTGGTCGATTGGCTCGCTAGAGCCTGAAATTGCAAGGGTTCAATTTTCAAACTGAACTCCGGAAAGGTGCCCTCAACATTGTTCTCGATGCGTTGTCGAAAACCTGCTCGAAGGACGAGCGGGTGAGCTCGATCATTCCGAGTCTCCCGGAGCACGAGCACTTCATTCTTGTGAAAACAATTGCGACAGTAGCTTGCAGAATTATTTGTACATGTAACACTGCCCCCACCTGGATGTAATATGGAGCAAGACGATCTAGATGCACGATTTTCATTTTGGCTCTCGGTTTACGGTGTTCCTGTATGCGATATACGACGTCGTTGATTCGCTTTGTGACTCGGTATGGTCCCTCCCAGTTATGTTGCAATAGCCACACCAAGTCATCTTGCTGGAAGCCAGTAGAATTAGCCTTTAGATCATACCTGGTCTTCATGCGGTCAGTAGCCGATTCGAGGTGTTTTCACACTGTCCGATGTATCTGGTTCAACCGTTGTCTTAGATCACTTTCGCACTCCGAGATCGTTTGGGGTTTCTCGGGGGGTGTTCCAAACTTTATATCAGCTGGCAGACGAATAGTCTTTCCAAAAATGACTTTGGCTGGGGCTTGGCCCGTCGATGCATGTTCGGCAGCTCTGTACGCCATCAAAAATAGTGGGATACGTCGGTACCAGTCCCTTTGGTTCTCGTCAACCATCTTGGCAAGGTGTTTATTGAGCGTGCCGTTGAAACGTTCGACCATTCCATCGGATTGGGGATGCAGTGGTGTTGTCCTCGTGTTCCGTATTCCGAGCAGCTCGCACATTTCGCCAAAAACTAGTGACTTAAAGTTTCGGCCTTGATCCGAATGTAGTTCGCAAGGCACACTGTACCTACTGACCCGATTTAACACTAGCTGTTCAGCTACAGTAGTTGCTTCCTGGTTGGGAATGGGGTAGACCTCGGGCCGCTTGCTGAAATAATCGGCTACAACAAGCGTGTATCGATTTCCCCATTCTGATTCAGGAAAGGGTCCAGCGATGTCAACAGCAATCCTTTCAAACGGTACCCCTACGCTATAGGTTTGCATTTGTCCTCTCAGTCGTTGTTTTGGACCTTTAACGGAAGCGCAAATTGTGCATCTGCGACACCAGTCCTTGACGTCTTCTCGAGCGTGGAGCCAGTAGAACCGTTCCCGCAATTTCGCTAAGGTCTTGTTAACACCAAGGTGGCCTCCCGAGGATCCTTTATGCATTTCTTTAACCACATCGTGGATTCGGCTTTTGGGTAGTACAGTTTGCATCCTATAGGAGCTGCCTTCCGTCGTTTCCCATTTCCGCTTGAGTACGCCACCCTCCACCTGAAGGGAGTTCCATTGTGCCCAATAGCTTTTCAGGGTTGCGCCATGCATTGAAACGTCTCTCCACTCAGGTCGCCCAGTTGTCTCCTTCCATACGAGCAATGGTCCGATGTCTTCATCGGCTAACTGGGCATTTCGAATCTCCTCCGATGACCAACCTTCATCGAATTCGGCCGTTATCACTCGCAGATCAACGGGCGGCTCCTTTTCTCCAATCCGTTGGCAATGTTTGCAGTTAGCTGGACATGGATGACGAGATAGGGCGTCAGCAATTCCACGAACTCTGCCCTTGTGAAGCAGTTGGGGCCTCACTAGGTCTGGTCGGATCGTCGATCGGGTTGCACCAGTGTCGTTTGTTAGGGTGCATTGTTCTTCATCAACTTGACCAGGAAGGCATCTGTCTGCTTCTCCACGATGTTGCCTTGGCACGGTGCTGGGGATGTCGATACTCCTAGCCAACGTTCGCCCCACGAAGTTGGCCCTTGCAGTTTGATGGGCCTCCATTCTAGACTCCTGACACGGTCTGGATCTCCACCACCCTGGACAATAGCTCGGTCTTCTTCCCTTCTTGCAGTCTCTTTGCAGGTGCCCTTTTTCCCCGCAATTCCAGCATCTAGGCGCACCATTCGCCTGCAGCTCTCACTCAATTCCCGCGCACTCACACCTGCAATTATCTGCCAGTACCTCGCGAACCCGGGCAGTGGTACGGGTCACATTTTTGGCTGCCTCAAAATTTAAACTATAAGCCAATGCATCCTTGACTGTTTGCTTTTGAGTTAACCGCACGGCTTGTTGCGATTCCTTGTCCTTTAAGGCGCTGATGAATGCTTCTGCTGCTACGTCATCTCGATGTTCTGGGTCGTACGCTGGGTAAGCAAAAAGTGCCAGTCGCTCAATGTCTTGTGCTAGCTGCTGCAAGGTTTCACCAGACTTCTGCATCCGATGCCTTAGCTGTGCCCGATAAATCTGCTTTAGATGATCGTCTCCATAACGCATGTCGAGCGCATTCGTTAAAGCATACGGGTTTGAGTGCAATTCATCGGGGATCGTCTGCAAAAGCTCGGCAGCTGGGCCTCTTTTTTTTTTGTTTTTTTTTTTGTGGCATGGAGGTGAAGGCATTTATCCCCGCCGAGTCTGGCAGTGTGGGACTCCCATGGAGGATACCTTTGGACTACCCACTAAACACCTTCCCTGTCAATCTGAGAACCTAGCCTGGAACCGTTTGACACATTACTTCGGGCCAGGTCTCGTTTTGTTACGCCGTGGGGCGCCTTCAAGCTGGGGAGTCCCTTTCCTAGCGGGAGGGGAGGAGGGAAGAGGAATTGCCAGGAGAGCGATCCCCCAGCCCCAGCGCCTCCGGCTGCTGTGAGTCCCTTTTATATTTTAGGACTGCCCGAGCATAACGTGCCAGCTGGTTCCATTTGTCAACCGATTCGAGCATCACCGCAACTATATTATCCGGGCTGAGCTCTCCCGTCTCCCTGTATGGTTCCCTTCGCAGCCTGGCCCATTTGGTACACGCAAAAAATGTGTGACAGGCATTGTCCTCCTCTCCTGGGCAAAACCGACAATCGGGAGACCGTGGCTTGCCGATCTTGTGCAGGTAAGACTGAAAACACCCGTGCCCGCTCAAAAGCTGGGTCAGATAGAAGTCAGTCTCACCATGCCTTCGATTCAGCCACGGTCTCACATCCGGGATGAGGCGCACAGTCCACCTTCCCTTCGTGCAATTCCTCCAAGACAGCTGCCAATCGTTGAGCGAGCGTTGTCTCTCCTCGCGGACAACGATCTCCCTCGCATCCTCGTTTCGGCGCAGGTAAATAGCGCGGCGCTCTCTAGCAAGGAGGGCGACAGGTATCACGCCTGCAATCACTCTCACCCCCGAGTCGGAGACTGTTGGATACGAAGATGCAATTCTCAGTGCTCCCCTTCTCTGTACCTGTGCCAAACGTTTTCGGTATACCTCCTTGCTGAGAGCGTCGCCCCATACCTCTGCTCCGTACAGTAGCACTGACCCTACAGCACTCATCAAGAGGCGTCTTCTTGATCGGGTGGGCCCCCCTACGTTGGCCATAAGTCGACTCAGGGCCGATATTCCTGAAGCAGCCTTCTCAGCCGTTGGCCTGATTTACTCAGAGAAACTCATCTTCGAGTTGATCAGTAGCCCCAGGGACTTCACCGCTGGCTTCGATTCGATTTGTGTATCTCCAATACTGATCATCCTTACTCTAGGGATTCTCTTTTTTGTCAAGATGACCACTTCGGTTTTCTCCAGGGCTAAACTGAGCCCGCTAGCAGTCATCCAGTCCCTCACTCGGGGCATTAGCATACCTAGCCTAAGTTGCGCTTGTTCAACGGTGCGTCCGGCGACCAGAGCCGCAACATCGTCCGCATAGCCGACCAAGCGCGACTCATCTGGCATCTCAAGTCTCAGTAGGCGTTGTAAGACACGTTCCACAGGTCCGAACCAAGGATAGATCCCAGGGCAACACCCGATGTAATTTCCATCCTTTGTTGGCTCTGTATCGTGTCGTAGAGCAGGCTTCGGTCCTTAAGGTAGTTCCTCAAAAGCCGCATTAGATATTTTGGAACTTGAAAAGAGTTTTCTAGCGTATCCCGAATATCCACCCATCTAGCGAAGTTGAAGGCATTCCTGACGTCGAGTGTCACCAACAGGATGATCCGTCGCTTGGTGCGACTATATGCCTCTGCCTTTTAGACCGCGTTCACCACCTCTGCAATCGCATCAATGGTAGAACGTCCTGCTCTAAAGCCGTACTGCCGAGGAGATAGGTCCCCAGCAGCACGAATCGCGTCAGTGAGTCTTCCCTTGATGAGTTTCTCTAGCACTTTCCCAGCCGTGTCTAGCATGCATAACGGGCGGTATGCAGACGGCGATTCGGGATTTCCCTTCCCCTTGTTGACCAGCACGAGCCTCGCCACCTTCCATCGTACCGGGAAAACCCCGTCCCGTAGGCAAGCGTTGAATGTGCAGAGCAGCAAGTCAGGACAATGGTGATAGACGAGCTGCAAAACCTCAGCTGGAACACCATCTGGACCTGGAGCCTTCCTCGCTTTCAGGGAGAGGACTGCCTCCTCCAGTTCCAGCTGTGTGAAGAGTGGGCACTCGACTGCTGTTTCACCATGGACAGCGTCAACACGGACGGGATGGGCGGGGAAGAGTCCCCAAACTATCGCGTCCATCTTTTCCGCGTCATGTATACAAGGCTTCCGTAGGGCACCAAGTTTCCCCATGACCAGCTTGTAGCCAAGGCCCCATGGATCCCTATTTACATCGTCCACGAGGTCTTGCCAGCATCGGGCCTTGCTCTTGTTAATAAGCCTGCGAAGATATTTCCTGCCGGACCTGTGTGCTGCTAGCCTAGTGTCTGCCTCCTCCCGTGTTCGCGCCCGCTGGGCCTCTCGCCGAAGTTTGTGACACTCGCTTCTTTGTTCGGCGATCTCGTTTGACCACCAGTATACTGGAGGTTTACCATGTCGGGGTCTCCGACGGGGCAGGGAAGACTCGCAAGCAGCTATGATGGTACTCATAGTTGAGTTCACCAAGTCCTTTGCTGTAGGCCCTCCACTCCCTGGCGGAGCTCCCAGCAACGGTGCGCCTGCCGTAAGCGCGTCAGTGAACTTCTCGACGTCCATCCTCCCAGTCCTCCATCCGAGGATTGAAGTTTGGGCATATGCACGCAGAGTGGCACCGTCGTGAATCTCAACAGCTATATACTGGTGATCACTATCCGAGTAGTCCTCTAGTACTCGCCATTTGTGTACTCTAGGTACCAGGGACTCCGAAGCGAGTGTCACATCGGGTATGGTTCCTACGCAACCCCAGCGGCGGAAAGTAGGGGTGTTACCAGTATTTAGGACAAAAAGCGCTGTTCTGGCCGCCATGTCCAAGATTTGCTTTCCCCTTGGGTCGGATTGTGGCATACCCCATTCGATGGCTCTAGCGTTGAAGTCTCCCCCGACCAGCATGTGGCTCTCTGTGTTCGAGAAAGCGTCCTCCAGGGCATCGAGTTTGGTTCGAAAGGATCGCATTGCCTCGTTAGGCGTCAGATAAACACTGAAATATGTTATCCCTGAACACCGCACCCACACAAAACCATCCCCGCGTCCATGGTCCTGCACCTGAAGGCGGGCGCTATCTCGAACCCAGATGGCCGAGGTACCAGTTTTGTCAGGGTACCACGCTTGCGAGTCCTTGTTATGATGTTGCTCGCTCAGCAACAGGAGGTCAGCTTTCTTATCCCTCGCAAAGTGCTCAAGTAGGTCCTGGGCGTTTGTGCTTCGGTGCAAATTGACCTGCAGGATACGGATCATTTGAGTATCGATTTGGCTTTAGTTAGGGCCTCCTTGAAAACCCGGCATCTCCCTGTCCCCAGCTCATGTTTGAGGTCGCTGGGTGCTAGCTTAGCATCCTTGCAAAGAATGCATTTTGCCTCGTTCGTTCACTCCTTCCTTTTGTGCCCCGTTTCACCACATTTGTAGCACAGAGATCTCTTGTCGGGTCCCCTACAGCCATACGCGGTGTGTCCGTATTCGAGGCATCTGAAGCAGCGGATAGGGATCGCTCTTCTCCGTATCCTGCAGATCACCCAACCTATCTTAATTTTGTCCCTCGCCAGGATTTGCTGGGCGTCTTTATCAGCTAGTTTGACAATAGCCATGCGTTGCCCCCTTGTGTTTTCACGTGTCGATCTTGCCTTGACTTCACTTAAGCTGGGGAACTCCCTCCTAATGGCATCCTCTACTTCAGCTTTGTCCGTGACGCAGTCGAGGTCCCTGATTTCCAGGGTGGCCATTGGTTCGAGCGAGGCAACCGTTGCCGCATCTCCAAGAACCTTTTGAACCACGTCACGGAATGCATCTTTGTTTGTGGCCTCTGGCCCGAATCCCACCAGCAGGCCACCGGTGCGGGTTGGTCGAACTGCTTTGATGGCAGTTTTGGTGTCGTCTGGCTTGACCGCTCCTTTAATTTCACGGAGGACATCTGCGTAGGTTCGGCCCTTAGTGGGTTTAATAAGCAGTGCCTCTCGCAAGGGTTTGCGCCGCGGTTTGCTTTTTGTTTTCTGCGGTATATCGGGGGGTTCTTTGTTCTTTTCGTAGTTGAGCTCTTTGTCTGTTTTTTCTAGGAGTAGCTTTTTGGCCGCTTTTTTCGCTGCCTTGTTTCGCACCACATAAAACTCCTCGCCTGGAGTGACAACTTCGTTTATGGTCTCGTCCTTCCTCCTTTTCTCACAGTCGCCTTCAATTGGGCTACCGGCCATTCTTTTGCTGCTGCTAGGACCCACTGATGCCTCGAGGGAGAGCGTGTCTTTTTGATGCTTTTCGGTTGCAAGCCACCTCCGCCTGTAGTGCGTTATGCGGCCAAAAAGCTCCTCCAGTTCAAGAATGCCATTCTTGACACTCTTGCCTATGTTTTTCTGCACTTCGCAGTCAGCCCTCAGTTGTTTGACGATATTCCCCGCTTTCTGAGTAAGCCGCTCCTCTTCGGCGCGGTTAAGGGCGATTATGTTATTTGGCGCCACCTCTTGGGAGAGGCCCCCGTTTCCTAGCCCTTTTGCTTCTATCGCTTGGGTCACGTTTGAAGTGGCGTCGGCCAACGGCAAAATTTCTCCCTCCCCCAGTCTTACACTGGCCTCCGTTGGTGTCGCATCTTGATCCGGATTGTGTACGTCTTGCACTGGACGCTCCGGGGTGCGCATAGTCCTTCTACTGCGCCCAAAGGCCGCAATGATGCCAGGTTGCACAACGCACTCTGCCTTCTTTCGTTCGTTAGTCCGTCTGTGGTCTGTCTCCGATGATTTAACCTGTGATGTTGACTTTGACAGTGTTTCTGGGGTTTGCTGCCTCCCCCCGCAATCGGTGACTTGTTTAATCGTTGTTCTTGCCAACAGCGGTTTTTGCCTGAAAGGGTTCTCCGTGCTAGCGTCCTGTTTGCTTGTGGTTTCATTTGTTTGCTCCATTTTATTGGGTCCCCCCTCGGAGCCGCGATCTCCGTTCGCAGCTGGGCCTCTTAGAGCAAGAATTAATGCAGTTGCTCGTTCCTGCTCATTCCAGTGATTTGCCCTTGCGGCAGCTTTAAACTGGGTCTTGTAAATACTCCAGACCGTTTGCCCATCGAATATTGGTGCTTGCACATTTCTGGATGTGCTTTGCGCTGCGGTTATAAGCGGGGCTGGTGAAGTAGTTACTACTGGCTTCGCTGCTTCCAATTCTTTTTTCACTTTTTCCATCTCATGGTTCATTCTCTCTTCGACCTGGCTGACCTTTTCCTCGACCTGGTAAACCTTTTCCTCGACGCCTTTAATTTGTTTGTTCAGGCTGCCAAGCTCCGCTTTTATTTCGGTGGACTGTTTTTGAAAATCTACCTTGATTTCGATCGCTTGTTGGTCTAGCTTTGCTGATTGTTCATTTAGCTTCGCAGCTAAACTGGATGTCTGTTCATTTAGCCGCGCTGATTGTTCATTTAGCTTCGTTGATTGTTCATTAAGCTTCATCGATTGTTCATCTAGTTTCGCAGTCAGACTCGATGACATCAGCATTAACATTTGCATTAGCGCATTTTCTGGCTCCTTTGATTTGGGTGTTTCTACTTCTCCACCTTCTGCGCCTTTTTCCGCATCTGAGAACTCACCCTAATCCAGATTCCCGCCTTCCGACTCGATCGCCACACGCAAGCGTGCAATCAGTATGGCCTTTGTACCTCGTGTAGCCAGATTTCGTTGTTCCAACTCCTCTTTGAGCTCTGATATGCTCAATTGATTAATTTTGAGATGTAAATTTCCTGGCATTTTTATTGTTTCGGTTTTTTTTTCACGTTAGTTTTCACAATTGTGCACTTTAAAACTGTTTAAACGTTTTCACTTCCAAAATTTTTCTTTCTCACTTCTTGACACCATTGTCGCGTGTTATTCGGTTCGCAGCCAATAATTTTAATGTTCCGGGAAAGTGAAAACGCAATGTCTTTTAATTTAAGTTAAAAGAGTTTATTTAATGAAAAATGCACAATCATTTATTTAACTATTTCACCTAATTTTAATTTTCACTATTAAAATTCTAACACTTGTCCATAAATTTCTTATCGCAATTGTCTTCTAAATCACTTCACTATTACGAAAATCACTTTTCTACTGCTCGAATAATATCGCTTCCCACACACAATCGCAGTTCTTATCGCGGTCGAATGAATGATGATCCCCCCCATTCATTCAGCTCGCCTTTATATAGGGTCTCTACCTATTCACCCATTTCTCGTACGTTGGCGAATGTTCTACCGAGAGGTACCTGGTAGATTCGAGCAAATTAATGAATGGAGTGACGTCACTTGCAGATGTTGATCATGCTTGTTGGGTTCTCGTGGTTTCGAGTGAATTCGTGTTCTTCATTGTTGTGAAAACAATTGCGACAGTAGCTCGCAGAATTATTTGTACATGGAACAATATATATATATATATATATATATATATATATATATATATATATATATATATATATATATATATATATATATATATATATATATATCTATATATATATATATATATATCTATCTATATATATATATATATATATATATATATATATATATATATATATATATATATGATGATTTGCATCTAACCAAAAGCTATCATTGTTATGTAAATCGCCATATATGCAAAATGGAAATTGTTGCGGTTGTCGATGTGTAAAAAGATGTCTGCGTAGCGGAATCGAAGTGTAATGAGCTTCGATTACGTTACCCAGATGCGGCAGTGGTTATTACAAATGAAAGGATTGCGGGGTTGGATTTTCTGGGTGTGAAATGCTGGATTGGGAAGGGTAGTCAGTATTTGACTTTGAAAATGAGAGGGAGTGCTTTAGGCGTTAATTTTTGGATTTAGTTTTTACTTTGAAAAGAGGAAGAAGTTCTTTGACGGTGTGAAGAACATTTATTAATTCAGTAATTGGAAGCGAATTTTCACTTGGATTTTGGGGAAAGGATTTTAGTGTGGGCGTTAAGTGAATTTTAACTTGAATTTTGCGAAAAAGGATTTTAATTTGGGTGTTAGTGGATAAAGTTTTAGTGGACGAAAGTTTAAGTGTGCGAATATAATTTTAACTTGAAGGCTCAATCCTAGGTCGAAGCGTGTCGTGAGAAGATTTCAGCTTCGATATTAATGAAATAAATGACACCTAGAAATAAAAAAAAAGAATTAAAAAGGAGTGAGGAAAAAAAACTGTGAATATCAAGGCGTTTAGTGTAACGTGAAGAGGAACGAAGGTCCAGTCCCGAAAAATAAAAGTGGGAAGTTTGACAGTTTAAACAAGCCAGTGCAGAAGTTACAAAAAGTGGAAAAACACGAAAGAAACGGAGAGACAGCGGATGGTGCTTATTAAAGTGGCCGTTTTACTATCTTTCTTTGATTTTTTTAACATTACAGACATTTCAATCTTAATTTACAGTGGCTCCACGCTTCTTTTTTTGTTTTTCGCTGAGCACTTGCAGTTGTGCAAGAAAGGGAGTGAGTATAAATTTGACTTTTTCTCTAATTTATTTAATTATTTGCATTATATCAAATCATGTTATTTTCATTCATATAGTATTATTAAGTTAATCTTCGTTTAGCTCATTTTTCATTATATTAGATTTTTGAAGGGGGCGGATTTGCTTTTGGTGTTTATATTAATTTCTTTTGGTAAATTTGCGAATTTTTTTTATAAATTTTCTTTTGTTGTGAAATAAAACGGCCATGTCTGTGTGAGGAAAAAAAAAATTTTCATTTCTTAGAATGACCTCCCCTTTTCCCGTCCTAATCCCTTCGTGTTAGTTCTTATGTGCAGGGTGGCTCAGCACGAGCAGAGGGTGTCCAGGAAGTCCCACGACACAACTGAGCGCTAGCCGGCCTCAGTATGCCACCCCGGGTTACTCACCCCTCTGCCGAAACTTAATGCCTGCAACTACGGTGACTTCCACGGTTGTGGCAGTGTCGCTGACATAACAATTGCCTGTAAAACACCTTTACTGATATATAAAGCATTACTTCTGACAACCCCTATGCGCACTTGTTGCTAACGATCGACATAATACGTTTCAAAGCCATTCAATGCTGTCTCTTGTACCCCTGCCTTCTCCAACTTTACCAATGACAATTTATGGTGTACCATATCAAATATTTTTTGAAATTCAATAAATAATCTTTATGTTTTTTCACTGTTATTTACATTTATAATATATTTCGACAATCAAGGTTTCAATTGCCTCTTCTGTGGACATTTCTTTTGTAAACCCTAATAAAATACCTTCTTGGGTATCCATTGTTCGTCCATACGATTCATGTGTCCAGCCCATTGCATCCTCCACAGTCTTACAATCATTGAAACCTCCGGGTCGTCAAAAATTTCATACAGCTCATGGTTGTATCGAATTCACCATTGGTCCCCGTCAAGATTCGCTCCGATTATTCGCCTCAGGACCCGTCGCTCAAAGGTGTTCAATATACTATATTTGCCGATGCTTGGGCTGAGTTTCATATTTCACACCCATAGCATAACACAGGTCTCATCACAGATTTGTATACTTGGAGCTTTGTTCTTCTGTATATGCAGATCGTCAAAATTGAATAAAACACTTTATTTGAAAGCTGTATTCTTCGGTATATTTCGTCCCTTTCTTTGCCCATTTTCGTTATTTTGGCACCTAAGTACACGATTTCACTAACATTCTCAGTACTGTATTGGTCAAGTGTGACATTTCGTCTATTTGAGGTATTTTTCTTCGACTGCGTCATGAGCATTGTTTTATTTTCATTGATTTGTAGCCCTCCTAGTTTTGCTTCGCCGACGAGTTTAAGGAAAAGTTCTTTGGCAGTTGTTAACGACCGTGACAGAATGTTGATGTCGTCCGCATAGGCTACTACTTGGCTCGACTTGTATAGTCATGTACCTCGCGTTTCGACCGGTAACTTCCTTATGACGTACTCCAGAGCCAAATTGAATAGCGATGGAGCCAGCCCATCTCCCTGCTTTAGTCCGATATTTGTGTCAAAGGCATCGGTGAGTTGGTTATTGATGCGGACTTGGGAGGTCATCGACGTCATTGTCATTTTGGTACGAGGGACTACTTGGCTGGGATGCCAAAGCAAAGCATTATTTGGAACAGTACGTTACGATCAATACTGTCGTATGCTTGCTTAAAGTCAACGAAAATTTGGGGCACATCCATGTTCAACCCCCAGCACTTTTCAAGTACCTGCTTGACTGTAAACAATTGGTCCATCGTCGATCTGCCTGCTCTAAAACCATCTTGATACTCCCCAATGAAACTGTTGACATATGATACGATTCAATTTTCTAAGATCTTTGAAAATATTTTGTACGCCGTACAAAGTAATGATATGCCTCTATAATTTTCGCACTGTAGCTTGTTGCCTTTTTTGTGGACACGGAATATAATTGATTTACTCCACACTTTCGGCATATGTTCAAATGTATTGGATGGCTTTGCAGATAGCTTGATGAACACTACTGCCACCATATTTGATGAGCTCCGCTGGAATCCCATGGGTATCTGGCGCTTTATTATTCTTTTGGGCTTTGATGAGGGAACAAACTGCATCCAGAATTGGTGGAGCGAATAGAGGCTCTCCACAGACATCTATAGGCTCCGATGCTCTGGAGCTGTGCGGAGGATTACGGTGGTTCTTGAAATATGATGCTCATCTTTCCTTAATCTTCGTTTCATCAGCGATGATATTGCCGATGTCATCACGGCAGAGCGTGGTTTTGGGCTGGTAACCACATTTCAGGCTTTTCACTACTATGTATGCTTGTGTTATGTTGTTGCTCGCTAAACTTGCATCTGTACTTCTCAATTGGTCATCATAGTATTTTCTTTTCTTAAACCTTAATTATCTTATTCGCTACTCTTCTGAGATTTTCATAGTGTTCTCTCTTCGTCCTGGTTTTCCTACCTACGTATTCTTTGTACGCCTGATTCTTTTTATCTAACGCATTCTGGCACTCATCATCGAACCAATCATTCTTTTTGCGGTGGTCTTGATGTCCGATCGCCTGTTCTGCCACGATCTTGAAAGCCGCTTTCAGTTCCATCCAGAGCTCGTTGTTCATCTTTAGCGATGCGTCTAATAATATGGAGGCCAGCTGGTTGTCGAGGGTCTCCGTGAAATGTTTGGCCACCGACTCTATTTGGAGCATTTCGATGTCAAATTTTTGTAGCGAGCTGGTCTTTGCTGAATATGCCTTTGACATACGACATCGATTGGTTAATTTGATCAAGTTATGATCTGAGTTACAATTGGCTCCTCGGTATGTACGGACGTCAAGTATGCTCGAGGCCCAACGTTGTTGAATCAGAGCATAATCGATCTGGTTTTGTGTGTTGCCATCCAGTGATACCCAGGTCATTTTATGAAAGCGTCAATTTGGAAAGCAAGTCGAACGTATGACTAGATTTCTGCAATATGCAAAGTCAATCAGGCGCTGGCCGTTGTAATTTGTTTCATCGTGGAGGCTTTATCTTCCAGTCGTTCCCCGATGAAATAGCTCATTGCCAACGTTAGCGTTGAAATCACCCAGAACTATTTAGTGTCGTTTGTGGGCAATGAGTCGACCAGTCTTTCCAGGTGATTGTTAAATGTTACCTTCGTTTCTTGGTCCTTTTTTCGTTCGGGGCGTGAACATATATCAGCCAGATTTTGAAGAATTTTGCTTTTATACGGATCGCACACAACCGTTCATTGACCGTCTTAAAACCAATAACTTGCGATTTGAACTCCCAATTCACAATGAAAGCCACTCCGAATTCTCGTTTTTCAGTAGGCTTCCTACTTTTGAATATTGTGTGCGGTCTAATATATTGAATGTCGTTTCAAGTCCAATTCGTATCCTGGAATGCCAGTATTTTTAATTTAAATTGACTGGCCTGTTGTAAAAGGTCTTTGACAGCGCCAGGGTACTTTAGTGATCTGGCATTCCAGGATACAATGCCATAGTCCTTTTTTCGTTTGCGAGATCGTTGCCGTGAGTCCACTCCATTGCGAAGCATATCTGCAGGTTTCGAAGCAATTAAAGGTTTTCCAGGGACAGGAGTTAGCCCGTCGCCCAACCTCCATTCCGGCGGCATAGTTATTACGTCGGTTCTGTTATGAGGTGTGGAAGATTCGCCTTCATCCTCTTACATCCTCCACAAGGAGTTATTAGTAGGATTTAGTAGCAGAGCTGTAGATGTATTTACAGTTATTAGGATTTCTCGGCATTTAATGTTGCATTATTGGGGGACCAGTAAACCCAGTGTGCACCCCGAGAGCATTTACTACTACTCATGGAAGCCATGGGTTGGAGAAATAAGGGTTCCCTCCTCCTTTCTCAAATGGGCTTGGGACCGTCTATGGCGGAGTATTTTTCTAAAATAATAATGATTGTCGCTACATCAATTTCATATTTCAAGTTCATTTTAAATTTATAATAACAATTTTTGAAGTTACGATCATAAGGTCTAGTTAGCAGCCTTTTGTATAATTTATCTCTTACATTTCATTTCCTTAATATTTTCAAATTAAACCAAGGGATCTTATTTTTTGATTTATACGTTTTCGCGTTTCTGTTTGCGGGTACTTAATTTTGCTCTTTAGATTCCTACAATAATCTCGAAAAATTTTCCATGCTGATATTGACATCATCATTTACAATGCAATCATTCCAATTAATCTTTCCAACTCATTATGCAAACTATTGTAATTACTTCTTAACTTTGCATTTATCAAACTACCTTCATTTTCTCCATCATTTTTGTTTTTGTCTTTACTTGTATTTATAGCTATACTGCTGATTTTACTTGATCTAAGTGCTTGCATCGCATTAACGCGTGATCAATGTAGCTGTGGGATGCTTCTTATTCTAGTGCTTACATTAATTAATGATACAAATCCATGACAATTAAGAATTGGTAATAAGCATTACTTCCATTTGTATTTACATTTATATCTATATTCATATCATCTACGCATATTGCTTTTTTTGAACGTTGAAAGCAGTTCTCTAATTCTTCAATGAATCGGAATTCAGAGAAACGATGAAGCTTATAGGTTCCTAAAATGTGAAAATTACAGTTGTTTAGTGATATAATAATGAAAACACAATCCGCTGTAGTAAAGGGATACTGCAGCTATTCAACACTAATATTTTCTTTTACATATATAACAACACCACGAGCTGCTGAAAGTTCATTAATTTCCAAAAATTTTTGTAGATTTTAAATCGATGTAGCGGTATTTTATTTTTCCCTATCCAAATCTAACTAAGTAAAATAACGTTTACATCTAATTAACTGCTTTGCATTTTGGCAATAAATAAATTGAAATTGCTTCTCAAAGATCTGATGTTTTGGTGTAAAACTGTTATGGACATATTATTCTCACTAAAAAAAATTACTTTCAGATAAACTATTGAATACATAACTTTCAGAGGTAATATTAATATATGTTTTCTTCCAATGTTATTTCGCTTAATTTTCATTAAATCTGAAAACCTTTAAAATTTTTTATGCCCCTTCCTTCTTCACGCTTCCTTATACATATTTTGAAGTCTGTACACAAAACAAAAGAAAAACTTACCTCTTTACATAGTTTTTCAGTTTCGGAAAGTAATCTCTTATTCTCTATGGAAAGATGATCGCTCACAAAGATCCTCGTTTTTTCAGAGAAGGCTGGGATTGATATCCTTCGCAGTAAGCTTCCTTTGGTCTTTTGCTGCTTTGATCCATACTTGCTTAGTTGTCCGGTTTTGAAACTCAACGATGATAGCAGGCATTCTTTTTTTGTTATAGCTGTCCCGTCTCCATCTGGACTCCCAGTGCCTTGCCAACATTTATGAGCACCTCAACGATATTCTTTTTGGCAGTTTGCGGCACACAATTTACTTCAAGATTACTCCTCCGTGATTACTGCTCGAGACCATTAATTTTATCTTTGAGCGTCTCCACCTCATTAATCAATGATTGTCTTTCTTTGCATAGCAGCTCAATCTCTTCCTTCACATGTTTCATTTCGTCCCCTACTTTCTTCCTCAGCGTATTTTTTTGTCGATATTTTCTGCGCTGAATAAGAGCGTATTTCCGCAAACACTTCTTGTTGGAAACTTTCCATGGTTTTGAGTAAAAACTCCTATGTTACACTAACACTGCCACCTGGAAATTCATTGATAGTACTTGTTTCACTTTTTTTGCATGCATCGCAGTGCCAACCTTTCTTGCCGCCACGCGTTATCACCTCACTGCCAACCTTAGCACATTTCAGATGTACGATCTTATTGCATGTATCCGCACATTTAACTTTTTGGACATCATCCGTAAATTTAATTTGACATACGCCACAGCTAACGGACATATTGCTACGTTTAATTTAGCTTAAATACATTACGTAATCCACCAGAACTCAACGTAACTATCCTATTTGCTTTATTCGTGTACCCTATATGATCGTTTATTGCTTGTTGCAAACAATGCGCCTGTTCACTATCACTGCTTATTGCAGACCGCTCAGTGCCACGCGCCTCATCGAAACGATCAGCGTGTCAATTGAATTTGGAATCGCTTCTGTGCATACAAGTTCGCCCATCTATCAATCGCCGGTTTGCTTTCATTGTTTGTCTTTCTCGTCGGTCGTGTACTTTTGGTACTACACCAAGAATAATGCTCAACATCCTGCACTCTCGCTGCAGTTTTCACATAAGCATTGGGATTTATGTCAAACAAAACAAAATTTCTTTTCCGTTCACAAATCAATTTTAACTCGCCTAAAAGTGTTTAATTACTAGCCGCATAATAAATTTATACATATATCAGGTTAGCCGAATAACTTTAAAATTGGTTCCTATAAAGTCTGAAACGTTCAACAATAATAGTACTCGCACTTGTCGACCAAGCGCACCCACTACTCGGACTTTCTGCCTCATATACGGGTTTGCTTCATATTTGCACTTCAGTTTAAGTGCATGCGCGCTCTAAAAAGTGGTGAACAGTGAATTGAGTACCGACAAGCAAACAATCCTCAGGTCATGTAGTTTCGGTCCCTGCCAACTTTCATTTCTCATCAACAGCATCCAGCCATGAACGCCCATCGCAGCAAGTTCTACTACGAGTATGTAAGAGCCAAAGACATTCAAATAAATGGACGAGCAAGGAGAAGCAAATAAATAAGTTATAAATGACTTACGCTCTCGAAACTATTTGATTCCCTCTGCTTCTCCTTCCCCTTTGTTTTCGTACCGGTTTTTCTTTTCTCTCTTCAGAAGAATCACTTCCCCCATTGACGGACACCGACAAAATTTCATTTCACGTGCACACGATCGCGCCATCGTTATCATTCGTAAAACAGTTTGAGTACAACACTACAAACCATAGTATACACAACTAGTACCCACACCTTTCATTTACCCTGTGTTGCACACTTTTTGAATTTTCCCGGGGACACGTCAGCTGATCCGGAGCATTACAGCTGATTCCATGTTTGGCGCGCTCAAGGAACAAAGCAAAATGCAAATAAAATTTCCGACGCACGTGCTCTTTTACGCATTTCAGAACATAGGCGTGCTGCCAGATCCTAATAAACAACTTAAAGATTGCATGGAACAAAGTTATTGATTTTTTGGGATATGGTAATCCTGAAATCTCTCTTATTGAAGCATATGTTTATATTCGCGCCAATCCTCGCGTCAGCATTTACCTACCTACCTGCTACCGAAGATTTATGGCTTGTGTTCGGATTTTTCTGGAGGGTTGATGGAGTGTGGTTACTAGTTGAGTATACTATGCTACCAACGACTCGCACAGAAAACTTGAACGTCAAAGCAAAAGAAAAAGAAAGAGGCGCGAAAACGGCGAGAAAACTCATGTGTCAAAGCGGATGGAAAATTCGTAAATTTTTAATAAAAAGTAACTTAAGTGCCGGTTCCGTACACGCAATCTTCAAAATTAAAGACTTTTTTATCGTGAACGTGTTTCGGAGTGAATAAAGTGCAAAAACAAAAGCATATCACTTCAAACCTCAACTTCACACAACTTTAGCGATGGATGCTAATTGCTTCGGCTGTCACGACCGGTTGCGGAGCCAGTACTCTCTATATCTATGGTAAGAGCCGTGGCTTTTTTCAACCAGAAGTCTACTACTCAGCAGCATAACATAGTATACTCACCTAGTATCCACACTCAATCTACCCTCCGGAAAAATCCAAACACAAGCCGAAGAGCGATCATAAACTCTCGGTAGCAGGTAGGTAAGTAAATGTTGAAGCGAGGAGAGTTTTCAGTATTACCAGACCTAAAAAAATCAATAACTCTGCAGAAAAACAAATTTGTTCTATGCAGTCTTTTAGCTTTTACTTAGATCTGGCAGCACTCCCGTGTTTATTTATTTATTTAAATTCCTTTTAACAGATAAAACATAATCCAATTACGAAATGGAACAAAACAAACAGAAAAGAAAATTAGTGAAAATTAGAATTAAGTGGTAAAGTTAATATAAAAAGAAATTCAATGGTACTAACAACAATAAATATGCGTGTAAAACTAAATTAAAGCACACAAAATAAGGAAATAAAGTCTAATATTTACTCCAGTTGAGTTTTAAGAATCAGGCTTCTAACCTCAATTTAAAAACTAGGTATGAGTCGGAAAAAGGACTAAGCTCAAGCTTATCATGATTCCTTACCATTCGTATAATGGGAGAATGAAAATATTAATTTGTACGGGCATACGGTGGCACGAAAAAATTGTAGGTCTGCAAACAATGTTAATGAAATTTGATTGTGGCAAAGTTGATACAGAAAACACTGATCTAGATACATGCGACGGGATGACAGAGTAGGCAAACGTAGGAAGGATAAACGGCAGTCATAGGGTTGATATGGGATTTTGAATTTGTAAAACAAGACACGAGTAAATTTACGCTGGACATTCTCTAACGAGTCAATGAGGTAGGAGTGTCGGGGAGACCAAAAAACAGAGCAATATTCGAGGATAGGATGGGCAAGACAGATAAACAAGCGGACAGGGGTTGATATGTTGTTAATTTTTTGAGCATGCCTGAAAATAAGTCCCAATATTTTCGAGGCCCTAGAAGTCGCAATTAGAACGTGTGCGTCAAAATTAAGCTTAGGATCAAAAGTAACGCCAAGGTCCTTAGCAGAGCTCACAGCAGCGAGTGGGACTTCATTCAACATATAGGTGAAAGTCAGCGGAGAACGACTTAGATTAAAAGTCATTTTATAGCATTTGGCAACATTAAGACAGAGGTAATTAGACGAACACCAGTTACAAAGTGCAATCAGGTCCATCTGGAGAAATTGACAATCTTGTACAGACCTGATAGCTCGAAAGACTTTAAAATCATCGGCATACAATAGGCAATTGGAAGTGATAACCGAAGGAAGATCATTTTTAAACAATAGGAATAGGAGGGGACCTAAAATGGAACCTTGAGGAACACCAGAGGACGGATAGAATGGAATAGAGGTAGTTCCACAATAACTGACGCAACATATACGAGAAGACAAGTAGGAGTCCATCCATGATAAGAGAGGGCCGTCAACCCCAAAAGTTTTCAGTTTATAACAGAGAAGTTGATGGTTGACCGTGTCAAATGCCTTCGAGAAGTCAGTGAAGATTACATCAACATGCAATCGATTAGGGCCTTAGCAATGAAACCGGTGAATTCAATTAAATTTGAGGTCGTAGAGCGACCTTTGAGAAACCCATGTTGTTCTTTCGACAAGATAGGGGTCAATGAAACTGAAAGCCGGTTGTGTACCAGACGCTCGAGTAATTTTGGGAAACAGGAAATTAAGGAAATAGGACGATAATTGGACACAGAAGAAGGATCACCACTTTTAAGAATAGGAACAACGTTTGCTCTTTTCCAATAAGTAGGGAAAATACCAGTCTTTAGACTGAGGTTGAAGAGAAATACCAGAGGGATACAAAGTGAAGACGCTTATGACTTGACAAAAATATTCGACAAGCCGTCAGGACCAGGTGATATATTAGGGATTAAGTGAATTAATGAGGGATTCAACTTCGATATGGTCAGTGAAAAGTGAAGAAATGTCAATGGAGTGAAGTACGGGTGTATTAACTGGATCGGAGACATGAGAAGAAGGAATAAAAGTTGACGAGAAGAACTGAGAGAACAAGTTGGAAATATCCTGTGGAGAAGAGCTAACTATATTATTCCAGCGGACTGAAGGAGGGACAGAAGAGGAGGACTTAAAGGATCTAATGTATGACCAGAATGGTTCCGCATTATTTGCCATGAGGGAACTCTCCAAGCTACAGAAGTAGTTTTTCATTGTAGTCTTTAGTTCTTTTTTTGCTACAAGACGTAGATCACAAAAGCGGGCTCTGGATTCTTCAGTACCACAACGCTTGAAACGGCGGTGTGCCTTCATTTTAGCATTCAAGGCACTAAGTACTTGCTTGGTTAGCCATGGTTTCTGCTTTACTTTGCGAAGAGCTTGTAAAGGTGTGAAGTGTTTAATCAACTCATGGAGGTAATTATAAAACTTATTCAGAGCTTCCTCACACTCCAAATCATCAAAAAACTCCTGCCAGTCAATCAAGCCCAGCTCGGAGGCTAAAACTTCGTAGTTTGCTTTAAAGAAGTTGAATTTTAGCGAAGAAGCAAAAGTACGACTTGACAAAGGTGTAATGGAGAGATCGAGCGATAATGGCGGATGGTGACTATCAATACTTACTAGAGGATTCAATGCAGTGGAAATAGAAAGACAGTTTAGGGGAAAGTTAGAAAGAACAAGGTCAAGTACCCGACCATTAGCATTAGGGATATTATTGAATTGCGATAGTGAACAGAGTGATAGAAACGAGGAGAGGGATAAAGAAGATGCATCAGTAGATGAAACAGAGAAAGGAAGGTTCTTCGTCCATTGCACTGTTCCCAAATTAAAATCACCGCATATTAGAATTAAAGATTGCGGATGATGCAATAAGACATAAGAAGAAAACTCGTCAAAGAATGTCTCATACACATACAAAGGAGAGTTACTAGGTATGTAGACAGAGGAAACTAATAAAGATGTATTGTTAGGAAGGAAGATCTTGACAATCACACAATCCACAACACGGGAAAAGCAAAAATCAGCACAAAGGGTGCTACGCACAGTATTAATAACAGCTACAAGAACACCACCTCCATCTACTTTATTTGCAGAGGCCAAGTCCCGATCACAACGGTACATATCAAAATCAAGGGATATTTCCGAGTTTAAGATGTTATTATTTAACCAGGTTTCCGTAAGACATATAAATACATCTTCGCTGAGTTGTAACGATAAAAAGAGTTTATCAAGCTTGGTCCTTAACCCTCTTACATTTTGGTAATATACTGAAATATTTGAAGTTAAGCTAGAGTCATGAAATCTTATACTAGTTTGTAGGTTGCAGTCTACCCGGTGCACGAAAGGACTTCCTTCTTCTTGAGCTGAATGGTTTAATAAGTACTCCAGGCGGCCAAGCTTCAGGATTCAAAATAGTATCACAATTCGAGGGCACTGTAAGCTTGAAAGAAGCTACCACTCTGTCCTCCAGATTGTCCTTAGTTAATTTGTAGCAACTAATAACTTTAACAGCTGGACCAAATTTTTACAAACGTAGTTTTTTAGGTATTCCGCAGTTGTATGGTAGCTTAGGTGCGAAATAAAGATCTCCTTTGGAGGGGATACGATGTCAAGTGTTGAGACTTCGTCATCCGAAATCAGAGTAGCCACAGCCGAGGTGTCAAGAGGCGGAAGACTAGGCAATTGATTATTTTTGATTTTAGGGATCGCCCCCCCGATTTATTGATGAGGGTCCCGGGAAACTATCACATGCCACAGGTAATTCATCACTAACCATATGCTGAGTTGCTGCTGAAGGCACAAGAGAGTTAGAACACGACGTAGTAGTGCTAGAACCAGCAGCAAGGTTCGGGGTTTTAGAAGCCGATAATTTTGCCAGCGATTTACTACGAGTAAGGATGGAAGGCCTTTGTACAGGCGTAATTGAGCCCCTAATGCAAACCTGCTGAGCTGTCGGCGTAAGTAATTGCGTCTGGTTATTAACGTCAGTGATATTCACTGAAGCCAGAGTTTTGGGTGACGCGTCCTCTGTGAATCGCAACAGGGTCTCGAATTCCAGACATGCACTTGAGCACTTAGTTTGAAGCTGTTTATGCTCTTCCGCGAGCGATTTTATTGTTTTATCAGCTAATTGCAGACTGGAAACATATGCTGACGAAGAGTATCTCCTGCAAGAATCACAATATCAGTACACGCCATTACCAGCCTTATTGATCAGGTCGGCTGAAGAACCTTTAAGGTTAACACATGCCGAATGGTAAGAAAGCTCACAAAAGCCAAAGCAAAGGACCATAGGGGTCTTATTGGTTGGATCAATACATTTTACTGCACTGCACGACATGCTGGAAACTTCTAGTTTAATTTATTTATAATTATTATTTATAATTATTTTTGTCTTTATTTAGTTTTAACGATTTAATACAATTAATTATTGAATTTGAAATCAATTATCTAATATTATTAATATTATTATTATTTTCCAAAATTTGGGAAAGTTCTAATGTTTCAATCTAAATACCTCGTAGGGTTAAACTATATTTCCAAATTGTAGTTTCAGGTTGCCTACCTTCGAGCTGATCGATAAGAATTGTCATTAAATAGAAAAAATTGCAAGTTTTGTTCAATTTGCCTATCCTAAGGCGCACAATTAAATGTCACTAAAAGAAATTGATCAACTCCTAATCAATTTAATTGAAAATAAACACTAACCATTTCACACAAAGTAAACAGAGAAGGTGAAAAATGCTTCAATGTTTAAGCACTTGAAAACTCACTAGCAAAATACAAGCGCACAGATTGTCCGAAACGCACGACACTTCCAGAAATCAGTTTTAAAGAGTTTAATTCAATTTAAAGAGGTAAAAAGGTTAAATTATAATTAAATATGAGGGAGCACAAAAGAATGACGTTCAACAGTTCAATGATCAACGTTCTGAAATGCTTAAAAGAACACGTGCGTCGGAAATTTTATTTGCTTTTTGCTTTGTTCTTTAAATACAACAGGCCGCGGCTCAGCTGACGTGCCCTGAATCAGCTGACCGGCCCCTGGGAAAATTCAGAAAGTGTGCAACACAGGGTAAATGGAAGGTGTGGATAGTATGTGAACGTACTATGCTCAGGCCAGCTCGTCGCCCAACGCAGCCTCTTGATGAAGGCTAGCAAATCAACAGGAAATCAAAATTTATCATCAATCAGTATTTTGATAGATACCTTATTTATTTTTTCTCAACTACATATACTATTTTTTTTTATCTACGTATAAAGGGTGGACCAACTAAAACGCATGACGTTAATTGTAAATAAAACAAAAAGTTTTCAGAAAATTATGCTAATATTTTTTATTGTGATAGAAGAATCTCTGACAATTATGCGTGAAACAAAATATCGCCCAATTGCTCACCACGGCTATGGTGGCATACTTCTATCCTTCCATATTTCAACGACTATGAGACATCATTCTTTCACTCTTGAACTATTTTTGGCTTATTGACATACACTTTTCCTTTTAAATATCTCTAGAGAAAGAAGTCCAACGGTGTCAAATCACATGATTGTGACGGCCAATTAACATCGCCATAACGTAAGATAACACGGTCATTGAATTTCTCGTGCAATAGAGTCATTGTTTCGCTGGCTGTGTGGCAAGTTGCACCATCCTGTTGGAACCACATATTGTCTAGGTCCATAACCTCAATTTCTGTCCACAAGAAGTCCGTTATCATCTCGTAATAGCAAACACTATTCACGGTAATGGTCAACGGCTCTTCTGCCACACTATCGCGAACAACAGCAATGTTTTCCGCAGATCGAACTTGGCAAGCATGTACATGTGATTTCGCATTCCCTTCAGACTCGGTTTGCTGAAATTAATGCACAATTCCCAACTGTGGACGCATTTAATCGATGATGTTGACCAGAAAAATCACGAAATGCACGTCTTGCATTTTGATTTGAACGCCGATTTTCGTAAAATGCTTCAACAAACTTGAGCAACATATCGGCCAAATACTAAGACACGCTGAGGACTCCTCAGAAAGGTTTTTTGGAACAATACTTGCGCAAAATTTTTTCATCCCAAAATCGTCAGTTAAATTTTTCTAACTGTTTCACGGTTCATACCCAGTTACGAGGCCAACATGAACTGTTAAACGCCAATCTTCATGGATTAGAGCGCGCACACGCTATGCACTCACGTCGTCTGCATCTCGACTGGTCTCCCGCTCCACACCTCGTCCTCCACGCTTTCAGGCCCCTCTTTATACTCTTTATCTATCACCGTGGCAGAACATACGATCAGACATCAAGCCCGGTGCAAGAGGAATGATTGTTTCGATGATGAGGGCCAGAATGCGTTAAATAAAAAGAATCAGGCGTACAAATAATACGTAGGTAGGAAAACCAGGACGAAGAGAGAACACTATGAAAATCTCAGATGAGTAGCAAATAAGATAATTGAAATTGAGAAAAGACAAAACTATGACGAACAATTGAGAAGTATAGATGTAAGTTCAGCAAGCATACAAAGTAGTGAAAGCATCAAACGTGGTTACCAGCCCAGAACCACGATCTGCCATGATGACATCGGCAATATCATTGCTGATGAAACGAAGATTAAGAAAAGATGGATATAATATTTTAAGAACCTCCTGAATTCTCCGCACAGGTCCAGAGCATCGGAACCTATAGATGTCTGTGGAGAATGTCCATTTGTCCCACCAACTCTGGATGAAGTTTGTAACGCCATCAAAGCCCAAAAGAATAATTAAGCGCCAGGCATCGATGAGATTCCAGCGGAGCTCATCAAATATGGTGGCAGTAGTGTTCATCAAGCTATTCGCAAGGTCATCCAATACATTTGACAACAAGAACATATGCCAAATGAGTGGAGCCAATCAATTATATTCCCCATCCACAAAAAAGGTGACAAGTTACAGTGCGAAAATTGTAGAGGCATATCACTACTTTGTACGGCGTACAAAATATTTTCAAAGATCTTAGAAAATAAAATCGGATCACATGCCAACAGTATTATTGGGGAGTATCAAGGTGGTTTTAAGAGCATGCAGATCGACGATATACCAATTGTTTACAGTCAAGCAGGTACTTGAAAAGTGCTGGGAGTTAAACATAGTCGTTCACCAAATTTTCGTTGACTTTAAGCAAGCATACGACAGTATTGATTGTAACGTACTGTACGAAATAATGCTTTGCTTTGGTATCCCAGCCAATTAGTTCCTCTCGCCAAAATGACAATGACGTCGATGATCTCCCAAGTGC
This sequence comes from Odontomyia ornata, assembly GCA_963969285.1. Lineage (NCBI taxonomy): Eukaryota > Metazoa > Arthropoda > Insecta > Diptera > Stratiomyidae > Odontomyia > Odontomyia ornata. The sequence continues at coordinate 274,236,246 of OZ017738.1, read as the reverse complement.
GCATCAATAAACAACTCACCGATGCCTTTGACATAAATATCGGACTTAAGCAGGAGATGGGCTGGCCCCATTGCTATTCAATTTAACTCTGGAGTACGTCATAAGGAAGCTACCGGTCGATATGCGAGGTACATTACTATACAAGTCGAGCCAAGCAGTAGCCTATGCGGACGACATCAACATTTTGTCACAGTCATTAACAACTGCCAAAGAACTCGCTACAAACCAATGAAAGTAAAACAAAGCTCATGATGCATTCGAGAAAAAATAACTGAAGTAAACAGAGTATCACACTTAGCGAATACACTAATAAAAATGTGAGCGAATTTGTGTGTTTTGGTGCCAAGCTAATGAGAACTGGTAACAAAAGAGACGAAATACGCCGAAAAATACAACTTGCAAATAGAATATTCTTTTCAGTTATGACAATCTTGATGACCAGCTGGATACAATAGAAAACATAGGTACAAGTATAAAAATATGTGATGAGACCTAAGTTATGCTATGGGTTGTAATGATTTTACGTCTACATCCGAACGCGGAACCGACCTCTCATCGGTTCTAGACGTTAAGTCTGAGTAGTGCCAACGGACGGTACCAACCGGTCAACCAATCCGTGCACCGTAACCCATTCACGCGGTGGCTGCTTGTCGGCCAGCTAGATCGGAGAGGATTTCGGTCGCGGGTCTGCAAATGGGTGACGCTCACTTACAATATTCAGCCACCTATACATGCCCGTTTTCAAACGCGTTACAAAACAAAACCAAATGGAGAGGAAACCTACTTTACGTTACTCCGTATTTCTTCCTATAACCAGTCAAAAGACAAAGATCTAATCTTTACTTCGCGTTCCCGAATTTCCGACGCGGTACCGAAAAATACACTACGTTAACGTAATTCCTGAAAAAGCTACGCTAAAGAAAAATCAAAATCAACTAAGAAACCGCGTACCGCGCGCAACGCAAAACCGACCTCAGCGACGGCATACCTACCCTGCACCTCATTTCCCGCTGAAAAGAAGAACCACTGGAAAGGAAAGTCGTGTTTTTCTTTAGCAATTCATATTATTAATATTTTAAATTATAGAAATACATTCCTAATTCAAGAAATTCAAAAAAAAACAAATTATATTAATTCAAACTAAACTAAATTTGGTATTAAGTATCCAATCGTATTGATTTAGCACAATTTATATTTTTTTTTGGTAGGGTTCATTTCAGTAATTTTTTTTATCATGCGAGCCTATAATTGTCTTTCTAGTTTTTTTTTCGCAATGACAGTTTTTTTTTATATTTAAGCATTTCATGTGTTTATAAATTTGTCGATCCTTCAGACGCGAATATTTAAGATGTTAAATTATTAGCTGAATGTTTTATTTTTTTATGGAAATTAAACAGTTTAAATTTTTCTTATGGAATTAAGATTAATTGCAAATCTTCTGGTATTTGAATATTAAGTCCATGTTTTTATTCAGTATTTTTTTTCTCAAACAGATAATAATTTTATATCTGCTGAAAATCAATCAAATTATTAAGATTATAATTAATCAATTATCCAAATGAAATCATTTCTACATAAGTTAGACTTGATATAACCACTAAGCTAAGGGGTAAATATTGAAATCAGCAGCTATATTCATAACATAATTTTCAAGTTGTTTGAGACCTTTTTGTATATACTGTGCGTTTTCATTTTTGACTAAATATTGACGAATGAATTCTTTCCTTTCGTTTTGTTAAATACAAAAGCATTATAAATTATATGCCTAAATCAAAAGAAGAACATAAATATGTGCTTCCTTAATTTTTCATTTGTTTGCTTATTGTCGTGTGTAGTGTGGTGTATTGTTTAAAGAAAAAAAAAACATCCACATATTAGTAGTTATTTTCTGGAACGTTTTATATCTTTAGATTTTTCTGAAAACGTTACGGAATCTAGGAACCTTCGATAATTCTATTTGACATATACTATTCTCCTTGTGTTGGATTTCCCGATTTTGATAAGTACATTATTTTTAATTTTGTTTTTTTTTTCTTTTTCTTACGACACTTCATACTAGATATTATACAAATAAATTACGGTGAAAGCCATATTTACAGAACATGATTTAGTTCTTAGGAGGATCGCATGGGAAAAAAGATAATAATACATTTGAAATGCGTGTAAATTTTAATTCAGGCAGCGTAGAATGAATTATATTGAAATTATAAGTTGAAGGTTGCCATTTAAATGCTGCCTTGCAATAATATTATGTAACAATGCTTTATGGCACGAAAAAGTTCGATTCGTACTAATTGAATTAATTTTTCAAGGAAGTAAAAGCAAGATTAAATCTTTCAATATTAAGAATATGATTTTTATATTAAATTTAGAAGAATGATCAATAAATAGACACGTTCATTCATAAAAATGAGTCAAATGAAATTTCTAAAAAACTAAAATTGCCGATTCAAATTTTCGAAAATATGGCATAATTCTAATCCGACAACTTCTTAATTCTCTTTTTAAAAATATTTTGAGGAGGAAAACAAACAAACCTAGCTCTCGTCTATAACAGGTGCGTCGTTATATCGTTATCACAATATTAACAGGTTAAGTTCTAGCTCTCTTATCGATTCATCACTTTTAAGAAGAAAAAATATCTTCAATAATCAAAGGTCGCATATGCACATAAACGTACACAATCAGGAATCCAACTTGCAAGTTACATCCATTCACACGTAACGATACACATCAATGCATATATCATGCTACATATATAGTATGAAAGTTTAGCATATACTTTTAATATAACGGCTAAAATTATCGAAAGATAATGTAATCGAAAAAAGTAAAAAAACTCTCACTAAATTAATTCTAAAAGAAAAAGTATAAGGAATAAATTGACTACAAAACAAAACATGACACGAATAAATTGGATTGCATTTGACATGATGTTCATAACAAAATAACGACCGCACTTTAGTTAAAAATTTGCATGTTATCATTCAATTCAATATTTCAGTAAAATTCTCTGCATAATATATTCTGTACCGCATATGCATTTGCTAGTCTTCTTCGTTTTGATTAATTCTAGATAAAATTTTAGTAATAATACATTTAAATTATTTATGCTTGTTCGGATTCCCTTTGTAGAGATCGAAACTAGTCAGTGCTTCGTGCAAAACTTTTGGCAAATTTTCTCCCTTATTCTCGTTTGTCACTGTCTATCTTATTATTTTATTTACTTTAGTACCAATTTGGCTAGGGTTTTCATCAGAATGCTTACCTAGGTTCGGCGTTGTATACTAAATGAGTCCCGCTGCGACGTAGACGTGACCTGGGTACCTTTTAATGGTGTAAACGCAGTACGGTTAGCCAGCGATGATGCTGACGATCTCATATCAGGTGTGGACGTTTCCATTGAGGATGAAGTTGGCGTGGAAAGCGATGACTGACTAGTGCTTCCTGCAAACAAGGGTAACCTAGGTGTTGAGGATGGTGTTATACTCGTAGAAGTTTATGACGATTGTATCGACGATATCCCACTATCAAGGGAATCGGATAGCTTCTTGATAGAAATTTTGCCTTCGAATTTCTTAGCGGATTTGCACACTTGTAAGGCTGGATGTGTGAATGATAAGGTTACGTTGCTCCGTTGAAGCGTCTATTATAAAGTCGTCCCAACGGCCTACAGGTGTGCATCCAATACACTACAAGAAAGTAAATATAAAAAACCTGGCGATTTTCATGGACAACTAGTTTACGATGTAATTACCTGAGACGAGTTCGTTTCAAATAGGTTAACTGTATTAAACCACCCGGCGAATCTTTAATCGCGACCGGCCAACTCAAGGTAACCTCCTTATGCGTGGCGGCCACTACCTCCACACTTCAATTCCATGTGGCTGTCAAATTCTGTTGGCATCCCACGACAAAATAGACGTGGGATGTGCACTGGTCGCAACCAACGTAAAATGACAAGCCACCTAGCAGCAAAGTGTGTTGGCAGTGGTCACCAGCGGCGTCGCATGATTCATTACAGGGTAGTGTCCACGATGCCTACCAGGCATGGGGAGACTGAAGGAAACGCTGCTTGGCCCTATGACGTTTTTTTTTTTTTGTTTGTTTTCTCAACGTCGTAGGTCTTTGGCATGGTAAACTCCCAGCTCCCTTCCGGATATGTCCGCAATGAGGTACCGCGTGGGACTTAAAACTTGTAACTCAACACTTCACGAACTTCTTGTCTAGCTTGGCAGTGTAGTGCCGACCTGCTTCACTTTGTCTAAAATTCCGTCGGTAGATTTCGTCGCCTGCCTTGAAGCCAGAAGGATGGGATCGCAGATGGTACCGCTCCTCCCCCACCCGTCTTCTGTCTTCAATCCTCTCCCGGATTTGTTCTCGTAGAATTTGGAGTTTCTCGTGCGGCTCCAGCACAACTATTGGGTCTTCCAACCCTTTCAACTGTCGCAATAGCCGGTACGAGTTTCATATGCTGGCCGAACACGGCAAAGTATGGGGAGATGCCTGTGGTGGAGTGATAAGACAAACGCAGGGCACAGGTGATGGCGGAAATCCTGCGGTCCCAATCCTTCTGATCCGGTTGGACGTAGGCCCAAATGGCGGCTATGAGGGTGCGGTTCAATCGCCCGGACGCATTGGCTTGCGGAGAATAAACGGCAGTCCGCTGATGCGTAATGCCATACTTCTCCATTAATTCTCGAAATCTAGATGAGGTGAACTGAACTCCGTTGTCGGAGACCAGCTTCTCCGGTACTCCAAATATATGGAAAACGCAATTTTCCAGAAAACTGACTATGAAGCCGGTGTGCAGGTTTCGAAGAGGTTCCACAATCAGAAATTTGGACAAGTGGTCCAGGACCACGACAGCTCCCGTGTATCCCGAAGTCGAGCGAGGGTACGGACCGATGAGATCTATATACAGGCGCTGGAACACCCGCTCCGGTAGTTCGAATTTTCCCATCGGGGGCTGAAGAACAGAATTGGGTGCTTTAGTGCATTTGCACAGCTCACAAGCGGCTACGTACTTTTTCACTTGCTGCGCCATCTTAGGCCAAAAGAAGTAAGTCTTCAGTCGCCGAAGCGTACGACCATAACCGCCGTGTGCACTCAATGGGTGGTCATGAGCCCGCTTAATCAATTCGCATGTCAGATCTTCGGGCACCCATAACTTCCACTGTTCCTCTTCTTGAATAGGGTCTCCGGAGGCGTGTCTCATCCGCTTGTATATAAATCCCTCCGTCACCCGTAGCTCTGGCAGCTGTGGCATCTGGTCCTGAATCGTATTCATCAGCTGGATATAACATGCTGATTTGAAGGCGGAATGGTCCAAGTCGATCCATAGGGGGCTGTCGTCCTCCTGGGCCAACTCGGCTCCTTCAGGGGGCGAATATCCTTGATAGTGTGTCCGGTACCACGTGCTGACTTCCCTTGCGGTGTCTTATCGTGAAGTCAAACGCCTGTAATTTCAAGGCCCATCTGGCCAAGCGGCCGTGGAGGTCAGTTTGGCTCATCAGCCATTTCAGTGACGCATGATCAGTGACGATTTCAAAAGGATGTCTTTCTACATATGCTCGAAAACATTTCACTGCCAGCACAGCCGCTAAGCATTCTTGCTCCGAGACCGTGTAGTTCCGCTGGGCCTGGTTCAGCTTGTGGGACATGAAGGCTATAGGTCTCTCCTCGCCTTCTTGTGCAACCTGGACTAAGACTGCTCCCACTCCATGTTGACTCGCGTCACAATGGATTGAGAACGGTTTGTCAAAGTCCGGGCTGTGCAGTACGGGGGCTGTAGTCAGACTCTTCTTTAGCTCTTCAAAGGCTCGCAGGCTGGGCTCTTCCCAGACGAACTTACGTCCCTTACGCAGCATGTCGATCAAAGGAGTGGTAATGGTGGCATAGTCACGTACAAAATGCTGGTACCATCCGCATAAGCCTAGGAATCGGCGTAATTGCTTGGCGGTCTTGGGTAATGGAAAAACGTCAATCGCTTGAGTCTTGTCCGGGTCGGTTTTGATATTGCCATGCCAAATGACGTGACCTAAATACTTCACCTTCATCATTACGAACTGACTCTTCTGTATGTTGATGGTTAACCCTGCCCTCCGGATGTGTAGAGCCACCTCCTGAAGCAGGTCAATGTGTTCGTTAAAGGTCTCGGTTATAAGCAGCAGATTGTCCAAGTACACGAAAACTTGTTGCCGTAAATGAGGTGGTATCACCTTATCCATAAGGCGCGTGATTGTTTGAGGGGCATTGCACAATCCGAATGGCATGGTCACGAATTGGTACAGGGGCCGACCTGGGACTGTGAAGGCTGTTTTCTCCTTCGAGCCCGGGTCTTAAGGAATTTGCCAGAAGGCGTCCTTGAGGTCTAAGCTCGTGATGAAGTGGGCTTTAGGCAACCGACTCAAAATGCCTTCAATCAACGGTAGAGGGTATGCGTCCTTGATAGTGATGGCGTTCAAGCGTCTGGCATCTAAGCATAGCCGGACCTTGTTCGGCTTGACAACTAAGGTGACCGGAGAAGCGCACGCGCTCTGCAATTCTTCGATCACGCCTAATGCTAGCATTCGATCAACTTCGGCATATAACAACTTTTCCTTCGCCGGAGATATGGCAAAATGTCTCTGTTTTATGGGTTTAGCATCCCCCACATCTATAGTGTGTAACACCAGTGCCGTCCGCCCGAGACCTTCCTTCTCATGCGATGGAAAAGCCGATATAGCCGAGTCAAGTCGCAGTTGCTGATTCACATCCAGTGTATGTCGTAATAAGTGAGTGGTTTGAGTTTGGTCAGGAACTGTGGTGACGGACTCCAGGGTCGTACCGGAAAACAGTGCCGGGGCCAAGTTAAATTTTCGAACGAAATCCACTCCTAGATAAAGATTCTGGGTTAATTGGGGTATGATGTAAAATTCCAGAGGTTTAGTTACTCCCTTAAAGGTGACATTCGTCGTAATTTTTCCCACTACAGAGTGACAAATTCCGTCCGCCGTGCTTAACCAGGTGGTAAAATGGTGGATTTGGTCTGCGTGCATTGCCAGTACCTCCCCTGCAAAATCGGCTGATATGCAATTCACACTGGCTCCCGTATCGACTAAACCTGACAATCGTTTTTGCAGGAGGTGTACTGACGCATATGGTCGAACGTCATCCCTCAATAATTCGTCTAAGTGTATGTCCTTCAGCACCTTCCTCGACTGCCTGACCCTTCTCCAGAAGCTCCGCATCCAACGCGTGGCTCGCTTTCTTCGCGGTGGGACAGTTGTAGCCAACTCCTTCCGGAAGATGCGCTGTCGAGTATTCAAATAATTCCGCAGTCTGACGTGGAAGGGTTTGACATGCCAAGGAACTTTCGCCTCGCTATCATTTCCCTGCGCGTCTGCCTCGACAAAGGATGGCGTCGGTTGTGGAACTTCGGGAGAACTGTGTTTGGTGGTGCGAGTCAGCAGAATTGGAGTCATGTCTGGGGCTTGGTCATAGCTAGTGATGGGGTCAGCATTGGTTCGTCCGGGTTTTAGGAGTGCCGACGGGTGGTCGCGGCACTCGCTGGCAAGTTTTTTCGCAATTTGCAATTTGCGCAATCAGGTGCGTAAGTGTCGGCCTTCCCGCATCGGTAACAGAAGAGCGTCGGTTCCGCTGGACATGCATAGAACCGGTGCCCCGTTTGTCGGCAGTTCCAGCAGACCGTCGGGCTTGTAATTGCTTCAAGGGAGGGTCGATCAATCATTGCTGGGTCCTCAAGCTCCTGTGGTGCTTCGCTCCTCGGTACTGGTACTGGGTCAACAAGTAGGTGGTCCGCTGCCATCAACTCCGCGGTGTGATGATTTCGGGGATTTGGTCCCGTTATGCGAGGTTGTGGACGGAAGGTACCTCGCCGCTCATCCAGTTGTTCTTGCCTACGGGCATGGAGGCGCAATCCCTGTATGGTGTTGATGGAAAAACGCAGAAGGCTGTTCTGAAGCTCCCAACGCATATTCTCTCTGATAATTTCTACCAGTTCGTCCTCGGGCATGGTTGTTCGCAAGCGAGTGCTCAATCTCACTATACTTGTGTAGTACTGGTCGAACGGTTCGTGAGCGCCTTGTTTCCGTTTCTTTATCTGTTCCCTTAGTTCTCTCTTAGTGAAGCCGTCGTCAAATCGATTGCGGAAGGCTGCACTGAAAGAATCCCAAGTTGGACGTGGCGTCGACTCCTTAAAACTCCAGTACCAGTCGGCAGCATCTCCGCTGAACAAAAGGTGTGCATGCCGGAGGAAGGCCGAGAAATCACCGCCCAGGGTGCTGGATACTAACGGCTGAATCCGGAAAAGGAACCGGTCCGCCGATATCATAGCGTTGAAACCCGTGAAGTTCAGGCGCCAACTCTCCATGATACGAGGCGTCGGGTCTCGGAAAGGTGTCGACGCGTTCCCGGGGGGAATTGCATCTTCGATTGACCTGTTGTAAGGAACTGCCACGGGGAGTGGAGGTACCAACGGAGGTGCGGTGCTGTGTCGTGGTCTATACTCGGGAGCTCTGGGATCCGTTCCCGAGTTCCTTGGAGGTAGGGCCCATTGATCAGATGGTCGAGAGTGGGGCATAGCCACACTGGGATTGGGCTCTCAGCCAAGCGGAGTTCTCACGCGGCTGGGTGGTTGGCTCATGGGGAGGTTCTGGAGCCTTCCCTCCAAGTTGCCAATCCTCTCCGACACATCTCGCATTAACGCCACGAGGGTGTCAATGGAGTGGGTGGAAGGCGCGGGGGTAAACTCGGTCGCGACAACTGCAGCAGGAACTTCACCGCCCACGGCTCCTTGCATACAAATCATCTTCACAAAATTAACGTTCTCTTCCATTTTAATTTTTGTGGTAATGATTCCAATTTATCATTCCTAACAATTATTTCAAAATATCGGCCATTCGTATTAACATTAATGATAAAGCAATAGAAATCGATCCTAAATTAAATTTTTAAATCTTTAAATATGACTAAAACTTAAGACTAAATTAGTGGCCGATAGTGGCGAGCTATTAATAAGGGGAAAAAGATATTGAACAGCTACTTTCCCTTCCAGCAGTCGACTCCTCCAAAGGGAAATGAGAGTGCGTGGTAGTCTGCCGAAGAAAGGGTGCTTTCGGTCGATTTGCAATAATTAATCCCATACCCACATACATCACAAAAACCGTCTCTAAACTACGTTAAATGACTCGACGCTACAACTCACGTGAAGTGACTGCTAGTGTGTATCACACAACTCCACTGCTCCTGTTTGTGAGGCTCGAGTACCAAAGTACCTGACATCCTCCGTAAAGGACCAACTCGTCAGAAGACGCGAATCTCTTATCCCCTTAGGATGTTTTGGGCCCCACGTTGGGCGCCATTTGTAATGATTTTATGTCTACGTCCGAACGCGGAACCGACTTCTCATCGGTTCTAGACGTTAAGTCTGAGTAGTGCCAACGGACGGTACCAACCGGTCAACCAATCCGTGCACCGTAACCCATTCACGCGGTGGCTGCTTGTCGGCCAGCTAGATCGGAGAGGATTTCGGTCGCGGGTCTCCGAATGGGTTACGCTCACTTACAATATTCAATGACCAGTCAAAAGACAAAGATCTAATCTTTACTTCGCGTTCCCGAATTTCCGACGCGGTACCGAAAAATACACTACGTTAACGTAATTCCTGAAAAAGCTACGCTAAAGAAAAATCAAAATCAACTAAGGAACCGCGTACCGCGCGCAACGCAAAACCGACCTCAGCGACGGCATACCTACCCTGCACCTCATTTCCCGCTGAAAAGAAGAACCACTGGAAAGGAAAGTCGTGTTTTTCTTTAGCAATTCATATTATTAATATTTTAAATTATAGAAATACATTCCTAATTCAAGAAATTCAAAAAAAAACAAATTATATTAATTCAAACTAAACTAAATTTGGTATTAAGTATCCAATCGTATTGATTTAGCACAATTTATATTTTTTTTTTTGGTAGGGTTCATTTCAGTAATTTTTTTTATCATGCGAGCCTATAATTGTCTTTCTAGTTTTTTTTTTTTGCAATGACAGTTTTTTTTTATATTTAAGCATTTCATGTGTTTATAAATTTGTCGTAATGTTAAATTATTAGCTGAATGTTTTATTTTTTTATGGAAATTAAACAGTTTAAATTTTTCTTATGGAATTAAGATTAATTGCAAATCTTCTGGTATTTGAATATTAAGTCCATGTTTTTATTCAGTATTTTTTTTCTCAAACAGATAATAATTTTATATCTGCTGAAAATCAATCAAATTATTAAGATTATAATTAATCAATTATCCAAATGAAATCATTTCTATATAAGTTAGACTTGATATAACCACTAAGCTAAGGGGTAAATATTGAAATCAGCAGCTATATTCATAACATAATTTTCAAGTTGTTTGAGACCTTTTTGTATATACTGTGCGTTTTCATTTTTGACTAAATATTGACGAATGAATTCTTTCCTTTCGTTTTGTTAAATACAAAAGCATTATAAATTATATGCCTAAATCAAAAGAAGAACATAAATATGTGCTTCCTTAATTTTTCATTTGTTTGCTTATTGTCGTGTGTAGTGTGGTGTATTGTTTAAAGAAAAAAAAAACATCCACATATTAGTAGTTATTTTCTGGAACGTTTTATATCTTTAGATTTTTCTGAAAACGTTACGGAATCTAGGAACCTTCGATAATTCTATTTGACATATACTATTCTCCTTGTGTTGGATTTCCCGATTTTGATAAGTACATTATTTTTAATTTTGTTTTTTTTTTCTTTTTCTTACGACACTTCATACTAGATATTATACAAATAAATTACGGTGAAAGCCATATTTACAGAACATGATTTAGTTCTTAGGAGGATCGCATGGGAAAAAAGATAATAATACATTTGAAATGCGTGTAAATTTTAATTCAGGCAGCGTAGAATGAATTATATTGAAATTATAAGTTGAAGGTTGCCATTTAAATGCTGCCTTGCAATAATATTATGTAACAATGCTTTATGGCACGAAAAAGTTCGATTCGTACTAATTGAATTAATTTTTCAAGGAAGTAAAAGCAAGATTAAATCTTTCAATATTAAGAATATGATTTTTATATTAAATTTAGAAGAATGATCAATAAATAGACACGTTCATTCATAAAAATGAGTCAAATGAAATTTCTAAAAAACTAAAATTGCCGATTCAAATTTTCGAAAATATGGCATAATTCTAATCCGACAACTTCTTAATTCTCTTTTTAAAAATATTTTGAGGAGGAAAACAAACAAACCTAGCTCTCGTCTATAACAGGTGCGTCGTTATATCGTTATCACAATATTAACAGGTTAAGTTCTAGCTCTCTTATCGATTCATCACTTTTAAGAAGAAAAAATATCTTCAATAATCAAAGGTCGCATATGCACATAAACGTACACAATCAGGAATCCAACTTGCAAGTTACATCCATTCACACGTAACGATACACATCAATGCATATATCATGCTACATATATAGTATGAAAGTTTAGCATATACTTTTAATATAACGGCTAAAATTATCGAAAGATAATGTAATCGAAAAAAGTAAAAAAACTCTCACTAAATTAATTCTAAAAGAAAAAGTATAAGGAATAAATTGACTACAAAACAAAACATGACACGAATAAATTGGATTGCATTTGACATGATGTTCATAACAAAATAACGACCGCACTTTAGTTAAAAATTTGCATGTTATCATTCAATTCAATATTTCAGTAAAATTCTCTGCATAATATATTCTGTACCGCATATGCATTTGCTAGTCTTCTTCGTTTTGATTAATTCTAGATAAAATTTTAGTAATAATACATTTAAATTATTTATGCTTGTTCGGATTCCCTTTGTAGAGATCGAAACTAGTCAGTGCTTCGTGCAAAACTTTTGGCAAATTTTCTCCCTTATTCTCGTTTGTCACTGTCTATCTTATTATTTTATTTACTTTAGTACCAATTTGGCTAGGGTTTTCATCAGAATGCTTACCTAGGTTCGGCGTTGCATACTAAATGAGTCCCGCTGCGACGTAGACGTGACCTGGGTACCTTTTAATGGTGTAAACGCAGTACGGTTAGCCAGCGATGATGCTGACGATCTCATATCAGGTGTGGACGTTTCCATTGAGGATGAAGTTGGCGTGGAAAGCGATGACTGACTAGTGCTTCCTGCAAACAAGGGTAACCTAGGTGTTGAGGATGGTGTTATACTCGTAGAAGTTTATGACGATTGTATCGACGATATCCCACTATCAAGGGAATCGGATAGCTTCTTGATAGAAATTTTGCCTTCGAATTTCTTAGCGGATTTGCACACTTGTAAGGCTGGATGTGTGAATGATAAGGTTACGTTGCTCCGTTGAAGCGTCTATTATAAAGTCGTCCCAACGGCCTACAGGTGTGCATCCAATACACTACAAGAAAGTAAATATGAAAAACCTGGCGATTTTCATGGACAACTAGTTTACGATGTAATTACCTGAGACGAGTTCGTTTCAAATAGGTTAACTGTATTAAACCACCCGGCGAATCTTTAATCGCGACCGGCCAACTCAAGGTAACCTCCTTATGCGTGGCGGCCACTACCTCCACACTTCAATTCCATGTGGCTGTCAAATTCTGTTGGCATCCCACGACAAAATAGACGTGGGATGTGCACTGGTCGCAACCAACGTAAAATGACAAGCCACGTAGCAGCAAAGTGCGTTGGTAGTGGTCACCAGCGGCGTGGCATGATTCATTACAGGGTGTGAAACGTGGACCGTAGCCTAAGTATCCACAAATATATTGAACACCTTTGAGCAACGGGTCTAGAGGCAGATAATCAGAGCGAAGCTAGATGGAGACCAATTGCGAATTCCATATAACCATGAACTGTATGAACTTTTTGCCAAACTGGAGGTCTCAACAATTGTAAGACTGCGGAAGCTGCAATGGGCTGGCCACATGAGTCGTATGGATGAGCTACGGAAGCACTGTAGTAATAGAGCAGTCACTCTTTCAAACTGCTCCAAAACTTTCCTATCTCCTTCACCCCTACAGCATAGTGATCAAGAAAATTGAAATTCTTACTTGAAAAAGTAAGACAGTTCGATTAAATGCATATTGCTATAGGCGGCGGAAAGTAGACATTAATGATTATTAAGTTTAGAATTTTTCCTAAATATCTAATGTCTTCTTTAAAATAATCCAGAGCTAACAAACACATCGCCCACCAATTTTGTTTCAAATCAACGTGATATAAAAGAAAAACTGCGATATATTATCACGCATTATTCATTATTGTTTCTTTACATTGGAAATGAATTCAGATTTATCAACAAAACCGTATGATAATAATATTAGTTAAAAACACAAACAACCACCAAGAAGCAATTCTGTTTATTCGTACATAATTTTAATTCGTACTCACTAATTGTGCGCACCCACACATATAAAAAAAAATCATATGTAAACTACGTTGAGGCTTGCATCGAAAAGATAGGTGTGTAGTGTTTTGATGTTCCTCGACGTATTTGCAAGGTTGGCTAAAATGACGAGATTTTATTGTGGTGGCCGAAGAATGTCGCCTCCATCTTGACGGAATAACCTGGCTTCTTCCGTATTGGACGTAAAACGCGAAAATCGGCACGAGGAAAACCGCTTAAAATTTCCGAGAGATTCCGTAAGCCAAGTTTTTTATCATGGTAACTCATAAGGTGTCCGAGTAAATTTTTTCATCATCTTTTTTCGCTCACGTTACAGAGTGATTACGGAAAAAAGTGTCGTGCGCTAGCGTGATAGAGCAGCGGGCATAGCGCAAGGAGAGGTGGCGCTGGAACGGAAGCAGGCAAAAGTCAGTGTAGATTGACCACGAAGAACTTATGTCCTCGGGCGTCTTTGGAAGAGGAACGAAAATCACCCAAAAAGCAGCCAAGATTCAGCGCCGAGTGCTTGTGAGGTTAAGTACTGTTTTAGTTAACTGCTAGCCGAGTAGTTTTTCAATGTTCTCTATTAGCAGCGCCATCGCGAGAGGAAAGTTATATTAGCTTTTGCATGCATGTCTCTATTAGTGCTCCTAAGACTTTATTTCGTATTCGTCATTGGATTACCTTCCGCTTACTGAGTAAATTCCCGGGTTGATCATTTTATGAACCCAGCAGTATTTAAATTGCAACACTCCAATCATAGTCGTCAGGTTACTGCTGGGCAGTAGTCAATTAGCATATAAAATCGAATTTGTATACTACCACGGACCCTGATGCCAAGGCTACGAAGCAAGCCTCCAGTTCGAGTCAATTCAATTCTTTCAAGCTGTGTTAATTGTTAAGATACATGTAGATAGTATGTGCTTGTATGAGTCTTCTAAAGATGTTAGTTAAGTCGTTGCGACAAACTTTCAGTGTTTGTAAAATCAATCAATTGTATTCACTTTTGTCAGTAGTGCGTATTTGAATTCAATATCAATTTATGATCTAATATTTTCTCCTTAGCTAGTTAATCAATCTGCGTTGCATTTAGACTGCATTGAAACATTGAAATTCGTATACTCTGAAAAACTTCTTCATTCCCGCCTATGTAAAAGCAATAAAAGGAACCCTATTCCTAGTCCTAAAGCCCTATTAACTGTACTATATAAATTTAAGACCTTATTATTGCCAATACCTGAAAAATCGTGATGAATTGAATTAAATGAATGAGAACTTGTTAGCAATCTTAAGAAGTACAAGCCCATAGAAAGACCGTAGCATTGTAAATTGGAATTATTTGTTCAATAGTAACTGAAATTCTTTCCGACGTACACCAAATGTGGGAGCACGTCTTTGAAACGAGCTCCAAAATTCAATTAGTATCCTTTCTGCTCTCACAATAATTTCTTCGCGTACACATGGTGAAGATTTTCCTATTTTTCCTAGTATGCAAACAGATTGATTTATCTTTTTCTCAAAATGAATACTGGGACACTTGTCAGGTAAAAGTAATTGCTCTTTGAGTAAGAGCATCCTTCAACATTTTGTTTTGTTTAAGAGTTGATTTTTTTCAATCACTTGATCGACACATTGTTAAAGTGTCAGCGTAGGAACGCAAAAACAATATTGTTACCCTGTGCATTTTATATATTACTTGTTGAGACAAGGTATACTAAATACAGTTTTTCTGTTAATAACCCTATAATGAGTTAAGGCTGAAGACATGAAGTTCTTCTAAAAACATTCGTATTGGCTCTGCATTCTTAAAAATGATTCCATTTTGATAATAATGATAAAAAAACATGTCTTGAGCCTTGATATTATATGTCCGATTGCTAACATTTCAAGTTTTGAGTTCTGTTTACTTTGAATATTTATTAAATGAAAAAAAAAATTAGAAATATGATAGGAAAACTTTTATACTGGAATGGTATTTAGGAACTATTTGAATGTAGTGTGATTAATGATATTGAAAATTTCAATTTTTCTATTAGGTGAAATTCGTTTTTGTCAAAGAGAACATTTTTATATTTCAAGTGAGAAAAACAAACTCCCATTTTGTACTGCATTTTATATTATGTATTGAAATTATCAATCGAACTAACTTAGGATTTTCTTCTCCCTATCTTTATTAATTTATTTATTTAAAATAAGGAAATCACGTAACAAGTTACGATGAAAAAAATTATTATTTTTCAAACCAAGCAAGTATAATTGAAAAAAAAAAGAATTGTATAAAAAAAAAACACGAATAATTTTATATTCTTGTTAACCGTTTAATGTTTTGTCAATTTTATCGAGCTCCCGAGATATAATCTCATCGGTAATTTTGTTCTGAAAGAGATAAAAAAATATTGATAAAATTAAGAAATGTTGAATTCCTTTCCATTCCGTTGGATCTGACCGGGTATAGGACCCGGTACGGTGGCAAGCTCTCACCACCAGACATGAGCAAGTCATCGGGCACATACTAACCTCCTTTTGTTTCAGGTACTATCGTGGGTTGAGTGGCCCCGAGCTAGGTGCCTTTTTATGAAATAGGGTTATGTGATCCGATTGCATAACTCTATGACATAAATCGGTCACCGGGGTACTTCTCCTCTGATGGGAAGGCTCATACAAGTTATGTTGTATGAGTTTTCCACTCAGAAGGGAAATACCTGGCCACTACAACATATATGGATCTTGATCCGGTTGGGCGGGTGCGAGGGGGCACCATCACCACCCGGTTGTCCCACTCTTGTTTGTGGGCCATGAGCATGGTCGGGTAACGACGAGGTTACCCTAAGTCCGTCCACTTTTACTTGCTTAACTTGTTCTCGGAACAAGTCATTTCCCCTTGTTGTAGTTGCCTACAATTTTGCGACTTCGGTCACCTTTCTTTTGAGACCCAAGAATTCGTGAATGCAAAATTCTTTTGTAGTGGGTCCTTGTGCTGGGGTGATGAACCTGCCCCATGACACCGCAATGCTAGCCTGCCAGCGCATTCGCGCGTCCCCAGACAAGGGCATTCTCGGTGGATATCTACATCTTCCTCTGCCGAGGCTGCAGAATATCGCTGCAGTCCTTACGGACTTTTGATATTACTTATTCACTACGACATAAGAAGGTATTTGTTGGGAGGGCTGAGGGCCAGAGACCAGTGGGGGAACCGAGGAAACGCTGGCCTGATTCAGTCGACGATGACAGTTAATCGCTGCTTGGATTTAGAAATTGGAGCACGTTGTTTGCAGGGAGCGAAGGCCCGAGAGGGGCTGTAGTGCTACAAAAAAGACAAGAAGAATATAATGATATATTTGTTTTAAGACTATTTTCATTTAAAAACTGCGCGTCATTAGTAAACAATAAGTTGTTTAAAGGTAGACTTGAAATGAACAATCGAAGAGAGAATTCTTAACATATTTTATTCTTTTGCTTCCGAAAGGGCGATGATAGCTCGAAAAAAAATTTGTGGAGTTTGTAGTTACAAATGCCCTACTGAACGCTATAGTTGGCATTGTTTTGTTCACTTTCGTTCTGGAGATTTTAATGTGCAAGATGCGCCACATACTGGTCATCCAAATACTATTGACTGCTGTATGATAACTTGAGAGATATCAAAAAAGCTTAACCTATCGAGTTCTATCATTTGATTGCACTTACAACAGCTTGATTATGTAAAAAACCTGGATGTTTGGGTTCCTCAGGAATTGAAGGAAATACACCTTACCAAACCCATTCACATATGTAACTCTTTGCTGTTTCGTTACCAAAACGACCCATTTTAATAAAAATTATAACGGTGCTAACCGAATTCCTGTTGGCAGCACTAGCTAGAAAGGCGAATTTCTTGTATGTACCGTAAGATTTCTAAATTTAAAAACTTGAAAACTGCGTTGCATTTTTCCAACTCCATTTAAGGAATTTGGTTTCGAGCCTGTTTGTTGATATTCAAATCCCTTCTGGCGAGAGCACTATTCTACTGCTTTGACTTTGACTATAAGCCCGAGCATCAATCATTTAAGAAAACACTACAAAATACTTATCACGCGTACTCTACTCTACAAGACGTACCCATCCATTTTTATTATCTTTAGAAATGTTCTATTAGGTGTCAATTAAGCTGCTCTACAGTAATTCAATATTTTTTTGCCTCGTTAAAGTTAGCGGACACGGAGACTTGAGGCAAACGCAAACATTACACAAAAAGCAACCGTTACTTTCTCCGAAGAAGGTCGTTACATTACAAGGGGAATGTCAAACCTAAAGATGTTAAAGTGGCTGAAGTGAACCACTCATCTCTGCCTAAAGGATGGAAACTTGACGGATGTAGTTTACTTTACACTAGTAAAACAACAAACTAAGCAGTTTCGACGGGGTGACCACCTTATCCCTTCAGGAGCAGCCACTCCTGATCACCACGGGGCTGCTCGACTGCTTATGTTTATTACAGGACATTGTTTTTAATTTCATCGACATTCGAAACACCTACCTCCCAAGTGTTCGACCACGTAACGGACAACTTAGAATAAACTAAGGCATTATATTTTAAGATGTGAACAAGATAAAAGGGTTGGAGCAGCATGTTGACGTTAACCGTAAATCTCTTCAATTTCATTGGAGGGACATTAAACATCATCTTCCTCTCCAGATATTCATTGGGGAAGGTTATGTTTACATTTTCATATCAAGCGGTTAAAATGTTTTTTTCCTTTATAATTAGCATCGAAAATAGTATTTGGCTATTATTTGAGGAATTCCACATATTTTGCTCAGATATATCCGCGAATATAAACAAATTCTCTCTAAGAATATCGGAAGGTGCAGCAGAAACAATGACAATCATCCAACAGGGATCGATCATGCTTAAGGATAAAGCAATATTGTACGCGACGCGAAAACTAGACATCGTTGATTTTTGCTACGATCTAGTTGATTTCTTCAAGTATGTTCTCAACCTTCTCCTGGGGGCAATATCTCTGCTTAGCGACATAATGTGGTATGTTGTGATGATTGTGCCAAATATAATTTGGTTTTTAATATTGTCTTTGATCTCTGCGATACAACTGCTTCTATTTAGCATATTATTGGGCTGTTCAACGTTAACCTCATAAGTTGTAGAAGTGTATACTCTGATCGTATTTCGGTTAAAGAATAAGCCCGTTCGAACAGTAGTAGAAGCTACGATACTCTTCCTTTTAATAACGAATTCATTGCTACTTCTTGCAGTCGCAAGACAATTGATGCGATTTTTGAACCGAATTTTAATCCATCTAGCCAGTAAGATTCGAAATTCGCCATACCTGAGGCTTCAATCTGACAGATATAGGCATTCATCTCGCCACTATTGAACCGTGCAGATCTGCTGTTTTAAGTCGTAGTCCAATTCAATCAAGATCTGCAATACAACAATCAAGCTCCACTCAAAATTAAACTGCCAGCAACAAGAACGATACGTAGGAAAAAGGATCTCTCTATGTGATATGCCAAGAACGACAAAGATGTATCGTATTGTTCCCTTGCAAGCATTTGTCTTTGTGTGATGATTGTGCTGATTGTTTAGCATCCTATCAGAACACTTGTCCTCTATGTAGGATTTATATTAACAATCAGCTAAGAATTTATGTATAAGACTGGTATTCGTAGATTATAAGTTCGATTGTTTTTTTATGGAGGAATATAACTTTTAACTATTTCTAAAAAAAAATTGAATTACTGTAGCGTAGCTTAATTAACACCTAATAGAACATTTCTAAAGATAATAAAAATTGATCGGTACGTCTTGTAGAGTAGAAT
>OZ017738.1:274154495-274214495 GCA_963969285.1 Odontomyia ornata | reverse complement strand
GGCGCCTTCTCAAAATTTGTAGTGCAAAAAAATATGTTAAGGTGTTTCAGGAGGGTCTCCCTGTACATGGGGGTGACTTAAAATTTTTATTTATTTTTTCTAGCAACCAAGTTTCTCAACAGATTCTGATGAAACTTGAAATTATAAGTTACTTAGGCAAGTTAATTCAACCTACAAAAACTTATGCAAATCTGCTGACAAATGAAAACGTTGAAAATTGTATTTTTAACTGCCATTTCCGATAAAAATCAGAAATTTTTGTGCTGTTCAGAGTGGGGCTCCGATTTGAATAAGATTAAGCACAAAAGTTGACACAAAACGATTTGTATCTGTGAAAATAATCAAAAAGCAATCGCTCAAATTCGAAATGGCGGACCTTATGGTTCAAAAAAGTGTTGAACTTTTTAACATATAATAATGGCAGCGCAATTCCTGACTAAACTATTCTAGAAATTTTCAAAAATGTAACTATTTAAGCAGGTTACTTTCTTAAATGATTGATGCTGGGGCTTATAAAGTCAAAGCAGTAGAACAGTGCTCTCTCCAGAAGGGATTTGAATATCAACAAATAGGTGTAATGAATTTCGAAATGTCCGTGTAAGACACGGGTGCCGATGGTCTGGCACAAGTGTCAGCGAGCTAAAACAACACCGAGCTCAGCTAATTAGCTCCACTTAACGACCGCATATGCGTGCTTGACGAATAGCAGTTGCGGGATCATATGAGGCGGGTTCTTGTCGAGCCACGAAGCTACACTATAAAATACTTATCACGCGTATTCTACTCTACAAGACGTACCGATCAATTTTTATTATCTTTAGAAATGTTCTATTAGGTGTTAATTAAGCTACGCTACAGTAATTCAATTTTTTTTTTTGAAATAGTTAAAAGTTATATTCCTCCATAAAAAAACAATCGAACTTATAATCTACGAATACCAGTCTTATACATAAATTCTTAGCTGATTGTTAATATAAATCCTACATAGAGGACAAGTGTTCTGATAGGATGCTAAACAATCAGCACAATCATCACACAAAGACAAATGCTTGCAAGGGAACAATACGATACATCTTTGTCGTTCTTGGCATATCACATAGAGAGATCCTTTTTCCTACGTATCGTTCTTGTTGCTGGCAGTTTAATTTTGAGTGGAGCTTGATTGTTGTATTGCAGATCTTGATTGAATTGGACTACGACTTAAAACAGCAGATCTGCACGGTTCAATAGTGGCGAGATGAATGCCTATATCTGTCAGATTGAAGCCTCAGGTGTGGCGAATTTCGAATCTTACTGGCTAGATGGATTAAAATTCGGTTCAAAAATCGCATCAATTGTCTTACGACTGCAAGAAGTAGCAATGAATTCGTTATTAAAAGGAAGAGTATCGTAGCTTCTACTACTGTTCGAACGGGCTTATTCTTTAACCGAAATACGATCAGAGTATACACTTCTACAACTAATGAGGTTAACGTTGAACAGCCCAATAATATGCTAAATAGAAGAAGTTGTATCGCAGAGATCAAAGACAATATTAAAAACCAAATTATATTTGGCACAATCATCACAACATACCACATTATGTCGCTAAGCAGAGATATTGCCCCCAGGAGAAGGTTGAGAACATACTTGAAGAAATCAACTAGATCGTAGCAAAAATCAACGATGTCTAGTTTTCGCGTCGCGTACATTATTGCTTTATCCTTAAGCATGATCGATCCCTGTTGGATGATTGTCATTGTTTCTGCTGCACCTTCCGACATTCTTAGAGAGAATTTGTTTATATTCGCGGATATATCTGAGCAAAATATGTGGAATTCCTCAAATAATAGCCAAATACTATTTTCGATGCTAATTATAAAGGAAAAAAACATTTTAACCGCTTGATATGAAAATGTAAACATAACCTTCCCCAATGAATATCTGGAGAGGAAGATGATGTTTAATGTCCCTCCAATGAAATTGAAGAGATTTACGGTTAACGTCAACATGCTGCTCCAACCCTTTTATCTTGTTCACATCTTAAAATATAATGCCTTAGTTTATTCTAAGTTGTCCGTTACGTGGTCGAACACTTGGGAGGTAGGTGTTTCGAATGTCGATGAAATTAAAAACAATGTCCTGTAATAAACATAAGCAGTCGAGCAGCCCCGTGGTGATCAGGAGTGGCTGCTCCTGAAGGGATAAGGTGGTCACCCCGTCGAAACTGCTTAGTTTGTTGTTTTACTAGTGTAAAGTAAACTACATCCGTCAAGTTTCCATCCTTTAGGCAGAGATGAGTGGTTCACTTCAGCCACTTTAACATCTTTAGGTTTGACATTCCCCTTGTAATGTAACGACCTTCTTCGGAGAAAGTAACGGTTGCTTTTTGTGTAATGTTTGCGTTTGCCTCAAGTCTCCGTGTCCGCTAACTTTAACGAGGCAAAAAAATATTGAATTACTGTAGAGCAGCTTAATTGACACCTAATAGAACATTTCTAAAGATAATAAAAATGGATGGGTACGTCTTGTAGAGTAGAGTACGCGTGATAAGTATTTTGTAGTGTTTTCTTAAATGATTGATGCTCGAGCTTATAGTCAAAGTCAAAGCAGTAGAATAGTGCTCTCGCCAGAAGGGATTTGAATATCAACAAACAGGCTCGAAACCAAATTCCTTAAATGGAGTTGGAAAAATGCAACGCAGTTTTCAAGTTTTTAAATTTAGAAATCTTACGGTACATACAAGAAATTCGCCTTTCTAGCTAGTGCTGCCAACAGGAATTCGGTTAGCACCGTTATAATTTTTATTAAAATGGGTCGTTTTGGTAACGAAACAGCAAAGAGTTACATATGTGAATGGGTTTGGTAAGGTGTATTTCCTTCAATTCCTGAGGAACCCAAACATCCAGGTTTTTTACATAATCAAGCTGTTGTAAGTGCAATCAAATGATAGAACTCGATAGGTTAAGCTTTTTTGATATCTCTCAAGTTATCATACAGCAGTCAATAGTATTTGGATGACCAGTATGTGGCGCATCTTGCACATTAAAATCTCCAGAACGAAAGTGAACAAAACAATGCCAACTATAGCGTTCAGTAGGGCATTTGTAACTACAAACTTCACAAAATTTTTTTCG
The DNA here is from genome assembly GCA_963969285.1 of Odontomyia ornata. Taxonomy (NCBI): domain Eukaryota; kingdom Metazoa; phylum Arthropoda; class Insecta; order Diptera; family Stratiomyidae; genus Odontomyia; species Odontomyia ornata. Next base: position 274,211,379 of record OZ017738.1, on the reverse strand, counting down.
AGCTATCATCGCCCTTTCGGAAGCAAAAGAATAAAATATGTTAAGAATTCTCTCTTCGATTGTTCATTTCAAGTCTACCTTTAAACAACTTATTGTTTACTAATGACGCGCAGTTTTTAAATGAAAATAGTCTTAAAACAAATATATCATTATATTCTTCTTGTCTTTTTTGTAGCACTACAGCCCCTCTCGGGGCTTCGCTCCCTGCAAACAACGTGCTCCAATTTCTAAATCCGAGCAGCGATTAACCGTCTTCGCTGACTGAATCAGGCCAGCGTTTCCTCGATTTCCCCACTGGTCTCTGGCCTTCCGCCCTCCCAACGAATACCTTCTTGTGTCTCCGTAATTCATCCATATGATTCATGTGGCCAGCCCATTGCAGCTTCCGCAGTCTTACAATTGTTGAGACCTCCAGTTTGGCAAAAATTTCATACAGTTCATGGTTATATGGAATTCGCAATTGGTCTCCATCTAGCTTCGCTCCAATTATCTGCCTTTAGACCCGTTGCTCAAAGGTGTTCAATATGTTTGTGGGTGCTTGGGCTAGGGTCCACGTTACACACCCATAGCATAACACAGGTCTAATCACATATTTTTATACTTGGAGCTATGTTTTCTATTGTATCCAGCTGGTCATCAAGATCGTCATAACTGAAAAAAATATTCTATTTGCAAGTTGTATTCTTCGGCGTATTTCGTCTCTTTCGTTACCAGTTCTCATTAGCTTGGCACCAAAACACAAATTTGCTCACATTTTTATTAGTGTATTCGCTAAGTGTGATACTCTGTTTACTTCAGTTATGTTCTCTCGAATGCACCATGAGCTTTGTTTTACTTTCATTAATTTGTAGCCCTACTAGTTTTGCTTATCTGTCAAGTTCCAGAAAGAGTTCTTTGCCAGTTGCCAATAACTGTGACAAAATGTTGATGTCGTCCACATAGGCTACTACTTGGCTTGAATTGTATAGTAATGTTCCTCGTGTACTGACAGGTGGCTCCTTTATTACGTACTCCGGTGCCAAATTGAATAGCAATGGGGCCAGCCCATCTCCCAGTTTTAGTCCGATATTTGTGTCAAAGGCATTGGTGAGCTGGTTATGAATGTGGACTTGGGAGGTTGTGGACGTCATTGTTTTTTGGGAAGTTGGACTTATTGGCTGGGACGCAGAAGCAAAGCATTATTTGGTACAGTACGTTACGATCGATACTGTCGTATGCTTACTTCAAGTCAACTAAAACTTAGTGTTTGTCTGTATTGAACTCGCAAAGTTTTTCAAGTACCTGCTTGACTATGAACAATTGGTGTATTGTCCATCTACCTACTCTAAAGCTACCTTGATACTCTTCAATAATTCTGTCAGAGTATGGTCCGATTTAATTTTCAAAGACCTCTGAAAATATTTTGTTTGCCTTACAAAGTAGTGTTATGCCTCTATAATTTTTACATTGTTACTTGTCAATATAGTATTTTTGTTGCTAAATGTGCTGAAAGACTTTGTGAAAACTTTGTAAACACTACCGCCACCATATTACATGAGCTTTACTGCAATCTCATCGATACCCGGGGCTTTATTATTTTTTGGGGTTTGAAAATGCAACAAACTTTAAACAAAGTTGGTGGGACCAATGGAAACTTTCCGGATACATCTGTAGGCTCCAATGTTCTGGAGCTGTGCGGAGGATTAAAGAGTTTCTTGAAATATTATGCCCATCTTTCCTTAATCTTGATTTCATAAGCAATGATATTGGCAATGTGACCACGACAGAGCGTGATGTCGGGCTGATAACCTCATTCTTTGTGTCGTGTGTTATTGCTCGCTAGACTAATATAGATGCCTTTCAATTGTTCGTCATAGTAGTTTTTTCTTAATCCCACTTATTTCATTCCTTACTCTTCTGATATTTCTATAGTGTCCTCTCTTTTTCCTATTGTCGATGTGAGCATTATCAAAACTGCTTGCAATGCTTCTATGCCCTGTCAAAAACCCCGGCGCGGTGAGCTTCAGTATATTGGTGATCGGCAAAAATCACTAAAAACCGAAGGGACACAAACTCCGGCATGAGGCTCAACAGGCACGGAACCGTGACGAGGCATGCAATCGGGTAGTAGCATATAACTTGGCCAGGAAATGGCTTCACAAATTGACAAACAACAGCAAGGCTCGCTACTGGCAAGATCAAAATGGCCAATGTGAACAAGGATCCGTGGGGCCTTGGCTAGAAGCTAGTTATGCAGAAGCTTAGTGCCCTACTTAAGCCTTGCATACATGATGTCAAAAAGATGGGGGAAATAGTATGCGTGCTCTTCTCCACCTATCCCGTATGTATTGACGCTATCTATGGTACAACAGCAATCCAGTTTTCACTTTTCACACAGCCGGAACTGGAAGAGGCAATCCTTTCACTGAAATCGAGGATGGCTCCATTTCCAGATGTAATCCCAGCTGAGGTGTTACACGTTATCTTTCACCACGCTTGCCCACGGAACGGGGTTTTTTCGGTACTCTCATACTGATCAGCAAGGGGAAGGAAGATCTCGGATCACCGTCTGCATAACGCCTGTTACATATGCTAGACACTGCTTGGAAAGTGCTAGAGAAACTCATCGAGGGAAGACTGACTAACGTGACTCGGTTTTAAGTTCCATAATACCTACAGTGGATTTTGAGGGACTAGCAGAAGGACTACCTGAAGGACTGAAGCTTGCTTTACAAAACAGCTCCAATGAAGGGTGGACGTTATATCGAGTGTTGCTCAGGGTCTTTCCTTGGTCCAGGCCTGTGGAACGTGTCTGACAATGGGTTACTGAAGCTAGAGATGTAAGATGAATGGGAATGATGTTGTGCCTTTGGATGCTAGATACATCATTGAACAAATGCAACTTATGTTAGATATGCTGGTGCGTGGGCTCAGTTAAGCACCGGAGAAAATTGGTGCAGACATCTTGACAAAAAAGAGAATCCCTATAGTAAAGATGATCAGTATTTTTTTTTGTGGTTAGGAGGTAAATGTCATTTATTCACAGAACGTGGGACTCTCGTGCCTGAAAGCTACTGGACTACACACTAAAATCCTCCTCTGTCAACCTGCGAACCCAACCTGGAACCGTTTGATACATTACTTTGGGCCAGATTTCATTTAGTTCCACCACAAGGTGCCTTCAAGCTAGGCGATCCTTGTTTTAGTGGGAGGGGAAAACGGAGAGGAATTGCCAAAAAGTGATCCCCCAGCTCCAAACTCCTGGCTGCTGTGAGTCCTTTTTATCTTTAAGGACTTTCCGAACATAATGTGCCAAAAGGTTTCATTTGTCAACCGATTCGAGCATCGCCGTAACTATGCTATCAACAGTGAGCTACCCCGTTTCTCTGTGAAGGTCCCATTTGAGCATATAAAAAATGTGTGGGAAGCATTGTCTCGCCAATATTGTGCAGGTATGACTGAAAACATCCATGCCCGCTAAAAGGCTACGTCACATGGAAGTCAGTCTCACCATGTTCTCGATATAGTTACGGTCTCACATCTGGAATGATGCACGCAGTCCACCTTTCCTTCGTCCAAGTCAACAAAGACTGCTGCCAAACATTGAGTGAGCTCTGTCTCTCCTCGCCGGAAACCATCTCCCTCGACGGAAACCATCTCCCTCGCTTCATCGTTTCAATGCTGGTAACTAGCATTAAAAATAAATATATTGAAGCGTTCAATTTTGCTAATGAAAATAATATAGACATATTTGTCATAATGGAGACTTGGTTAAGCCTAATGATAGCTTTAAGCATCCCTTCTTTCATATACATATACAGATACAATCGCATTAATAAAGCTAGCGGAGGCGAATCCATAGCCATTAATAGAAAAATAAAACATTTTGTATTACATAAAAGTCCAACATCGGTTGGACTTGGGAAAATATTGGCATTATCATCGAAGAACTTAATATAAAACTATACGGTGGGAGGAAAAAGTCGAACTTTTCAGAAGAGATTTGAAGTGGTTTAGCAAGGCTAACCAAAGATATCTACTTTACAAATATCTTAGCCCTAGACATTGGCTCTGGGATTGCACACAAAGCAACAAAAGGGAGCACATTTTATTTAATATCACCAAAAAGCCAAATATCTTTGTACATTTCCCTAAATTACCCACGTTTTACTCTCCCCGCGGAATCAGTTCCACTCTGGATCTGGTTCTTAGTGACCAAAATATTACTCCATCTGAGTTCAGTGTATTGCAAGCCCTTTCATCTCCTCATCTACCTGTAATATTTTCCTAGAAATGACGAGAGGTAACTGCAATGTATCAAAAACACACTACTGTTATAAAATTATAAAATGGTCAGAATTCTGCAGTTTAATTAATGATAGAGTGAGCTTAACATCAAGAACTATAGAATCGCTCAATACTCCCTCTGTATGTGAAGGACAAATTGAAGAGCTCGCAAACAATATCCGGCAAGCCATTGAGTGTAGTGTCTCAAAATAATCAAAAGCTTTTTATAATTTGGAATTTGACGAATAAACCCACAATCTAAAAAAAAAACGAAATTCTTTGTGGCATGAATGGCAAAAACCCGCAGAAGGTGTCTTAAAATTGTTGTTAATAGCCTCACTTTAGTAATTGGGAACAGAATTAAGAAGCTCCGGAATCTCTGATGGAATAAAATGCTAACAATCCTGGATACAGGTCGTGGAAAGTCTGGTTTTTAAATAGAATTTTCAAACGAAAGTATCACATGTTACCATACTCGATAGTAATAGCAACGACGAGCATATTTAATTCAATCAAGAGAAAGCACACATACTTGCAGATAAATTCAAGCAGTTCCATAATGTTTCCTACAGGTTCTGCAACAATCTAGCAGAAATGATGATGGCTAAAGCTTTGGAGCAACCATCTCACCAAACCTCTTTACCTCCAGGTGCATTAATAAAAACCAGAGAGTTGATAGGTTTACTCAAAAAAGTTGAAAACCGCAAAGTTGTAGGTATCGATGGCCTGTAGTATATAGTACTTAAAAAGTTTACCCAAAACCGGAATAGACTTCATAAGCCTCCTATTCCACGCTTGCCTTAGGCTTCTTTCCATCAATCTGGAGACAAGTTCTAATTATACCTATCGTGAAGCCTGGAAGAGGTCCGCGCTGAAAGAGATCCACCTCTCCCACTAGCCTACTACAAGGTTTAGGTAAGCTCTTTGAAAGAGTAATCCCAAAAAGATTAAATGATTAAATGGCTAACAATGATATCTTACCTGATTTCCAACTCGGCTTCAGAAACATATATTTGACAGAGCATCAGCTTTTCCTTAATACGAAAGACGTCAATGCAGTGATGTGCAGTAAATTATCTGTAGGTTTGGTGACGCAGGACATAGAAAAATCCTTCGATACAGTCTAGCATGATGATCTTGTCTATAAACTTCAGAAATATAACATACCCCCATGCTTTTTGAACCTTATGCAAGCATTTTCAACTGACAGGCAGTTCCAGGTCAAACTAAGGTAAAGCATTTCTCCAGTGAAAAGTATTACTGCCGGTGTTCCCCAAGGCTCCTGCCTAAGCACATCACTATATAACATCTGCACGTCCGACTTCCTGACCAAACTGCCAAGTTACAGCTATCGTAAACGACAATTGCATAACAACATAGGCGTAGACTCAAATTCTATTATTGCTAGCCTTGGATTTAGAACAAATTGTATAAAGCGTTAGAACTTACATATCAATTCTACCATAGATGGAAAATTAACCAGAAAGCGTAAGCCGTTTCACATACCCAAGCGACGAATAAATTTTTAAGAGCAAACTATTCCCTGAAGTGAGGATCTCAATTATCTTGGGCTTATATTCTACAAGAAACGAACCTTCAGAAGTCATATTAAACAAATTATCTCCACAACTTTCAAGGCTGTGCTGTCATTCTACCCCCTTCTTTATCATAATTTGCGTCTCAACACCAGAAACAAAGTCCTCATCGTCAAAATGGCAATTCAACCGATCATCCTATTTGGCTAACCTACCTGAATCCAATGTGCTAAGTATCTGGTAACAAAGCTTCAGATCATGCAAAAAAGATGCCTGAAAATGGTACTTAATATAACATTTTACTTTTCGTCTGAAAAACTACACAGCCTTGCTGGCGTTAGTTCAACTTACAAACTCGCTGCATCGCGCCGTGATAAACTAATCACGAAAGTAAATAACTTGCCCAATCTGCTAATTTCTGTCCTAGCGGGCTGAAAACCAGCAGTTGCTACCACCTTTCTCTTTGGCCGTAAACTAGCTTCATCGGTTTGAACTAGTTATAAGTAGATAGTTAAGTTATGTTAAGCCAATAATAAGTTAAGTAGAGGTTTTTGCCGAAATTTCCTCTAGCTAATTAAAACATTCACATTGGAAATACGATACTGCACATAGTTTTAAGTAATGTTCAAAAGACGGTTAAATGACTTTATCAGAACACGTAGCATATTATAAGACGTCAAAGTCAAAAGTGCTTTATTCAATACTAATCGATATAAATTTTGAAAAAATATTTAGCAAAGTCCAAACAATAACTATACAAAACCTTAATGACCCAAATTGCTCTCTAAATTTGTACGTTTTCAGTTAAACTATTTTATGATTTGATTGGAAAAATTATACGACCTCTGTACCACATACATTCGAATTATATATGTATACAATTGAAAAGCAAACCTTCAAATTCGAAATCGCGGCGCCTGATGGTTCAAATAAGAATTAAGTTTTTTTATAAAGGGTTTTGCATTAAGAGCATAACATAAATATTTGAGATATTGAGTTCAAATTTGATTTTGGCCATAAACTTTACGAGCCCGTTTACAGCGGTTGATTCTTGGCACACAATTCTCCACCCCTCTGGCACACATTTCGACCGGAAAATTGGTTATTTTGCGTTGGATGTTTTCTTTGAGCTCATCTGAAGTTGCTGACTCTTTAGCATGGACCAGTGACCGAATATAGCCCCATAAAACGAAATCCAACGGCATTAGATCGCATGAACGAGGCAGCCATTTCTCGGGATAGCTCGTTCATCAAATTTGCCTTTCAATAAATCGATTGTGAGGCATGCTGTTTGGCTAGTAGCACTGTCTTATTGGAACCACATATCATTGACCCAATTCACCCAATTCTGGCCACAAATAAAGTCCAACATAACACGATAGTGCTCTCCATTGACAGTAACATGAGAGTCATTTTCATCCACGAAAAAATACGGCCCAATCATAGTATCTCAAAAGACAGTCTTAACAAAGGTTTTGACACTGACAGTTTATTAAAAAAGTTTGAATATGCGTTCATATAAAGAAACAAGCTGTTATGTTATAGAAAATCTTAAATTAATGGCTCGCAAGTCCTGACTAAACAGTTATGGAAGTCGTTTAAAATTAACTATTTAAGGTGACACGTTCCTCAGCTCTACAAAGTCAAAGTAGCAGGAGAGTGCTTTTGCTAGAAGGGTTTTGTTAACGAATTAGTAAATCAAACAATGTTAGTTGAATATTAACAGCTAGGCTCCTAGCTAGATTCCTTAAATCAAGTTGGTAAAATAAAATGCAGTTTTCAAGTTTTTAAATTTAGGAATCATACGGTACATACGAGAAATTTGCCTGTCCGGCTTGTGCTGCCAAAAAGGATTTTATCAACATTCGCTCGCTAAGGGGAAATGCCATTAAACTGTAAGGAAGAAATATATTAAAAAAATTATAATAATAGTAATAAAAAAAATTCCTTAAATCAAAATATTTATATGAAATTTAGCTTTCAAAAATATTAGTAGATATATTGGAGAACAGGATGAAATATTTAACGATGCGGTGAGTGTCCCCAATGTTGATGATAATGCTTGTAACTCAGCCCCACTAGTAAACAATTGGACTGTTTACTCACCCAATATATCGATCAACGCCATTTTGGTTAAAGCATGCCCATTTTGGTAACGGTTCCCTGAAGCGTGAGTTACATCCACCTGACTATTCAACCCAACCAACGTGAGACACCTCTCATGTGGCCAGGTACAAACTCGGAACGTGGGGGGTCAACAAACAAGAATGCAGGCAGACAAGAATGCAGACGAACATGAATCCACACGACATCCGGCGAAGTATTATATTTCTCAAAACTGTAAGATTGCACATTTTGTACTTTTGTCGGTTACCATAGCATCCATCGATTTATTTAATTCACTTCGCATTCCCGACGCGATAAATTTACCAAAATTCGACGGCAATCCCAGACTGTTGTATGATTTTCTTGGGAATGTGATGGAATTCTCGAGCTAATAGTTATTACAAGTGGATCCACATATGGCCAACTCTTATTGAGAGCAATAAGAAATAAAATAGTAGGACCCGTAAATAAGGTATTCAACATGTACGGAACTCCATTTGTTTGGGATAATATCAAGGAGAACCTCATCCTTCACTATTCCGATAAGCGAAATGAAACGTGGCTTATAAAAGACTTGCACGGTCTTCGCCAAAATAACAATACAGTGGAAAAATTTTATAGTGAGGTAATTGAAATCCTTTCTAGTCTAAATAACCACATAAATATTCACGAAAAAGATAAAAACGTCATAAACGTGAAGAAAGCGCTTTATTCTGAAATGTGTTTGAATACATTTCTTTCGGGACTTAACGAACCGTTAAGATCCACAATTAATGCTATGAAGCCAAAATCACTGGCACTTACCTTTGCATATTGCATGGAGGAACAAAACATTTTTTATTCACGCAATGAACAAAATAAATTAATTTTCGACTATTAGATCACGCCCCACTCAAAATATACCTCAAAAATATACCTCAACCATTAACACCACAAGTGATGAATTACACACCTCGACCTAGAATAGCAACTACATACCCAACATTATCAAGGCCAAATCTATTCCAACCTATGCAAAGACAACCATTCCCGATGCTGCAAAGACAAAATCAGTTTAATAATTTTCAAAGACCATTCCAATTCAACCAATCTGCAACACCGGCGCAAAATAATTCAAACTTCATGTCCCGACCAACGACCAATTTCTTGCCAAAACCTGAACCGATGGACATTTCTTAAGTAAATGTTAGATAAAACCCCCAAAATACTAACAAATTTTACCCACAAAATCAAGCAAGACCGACAAACTTCCCAAAATTTACAAGTAAAGAACTTTTTAATTTATCTGAAGTGAACCCAGAATACTATTACGACGACGGAAATTTCACACATTATTTAGATCTACAATCCAATTCGAACCATCGTCAAAATTTTAATCCTTATAATGATGAGGCACACTAATGTGAGTACGATCAAGAACAAGTAGCACATCCCTGGGATAAAACAGCAAATCCGGAAGTAAATCTCTCGTCCAATAAAATTGAGTAAGAAGACGAAAATTTTCATTTAAATGCCTCGAACCTTGCACGGGATATTTAGAAATAAATAAACACGGGACGACACTTCCATACATAAATATTTCCTCACCATTTAGTCACCCTCTTCGATTCTTAATAGACACAGGCGCTTCATCTTCATTTATAAACCCCGAATTCATAAATCCAACCCAAATTTCAAAAATTAAACCCATCACGATAACGACTGTTTTGAATAAATACGAATTAGATAAAGAAGCAAAAATTCCCATTTTTATTGAATTTAATCAATTGGGCCAAATGAGATTTCTAGTGTTTAAGTTTCACAGATATTTCGATGGGCTGATTGGGCTCGATATATTAACAGATTTAGGTGCAAAGGTCGATCTAGCAGACAATGCACGAATCACAAGGAACTCTAGGATACAATTAAATTTCAAACCCAATATCACTTCTCAAAAATATTCAATACCTCCAAAGTCAAAAGTCGTAATCAAATTCCCGGTTGATGTTAAAGAGGGTGAACTACATGTGCAAACAACGGAAATTAGCAAAAGTATTGTGATCCCAGAAGTGATTTGTTTCGCAAATAGTTGGCATATTTTGGTAGAAGTAATGAGCTGTTCAAACGAATCCAAAATTATTTTCCTTGATCATCCCCTCAAAGTCAATAAACTCTCAAATTTGTACTCAGAATTGAACAACTTCAATATAAGTGGCCATGACCCCGACCACACAGAACAAGCCTCAAAGGGGGACATCGAACAACTTATTAGAGCTTCACATCTGAAGATGGAAGAACGGAAATTTCTGTTCAAGGTTTGTCGAGAGTTTGAGGATATTTTCCTTAAAGAGGGACAAAAACCAACCTTCACGAACCAAATCAAACACCATATTCGAACACATGATGATATTCCCATTTACACAAAATCGTACCGTTATCCCTACGTACATAAAGAAGAGGTTCGTCCTCAAATCAATGAAATGCTCAATCATGGAATAATAAGACCAAGTTATTCCCCATGGAGCAGCCCCGTATGCATTGTCCCTAAGAAAAAGGATGCCAGCGGCAAACAGAAATGGTGACTAGTGGTTGACTATCGCAAGCTCAACGAAAAAACCATTTGTGATAAATACCCACTCCCTAACATTGCCAATATCCTTGACAAGCTGGGCAAATGTATGTACTTCAGCACAATAGACCTGGCCAGCGGCTTCCACCAAATTGAAATGAGCCCAATGGATGTTGCAAAAACAGCTTTTACTGTGGAAGGTGGTTATTTCGAATATATTCGCATGCCTTTCGGATTAAAAAATGCTCCCTCACCTTTCAGCGTGTAATGGGCAACGTACTTGGTGAATTATAAGGCGTTGTGTGCTTAGTTTATCTGGGTGATATAATTATCTTCTCAACATCATTGCAGGAACATGTCGAGAATCTCCGGAAAGTATTCGCCTGGCTTCGGAAGGCAAATCTTAAAATTCAACTGGATAAATCAGAATTTCTGCATAAAGAGATTGCTTTTTTAGGGCACCTTGCTACCACCGAAGGAGTCAAACCCAACCCCGACAAAATTAAAGCCATTAAAGATTTTCCCCTTCCTCAGACACAAAGGTAAATTAAATCCTTCCCAGGATTGTTGGGTTATTATCGCAAATTCATCCCAAATTTCGCTAAGCTGACGAAACCGCTCACCGAATGTTTAAAAAGGGGTAGTAAAATCGATCTCAATCCAAATTACATTCAGACATTCAACCATTGTAAACATCTCTTAGCAAATGACCCCATACTGCAATATCCTGACTTCACCACCGATGCAAGTAATTTTGCAATCGGGGCTGTTCTGTCGCAAGGCCTAATTGGAAGCGACAAGCCAATTTGTTATGCGAGTAGGACTCTGACTTCTTCCGAAATAAATTATTCAACGATCGAAAAAGAGCTTCTTGCGATCGTTTGGGCCTCAAAGTATTTTCGACCTTATTTGTTTGGCAGAAAATTTAAGATCCTAACAGACCATAAACCACTAATGTGGTTAATGAGTTTAAAGGACCCTAACTCTAAACTCATTCGATGGCGCCTCAAGTTAGAAGAATACGACTACGAGATTGTGTATAAAAAAGGTACACAAAATTCAAACGCCGATGCACTGAGTCGTATAAAGTCCATCCCAGGTGGCGCAAATTACGAGTTAAATGCAAACGCGACCTCATCATCCATAGCAGCTGCAATGATACAGACCAAACTGATAATAGCATACATTAATTTTGATGGGATTCCGATCTCAGTGAGACCTCTAAATGAACTCAACATCCAAATGATCCTGGGGAAATCCGATAGAGTATCCCCTACAACATTGCACATCTTATTTCGAAATAAACAACGCAGAGAAGTCTGTCTCCCCGAATTCACCGAAGAAAATCTTTTACAAACTTTCAAACGATTTCTAGCCCCCAATGAAACAAACGCAATTCTAACTGACGACGAAACGTTCAAACTTGTTCAAAACGTCTACTCTAAATATTTTTCCAGGAGTAAAACATTTAAAATTATACGCTTTGTGGAAATTTCGCAAGACATAACAGACAATGACGAACAAGACAGGGTCATCCAAAATTATCATACAAATAACAACCATAGATGAATTAGCGAAACAGTCCTACATCTTAAAAGACATTATTACTTTCCTTTCCTCAAGACAAAAGCTACCAAAATTATTAATAATTGTGAACGTTGTCAAACCCTTGAATATGATCGTCACCCTCAGAAAATTAAATACCAAACTCCTGAATACCCTTGTAAACCTTTGGAAAAAATTAAAATCGATGTATACACCATTAACAAACGACCAGTTTTAACAATAATAGATTGTTTCTCCAAATTTGTGGCAGCTTACTCACTTACGTCTCAAAACAGTCTTAATATTACTAAATGTCTTAAAGATTTTATTAACATCCACGGTATTCCCAAGAAAATTATTGCAGATCAAGGTACGGAAATGACGTCAATTCTTTTCACAAACATCTGTCAGCAATACTCCATTGAATTACACATAACATCATTTCAGCAGACCAGCAGTAATGCATATGTAGAGAGGCTATACTCCACAATGACCGAAATATACCGTATCATACTTGTAAAACGTAAGGATAATAACATTGATATTGATCATGACGATATCCTCAACGAAGTCATGATCACATGTAATAACGCCATCCATTCAACTACCAAACTAACCCCTTACGAACGGTTCACTGGAAAAACCCATACATTCAACAAAACTGTGCAATTCAATCAAGAGCATGAATACCTAGAAAAGAAAGTTTAGATCAACTATATATCCCATCATCAAAGATAAAGTAGACAAATTGGTAAATCGGAATCTCGACAAGATCAACACAAATCGCACTGACCCCTTATAGCTCGAAGAAAATGAAATCGTGTTTCGGAAAGAATGTAGGCGCAATAAAATGACCCCCCGGTTTAGTAAGCATATCGTTCAAAAAGACAATAAAATTATACTTATAATCAAAAACTGCATAAAGCTAAAACTAAAAGAAGACGCAATTTTCAGGCTAGCACTAGCAGTGCGAGGACAACGGATGGAAATTCAGGACCTGACCAACAGTAAAGGACTTCTACCTATACAAATTGGGACGGCAAGGACAATACACTCATATAAAAACCTTCTGCATATAAAACCATTCGAACCATACGAACAAACACTCCTTCAGATCTTAAACTCATTGGAAGCTTTTGAAAAACTTAAGTTTTTGGATTAGATCAGACAGTTGAAAGTGGCCGTTGTGTTTTTAGTTTTTCGTTGTTTTAATATTGATTTTTGGAGGGTTTTAAAATTGGGAAAAAGGGGAGTTGGGATTTGGAAAAAAAATATAAAAGAATTTTGCTGTGCGGGATATGAGTGATTTTTGTGTGTTTTAAAATTGGGAAAAAAAAAAAGTTTTTGGATTGAAAAATGTGATGGTGAATCAAATAGATTTTTCCTTTGAAGTTTTAATGATGAAGTAGGAGAGTGAAAGTATTGAGAAAGTGAGTCAGTTTTTGGATTTGAAAGAGATAAGGGTGTTTTGTGTGCTCAGTGGAGATTGGACTTGGATAGAAAAGGGATTGAAGTTAATATTTGGCTTGTGAAGGAGAGTGGAATTCTTTGGCAGCTTCAGAGAAAGTTTTTTTGTGAAAATTCGGCGAATAAAAGTTGTTTGGAGTTTAGTGAAGTAATTAAACAAATTAAACTAAAATTGAATTTTGAGAGTGGAAAAAAAATAGTTGCGTTGGATACAAGATGAAGAGTGAATGAAAGATTTGTGTAGCAGAACGGTTTTGGCCTAGTGTATGTTGTACAGAAGAAAAATTAATTAGTGGGTACGAAAAGTGGAGGAAAAAAAACTAAAAACAATCATTAAATCGTGTGAATTGTACCAAGTGATTGAGTTGATCACCTTCTGATCTTACAGTGAAGATAGGAATTGTGAATTTTCACGTGTGGAATCAAAAGTTTGTATCAAGAAAAGATTGTTCTTGCAATAAGTGAGAATCCCTTGGTGGATTTAAATTTAACAACCAACGGAAATATTGAATAACTTACGTGGAAGAAAAAGTAAATGGAATTATCGATATAAACTAAGGCGGTAATTAACGGAAATACATGGGCGGATTAAATATTAGGATGAAGCTTATCGGTAACTAATGAGTTTTAAGTTAAAATCAATTAAATTAGCAGTGACCCCACCTCTCGTTTTCGGTGTCCTTCGTCGAGCGCTCGAGGATCCACAGAAAAAGAAGAGAGTAAGTAAATACAATGATTAATATTTTCCCTTGTTTTTTTTTGACATTCTTTTATCTATTACCTATTTTTCCAGTTTATTGTAATTTGCTATTCTTTCATTAATATCTTATTTAATTTATTTGCATAATAATAATATTTAGGGGTCTGTTTGTTTTTGATTGGTATCTCTTAATTGTTGAATTTGCTGTGTAAATTACTTTTTTAATTAAATAAAACGGCCATGTCTCGTTAAGACAACAAACTTTCATTTCTCAGAATGACCTCCCCTTTCCCGTCCTTTTCCCTATGTGCTAGTATTTATATGTAAGGTGGCTCAGCAGGAGCAGAGGGTGTCCCGAAAGACCCACGACACGACTGAGCGCTAGCCGGCCTCAGTATGCCACCCCGGGTTACACACCCCTCTGCTAATTCTTAATGTCTGCAACTGCGGTGACTTCCGCGGTTGCTACAAGATCTCCAAGCCTACGTTAATAACACCAATATCATTTTTAACATCCAGATTCCCTTGATCTCCACCAAAATATATTCCATCCACCATATCATACCGCTTCCTGCAAATGAACGTGATTTTATCCACTCCAAACCCTACCTAATAATGAGCCCCGACGAGATCCAGTACCTAGATGAAAAATGCCCACAAATTGAGCGAATCTTCTATTGTCGAGAATCGATCCACAAGGAAAAGACGGACGCTTCGACATGTGTTCGGAAAATTTTAAACAATAAACCTGCGTCCTGCACATTTTACGATCGGTGCATCAAAACAGAAATCTTCCAACCCGAACACCATTATCTAATCCTGATAAACGTAGCTGAAACCAAAGTCAACACTACGTGTCAACCCAACGAAGTATGCGTAAAGGGAACAATCCTTATATACTTCGAAGGCTGCGAGATTATGATCAACGATATAGTATATACATTCGTCGAACAAACAATTGTTCATCCAAAGCTGTTTAACAAAATTAATATCTCATCCACAGACATTAACCCATTTCATCTCAAGCAGTTGGAAAAATATCAATTTTCGGAAAAAAGTTATCAAAGCATCCATAGTAATCAGCATCATGATGGCCACTTACCTTTGGATCTGTAGTAGGCTTCGGAATCGATTCGTCGTCAACCCGAATCCACCAACAATAATTGCTCCTATCCAGGAACCCAAGGTCATCTGTCCGTCGCAATCTAAGGGGGGAGGAGTTACATCTACCTGACTATTCAACTCAACCAACGTGAGACACCTCTCACGTGGCCAGGTACAAACTCGGAACGTGGGAGGGTCAACAAACAAGAATGCAGACAGACAAAAATGCAGACGAACATGAATTCACACGACATCCGGCGAAGTACTATATTTCACAAAACTGTAAAATTGCAAATTTGGTACTTTTGGCTTTTAAACTTAAAAATGTAAAATCAGTCAGTTGTATCTGAACCGCTAAATAAAGTAGTTGGCTTTTAAATTCGTAAACTTGCGTTTTTTTTAAGTAATTAATTAATAAGAACCTTAACTCGTGTTTCCTTCAGTTAGAGAGTCAACCGAATTCAACTATTTACTTTCTGCTCTAGATCGAAATCTTTTTAGACTCATTACCAATCTAGTTTCATCACCCCTTCCCTCTGATCCTTATTCCACTTTTAAAAGAGGCCTGGTACATACACTATCTATTTCAGAATTAGAAAAGACGAAACAAGTTCTAACTGCACTTACACTTGGCGACAATTTGCCTTCCCAACTTCTTCGTCACATGAAAACCAAAAATGAGGTTTAGTTACAATGTTTACTTCACCAAATCAAAGCTGTTCTAGCTTGTTATACTGGCACTTTAGATGAAATGGCAGCTTGTACTGACAAAATTTATGAAATATCAAGTCGTTCATCAGTCTGTGCGCTAAAACGAAAAACTCAACAATCCCAAATTTTAATAATCCAAGTTCCTGTACAATTAATAATTCTAACTAAGGTCTGATCAAAGAACTCACTCTTTACAATCTTAGACATAAAATTTAAGCAAAGTAAGGAATTGTTATCAAAGTAAATATTTGAGAAATCGTTCCAGATTTAAAGTCCCGAATAGATACGAAGAGACCAATATCTGTTATTATCATAAAAGACACCTTTAATAAGCAAAACAAATTCAAACTAATGGGTGCATCCTCGCAAACGGTTCTGGGTACATACAGCCGTTTAGACATCCTCGACTCCTTAATAAGGCTAACTTTCCTTATCGATACAGGCTCCGAAGTCATAACATTGTAATTAAGATTTCGTAAAGCTATTTTACAAAACCCTACTACAATCGCGACCTGTCTGTCCATCTGTCCGTGTGTCACAGCAGTTTTAATCGCAAACCACAGAAGCCAGAAACATAAAATTTCGTAAGTTGTATAGTGGTGATCGCTTAACAGTTTCACTATAAACATTTTTTTGGGGTGTTTAAGGGGCCTTCTCTCGATGTTGGGGTGTTCTTTCGATATTGGGGCGTGGCCCCTGGAAACAAACATTTTTCCGAATGTAGGCAATATGGTTATCAAATGAAAGGTCTTGATGAGAAATTTTCAAAACAGTTTTGCTTCGAGGGATACAGGGGAAGGGTAAATGTATGAAAATTTTGTGTCCCCCTGCCGCAATTAGCCATCTTTGATCTGAAAAAAATTGTGGTGGTAAGTCTTTAAGATTACAAGGGCGACAAATACCTCAAAAGTCAAAATTCTATCAATTTTTTTAATAATAGTACATTTTATAGAATTAACGCCTATGAAATCAAAATAGGACCCTTGAATTTCTTTAAAATTACAATTTAAGTTTTCTGATGTCAGCTGTGGTAGTTCATACTAATGGAATTAAAACAGCTAAGTTACAGCTGATTGAACATTTAACAATTACTACGAAATCAATACGTGATATTAAGGAGATGGAAGTTTGTAACGGACCAAGACCATACAAATAAATAGGACTTAGGATAACAATTTTAGAAATGGTTTATAATATTGATATGTTATCACGACTATTTAAGCAATGGGGTCAAAATACTTGTAACAAAATGGTGGTGAAATCAAATCCATAATAACCAGGACTTAGTTCTTCGAATTCAATTCCTGGAATCTGTATATTAGTCAAGATTTGATATTTAGAAAGTATTATTTGATTTACTAATTGATTCACAAAATCCTTCTGGTTGAAGCACTCTCCTGCAATTTCAACTTGTTTTTATCTTACGGCTGCGAACGTAACTCGCAAAAGAACGTACGGTCTTAAAACCATTCTAGTCAGTTTTGGACTTAGACGTAACTTCGCATGGAATTTCATCATCACTGATGTAACCAAGCTTATTATAGGAGCAGATTTTTTTTTGAATTTGGCCTCATCATTCACAGAGTTTTAATTGGTTCTCGAATAAAAACAGCCTCTAATCTAAAGCCAACAATTCTCAAGCACCTCGAGTAGAAATCGCTTTAGTCATGCCTAAGCAGGCATTAGGGCCTAATGCGGAAACAGTGGCGCTTGCCTAAGCTAGGCATGGCTAATGTGGGTTTTACGGGGTCCTAATGGGGCATGCCCAATGTGGGCCTAATTATGCATGCGTAACGTAAGTAATTTTAGAAATTTCGCGTTTCATTGAAATCTGGAGAGTGAAAATATAAAAAATTTTTCATATTTTTCAGTTCAGTCATGCCTTATGGGGGCCTTATAGGGTATGTTTAAGTAAAGCGTTACATTTGGCATTAAGACCTAATGCAGAATCCACATTAGACCCTAGTGCCTATTCAGGGCCTAATGACTGCCTAGATTGAATTTCTACTCGGGTATTTACGAATCCATAACAAATTGTATAAAGCATTTCAGATAGTTATTAGTAGGTCATCAGTTCACTTTCTCAATATATCACAAGCCTCTAGTTTGCGCTTTTCAACAGAATCCAGATAAGGCTTTTCCAACTCAAAATCGACAATTAAATTTTATCTCTTAATTCTCTACTGGTATCGAACATATTTCAGATAACTGCAATCGCCACTACTTTATCAAGAGTAAAATCAATTGAATTACCTTCTACTTTGGACATCGATTAAATTGCAGAGCCCAACAAAATGACCTGGAGTTAAACTCACTCTTTCAAAATTAATGTTTTGTTTGAAAGAAATTCAAAATTCCAAATTCATCCCTCAAAATTTTTTGTGATTACAGTCCGAAATCGGTAAGACTCTTTCTACCTCAACAATACAAGCAACAGGTCTTCTATCAATTCCATAATTTACTTCACCCCAGAATAAAAGCCACAACCAAATTAATAACATCCAGATTCCTATGGACTAAAATTAAGGCTGATATTATGCCAAAGCTTTTCGAAGCACCATCTGAAAGGTTTGGGATCATCCACATGGATATAATTGGGCCTTTCCCCACGGTTAACCAGTTCAAATACTGTTTATTAGTAATTGACCAGATGACCAAATGAACGAGAGCCATTCCCATGACCGACGCTACAGCACACTCCATAGTTCAAGCTTTCTGTTCGAATTGGATCGTACGTTTTGATATTCCAAAATACATTGCAGCCTATGAAGTCCCTCAATTAGAATTACATGCTTTTTTGCAAAATTAAATTTGTTTTTGAACGTAAACGTTCCTTTTCTTATCAAACGTTCCATTCTTTATCAATTTAATGGCATACTTGAACGATGGCATTGTACTTTAGAGAAGTACTTCTTTGTCAAGAGCAACATTTTTGGCTCGACTCACTGCCTATGATTTTGCTTGGGCTTCAATCAACTCACTAGGATCTTTTGAATTTATATCCGCAATGGTGGTGTACGGCGAGAATGTATAAATTTCATGTGAATTTTTCTCAGAATCCTCACAACGAAACCATCGTGACCCAGCTGCATGGCTTTATTCAAAACATAAAATCTGTACAGATCACATCAAACTCTAAACACAAAACATTCTTATATATGAAGGCCTGAATTCTTGTAAACACGTTTTCATACGGTAACCACCCATACCCTCCTCTTTAACTCAACATAACAATGGTCCATTCCCAGTCGTCAACCGCCACAATAAAATTGTTACAGTTAAAGCTAAAATTAAAGAATTAATGATTTCGGTTGACCGTCTGAAACCAGCATACTTCCTCGTTGCCACAATCAACAACAACACATCAAACATAAAACATCCCTTTGATCAGCCTAATACAAAAAATCCCCGTTGGCAGCACCAGCCAGAAAGGTGAATTTCTCGTACGTAGCGTAAGGTTTCGAAAAAGAATTTGGCTTGCCTACCACTAGGCTTCTTACTGCAATTTTCATAGCACCACATGGATATTTATTAACATATGTAAAAAGAATCTGCCGACGTTCGTTTTTGGAGACCCTTTAAAGAGGCGCAAATATTTTGCTAATTAAATTGAGTTGCACACTTATGGAACACATATTGAAAATTGGCGGATAATAAATTGTTATAAACATATAAATATAAATACATGTGTTGTCCTTCTCACATTTGCTGTTTACATATTTCACAGTGGTTACCACACAAAAGTGATAACTTGTCGGATTAAATAGCTCAAATAGTTAATTTCAAAAGATTTCCATACAAGTTTAGTCAGCACTAGCGTTGCCATTAATACTCGTATATACATTTTTGATTCTTTTCTGAACCATCAGGAGCCGTCATTTTGAATTTTTATTGAAAACGGCTGCTAAAAATATTAAGCAGTAAATCAATTTTTTCTTTGTCATTTTTGCAGGTTAAATTAACTTGCCTTGATAACTTATAATTTCAAGTGTCATCGGAATCTGTTGAGAAACTTGGCTGCTAGAGGGCTACAGAAATTAAAAAAAAAAAATAGTAAGTCACACCCTGTATGGGGAGACCCCCACTTAAACACCTTAAAATATTTTCTTGCACTGCGAATTTTGAGATGCACCACTGTTGACCTGCGAAGAAAACTTCCTCATTCTAGCTTATGTGGTTCGCGAGGAAACTTGTTGTGATGCACGAGCAAACGGACGGACGGACAGACAAGCTGCGATTTTCTAATTTTTTAGGCTATTGTAAAAATATTTTACAATATCCTTAAATATTGTCTGCTTTATAAATACTTCCAAGCTAAGTCATTTCGAATGTTTCCATCAAAAATACTCATTATTTCAGTTGCAATTGAAATAGCGCATTGCGCTTACCATCTGACCTTTAGGGGCCACCATTTTGAGTGCATGCATTTGGCTTTGGATTATTTTAAATCTTTGTGTGCTAGGACATCATCAATCAATATGCCAAATCTCGTTCAAATCCGAGTTTCAATCTAGATAGGGCAAAAGTATTCAATTTTTAGTGAAAATGGTAGCTAAAAACTATAGGTTTTAAATTTTCGACTTTTAAGTAAATTTCTCTCGAGATATTTACCTATTGCGGAGAGTATCTTATATATATATATATATATATATATATATATATATATATATATATATATATATATATATATATATATATGGGATAAAACGAAATTTGTTACCACGCTAGAGGTTGCAATTTTGCTCCGATTTTCACCAGATTTTCAGGAAAAGTGTATTGGCTAAATATCTCAGCTATGTTCATGAACCAGCAATATCGGCCACGCAAAAACAAAATGGCGGCCATTTTAGACGAAAAATCGTGATTTCTTTTCTGACCAAAGTATAGCTATGGTTTGAACGAAATTTGGTAAAAAGGTTCACTGATGTATGCGATGAATCTCACAATAAAAAATCCAAAGTCGGTACAGCAGAAACAAAATGGCGGTCGCTCAAAGGTCGAAAAACGTGCAAAATTTTGTTGTTGTAATAGTGGTCAAAGCTTTCAACAGATGTTCATGAAATTCAGCAGTTTGATAGAAATTATACTCGTAAGTATTTAAAGAATTACGTAAAAAAACTGGAGGCAGGTCACAAAAAACAAAATGGCGGCCAATTGAAGCTCAAAACTTCAAAGGCTTCTAAAAGTCGCAATTTTGATTCGACATAAATTCAACTTCAAGTCAAGATAGACATTACTTAGATCTACAGTCTTTGATATTTTGGTGATTATACATGTGCAGATTTCAAAATGGCGACGGTTTATGTATGCGTTTTTTCAGGTTTTTGTGGCGCTCTAGCGGTTACATTTTCCAGCAGATTTTGATGAAACTTAAGATTATGGATCTCTGTACTATGTTCATGTACTTTGCAGAAAATCATTAAAATTAAATGATAAATAAAAAAGTCGAAAATTTAAAACCTAATATTTTTAGCTGCCATTTTCACTAAAAATTGAATTATTTTGCCCTGTCTAGAGTGAAACTCTGATTTGAACGAGATTTGGCACATTGATTGATGCGGTTCTAGCCCACAAAAATTTAAAATAATCCAACATCAAATGCATCCATTCAAAATGGCGGCCCCCAAAGGTCAGAAGGCAAGCGCAATTCGTTATTTTAGTAGCAACTGAAATAATGAATTTTTTTCATGGAAACGTTTTAAATGACTTAACTTGAAAGTATTCATAAATCAGACTTTTTTAAATATTGTAAAATATTTTTAACAATAACTTTAAAAATTATAAAATCGCAACTTGTCTGTCTGTCCATCCGTCCGTTTGTTCGTGGGTCACAACAAGTTTTCTCCCAAACCACATGAGCCAGAATGAGGAAATTTTCTACGTAGGTCAAAAGTGGTGCCTTTTGAAATTTGCAATGTAAGAAAATATTTTAAAGTGTTTAAGGGGGTATCCCCATACTGGGGGGTGACATAAACATGTTTTTAATTTCTGTAGCCCTCTAGCAGCCAAGTTTCTCAACAGATTCCGATAAAGCTTGAAATTATAAGCAATTAAGGCAAGCTGATTTAATTTAATTATGCAAATCAGATGCAAAAAAAAAATTCGAAAATTTACAGCTTAATATTTTTAGCAGCCGTTTTCAATAAAAATTCAAAATGACGGCCCCTGATGGTTGAGAAAAGAATCGAAAATGTATACATTAATGGCAATGCAAGTGCTGATTAAACTTTTATGGGAATCTTTTGAAATCTTCTGCATTCCCTTCCTCTCTCTTCATCACACTTGCTTCATCGCACAACGCTCGTGCGTCCTGCACTTCACTTTTCGTCGTTTCTTCAGGTGTGCCACCCAGACAATGATTAGACCATCGGTATAAGGTGGCACACATTTAAGCCGAAAAGTTATCACCTTTGTGTGGTAACCACTGTGAAATGTGGAAGCAGCAAATGTGAGAAGGGCGAAACCAGTATTTATATGTTTATAACAATTTATTACCCGCCGATTTTCAATGTGTGAACCATGCGGTGCAACCCAATTTAATTAGCAAAATATTTGCGCCTCTATGAAGGGTCTTCAAAAACGAACGGCGACAGATTCTTTTTATGTTAATAAATACCCATGTGGTGCTAGAAAAATTGCAGTCAGAAGTTCAGTAGTAGCCCAGCCAAATTCTTTTTTGAACCATTACGCTACGTACGAGAAATTTACCTTTCCGGCTGGTGCTGCCAACGGGGATTTTTTTCAGCTTTAATTCGGTTTTGATGATTTTTTTGTATAATACAAGAACTGAGTACAGAGGTCCACAATCTTAAGTTTCATCAAAATCCGTTGGAAAATATGACCACTAGGGGGCCACAAAAACCTTAAAAAATGCATATTTAAACCGTCGCTATTTTGAAAGTTGCACATGCATAATGACCAAAATATCAAAGTCTACCCTTTCTACCCTAAAACCAAGTTTCATATACATCGGATCGAACTTGCGACTTTTAGAACCTTTGAAGTTTTGAACTTCACCTGGCAGTGTTTTTGCTTTTGTAACTTGACCTCTAGGTTTTTTACATAATTCTTAAGATACTTATAATTTTTTTCAACATACCGAATTTCATTGACATCCGTCGAAAGCTTTGGTCAAAACTAGAACAACAAAATTTTGTACGTTTTTCGACTTTTGGGCAGCCGCCATTTTGTTTCAGACGAGCCGACTTTGGATTTTTCTTGTAAGAATTATCATATACATCAGTTAACCTTCGTATCAAATTTCATCCAAACCATAGCTATACTTTGCTCAGAACAGAAATCACGATTTTCGTCTAAAATGGCCGCCATTTTGTTTTCGTCCGAGCGATATAGCTGGTTCATGAACTTTCGGAGCAAAATTGCAACCTCCAGCGTGATCACAACTTTCGATATATATATATATATATATATATATATATATATATATATATATATGTTTATATATATACATATATACATATATATATATATATATATATATATATATATATATATATATATATATATATATATATATATATTATATATATATATATATATATATATATATATATATATATATATATATATATATATATATATATATATATATAGGGTTATCCATTTTACGCTTGGGAAAGTAAAGCTTAAGAAAATACATAAAGTATTAAGATGAAACCAAAATTTTTTTTCAAAATAAAGATTGAACCTTGCCATTATACGTGAAACACAATATCATTCAAATGTCGTCCACGAGACCTCTTACAGGCCTCAATCCTTTAATGTAATTTTCAATGACTTTTCGGCACATTTCCGGCAACATCTCGGCCATAACTTCACGAATATTGGTTGCCTGTGTTCTGTGACTTGTGGCTCCGTTCTGTTGAAACCACATGTTCTCCAGATCATATCCTTCAATTTCTCTCCAAAAACAATTGGTTAACATCCGTTTATAGCGGTCAGAATTGACTGTAATGGCTCTACCTTGATCGTTTTCGATAAAATACGGGCCAATAACACCACCAGACCATAATGCACCCCAAACGGTCACTTTTTCCGGATGCAAAGGCCTTTCTTCGATCGCCTAAGGATTTTGAGAGCCCCACATGCGGCAATTCCGTTTATTTACATAACCACTGAGTGCAAAATGAGTCTCATCACTACAGAAAATTTTGTTCGAAAAATCGTTATCAATGACTTGTTGTTCAATCACCCAATTCGCATACATTCTGCGTTGTGAATGGTCTTGAGGCTTAAGTTCTTGAGTGAATTGGATTGAGTACGGACGGAGATGCAAATCCAAATGCAAAATCCGCCACAATGAGCCCTAAGACAAGCCCAAATGTTGAGCACGTCGAAGAATCGACAAATTTGGGTTTTCCTCTACACTTTGAGCAACGACAGCGATATTTTCAGCGGAAAGAATTTTGCGATGATGCACAGGCCTTGCAATATCAATAACCGATCCAGTCTCTTCAAATTTTCTCGCTGTGTTCGAAATTGTTTGCTGTGTAGGTCGATTATGTTGACCGTAATCGGCTCGTAAAGCCCTTAATGTTGATACAGCAGAATCACCATTTTTATAATAAAATTTAATAATTTCAACGTATTCTTTGACTTTTAACTATCCATATTTATAAATGGCAAACTTTCAGCTAAAAAAAACACGCTTTGGATGACATGTAGTTTTGACAAATGTTAAATGGTAGGGTTGTAATTTCCCAACCACGAAATGGATAACCCTGTATAAATTTCTCTCGAAAAATTTACATAAAAGGAAGTTTCTTTCAACTTTAACATGCGTGTGTCGAAGTTTATCATCAGAATCAATTTTCTTATCGTTTTGTTTGCCTTAGAATATTTAAAAACGGCGGCACAAAAATCTTTACTATCCTTTTGACTTTATTGCACGTAAAATTCTCGGATATACTTAACCACAAATATAATTTTTGAAAATTCAACATTCACACTTTATTGATAACCATAAAAACTTTACTGACATTTACCAAAAATACAAATGTAAAATTTACTCTCAAAAATATATCCATTTCTTTAATACGTTCTTCAACAATTCAATTCAATAAACGATTTCTAATAATTCATTCTATGGACTTATATATTCTTAAGTCTAAAGAGTATTGAGCCTTTTTTGTAATTATTTGGTTGAATATTTTTTGTATTTAAAACGGATTTGATTTAAGTACAAACTCTCCGTTATTATCTATGACCTTTTGTAATTTTTTCGGTAGAGCCATTCTCCCATCTGGGTAGAACTTCTGTGGTTTATCGGCGAAAAACTTGCCCAAGTGATTTTCACAGTCTTTTTCTGAACTGAATTTCTTTTCATTAAGGAAGTTTTTCAGAGACTGAAACAAATGGTAATCTGATGGTGCAACGTCTGGACTATACGGCGGATGCATCAAAACTTCTCAGCCAAGATCTGTCAAATTTTGCCGGGTCATCAAAGATGTGTGTGGTCTGGCATTGTCATGATGGAAGACAACGCACCTTCTATTGATCAATTCTGGCCGGTTTTTTCAATTGCTTGTTGCACTCTGGAAAATTTTTGACAGTGCAGAGCCGAATTGAGTTTTTGGCCGGGTTCTAGCACCTCGTCATAAACAATTCCCTTCCAATCCTACCATACATACAGCAGGTGTCAATCCTGGCTTTGAAGTCGTTTGTGATGATTCACCTTTTTTTGACCGTGAACTTTTTGAACGACATTCCCGTATCTTACCCATCTTTCATCGTCCGTGATGATTTGCTTCAAAAATGGCTCGATTTCGTTCCGTTTTATTAGCAAATGGAAATTCGG
The DNA here is from genome assembly GCA_963969285.1 of Odontomyia ornata. NCBI lineage: Eukaryota > Metazoa > Arthropoda > Insecta > Diptera > Stratiomyidae > Odontomyia > Odontomyia ornata. The sequence goes on along the minus strand of OZ017738.1, from coordinate 274,185,580 downwards.
TCGATAAAATTTTTTTGTGTTGGTTCATGAGGCACCCAAACGTCGAGCTTCTCTGTGTATCCAGCCTTACGCAAATGATTCAAAACTGTTTGATGATGGATATTCAGTTCCTTAGTAATGTCGATCTTCTTCAATTTTTTGTAAGACTTCGTCGACTTTTTCAGTAATTGGTCGGCGTGAGTGAGGTGCATCTTTGACATCAAAATTTCCAAAACGAAAACGAGCGAACCACCTATTGACAATGGCTTTTGATAAAGTATCTTGAGCGTAGACACCACAATTTTTTTCACGAGCCTGCGATGCATTCTCACCTTGATCGTAGTGATATTGTAAAATATAAAGAATTTTTCAGAAATTTCACTCGTTTTTAAATGAACACAACTTTTGACGCGAATGACGAAATACAAAACTGTCCATATGGAAATTGTAGACTAGAATATCACCTTTCAAACACATGTCAGTTTGACTCAATCTGATTAGTATTGCTTGATGTATGACAACGAACACCATCCAGTGACAAAAAAGGCTCAACACTTTTCAGAATATCCAATATATATATACACATATGTATGTATACATATATAGATATATATATATATATATATATATATATATATATATATATATATATATATATATATATGTACACATATATATTTATATATGTATGTACGTATATTCATACATACATAAATTTATATATACATATATTTGCATGTATATATGCATATATATACAGATATATATATATATATATATATATATATATATATATATATATATATATATATATATATATATATATATATATATATATATATATATAAAAAGATATATATGTATATATATATATATATATATATATATATATATATATATATATATATATATATATGTATATATATATATATATATATTTATATATATATATATATATATATATATATATATATATATATATATATATATATATATATATAGGGTTATCCATTTCCTGGTTGGGAAAGTATAATCCTAGAATTAAATGTGTTTCAACCCGTATTTTTTTTAGTTGAAGGTTTGCCATTTAGAAATGGATCGCTTGACGGTCGAAAATTGCATAAAAATTATTAAATTTTATTATAAAAATGGTGATTCTGCTGTATCAACACTTAAGGCTTTACGAGCCGATTACGGTCAACATAATCGACCTACACAGCAAACGATTTCGAACACAGTGAGAAAATTTGAAGAGACTGGATCGGTTGTTGATATTGCAAGGCCTGTGCATCATCGCAACATTTATTCTGCTGGAAATGTCGCTGTCGTTGCTCAAAGTGTGGAGGAAAACCCAAATTTGTCGATTCCTCAAAGTGCTCAACATTTGGGCTTGTCTTAGGGCTCATTGTGGCGGATTTTGCATTTGGATTTGCACCTCCGTCCGTACTCAATCCAACTCACTCAAGAACTTAAGCATCAAGACCATACACAACGAAGAATGTATGCGAATTAGGTGATTGAACAACAAGCCATTGATAATGATTTTTTGAACAAAATTTTCTGTAGTGATAAGGCTCATTTTTCGCTCAGTGGTTACGTAAATAAAAAGAATTGCTCTCAAATCCTCAGGTGATCGCAGTGAGGCCTTTGCATCCGGAAAAAAGTAATTGTTTGGTGTGCATTATGGTCTGGTGGTGTTATTGGCCCGTATTTTTTGAAAACGATCAAGGAAGAGCCATTACAGTCAATTCTGATCGCTATGGACGGATATTGACCGATTATTTTTGGAGAGAAATTGAAGATTATGATCTGGAGAACATGTGGTTCCAACAGGATGGAGCCACACGCCACACGCGATTTGAGCACTTTTGCAAGAGAAATTTCCAGGACGCGTAATTTCGAGATTGAGTGATGTCAAGTGGCCCGCAAGATCCTGGACCTAACACCTTTGGATTTCTTTTTATGGGGCTATGCGAAAGATCGTGTTTACGCGAACAATCTTCAAAATCTTGAGCAAATTGAAAACCAATATTCGTGAAATTATGGCCGAGATGATGCCGGAAATGTGCTGAAAAGTCATTGAAAATCACCTCAAAAGGATTAAGGCTTGTCAGAGGTCCCGTGGACAACATTTGAATGATGTTGTGTTTCACGTATAATGGCAAGGTTCAATCTTTATATTGAATAAAAAGTTTTGGTTTCATCTTAATACTTTATGCATTTTCTTAAGGTTTACTTTCCCAAGCGTAAAATGGATAACCCTTTATATACGAGTATATATATATATATATATATATATATATATATATATATATATATATATGTATATGGATATATATATATATATATATATATATATATATATATATATATATATATATATATATATATATATATGTATATATATATATATATATATATATATATATATGTATATATATATATATATATATAGGTGTGGATATATATATATATATATATATATGTTTATATATATATATATATATATATATATATATATATATATATATGTATATATATATATGTATATGTATATATATATATATATATATATATATATATATATATATATATATATATATATATATATATATATATATATATATATATTGACGCGTCTTATGGTTCGCGGCCGATCATTTTAATGTTCTGGGAAAATGAAAACGCACTGTCTTATGAATTAAGTCAAAAGAGTTTATTTGCTAAGAACGCACAATCATTAATTTCATCATTTTCCCAAAAATAAATTAAAATGTTTTATTCCACTTATCTATAAATTTTTATTTCAACTGTCTTAACAATCAACCAATATCGCCTTTAATTCGCACTCCAGGCTTATCGCTGTTCTTACTTTGTGATTTTACTATCATTTCCCATTCATTCAGCTCGGATTTATATAGGCTCTAGTCATTCAATCCATTTTTCGAATATTGGCGAATGTTCTGGCGGGAACTACAGCAATTTGAAATGCCCCCCAGTGACGTCACTTTCAGGTATTGATCATGCATGGTCGATTCTTGTGCTTAGAGTACATTGGTTTATTGATCATGATGTTATTAATAGTTGCGACAACAATTGGTAGCTGGCAGAAATGTTTGGACATGTAATATCCCACTTCAGCTCATTTTGCACCGAAACGATCTGTCGCCAGTTGTAGTTAAGTCTCCCTGGATGCAATATGGGGCAAGGTGGTCCAGGTGCACGATTTTCGTTTCGGCTTTCGGTCTACGGTATTCCTGTATGCGCTTTGTAACTCGTTATGGTCCCTCATATTTATACTGCAACTTCGGAGACCTACCCTAACGCCGTTGTGTGTTATATAGCCACACCAAGTCATCTAGCTCTAAGCCAGTAGAATTTGCCTTTAGATAATACCAGTCTTTATGCGGTCAGCAGCCGATTCGAAGTTTTTTCGCACTGTTCGATACATCTGGTTCAATTGTTGCTCATTTAGGTACTCAAAGAGCGTTTGGGGTTTCTCAGGGGGTTTTCCAAACTTTATATCAGCCGGTGGATGGATAGTCTTCCCAAAAATAACTTTAGCTGGGGCTTGGCCCATCGATGCATGCTCGGCAACTCTATACGCCATCAAGAATAATGGGACGCGCTAGTCCCAGTCCCTTTGGTTCTCGTCAACCATCTTGGTCAGGTGTTTATTGAGCGTGCCGTTGAAACGTTCGACCATTCCATTGGATTGGGGATGCAGTGGTCTTATCCCCGTTTTCTTTATTCCCAGCAGCTCGCACATTTCACCAAAAGCTAGTGACTCAAAGTTTCGAGCTTGATCCGAATGTAGTTCACAAGGTACGCCGTACGTATTTGCCCAATTTAACACTAGCTGTTTGGCTACAGTAGTTGTTTTCTGGTTTGGAATGGGGTAGACTTCGGGCCACTTGCTGAAATAATCGGCCACAACCAGCGTGTACCGATTTCCCCATTTGGATTCAGGAAAGGGTCCTGCGATATCAACAGAAATCCTTTCAAATGGTACTCCCACGTTATATGTTTGCACTTGTCCTCTTAGTCGTCACTTCGCACCTTTGACGGAAGCGCAAATCTTGCATCTATGTCACCAGTCGTCTACATCTTGTTGAGCTTGGAGCCAGTAAAACCTTTCCCACAATTTCGCTAAGGTCCCGTTAGCACCAAGGAGCCTCCCAAGGATCCCTCGTGCATATCCTTAACCACATCGTTGATTCCGCTTTTGGGAAGTATTGTTTGCATCCTATAGGAGCTGCCGTCTGCCGTTTCCCATTTTCGCGTGAGCACGCCATCGTCCACCTGAAGGAAGCTCCATTGTGCCCAACAGCTTTTTAGGGTAGTGCCATGCATCGAAACGTCCTTCAAGTGAGGTCGTCCAGTAGTCGCCTTCCATACGAGGAATGGCCCGATATAGTCATCGGCTAACTGGGCATTTTGGATCTCCTCCGATTATCAACCTTCATCGAATTCGGCCGTTATCATTTGCAGATCAACGGGCCACTCCTTTACCGCAATCCATTGGCAATGCTTGCAGTTAGCTTGGTTTGGACGATGAGATAGGGCGTCAGCATTTACATGAACTCCGCCCTTCCAATGAATAATTGCGTAGTCGTATGACTGCAATCTTTCGATCCATCTTGCTACTTGTCCCCCGGGATTTTTGAAGTTGAGTACTCATCTCAGCGAGGGATGGTCTGTTCGAAGAACAAATTTCTGGTCATATAAGTACTTCTGGTACTGCTTTGTGGCCTCTATTCTAGCCAATAGCTCCTTCCTCGTCACGCAATAGTTCTTTCCACTTTTTGAGAGAACTTGACTGTAATACGAGAGGATACCTCCAATCCCGCCATTGGTCGCATCGGTGTCAACTACAAACATTTGTCCGGGTTTAGAATATGCCAGCAACGGTGATTCGCGCAGCTTCTCCTTCAAAGGCTACCTGGCATTGTTCATTCCAGAAATACGGACGAATTTTCTCGGTAAGCCGATGGAGACATTTAGCTATTTTGGCAAAGTCTTTGACGAATTTCCGATAGTAAGTTGCCAGACCTAGAAAACTTCGTAGTTGGCGCTTGTTGTTTGGTGTTGGCCAGCTTTTTACGGCTTCAATTTTCTCAGGGTCTGTTTTGACCCCTTCTGCTGATACGATGTGTCCCAGGTATTTTACTTCAGCTGCGAAAAGGGTACACTTATTGGGACTAAGTTTCAAATTTGCCAGTCACAAATGGGATAATACCTCGTCTAAGTTCCACACATGTTCTTCGAACATTCTCCCGAGAAAAATGATGTCATCTAGGTACACCAAGCAGGTCTTCCAGGTTAGGGCTCGTAGTACGTATTCCATCAGGCGTTCGAAAGTGGCTGGAGCATTGCAAAGCCCAAACGGCATCACCACAAATTGTCACAATCCGGTCCCAACTAAAAATGCGGTTTTCTCTCGGTCCTTCTTGTCGATTTCTACCTACCGGTAGCCACTCTTGAGATCGAGTGTAGAAAACCATTTTGGGTCAGCCAAAGTGTCCATCATGTCATCGATGCGTGGGAGTAGGTAACTATCTTTCATAGTAACGTCGCTATGCCGCCTATAGTCGACACAAAAACGAGTGCTACCATCCTTTTTCTTTACTAGAACTACTGTCGCGTCCAATGGACTGACAGGAGGCTCGGTAACATCTTGTTTTTCTATGTCCGGTTTCAGTGCACACACTTCTCCTGTTTTGGCTCGGTGCTTGTCGAATTGGCTTGGCTCCATGTGTATCTATGACGTGAGCTATCATCCTAGTTCGGCCTTGGTCACCCGGGCTTGTTGAGAAGATGTCACTGTACTTGATGACCAGATCAGAGGCTCCCTTGAATGGCTGGGCTGGCAATTTGGTCTGCTTCAATATTGCAAACGTGAATTCCCGGGCTTTGTCTGTGTCTTGCCTCCTTTTATAATGATAGTCGTGAGTACGTTCCATAGAGGTGATGGCGGAAACAGGCTGGCAGCTGCCGATGACTTCTCCCGCTTTGATGCTGGTGGTTGGGTCTACGGTGTTAAGGAATCTAATCGGCACGTATCCGTTCTTTATAGACCTTACAAGGCTTCGTCCTACAATCAAACTGCGCGATGCGGACGTCTTCGTTAGCTCTATCAGAAAAGATCGCTGGTCTCCAGAATCACCTTCAAGCTTTTCCCATATAATGCTCTCGGAAGATTTTGGTACATCAATGTCAGCCCATACTACCACATTTGTCGTGGGAATTTACACGCTGGGAACCTCCATCAATACTTCGACATTCTGCCATTTCAATACCCGTTTGCCCAAATCCAACGCGATACCACGTGGTCGCAAAAATCCATTCCAAGAATGCAGCCAGAAAATTATGTCGGAACTGTATCTTAAGTTTGACCAGTTTCTGCTTAATCTTTACGTAGTGAGAAAATTCTGCCTTTGTGAAGAAGTTGTGGTCACACTAAGTCTGGTCGGATAATCGATCGGGTTGCAACAGAGTCGATTGTTATGGTGCAATGTTCTCCATCAATTTGACCCGGAAGAAATAAATCTGCTTCTCCACGATGTAGCCTTGACACGGTGATGAGGGTGCTGGGGACGTCGATCCTCCTAGCCAGTTTCGGCTCCATGAAGTTGGCTCTTACATGTTTCCCGACTTCTCGGTTGGAAGGGCTTCCATTCTGGGCTCCTGACTCGATCTGTATCTCCTCCTAGCTGCACACGCAGGACAATAGCTTAATTTTTTTCACTTTTTGCAGTCTCTTTGCAGGTGCCATTTCCCTCCGCAATTCCATCATCTAGGTGCACCATTTACCTGCGGGTCTCACTCAATTCCCATGCGCTCACACCTGCACTCGTCTGTCACTACCTTGTGAACCCGGGCAGTGGTACGAATCACATTTTTCCTTGCCTCAAAGTTCAGACTGTACGCCAATGCATCCTCAACCGTTTGCTTTTGGACTAAACGCATGGCCTGTTGCAATTCCTGGTCTTTTAATGCGCTGACGAATGCTTCTGTTGCTGCGTTATCTCGATGTTCAGGTTCGTAGGCTGGGTAAGCAAAAGTGCCAGTCGCTCAATGTCATGGGATAGTTGCTGTAGGGTTTCGCCAGGCCTCTGCATCCGATGCCGTAGCTGTGACCGGTAAATCTGCTTTAGCTGATCGTCTCCATAATGCGTGTTAAGCGCATTTATTATGGTAGCCAGGTTTTAATGCAACTCAACAGGAATAGTCTGCAAAAGCTTGGCAGCTTGGCCTCTTAGAGCAAGAATCAATGCAGTTGCTCGTTTCTGCTCATTCCAGTTATTTGTCCTAGCGGCGGCTTCAAACTGTGTTTTGTAGACACTCCAGACCATTTGCCCGTCGAATATTGGTAGTTTCACATTTCTGAATGTACTTTACGCTGAGCTTATAAGTGGGGCAGGTGAGGTGGTTACTACTGCCTTCGCTGCTTCCAACTCCTTTTCCTTTTTTTCTATCTCATGATTCATCCTCTCTTTGACCTGGTAAACATTTTCCTCGATGCATTTAGTTTGTTTGTTCAGACTACCGAGCTCCGCTTTTATTTCGGTTGACTGTTTTTGCACTTCCTTGATTTCGATCGCTTATTGGTCTAGCTTCGCTGATTTTTCATCTAGCTTCGCAGTTTAGGCTGGATGACTGTTCATTTAGTTTCACTGATTGTTCATTTAACTTTGCTGATTGTTCATCAAGCTTCGCATTTAAACTGGATGACTGTTCATTTAGCTGCGCTGGTTGTTCATTCAGCTTCGCAGTTAAACTTGAGGACTGTTTTCACTGCTCTTGCTGCATCAGCATTAACATTTGCATCAGCGCATTTTCTGGTTCCTTTAATTTTGGTGTTTCTGCTTCTCCACTTTCTGCGCCTTTTCCGCATCTGAGGGTTTGCCCAAATCCAGATTCACACCTTCCGACTCGATTGCGTCATGTAAGCGCTATTTCAACTCCTTCTTAAGCTCCGATATGGTCAATTCATTAATCTGTCGATGTAAGCTTCACGGCATTTTTTTTGTTTCGGCTATTTTTCCACCAGTTTTCACGTTAAATTACACTATTGTGCACCTTAAAAATGTTTAAAAGTTATCACTTCCGAAGTTTTCTTTCTCACTTCTCGCCACCGCTGTCACGTGTTATGGTTCGCGGCCGATTATTTTAATGTTCCGGGAAAGTGAAAACGCACTGTCTTTTAATGTAAATTAAGTTGAAAGAGTTTATTTGCTAAGAATGCACAATCATTAATTTCACTATTTTTACAAAAATTAATTAAAATGTTATTTTCCACATGTCTGTAAATTTTTATTCCAACTGTCGTTACCATCAACCAATATCGCCTTTAATTCGCACTCCACACTTATCGCAGTTCTTACTATCGCGATTTTACTATCCCTTCTCATTCATTCAGCTCGGCTTTATATAGGGTCTCTAGTCATTCAATCCATTTATCGTATATTGGCGAATGTTCTGGCAAGAACTACCTGGAATATTCGAGAAATTCTAAATACACCGCAGCCACGTCACTTTCAGATATTGGTCATGCTTGGTCGATTCTTGTGCTTTCGAGTACATTCGTTTATTGATCATGATGTTATTAATAGCTACTACAACAATTGCGACAGTAACTCGCAAAAATGCTTGGACATGTAACTTTTTATATATATTTATATATATATATATATATATATATATATATATATATATATATATATATATATATATATATATATATATATATATATATATATATATATATATATATATATAAATATATATATACATACATATATATATATATATATATATATATATATATATATATATATATATATTATATATATACATGTACATATATAAATATATATACAGGGTGATCCATTTCGTGGTAGGAAAGTATAACCCTGCAATTTGACAATTAAATGTCATCCAAAGCATGTTTTTTAGTTAAAGGTTTGCGATTTAGAAATATGGATCGTTAAACAGTCGAAGAACGCGTTCAAATTTTTAAATTTTATTATAAAAATGGTGATTCTGCTGTATCAACATTTTGGGCTTTACGAGCCAAGAAAATTTGAAGAGACTGGATCGGTTGTTGATATTGCAAGGCCTGTGCATCATCGCAACATTCGTTCTGCTGAAAATATCGCTGTCTGTGCTCAAAGTGTGGAGGAAGACTCGAATTTGTCGATTCCTCGACGTGCTCAACATTTGGGCTTGTCTTACGGCTCATTGTGGCGGATTTTGCATTTGGATTTGCATCTCCATCCGTACAAAATTACTTAACTTAAGCATCAATACCAAACACAACGAAGCGTGTATGCGAATTGGGTGATTGAACGAAAAGCCATTGATAACAATTTTTCGAACAAAATTTTCTATAGTGATAAGGCTCATTTTTCGCTCAATGGTTACGTAAATAAACGGGATTGCCGCAAATGGGGCTCTCAAAATCCTTAGGCGATCGCAGAAAGGCCTTTGCATCTGGAAAAAGTGACCGTTTGGGGTGCATTATGGTCTGGTGGTGTTATTGTCAATGCAGTCAATTCTCACCGCTATGGACGGATTTTAACCGATTATTTTTGGAGAGAAATTGAAGATTATGATCTGGAGAACATGTGGTTCCAACAGGACGGAGCCACAAGCCACACAATACAGGCTAATTGAGCACTTTTGCAAGAGAAATTTCCAGGACGCGTAATTTCGAGATTTAGTGATGTCAAGTGGCCCGCAAGATCCTGCGACTTAACACCTTTGAGTTTCCTTTTATGGGGCCATGTAAAAGATCGTGCTTACGCGAACAATCCTTAAAATCTTGAGCAATTGAAAACCAATGTTTGTGAAGTTATGGCCGAGATGTTGCCGGAAATGTGCCGAAAAGTCATTGAAAATTACCTCAAAAGGATTGAGGCCTGTAAGAGGTCCCGTGGGCGACATTTGAATGATGTTGTGTTTCACGTATAATGGCAAGGTTCAATCTTTATATTGAATAAAAAATTTTGTTTCGATCTGAATACTATATGTGTTAACTTTAGCTTTGCTTTTCCAAGCGTAAAATGGATAACCCTATATATATATATATATATATATATATATATATATATATATATATATATATATATATATATATATATTTATATATATATATATATATATATATATATATATCTATCTATGTATATATATATATATATATATATATATATATATATATATATATATATATATATATATATATATATATGTATATATATATATATATATATATATATATATATATATATATATCTATGTATATATATATATATATATACATATATATATATATATATATATATATATATGTATATATATACATAAATATATATATATATATATATATATATATATATATATATATATATATATATATATATATATATATATATATATATACATATTTATATGAAACTGAGTAAGGGTCTACGTGGAAAAGCCACGCCTGGAATGTAAATGGATAACTATGGACAGAAACTTAGCCAAAAAGTAGATATACGCTTGAAATTAAATTTATTGAGTTGAAATTTAGCGGCTAGTAGAAAGAATGTAAAATGAAATTCTTGTGAAGCAAAAAAAGATAGGTTGTATTCATGTAATCTTGTTACTTAGCAGCCAAACAATGAAGGCGGAGGTTCAAAGCCCACGTTGGGTACCTTGATTTTCGATAAAATAAAGCGCATGACATAACGCCTTCAAATTTATTAAAATCAATGAATAATATTACCATGCTCTTCGGAGTAATACAAATAATATTATATTAGAAATATTACATTAATTATGTTTCAGATGAGTATAACCTGTATATCAAAATCCTGTTACAAGGATGAAAATACTTTTGCGGATATAATTTTTACAAGTTAATAAATATTATGTTGCAATTATAGTTTTGAGATGGGCAATATATATCAGAACTCACTTACTAAAAAGGTTTTAATTTATTTAAATACATTTTGAGTTTATTGTATTTTTTTTGAATTATTTTGTTAGTTATTTATGAAAAAGAATCATGTTTATGTCGTTTAAATCATTGCCATATTACTCATTGGAATATGCATTTCCTTTGCTTGGTATTAAGCACCGCTGTTTTTCGTATGTAAGATGAAAAATTTTGTTTTAATCAAACTAAAAGTTGCCAGTTGAAAATTAATGTTTTAATTTTTAGGAACATATTATCTTTTCCAAGATCACCATCTTCCCCAAAAAACGGCTTTTATGCCCTCATATCATATTATATGACGCAAAATAAGACTGAGTAATGAAACTCAAATTTAACTGTGTACCAATAGTCCTATTAATATGTGTATGGTTCATAATAGGCCTCCAAATTAAACTCAAGACAGTAGAAAATGCTATTTTACCTTTCAGAACTCTTTCCGAGTAGAGAAAAGGGTTCTGAAAGGTAAAATAGCGTTTTCTAATGTCTTCAGTTAAATTTGGAGGCCTATTATGAACCATACACATATTAATAGGACTATATGGTACACAGTAATATCAGGAAAGTCCGAGTATACATATACTGACTATTTAATTTGAGCGTTAATTCATAGGTGAAGCTCCGACTAAATACGAGGGTCGTTTGAAAAGTCCATGCAAAGTCCGAGAGATGGCACCAACGGCGCGATCGAGGTCATGCTTAGTTAGTAGCACCTCTTAAATGAACGCACACCAAGTTTGAGCCAGATTGGCCTCTTTCTTTGTGTTTGGCATTCTTGTGAATCAAGGCAGTCTAATGATTTTCCAGAGCGCACCAGCACACACCTTAGCAGGTGTGGTAGCAAAATCTTTGTCACATCAGCCATTTCTTTAAATGTGGGAACAAATAGTAGTTCGAGGGAGCCAATTCTGGAGAATAGGGGGGATGAGAAATGAGTTGGAATCCTATTTCCAGTAGTTTTGCAAGCTGCTGAGGTATGCGCTGGTGCGTTTCTTGAAAATCACTCGAATTCCTTGATTCATACGAATGCCAAACACAAAGAAAAAAACCAATATGGCTGAAAACTGGTATGCGTTCATTCAGGAGATGTTACTAACTAAACATGACCTCGATACGCACCGGTGGTGCCATCTCTTTGACTTTGCTTGGACTTTTCAAACGCCCCTCGTAAAGGTTACATATTTCCTTTTAAAATAAATACGTATTCTATAAAATGTGTAAATTAACTTATAATTATCATATGTAGTTAAGAATTCTTTAGCGGATGATATTTTTAAAAGCATTCAGATGAATATAAGCTCATGTTGAAAGCACTTAGTACGTTGCCAACTAGGCTCACTAAATTTTTTGTGCTTGGCGAGTACATACCGCCTTTTCAAAAGATCCTGCCTTGCATTATTGGTGGAGTATATTCCGGAAAACGATTTCGATTTCTAACTTGCAACCTTATTGGTATATGACCTTATCAGGGACGTTCTCGAGTACTACAATCAGGAACAACTACTTTTGACAGTAATTGCTCAATGATGATAAAGTGAAAGTTCTTTGCCGCGTGATTTCAAATCGAAGACATTGGAATTACACAGTCCAATATCATCCCTAAAGGAAAACAGTAGAAATTTTAGTAATGAGAAGCAAGGAACGGAACGCATAAACATCATAAAGTTTTTTTTTTACTGATGCGGTTCGTTTATATATTTTTCAACCATTTAAACTTGTAGAGGATATAGCCCATCGAAACCGGATTCATGCGGACGGCTTTTTACTGAAGAAATTAACAAGGTTTCCTTGTTAAACTCACCTGAATAAAGCGAAATAAAAGTTCCTGTCCCACACTCCAACAGAAATTTAAGTTTTTCTGGCTTCGAACATTTTTTTGTTAGCAATATATTATGGATAGGATGTAGACGACATGAATTTGTACGGAATGAAAGTCAAATAACATATTCTACTCGTAATTTCGTCTTTGTATTCTACATAAATAAATTAAAACTATATTCCATTTAATGCCAATTATAGGGTACACTATCACCTTGTACTTGTTTGTAAATGTTATAATAAACATGCAAATAATTTTTAAGTTAAAAAAAAAATCCAAGAAAGAAACTACCTTGAATTTGTTAGGTTGTAACTTTCTCAATTGCAAAATTCAATTATTTTAATTTTAACAATTCAATTTCAAATAATCTTCAAATACTAAAATCGTCACCTGACTATCCGTCTGTCCATCCGCCCGTGAGTCACACCACTTTTTCATTATCTAGAAACATAAAATTTCGTAAGTAGGTATAAAGGGGTGATTTCTTGAAAATTTCACTACACTACTGTTGTAGGGAGGTCTCCCCATATAGGGGAGTGGCCCCTGGACAAAGGTCCTAAACTAAAAAGCTTTGCTTCGGGAGAGGCAAGGGGAAGGGAAATATACGAAAATTTTGTGTTCCCCCCTTACTATTGGACACCTTTGACCTGAAAAATCTGAAAAATTGTTTAGATAAGATTTTAAGAGTACAAGGGCAACAAGTAACTCTAAAGTCGAAATTCGATCAATTTTGTTAATAATATCACATTTTGTAAATTTTACATTTTTGCCGATAAAATTCAAACAGGAACCTCGGATTTAAGTTTTTTAATAAAAGTTGTATGTGTCCTCAAAATTATTATATTATAAGCAGTAGTAAAAATCGGGTAAAGTGTTTAATGTATTTTTATATTTTTGTTCTACGTTATAATAGTTCATCATTTGCTTTAAATTCTGGTTTTACTCTATCAATAGGAACGGTAACTATTTTTTTATTGATTTTTAAGAAAACATGCTTCTGATTTCTTTTCAATACAGAGTCAGGTCCTTCATATAGGGATACTAGAAACCATTTTTAATTTCTACTCTTAAAAATGCCTTAACAAATTTTTTTTAAGAGATTGGGAATGTTAATTGTGGCTTTTCAAGGCAATTTTAGAACTCAGAAACAGAGCTTGATGATCGCTCGTCTGTGAAAGAGTATCTAACGCATTTTGTAGCCTTTTAATATCTGTACATAATTAAGTGCGATGGGATACATTCACACCAAATATACTGTACAGAATTTTTCCCAGCAACTCTCTCCTTATTCTATTTTTATGTCGACCTTGTCGAAGTATCTGATCTATAGCCTTTGATTAGCTCAACTTTCCTATAGATGTTTGACAGAACAGAGTGTCATAGTGGGTTATGTGCATTAATTGTTTAGTTTAGTCACACATTGTTCCAACTTGATTCGTGGTGGAGTCTTTCATCTTCTGATCGTAGAGTATTTCAGCTGTTGGAAACGCTATTTGGTGCCTTATAGTTCCCCGCTTGATTTCAGTGAGCCCAAAATTTTCAATGTAGAAACTTGACTTCGGTTGGAGCTTTTCAAAGTCCTGAGCAAAGGCGATGGTGAGCCAATAATAAATTAATAATAAAATAGCTTTAAGGCCCCGTTACAAGGGGAAAATTTTGTCTTTTTTCAGTTAGAGGATCGATGCTTTGATTTGACACAGGCCTGTTGAAATGCTGTGGCTTGGATTGAAGTGTAGCTTGATGAGGAACCCTCTTCATTGGTTATGATGATGGTGTTAAGGCTGCCATTGTTTCCTGTTCATTGTTTTCATTCGAGTTGTAAAAGCAGATGGGCAGTTGGCATAATTTGTTAAGAGGACCCTTCTTAATAATGCGTACAATACCATCTGCGCCGCGGTGCAGCTCCTTAATTCGACTTAGTGATTAATTTTGTGGAGGTAAGTTGTTGTCTTTTACTAAGACTAGCTGAACAACTTCTGGATTCTTATCACCCGCCTTCCACCCTACTGTTTTACTGAAGCGTGGACAAGTACACTTGAAACCATATTTTCCAAATGTCTTGTTGCAACTTGTTGACCAGTTTTCATCTTTGGTGTAAGTCTTTATCACTTATATCTCTTTGAGAAGCGGGAGTTAGTAGTCGTACTATAAGGAAATGGCCAGGTGTTAACGGTTCCAAATCTTTAGAATGGCTTGAATGCTGGCCTAACGGTCTAGAATTGACGCAAGCTTCTACTTGGTATAATATTAATAGGGTGTCTCCTAGAATTATTTTGAAGTGCCAGGTTCCCATAATCCTCCAAAGCGTGGAGTGGCTGCTGGAATAAACTTCCACTGTGTGCCATCATTTGCTATGTTCTCTGCAACTTATTTTGTGGAATGATCAATCGCAAGTTGTTGTTCCTTTTCCATCTTATTTCAGGTGCTGACGCAGTTAGCGCCATTGTCAGAAAATATCTCTTTACAATGACCACAGTGTACCACAAATCTTTTATATGCCGCCAGAAACGCATCTGTACTCATATCACTAACCAGCTCAAGGTGAATTGCCTTTATCAACATGCAGACAACAAGAACGATGTATTCCTTGATCGTTTTTGTGCCTCATTCTTTAGATATTTTGTCATAAATGATCCAGCGTCATATATTCCGTCATGTAAAAATGGTAGTGAGGGCATTATCCAGACTTGAGGCAGATTTCCCATTTGCTGTCGAGTGGGCCTTTGATTGTACCGGGTACAGTTGAGGCATCTAGACAGTACATTACATTGTACATTCTGGATTGTACATTCCTTTTGGCATTAATTATCTAGTATTGTGTTTGCATGTTTAGAGTTAGACTAGTGCCTCCGTGAAAGTCTGGTGATGAGCATAGTCGATGATGAGATTTTTCATGTGATGTTTTTGAGGAAGCGAAATTGGTGCTTTGCATCAGGGGAATCGAACAACCTTTCATTTTTAGGAAGTTTGCAATTCTTTAAGAACCGTATGCAGTAGGCGGTCACTCTAACTTTTCAGGTGAACACGTTGCTGCTGGGGATTTCTCAATTTGCACAGGTTGAACTTAAGACAGTGTTTATTTCTTCATGTAGTTTTATATTGAACCTTTGAGATGGCCATGCATCAACACACTGAGATAACTAAAGTGGACTTCTCCACCAGATTTTGTGCGACACGAGTTTTCTTGGATAGACTTCCCTGTATGCTGCACCAGCTGGATTTCCTTGGGATGAAACGTGTTTGTACATGTTTCCGGGAAACAAATTCTGGATTTCTGACATTCTGTTTGCGATAAATGTATCAAACGTAGGATTCTTCTTAATTCATACCAACACTATCTCTGAGTTACGTCACGCAAACATGTTGGGAAACTTTATTTCTAAGGTAGTTACTGTTGCTTTGAGTAATTTATTAAGCAGCAAGGCTCCAAATAGCTCCAAACGAAGAATAGTATTTTTTTCTTTAAGCAGCGTCACCTTAGTTTTTGCTGTTGAACTGTGGTATGGATATCTGCAAGTGATTCAATAGGTTGTGCGTACACGACATGCGTCGCAAAAACCGTGGAGTCACATTTCATGATGTTTATTTTGGTGAATCTACCTAGGAATTTTTATTGCCTGTAGCTCTCAAAATTCATTTTAGAGTTCCTTCCAAAAATTTAATTATTTACATTCCACAAGGGCTTCTTGATCCCATTTTAATGGAATTTTTCCAAAGAGCCTGTATAAGTGATTTCCTGACTGATCAATCCAGCCTGATTTTGGACATCAGCACTTTTTTGTCGGCTTTAGTTTGATTGTTTTAATGTTTAGTTTGAATTGAAATTCATTTTGTTCGGAGTTCCAATGTATGCTAAGTGCTTGAACTACAGGGTTATCCATTTCGTATTTGGAAAAGTATAACCCTGCAATTTGACATTTGTCAAAACGAAATACAATCCACAGTATGCTTTTTTTAGCTGAAGGTTTGCCATTTAGAAATATGAATCGTTTAATTGTCAAAGAACGCGTTAAAATTATTAAATTTTAATTTAAAAATGGTGATTCTGCTTTACGAGCCGATTGCGGTTGACATTATCGACCTACACAGCAATCAATTTCGAACACAGTGAGAAAATTTGAAGAGAACTGGATTGGTTATTGATATTGCATTCGTTCTGCTGAAAATATCGCTGTCGTTGCTCAAAGTGTGGAGGAAGACCCGAATTTGTCGATTCCTCGAGGCGCTCAACATTTGGGCTTGTCTTACGGCTCATTGTGGCGGATTTCGCATTTGGATTTGCATCTTCATCCGTACTCAATCCAACTCTTTCAAGAACTTATGCCTCAAGACCATACACAACGCAGAATGTATGCGAATTGGGTGATTGAACAACAAGCCATTGATAACGATTTTTCGAACAAAATTTTCGTTCAGAGGTTACGTAAATAAACAGAATTGCCACATATGGAGCTCTCAAAATCCTCAGGTGATCGCAGCAAGGCCTTTGCATCCGGGAAAAGTGACCGTTTGGTGTGCATTATGGTTCGGTGGTGTTATTGGCCCAAATTTTTTTGAAAACGATCAAGGAAGAGCCATGACAGTCAATTCTGAACGCTATGGACAGATGCTAGCCGATTATTTTTGGAGAGAAATTGAAGATTATGATCTGGAGAACATGTGATTCCAACAAGACGGAGCCACAAGCCACACAGCACAGGCTAATCGAGCACTTTTGCAAGAGAAATTTCCAGGACGCGTAATTTCGAGATTGAGTGATGTCAATTGGCCCGCAAGATCCTGCGACCTAACACCGTTGGATTTCTTTTTATGGGGCTATGCAAAAGATCGTGCTTACGCGAACAATCCTCAAAATCTTAAGCAATTTAAAACCAATATTCGTGAAGTTATGGCCGAGATATTGCCGGAAATGTGCCGAAAAGTCATTGAAAATTACCTCAAAAGGATTGAGGCCTGTAAGAGGTCCCGCGGAAGATATTTGAATGATGTTGTATTTGAAGTATAATAGCAAGCTTCAATCTTTATATTGAATAAAAAATTTTGTTTCCATCTGAATACTTTATGTGTTTTCTTTAGGTTTACGTTCCCAAGCGTAAAATGGGTAACCCTATATATCTAAATCTTTAATTTTGTGGATTTTTCGCCCAATAATATCTTTAAGGATATCTTCATGGTTTGATGTCCATTTTCTGAGCCTCATTTATTGAAAAGCTTATTAATCGGAGCTTGAAGTTTTATCGCTTTTTCCTTGCTATGTCCCTATCAGCATAACGTCCATGTAGAAACCTTTTTACTCCCAGATTTGATGTGCCGTATGTAACTGTATTTAAAATGAATTGTTGGATAGGTTCTTTCGGATGTTGTCACCAAAGAATCCTTTGAAAGTTCCTGTCTTTTTCTGCAACCTTGACCTGCCTAAATATTTTCTTAATGTCGGCAGTGTACACGTAACGATGTTTTGTCTATCTCAGTAATATCTCCGTAAGATCTTTTTGCAACTGTTGCCCAGTATGCAATATGTTATTGAGACTTATTCCTGAGTCTATTTTCCAAGACACGTCAAATACAGCATGATGTTTTGTTATTGTGTTTTCCATATGTAGACCGCATGGTGTCATCGAAAGTAGATCGTGGAGTCAACTTCCCTGTGTGGACTTATAGGGCCCATATGCCTTCAGGCTAAATATTCAGATAGGAACTTTTTATTTATAAGAAAATAATAATATTTCATTCCAAACAAATATTTTATTACAAAGAAAGAACTAGTGACAACCTCTTATGTCCATTAATTACTATGTACTTCAAATAAAATCATACCACAAACCAGTAACACAATACAATATAAAAAAATAAAGGCACCTTCCGTTTTATAAAAAACAATCTTAAATTCGCATCGAAATAAACATCTGGCTTATATTTTATCTAAGTATGACATTTTTTATTAAGCAATAATATTTATTGATAAGCCCATTATTATAGAACTCAGGACTCGATTAGAACTCAAGCCTAGATTCAATACTATACTGCGTTGAATTCTGAGTTCAACTAATCACAGCAATAAAAGTGTTTTTGAGTTAGAACTTCTATGAAAATGATAATATCTATAAAGATAGTGTTAAATTTTAACATAGATTATTTTTTTTTTTGACTTCAAGGTTAAAACAAGAAAAAACACACGAGCATCCTGGTTTCAGCAGAGTATGTTATTAATTGCATACCTTACAACTAAAAATAATCAACTTCATACTTATGCATGTATTTAAATACTAATAATGGCATTTCGAGATCATCATTATTGAAAATCACAATTACCAAAATCATGGAACTCCAGATAATAACTGAATAATTTTGTTTTGTCACCTTTTCATCATAACCATTCCCTTAGAAATATTTGTATGTAATGGTTAGAAATGCAAACACCTTTGGATTAACAAAACAGTCAATTATCATGACCACCCAAAACTTCCTTATAATTAGTTTTATAATAGAATTTTGGGATGACGTTTATATCAATCAATTCACGTATGTCTCTTTTTTGCATCAGACAATGTATTTTTTTTTCACTGTATGCTTGTGTTAAATCAATTGAAAATAACGACTGATCAATCGCAGATTCGGTTGCTCTCATGCGAGGAATCCTCTTTCGTACACAAATTTTCCTATAAGTTTTCTCTCCAAATGATTTTTTACAGAAAAATGCATCAGGGTGTTCTTTTTCAAACCTAAGAACCTTAATTTCAAGCCACTTGACTTGATTTTTGTGCCCCACAATTCTTGCAAAGCTTTAACGCCATAAAACTTGCTATGCGTCATTTCTATGACTATTATACTCGTATACTGCTCTGGTATATAAGTTGCGCTCGACTGCAAGTATCTTTTAACTTTTTTTGATGACACTATGAAGTTTGTCACCTTAACTACGTCACCGTGACTACGTATTGAAAACTTGTGAGCAATAGATTTGACTCTCAACTTGTTGACAGTGTAGGCATAGATGGACAACAGAAATATTTTTTTTGCTGTCCCCGTAGAAAATTATGTCGATTTCTTTATTAGTATTTTGTTTGACTTGAACCTTAACGGAGTTGAGTGTGCAGCTGCCAATTTCAACGGCTCCTGTCTTTTATTCGGTTTCATCCCAAAAGAAACATTCAAATTCTTTTGCTCTTAAATCGCTGATAGTAAAATTGAAGCAGTTGATCCTGGATTTATAGAAAAATAGAGATATTTTTCGTAAACTGCTAACATACTACCATTGGAACTACCTTTGTCACTTTCTTTTTCAGTTTTTGCCAAAACTTTTTTTTTCAGATACTGTTTATATTCTTGGTTCAACTTACATTTTTCTTCTATATCTGAGTTTTTGTACCTTTTGCACAGGTCAGAATGGGCTTTTTCGGTACAAAGAAATATTGAATCTCATGTCAAATATTCTGTTGAATGGGAAAGATGTGGCAACACATAAGCCATTCTTTTTACAAAGTTGGTTGAAGTCACTGTAGATATTGGCCAATGAATTATCACTTGAAATAAATTCTCTCATTGTTTGATCTCTCAAGTAGTGAGATTAAATCCTTGGTATAGAACTTATAAAAGCAATAACGCTCTGATTAATTTGTAGATCAATAGTTAGTTTTTGTGGATCAATAGTTGGTTGAGGGGCCATATTTTCCTCCCAAATCAGTTTATACGACACCTGATTCTGATTTCTAGGAAAATGTCATTTGTATTGCTTTATAACTTAAGCCAAGAGTGGTTTTTAAGAATGTTTTGCATACCCTTATTCTGGATCCATCAACCTCAAAATAAAAGGCGGTGTTAAGAGCTCTTATATCTTGTGTACTTGAGTATCGATATTTAGGTTTCATTTTTTGCAGATGATACGAATTTTTTCTGCCTTTCAAGATTGCTGAGTCCCCAAAATGTATTAAAAGCTGTTGCCTTGAAATTTCATCAATATTATCCAACTTTACTTTATGGCATTTTATTCTTTGCTTTTGACAAAGACTGGTAGGCTTTCCCAAAATTTCTCAGTACGTTAGCAATTTTCAATTTCCACATCGTTGGTTTTCGCACTCTCTTTCTACTCTTCTTTTCTTTTATCCTAGGTATTTGGGAGTTAAAACCGTCCTCGATTCATACTAGTTCTGAAATAAAAATTTGATTCGGGTCCGGAACGCCACATTGATTTAATAATCTATATATAAAATGTGTTCGATCTCATGAGATTCGATGATGTGACATATAATGTAAAGAAATTCATCTAAACAGATCTTACTTAAAAACCGTTCAGAGAAAACCCAACAGGCAATATAGTTGCTACGTTGAACTTAAATTATATCAAAATGAAAAGGCTTTAATCGCTACCATCGAAAAAGTTTAATTTCATTTGCTTTTTAAAGAAATATAAGGGTTTGAAATATGATTTAAAAAAACAGAGCCAACCACAAATTCAAACATGTTTAAACAACACGGTAGCAGTTCTAAATAAAAATGAAGACTGGTTCAACTCAAAATGATGATTTAACTTACCCAGCACTAACCATGAAAATTGTGACAACTTAAAATAAGTAAAAATAATTTCTTAGTTAAAATCAACAACACGGAATCAACACAATATAAATCTAATTTTGTTTACGGTGCACATGCATTTTGTTTAGCATACTGGCTGCAACTAGTGATCTCCCTGTTTTGGTGGGGAGCAGTGGGGGTCACACGTTCGATAAAGAGGGCTTTTAGCGTCGTATAGCGCTAAGGAGCGGAACTTTTTTTTGAACCTGTTTTACTGTGAGTTCAAGTGTTCAATGGTATCCATAATTAAAAAATTGGGATTTTTGAATTAGTTCTCTTTAGACCTAGGTGTGCGAAATCTTGAACTTGATCCTCACATGTCTGAACACTCCATACACATAGACATGCGACTGTATACGTCTCAAGTGTTATTCAATGCATTTTGTATTGATGCATTTTCAATGAGTGGATGTGGGTCAAGTACTTGTTGATAAATATGACTCCGGAATTTGTTACAAATTTGCTGACTCAAGTGTTTTGGGTTTTGCATTGTGGTAGGTCAATATAATTTATGATTAATAAATTAACTAGCCCATGGGAGTTGAGATCCTCAATTGAATGTTTAGTGATAAAAATTAGGCATAAATGGACTAAGAAATTTGTGTGCTACGTTTTTGGAGCACCAACCAAAAGAAAATATCGTTCTTTCAATTCAAACTGTTTTTTGAAATAACGGCTTACCTTAAAGATCAGTTAAGTTATTTTGGCTAGATCTATTTTGAACTCCATTATTCCGTGCGGTTGACAAGAAAGCACGAAACAGGTAAAATATTCATTTCATATACCACAACAATAACATTACATCGTGGAAATCCATGGAACTGGCTGATTTGCATGAATTTGATGAAATGTTTACTCACCTAAACGATTTTGTGGAGCAGAAACTAAAATGAGTTTGTTCTGAAGAAATGCCGGCTGCAAAAATCCAAGCCGGACCAAAAGCTATCACCACTGAAGAGTACAGGAGAAGACAGCGGAAGAAGACTCCAACTCCACCATCGCAACCAACCATCAGAAGGAAAAGGAGAAGTGGAAAAAGAAAAAGTTAAATTAAGGCAACAGCGGAAAAAAATTCATCAAATTAGTAATAATCATAGAAATAACAATCCGGGAAACAGGCGCGGTAGAAACTATAATAACAGTCATATAAATAACAACAACAATGGTACCGCTGATAGTAGTTCTAACCACAACACCAGTCGTAGGAATAATAACAGGCGTAATAATAATAATAATAACAGTAATAGAAACAACCGCCGCAATAATGACAATAAGAATAATAACTCCTATGGACGATGGAACCATAGAGGACGCAAAGTAAACCGGGTACAAGACCAGGGAAACGCCGAGGAATCTGGCTCAGATAAAAGATCCGTCCGGAAGAAAAATATACAAAATTTGGCATAATTGCATAAATTACGTCGTCCTGTATTATGACAAAACGGCATTGAGTAATTAAATAATACTGGAGTGGGCAACCACGTGATAATATGGTCGCAACAACCTCTTTGACCGCTTTTCCTACTGCTACGCTCTTGTTTACAACGTTAGAGAGAGCCAAATTGCACAAGCAAACATGGCTGCTGCTCAATGTAAACAAATTTTCATACCATACCAAAAATTTGTTTTCTATTTGAAAAACCTTCAGCATTGTATGAAACATGCAAAACATTAATATATTAACTGCTCACTTGTGAAAAGAAACACATACAGATCCTTTTCCACTATGATTTTTACACGAAGGCACTACACATTTCATTTTGAAATTCTAAATTATTTGCACAATGTCACACGTTAAAGTTACTTGAATCACAAACCGCAATCGAGTGCTTAAACACTTGGAAAGAATTTAGATCGCGAACACTTTCCACAGTTTTAATATCGGATAAAATTCGCGACGAAACTTGCGAATGGGCCAATTTGGCTTCCAATTTGCATCAGTCAACTTGACAGACAGATCGCATCTAGTCAGTTTCTGGAACAAGAAAGTGACCAGCAAGAAGCAGACGGGGAGGAAATGACAGACAGATCGTTTGGAAAAGAGCAAAAACCGGTCGCATGCTCTCTCATGCATTTTATATGAGCTTAGCCCATCCCATTTTCCATACCATACCAAAAATTTGTTTTCTATTTGAAAAACCTTCAGCATTGTATGAAACATGCAAAACATTAATATATTAACTGCTCACTTGGGAAAAGAAACACCTACAGATCCTTTTCCACTATGATTTTTACACGAAGGCACTACACATTTCATTTTGAAATTCTAAATTAGTTTCACAATGTCACACGTTAAAGTTACTTGAATCACAAACCGCAATCGAGTGTTTAAACACTTGGAAAGAATTTAGATCGCGAACACTTTCCACAGTTTTAACATCGGATAAAATTCGCGACGAAACTTGCGAATGGGCCAATTTGGCTTCCAACTTGTATCAGTCAACTTGACAGACAGATTGCATCTAGTCAGTTTCTGGAACAAGAAAGTGACCAGCAAGAAGCAGACGGGGAGGAAATGACAAACAGATCGTTTGGAAGAGAGCAAAAACCGGTCGCATGCTCTCTCATGCATTTTATATGAGCTTAGCCCATCCAGTCCTTATTCATCTGAGCAATACAGTACGACATCTTAAATTTTTGGCAGACACTCGAGCAGATGTCTCGTTGTGTAAAAAGAGAAACATAGAGGACGATGAAACTTTTCCTTAGGAGACAAGTGTAATTTAACTGGAATTACAAATGAAATAACCACTGCACATGGCTTCGTTAATCTAAATTTACATTTGAATGGAGGATTTTCGTTGATCCACAAATTTTTCATAGTGCCCAATATCTACAGACGGTATAATTGGACGAGATGTTTTGAGTCGGCTCATGTGCAAAATTGATTATGAAACCTACCCGGTCTCATTCCTTGTCAACACAGTAAAGACGAATTTACCAATGGAGTTCAAATAATATAGCATGAAGCAAATCAAGTTAACGGATAGATCCGAAGTCATAGTAACGATAAATGTAAAGATTGACAAAGATTATGTTATACCGAGCAAAAAACTCCAAAAAGGAGTATTTATTGGTCAATCATAGAAGCATCCCATGTTGTGCGGCACGTTCGAATCCTAAATTCCACAGAATCGAATGTCACAATTGACAACATAGAGAATTCATATAATTTGCAACCATCGGCCAATTATGACATTCAGAATTTGAGAAATACACTTAAGGAAATCTTATAAGATAATGATATTTCATCTACAGATCCTTTAGCTTCGAAGTGGTCTGCTGGATATTATAGAGGAATACCAGGGTATTTTTTACCTGGAAAACGAGAAACTCACGACTTGGAAATCACTGATAGCACACCTGTTTATATCAAGAACTACAAGTCACCACATTCTCAAAATGCAGAAATTGAGGAACAAGCCCATAAATTGTTGAAGGACAATATCATAGAACTCTCACATAGTCCTTATAACTCACCATTTTGATCGTACCTAAGAAAGGTGAAGGTGACAAGAAGAAATGGCGTTTAGTTTTAAATGGCAACACGATAATCGTCAATGACAAATTTCCATCGACGAGATTGGACAAGTTAGGAAGGGTGAAATATTTTTCTACGCTTGACATGACAAGTTCATTTCATCAAATTGAACTGGATGAGAGCTCTAAACCTTCAACAGCTTTTTTTGATAATCATTATCATTATCTGTTTATAAGATTACCATTTGGACTTAAAATTTGTTCGAATATTTTCAACGTATGTAGACTATCGCTTTATGTGGTCTTGATTTGGAAGCTTTTCTCTACGGAGATGACATCATTGTCTTTGGAAGCAGTATCTTACACGACAACCAAAACATGAGGAAAGTTTTCGAAAGACTGAGGCAATACAACTTAAAGCTGAATCCCGATAAATGTCAATTTTTAAAAGCAGAAGTTGTATACTTGGGACACCAGATCATAAAAGATGGTGTTAAGACCGACCCACCTAAATTTCAAATTTTAAAAAATTACCCAATTCCAAAGGACGTGGATGAAGTACAAAGATTTGTAGCATTTCGCAATTTTGCAGCTATTGCCAAGAGCGTGAACTCCTTGTTAAAGCTTTTGATACACTCAAGACAAAACTGATGAAATCTTTAATATTACAATATCCAAATTTTGATTGACTATGCACTGGGTGCTGTTTTGTTTCAAGGAGACATACGTTCATATTTGCCAATGTCTTACGCGAACAAATCATTGAAAAAACATTAACTGAATAAACCCATAATAAAAAATGAACTTTCACTGGGGAATTAATTTCCTTATGCCATACCTTTACGGTAAGACATTTATGGTTGTAGCAGATTACGGGCCGTTGGTCTCACTATTTACTCACAAAAACCCATCCTCTAAACTGGAAAGAATGTGTTTGTGCTTGTCAGATTATAATTTTAACATTGTATACAAGACAGAAAAGATAAATACTAATGCCGATGTATTATTCTGCATTGTATTAAACTTAGATATTCGAAAAAATATGATCCCAATAGAAAGGGACGAAACAATTAAGAAGACATTAGCCATTACTAGAGGTAAGACGAAACATTCTGGCAACAAAGATGACAAAAATGTCACTATTAACGAAAATATCAGCATACCACATGACAATTCTCTAATGAAGCTTGATCAACTTCATATTTGGGATTGTACATCACTATCTGATATCAGTAACGTTAGTAAGTTAAAATTCAATATCCCAAGGACGATTAAAGAAAAACTTAATACTATAAGTATAAACGATAATAGAAAAACTACAAAATGGAATCTTCATATTAAAATAGTTTGTACGGGAAAAAAAAGTAAAAATATATTGTTATCGTGATGATTCTCAGTTCGTTACGAGAAGTCACCGGTAGTAAAATTGCAAAAGAGTTTTGGCGATAACATTCACAGCAAATCTGTTGCTGGTGAGAGCAGCATATCTGTTGCTGGTGAGAGAAAGGATCGACCTTTGCGTATAAATGCTGCAGAATTGATCCCGATTGAGTGTAAGAATTTTTCATGGAAAATCTGCTAGGGGCTTCTCATTACTGGCAAATCAATGAGCTGGTACTGGCTGGTAGTGATGACATATTTGATTGTGCACCGAAGGAAGATTTTAAAAGTTTTTATAATATGTTGCAACAAAAAACAAGTAAGGTGGAGAGAACTACGCTCATGTCAAAAGGGTTTTGTGCTTAACCTACAATATGTGGATAAATAGAATGATTTAATTCAAGAGAAACTTTTATGACATGCACAAGGAATATATTCTTGCTTTCCTTTTTATCTTAAGGACTGCCCGAGCGTAATGGGCCACACGGTTCCATTTGTCAACGGATATGAGCATCTCTCCAGTGAGTTCATCCGGAGAGAGATCTCCCATTTCTTCAATGATGTCACCGCGCTGCCTTTTCCACCTCTTGCATACAAAAAATGTGTGGTAGGCATCATCGACCTCTCCAGCACAGAATATGCAGTCAGGAGACAGTGACTTACCAATCTTGTGCAGGTAAGAACAAAAGTATCCATGTCTACTCAGTAGCTGAGTTAGATAGAAGTCAGTCTCACCATGCCTTCGATTTAGCCACGGCCTCAGGTCACCAATAAGGCGTGCGGTCCACCTACCTTTTGTATCGCTCACCCAGGACTGTTGCCAATCACTGAGTGAGCGTTCTCGTTCTTCGTGGGCAACAGCATCTCTGTCGTATTCGTTCCTCCGTAGGTAGATTCTGCGGCGCTCCTTGGCAAGGAGGGCAATGGGTATCACTCCTGCGATGACCAGCACTGCCGACTCCGAGACAGTCCGATATGCAGATGCAATCCGCAGCGCTCCCCGTCGCTGCACCTGTGCCAAGCGCCTTCGATACAGCCTATTGTTGAGAGCCTCACACCATATCTCCGATCCGTACAACAGCACAGATTGTACTGCACTCATCAGAAGTCTCCTTTTTGATGAGGTGGGACCCCCTATGTTGGCCATTAGCCGGCTGAGAGCCGAAACACTCGCTGCAGCCTTGTCAGCTATTGCCCTGATTTGCACGGAGAAACGCATCTTCGAGTCGATCAAAATGCCCAGGTACTTCACTGCTAGTTTGGTCTCAACGAGTGCTTCCCCAATGTTGATCATCCTTACTCTAGGGATTCTCTTCTTTGTCAAGATGACTACTTCGGTTTTCTCCAAAGCTAGGCTGAACCCGCGAGCAGTCATCCAGTCCCTCACTCGGCGCATTAGCATACCCAGTCTGAGTTACGCTTGTTCAACAGTGCGTCCCGCAACTAGCGCCGCGAAATCGTCTGCATAGCCGATCAAGCACGACTCATCCGGCCGCTCGATTCTCAGTAGCCCGTCGTACGTGATTTTCTACAGGTCTGGGCCAAGGATGGAGCCTTGTGCAACACCCGATGTAACTTCCATCCTCCGCCGACCCTCCTTCGTCTCATAGAGCAGGCTCCGGTCTATCAGGTAGTTCTTCAAAATCCGCATCAGATATTCTGGAACTTGAAAAGAGTTTTCCAGTGCTTCCAGAATATCCGCCCATCTAGCGGAATTGAAGGCGTTTCTGACGTCAAGCGTCACGAGCCACACAACCCTTTTGTTTGACTGGCAGTGAGCCTCCGCTCTTCGGACCGCGCTCACTACTTCCGCTATCGCGTCAATGTGGAGCGACCTGCTCTAAAACCATACTGCCGTGGAGATAGGTCCCCGGCAGAACGGACCGCGTCAGTGAGTCTTCCCTTGATGAGTTTCTCGAGCACTTTCCCAGCCGTGTCTAGCATAACGGGCGGTACGCAGACGCCAACTCGGAATCTCCCTTCCCCTTGCTGATCAGTACGAGCCTCGCCACTTTCCAGCGTTCCGGAAATACATCTTCGTAAAGGCCAGCGTTGAACATACTGAGCAACAAGTCAGGACAAAGCTTGTAGACAAGCTGCAAAACCTCAGCAGGAACGCCATCTGGTCCCGGTGCCTTCCTCGCTTTCATGGATAGAATTGCCTGCTCCAGTTCCATCATTGTGAAAGGTGAGCATTCTATTGGTGTTTGCGCATGAGCTGAATCGACACGGACAGGGTGCGTGGAGAATAGTGGCCGTATGATCTCGTCCATCTTCTCTGCTTCATGTAAGCAGGGCTTCCGTTGGGCACCAAGTTTCCCCATGACCAGCTTGTAGCCAAGGCCCCACGGATCCCTATTTACATCGTCCACGAGATCTTGCCAGCATCGGGCCTTGCTCTTGTTAATAAGCCTGCGAAGATATTTCCTGCCGGACCTGTATGCTGCTAGCCTAGTGTCTGCCTCCTCCCGTGTTCGCGCCCGCTGGGCCTCTCGCCAAAGTTTGTGACACTCGCTTCTTTGTTCGGCGATTTCGTTTGACCACCAGTATACTGGAGGCTTACCATGTCGGGGTCTCCGACGGGGCATGGAAGACTCGCAAGCAGTTATGATGGTACTCATAGTTGAGTTCACCAAGTCCTTGGCTGTAGGCCCTCCACTCCCTGGCGGAGCTCCCAGGAACGGTGCGCCTGCCGTAAGCGCGTTAGCGAACCTTTCAACGTCCATCCTCCCAGTACTCCTTCCGAGGATTGAAGTTTGGGCATATGCACGCAAAGTGGCACCGTCGTGAATCTCAACAGCTATATACTGGTGATCACTAGCCGAGTAGTCCTCTAGTACTCGCCAGTTGTGTACTCTAGGTACCAGGCACTCCGAAACGAGTGTCACATCGGGTATGGCTCCTACGCAACCCCAGCGGCGGAAAGTAGGGGTGTTACCAGTATTTAGGACAAAAAGCGCTGTTCTGACCGCCATGTCCAAGATTTGCTTTCCCCTTGAGTCAGATTTTGGCATACCCCATTCAATGGCTCTAGCGTTGAAGTCTCCCCCGACCAGCATGTGGCCCTCTGTGTTCGAGACAGCGTCCTCCAGGGCATCGAGTTTCGTTTGAAAAGATGGCATTGCCTCGTAAGGCGTCAGATAAACACTGAAATATGTTATCCCTGAACACCGCACCCACACAAAACCATCCCCGCGTCCATGGCCCTGCACCTGAAGGCGGGCGCTGTCTCGAACCCAGATGGCCAAGGTACCAGATTCGTCAGGGTACCACGCTTGCGAGTCCTTGTTATGATGTTGCTCGCTCAGCAACAGCAAGTCAGCTTTCTTATCCCTCGCAAACTGCTCAAGTAGGTCCTGGGCGTTTGTGCTTCGGTGCAAATTGACCTGCAGGATACGGATCATTTGAGTATCGATTTGGCTTTAGTTAGGGCCTCCTTGAAAACCCGGCATCTCCCTGTCCCCGGCTCATGTTTGAGGTCGCTGGGTGCTAGCTTAGCATCCTTGCAAAGAATGCATTTTGCCTCGTTCGTGCACTCCTTCCTTTTGTGCCCCGTTTCACCACATTTGTAGCACAGAGATCTCCTGTCGGGTCCCCTACAGCTAAACGCGGTGTGTCCGTATTCGAGGCATCTGAAGCAGTGGATAGGGATCACCCTTCTCCGTATCCTGCAGATCACCCAACCTATCTTAATTTTGCCCTTCGCCAGGATTTGCTGGGCGTCTTTATCAGCTAGTTCGACAATAGCCATGCGTTGCCTCCTTGTGTTTTCACGTGTCAATCTTGCCTTGACTTCACTTAAGCTGGGGAACTCCCTCCTAATGGCATCCTCTACTGCCATTGGTTCGAGCGAGGCAACGGTTGGCGCATCTCCAAGAACCTTTTGAACCGCGTCACGGAATGCATCTTTGTTTGTGGCCTCTGGCCCGAATCCCACCAGCAGGCCACCGGTGCGGGTTGGTCGAACTGCTTTGATGGCAGTTTTGGTGTCGTCTGGCTTGACCGCTCCTTTAATTTCACGGAGGACATCTGCGTAGGTTCGGCCCTTAGTGGGTTTAATAAGCAGTGCCTCTCGAAAGGGTTTGCGCCGCGGTTCGCGTTTTGTTTTCTGCAGTATATCGGGGGGCTCTTTGTTCGTCTTTTCGTGGTTGAGCTCTTTGTCTGTTTTTTCTAGGAGTAGCTTTTTGGCCGCTTTTTTCGCTGCCTTGTTTCGCACCACATGAAACTCCTCGCCTGGAGTGACAACTTCGTTTATGGTCTCGTCCTTCCACTTTTTCTCACGGTCGCCTTCAATTGGGCTACCGGCCATTCTTTTGCTGCTGCAAGGACCCACTGTTGCCTCGAGGGAGAGCGTGTCTTTTTGGTGCTTTTCGGTTGCAAGCCACCTCCACCTGTAGTACGTTATGCGGCCAGAAACCTCTTCCAGTTCAAGAATGCCATTCCTGACACTCTTGTCTATGTTTTTCTGCACTTCGCAGGCAGCCCTCAGTTGTTTAACGATAGTCCTTGCTTTCCGAGTAAGCCACTCCTCTTCGGCACGGTCAAGGGCGATTGTGTTATTTGGCGCCACCTCTTGGGAGAGGCCCCCGTTTCCTAGGCCTTTTGCTTCTATCGCTTGGGTGACGTTTGAAGTGGCGTCAGCCGCCGGCAAAACTTCTCCCTCCCCCAGTCTTACACTGGCCTCTGTTGGTGTCGCAGCTTGATTCGGATTGTGTACGTCTTGCACTGGACGCTCCGGGGTGCGCATAGTCCTTCTACTGCGCCCAAAGGCCGCAATGATGCCAGATTGCACAACGCACTCTGTCTTCTTTCGTTCGTTAGTCCGTCTGTCTTTGTTCCAATATTACTAAAATGATTGACTGACCTGAATCT